>JBBDGP010000063.1:2852500-4052500 GCA_037952835.1 Lithobates septentrionalis
TCAGAGAGTGAGGATGGGGGAGAACAACCAAGATGAAGACTGGACTGATCCTGAAAAACACCATCATTGGGTTATTGACTCCTCCCTCATTATCACTTTCTATTTAAGGTTCCAAAGTTTGAGGATATTATCACATTATTATCAACATGTAAAAGTCTGTGCTCCAATCAAATCATCAGATATAAAATGTCCAGCTGGTAGAAAATGGGTGCAAAAGAAGTAAAGCCTATGTAATATACAACTTATTATATAGGATAGAAAAGTTAGGACTATACAGTATAATAATGTACAACATAGAGTATATAGTGTAGGGATCAGGAGTATGTAATGTACAATATAAATTATAGAGTGTAAGGATCAGGACTCATACTATTGGTATTCAGTAATCAGTGGAAGCCTAAATGTTCACTGGAGACAAGTTGCAGAGGTCCCACACCGCTGCCTCCCATCTCCTGAGACTGCACTCAGTGACTTGGGTCTGAGACTATACAGACATATCCCTCCACCCGGCACAGCCAGCAGACAATACAGTAAGTAACCCTGGGAGAATTGTTCTGTCAGGGATCTTCCTAGACCCGGGCATGGGGTGGAAAACCAAAAGCACAAACCCCAGGTTCCCAGGGTGAGTAATACCTATGGTAAAAATTAACATTTTGTTTCCAGCTTAACCCCTGAATCTCCATAAATCCAGTCAAGATACATAAATTGTGTCTGCAGCACAGAGAAGGAAGATTATCTGAGAGGAATACAGGACGGGGAACACAGCTCAGGAAAGTGACCAGGGGATTACAGGCTGATATCTCCCAGTCCTTGCCCTACTCTGGACCAATCAGTGAGCAGTATGGGTGGAGGAATGTATTTAGTGTTAATGACCCACCTGTGCTGATCTCTGTAGGAGTGTCCTCCTCTATAATTGTCCCCGTTATTCCATCCTCCTCCATTGACTGCTGATCATCCTTCGCATACCTCTCCTCTTCTTCTTTACCCTCAACTTTTATATCCATCAGGTTTTTACCCTAAACCAAGAAAATAATAGAAGAGATCATCTGCAAAACATAAGTTTCAATACTGTGATATCACATTTAACCACCTGATTACCAGACAGTATCTTCCAGTCCAGGCCAGTTTTCAGCGCTCTCACATTTTCTGTACAGTGTTGCATGCCAAAGTGATTGTCATTCAATGACATCTTTAGAAATTTTGTTAAACAGATAGAGCTTCCTTTTTGTCATATTTAATCACCACTGGGTTTTATATATATATATATATATATATATATATATATATACACACACACATATATATATATATATATATATATATATATATGTGTGTGTGTATATATATATATATATATATATGTGTGTATATATATATATATATATATATATGTGTGTGTGTGTGTATATATATATATATATATATATATATACCGAAAAATGTGAAAAAAAACTATTTTTTTTAGTTTTTGTTTTTTTGTTATAAAATTTTGTAAATAATCAAATATGTTTGGATGTAGGCCAACATTTATTCTGCTACATTTTTTGGTAAAAATAACCCAAATTAGTGCATATTATTTAGTCTATAGGAAAGTTAGAGAGTCCACAATCTATGGTGTATATATATATTTGAAAATTGATCAATCCTGATGTACTGACATACTATCTCATTTCTTGAGGCCCTAAAATACCAGTCCAATGCAAATACCCCCCAAATGACCCCTTTGGAAAGTAGAGAGACTAAAGGTATTTAGTAAGTGGCATGGCAAGTTTTTTTAAAGTTGTAATTTTCATCACAATTTTTTGGAAAATGAAGAAATTAAATATCATTTGTTTGTTTTTTTCACAAAGTTGTCATTTTAACAAGTTATTGCTCACACACAGCATTGGCATACTTGCAATTACACCCCAAAACACATTACTATGCCTCTCAAATATGGGGATACAACATGTGTGAGAATTTTACACAGCCTAGATGCATAAGGTCCAAAATCCATGGATCACCTTTAGGCGTTCCAGGGGAAATAATTATGCATAAATTATGCATCTAATTTCCTGACTACCTATCACAGTCCCGGAGCACCAAGACAATAGAAACACCCACAAAGTGACTCAATTTTGAAACGCAAACAGTCCAATGTATTTTCTGAAAGGCATACTGAGTCTTTTGAAAATGTAATTTCTTACCACAGGTTTTTGGAAAATGTAGGAAAGAAAATACTTTTTTTTTTTTACACAAATTCGTCAATTAAAAAAATATTTCTAACAAACAGCATGGACATACTTAGAATTACACCCCAAAACACATTCTGCTACTCCTCCTGAGTATGGGGATACCACATGTGTGAGACTTTTTCACAGCCTGATCACATAGAGAGGCCCAAAATCTAAGGAACACTGTCAGGCTTTCCAGGGGCATGGTGAGTCTTTTGAAGACTTCATTTGTTTGCCACAAGGTTTTGGAAAATGCAGAAAGAAAATATAAATATATATTTTTTTTACACAAAGTTGTTAATTTAAAAAGATTTCTCACGTAAAGCATGGGCATACTTAGAAATACACACTAAAACACATTCCGCTACTCCTCCTAAGTATGGTGATACCACATGTGTGAGACTTTTTCACAGCCTGATCACATAAAGAGGCCCAAAATCTAAGGAACACCTGCAGGCTTTCCAGAGGCATGGTGAATCTTTTGAAGACTTAATTTGTTTGCCACAAGGTTTTGGAAAATGCAGAATGAAAATATAAATATATATATATATTTTTTTTACACAAAGTTGTTAATTTAAAAAGATTTCTCACGCACAGCATGGGCATTCTGCTACTCCTCCTGAGTATGGTGATACCACATGTGTGAGACTTTTATACAGCTTAACCACAGAGAGGGACCCGACATCCAAGAAGCACCTTAACCACTTTCAGTCGGGGCCAATTCTGACACTTCTTTTCTTGGTAGAAAATGACTTAAGACCCCCAAACATTATATATTTTTTAAGTAGAGGCCCTAGAGAATAAAATGGTTGGTTTTTAAATTTTTCATGTCAGACGGTATTTGCGCAGCAGTTTTTCAAACGCAATTTTTTTTCTTTAGAAAACATACACTTTAATGAATTTTAATGCACAAAAAAAAACAAAATCTAATACCCATGGTTTGGTAAAATATAAAAGATGATGTTACACTGCGTAACCAGATACCTAACAGGTCTCACTTTAAAATTGCGCACACTCATGAAACAACGCCAAACTATGGTGCTTAAAAATCTCCATTGGTGACACTTTAAAAGCCTTTAAAGGTTACCAGTTTAGTTACACAGGAGGTCTGGTGCTAGAATTATTTCTCACTCTGACATTCGTGGCGATACCTCACGCGTGGTGCAATTGCTGATTACGTATGCATGAGGGACCAACACATGCTTTTGATTGACATTGTGCGTGAGCATGGTGGGGCAGGGGCACTTTAAAACCCTTTTCTTTATTTTATTTTTTTTTTTATTACATTTTTTTTATTGTTACACTGGCTTTCTAATTTTTTTTTATCACGTTTATTGCTATCACGAAAAATGTAATCATAGCTTGTGATAACAATAAGCAGTGACAGGTCCTCTTTACCGGTCTGTTAGACCCTAGATGTCTCCTCTGCGCTTGAAAGCATTGGAACAAACTTGGATTGATTCGATCCAATGCTTTCATAAGCTAAAAATAGCTTGTAAACAAAGACCTGAAACCGAAAGTGACCAGATTCACAGCGCTTCCGGTTTCTGATGTCACACAGTGGGAGGAACAACATCTAGTCCTCCCACTGTGTCTCAGGAATGGGACGCTGCCGGTCGTATCCTTACCAGGCTCCTCGATTTCACTGGAGAGCTCAGTAAAGGTGATGGCGGGAGGGGGGTGGACCCCTTCTGCCGCCTGTAAAAGTAATTCATCAGCTCTTTAGCCACAGAACACAGAGTCGTTGGCTGTAAAGAATGATATCTTGGTCATTGCTGCAGTTGCAGAGAGGACCAAGATATCACCCTTCCCGTCCAAGGACATTTGTGTGCGTTCTATGTAACGGGAAGTGGATAAGGGGCAGAATTTAGGTCTTTCATTTCCTATCTGTCAAATTTTTGGAGGAACTGGAGAATCAAGACATTGGGGACACTGGCTCTAATTACACTGGTACTGGCATGGCGGTGAGCAGTACACTGGCATGGCAATGATCAGGACACTGCTATGAGGTATGGTGGTGAACAGGATGCTGGTATTGGGTATGGTATTGATTAAGATGCTGGTATGGGGAATGGTGGTTATCAGGATGCTGGCATGGGGTATGGCGGTGATCAGGGTGCTGGTATGGGGTATGGTAGTGATCAGGATGCTGGTATGGGGAATGGTAGTGATCAGGATGCTGGTATGGGGAATGGTGGTTATCAGGACGCTGGTATGGGGAATGGTGGTTATCAGAGTGCTGGTATGGAGTATGTCGGTGATCAGGACTCTGGTATGATGTATGGCAGGGATCAGGATGTTGGCATGGGGTATGGTGGTTACGCCTGGTATGGTATTAGGTGTGTAACTGTGAGCACTGGGACAGGTGTGACGGGCTGGCTGCACTGTTTATTATTACTACACTGGTGGTAGTGATCAGGGACACTGGGGCAGGCTGGTGATGCAGTCTGTGAGTGTATACAGTATGCAGTGTGACAGGCTGTTTTACTCACAGGCTGCAGCAACAGTTCTCTTTGCTCTCACAGTGAGAACAGTGAGTTTACTATGTGATTGTTGTGATTGGACACAGCAGTCACATGGTACCAAACCAATATGTTTCCCTGGACACAGCAGTAATGGGATCTTCTGTGTCTGGGTGACACATGGATCACCGGGCTCCTGGATGCCCTCTAACCTCCTGTCCAGCTGTTTATAGGCTGTGGGCGGAGGGGAAGCGGTTAAAAAAAATCAACGCAACACCTCCATGAGTCTGTGTTTTAGATGCTCCTTTCCACCAACCTTGTAACAGTGAGGGATGGTGTGATCTTCCTGTGTGGAATCCCGGGAATACAGAGGACGGGGACATCTCTCTGGTGGGTTTTTGTAGCTGGATGACTCCACCATGGTGTCCTGGTACAGATCTTTGTGTCCTTTTAGAAAATCTGACTCCTTCATCACCCCATCTTCATCATCCTCCTCTTTTATCTCTTCTTTAACTTCAACTTTAGAATCTCTCAGGTTTCCACTCTGAATATATAATAAAAATGACATCAATTGTAACAATGCAGATAATGTACAGATCCTAATGATACTATCAGTGATTGTTCCTCATCTACCTGATGATGGTGAGGGTTGGTGTGACCTTCCTGTGTGGAATCCCGGGAATACAGAGGACGGGGACATCTCTCTGGTGGGTTCCCATTACTGGATCCATCTGTAGGAAACACACACACTGACTGAATACATTGTTTCTATGTGTTTATCAGATGATGGGGGATCTAGGTGGACCCTCCGTACTGCTCTCTCCTTTACAATAAAGTCTCCTCTTACCCGGTGATGTGAGGGGCGGCTGATTGTCCATCATGACGTCCTTGTAGAGATCCTTGTGTCCTTCTAAATACTCCCACTCCTCCATGGAGAAATAGACAGTGACATCCTGACACCTTATAGGAACCTGACACACACAATGATACAGTCACCATCCAGACACATCCCTTGTCTGTTACTGGATAATGTCCCAGAATTCCCAGCACCGCTCACCTCTCCTGTCAGCAGCTCCATCATCTTCTTGGTGACTTCTAGAATCTTCTGCATGTTGTGTCTCTCAGGTTTTAGGGAGTCACATGGAGGCACTGTGATGGTCATATGATCACCTGACTTCACAAGAGGAAATCTCTGTATTGAGGAACCAATAGGAATATCATGTTAGAATCCCAGAATCCTCCTAACCTCTCTGGTCAGGTCTGTGTTTTATTAATAAAGATAAGAGTGATGTCATGTGACCTCCCAGAATCCTCCTCACCTCCCCAGTCAGGTCTGTGTTTTATTAATAGAGATAAGAGTGATGTCATGTGACCTCCCAGAATCCTCCTCACCTCTCCGGTCAGCAGGTAGATGATCTCCAGGGTGAAGTTTAGTATCTTCTCAGTCATGTGACTCCGGTCCTCCTCCATCCTCATTGGTGCCGTCATTTGATTTATACAGGTCTCCTTGTAGACGGATAACTTTGGGAAATGAAAGTAAGAATTATTTGGATGGTCACACAATAATAGGATGTGGATGTGAGGGGGTAATAGGAGGGTTGCTGTACATTTAAGAACAGGAGTGATGTTACTGTCACTCTCTGCAGTAAGAAAAGGGATTGGATTGTATAGCAGGAGGATGCTGATGTTGGAGTAGAGAGCTGTGGGGGGAGAAGTCTGTTCTCTTCCCTCCAATAGCAGCCCAGTGTGGGTAGGCTAGGGGCAGCAGGGGAGGGATTTGTTCTCTTGATCTTGGTCTATTTTGTGTCCTGCAACATAATTCTTGACCAGTGAGATGGTGAGGTGAAGCCTCTTTCACTTGCTGGCAGGAGTTCTTTAAAAAGGTCAGAAGTAAGTGCAGGTGGGGTGGGAGGACCATCAGAGACCAAGAACCCCTATGAGCCCTAAAGCCCCCTCTTACCTCAGAAGCTTGCAGTCTGACTACCCCCTCAGAGCCACCACAGCCCTTTAGCCCCACTAACCTCTCAGAGTTGTTCAGCCCTAATACTTCCTAAGAGGGTCCCGAAGTCCTTCAGCTACACTTCCTCCTCAGGGGTCCCAGAGTCCTTCAGATACAGTACACCCTCAGAGGCTCCTAGAGTCCTTTACTCCCACTACCTCCTCAGAGACCCCTCAGCTCCTCTACTTCCCTCAGAACTAGGGCTGCGGAAATTAACAATTAATTACTCGATTAATCGTTAATTTTTTTTGATCGCTCAAAATTCTTTTGATCGGTACTCACCTCTCCGCCAGCTTCCGGGTCTTCAGGGAGTTCAGTCGGGGATCCGGTGGCGTCACGGACATCGACGTCACCGGACTCCTCCCCCCTTCCCCAAGTGTCTGTCTGCTAACGAAGGGAAGGGGGGAGGAGTCCGGTGATGTCGATGTCCGTGAAATCATAAATTGAGGAAGACAGAGTCTAACGATTTGATTGATCTCACTGGTCAAAGTATTCAGATAAACATCTATGTAAATCCTGGACTTGGCTATGAAAATCAACATATTTGAGAGCTTTCCTGGCTGTGAGTCAGTGTGACGATGAACTGACATTGATTGGTTATCCAGCAATCAAGAAACATTTATGATGAGGGCACTTTTTTTCCAAAGAGCTGACACTTTGCTGTCTCAGCAGGTGATGGATGTCTCTGGCTCTCCATCGGTCTCCCTGATGCACAACGGTGCTATTTAAATAGACTGAGGAAGTTCTGATGGAACGTAACACGTACGGGGGAGGAGCTACGCATGACGTCAGCTAAAAGTAGTTGGATCTGTATGTGCGTTATAATTAATCGAAATGAGTCATTAATGGATTTTTAAAAATCAATTAATCGAACACGAAAGTTTTAATCAGTAACAGCCCTTCTCAGAACCCTTAGTATTCCCCCCCCCCCCCTGATACAAATGATGGAACATATTCTTCATGGCAGGCTGCGGAATGTTTTCTTCCTCCTGATCAGCAATGTAAGGGGCTCTATGCTCCATACTCCTGACCCCTGCACTCCATCATTGTGTTGCCTGCATATTGTAATGATTGCCAATTGTCTTCCTGTGTAATGTAATAATTACCCTTTGTAGGCCATGTATGGTCAGGATGGTCATTGTCTTGTCTATTTATTGTCAGTACTGTTTGTTTAGAGGAACATATTACTAGAATTTATCTCCAAAATGAAGAGAATGTTCCGGCCCCATAAGTGGGGAAATGTTCTGCCCGTGAAGGGGTTCATCTACAAATAATAAATGTTTGGGCAGCTCTTGCACTATGAACAAAATATCTGAATCCACAACACGATAGTTCCAAAAAAACATTCTGATAACAAAGTCTCAGACAACTCCTGGGGTAACCTGGCGACACTTACTCAGAAATAACCCCGGCTGTAGATGACTGGGTGTGCTGGGCTCTGTAGTCCTGCATAGTTTGTGGTGCCTGTGAAGCAAGAAATGCCTCTATAGCAGTAAATGGGGAATATCAACATAAAGAGAAGAACTAATCCACCATCAGGGTGCAGATTAGTTACAGGTACAAAAATCTTCCCTAATCACAACCTTTAATTATCATTTCATTCCCCCCACATACAATGTCTGGAACCGACATTTACTGACATCAATAACTCCCCTCGTGGTACAGACCATAAATTCCCTCATTGTAATATACGGGGTTATTCTACATTTCCACACTATATATGTGTGTATCATCATCTGCTGGAGATAAAAGACATCACAGTGACTATGGAGGAAGAGGACGGACATGACGGGGGTTACTGGGTGTAAATAGAAAATAAGATTTTATTACCTCCTCTGCTGCCACTTCAAGCATCGTCTTCTCGTTACTTCCTCCCGACTCACCTCCCACCCGGAACTTCCTGTCTGTGCCTGACATCACTTCCTGTCTTCCATAGAGACTTCCTGCCTGGTTAGAAGTGATATCACCACCTTGTGGAGCTCAGAGGAACTGCAGCCTGAAGAAACGTCTCGTAGTGTGAACAGGGCCTTGTGCTGTGTGTGGATGTACTATATATCCTTATAGATGGGTCATCTCCACTCCCACCAAGGGGGATAGAAATATATTCCTGCCTAGTCCAGTCTTTCTCAGCTAGGGATCCTCCAAATGTTTCTAGGGGTTTATTGAACAATGCACAATTTCTGTATTTTACAAAGAGAATGAGGAGAGGGCACAGTGAGGATGAGGAGGGGGCACAGTGAGGATGAGGAGGGGGCACAGTGATGATGAGGAGGTTGCACAGTGAGGAGGGGACACAATGATAATTAGGAAAGGGCACAGTGATGATGAGGAGGGGACACAGTGATGATCAGGGGGGGGGGGGGGGGCACAGTGATGATAAGGGATGATAAGGAGAGGGCACAGTGATGATGAGGAAGGGAACACAGTAATGATGAGGAGGGGGCACAGAAGATGAGGAGGGGACACAGTAATGATGATGAGGGGGCACAGTGATAATGAGGCGGGGGCACAGTGAGAAGGAGACACAGTGATGACGAGGAGGGGGCACAGTGATGATGAGGAGGGGCACAGTAATGATGGGGAGGGGACATAGTGCTGAGGAGGGGGGCACAGTGATGATGAGGAGGAGGCACAGTGAGGAGGAGACACAGTGATAATGATGAGGGGCACAGTAAGAAAGGGACACAGTGACAGTGATGATGAGGAGGGGGCACAGTGAGAAGGGGACACAGTGATGATGAGGAGGGGGCACAGTGAGAAAGGGACACAGTGATGATGAGGAGGGGGCACAGTAAGGAGGGGACACAGTGAGGAGGGGGCACAGTGAGGAGGGGACACAGTGATGGTGAGGAGGGGACACAGTGATGGTGAGGAGGGGCACAGTGATAATGAGGAAGGGGACACAGTAATGATAAGGAGGGGGCACAGAAGATGAGGAGGGGGCACAGTGAGAAGGGGACACAGTGATGATGAGGCAGGGGACATAGTGATGATGAGGAGGGGGCACAGTGATAATGAGGAAGGGGGCACAGTAATGATAAGAAGGGGGCACAGAAAGTGAGGAGGGGACACAGTGATGATCGGGGGGGGCAGTGATGATAAGGAAGGGGACACAGTAATTATGAGGAGGGGCACAGAAGATGAGGAGTGGACACAGTGATGTTGAGGAGAGGGCACAGTAATGATAAGGATGGGGCACAGAAGATGAGGAGGGGACACAGTAATGATGAGGAGGGGACACAGTGAGGTGGCAGCACAGTGATGATGAGGAGGGGGCACAGTGAGGATGAGGAGGGGGCACAGTGAGGAGGGGACACAGTGATTTATGAGGAGGGGACACAGTGATGGTGAGGAGGGGCACAGTGAGGATGAGGAGGGGGCACAGTGAGGAGGGGACACAGTAATGATGAGGAGGGGCACAGTAATGATTAGGAGGGGCACGGTAATGATGAGGAGGGGGTACAGTGAGGATGAGGAGGGGACACAGAGAAGATGAGGAGGGGGCACAGTGAAGATGAGGAGGGTGCACAGTGATAAGAATGAGGAGCAGTGATGATGAGGGGCATTATTTATTTAATGACCTGCGTATGCAATGCATTTTAAGTAGTTTGGTAGTTAATCCAGGGGTCCAATATTTTGTCAAACAAAGCTACCTTATCGTTTAGAATTGCCGAGAGGCGTTCATTCACCATTATCCATGACAGTTTAAATTTTAGCAGGTGAAAAGGGATCGTAGGGGACTTCCAAAATTTGGCAATAGATATTCTTGCTGCTACAAATATGAAGGCAATGAGTCTTTTCATATGTTTTGATGTATCTTCCACTGGGCGTCCCAGCAGTGCCTGTAGAGGTGATTTATTGAGATTCACTTGGGTCAATGGATATATGAAATTGTATGTTCATATCCAGAATACTTTCTTATTTTTAAACATTTGATATTTATTTTTTTTTTTTGGTTTCTAAAAGGGGAACTGTCTATTATGGAAATAAAATAATTAACTTAAGCGCTGATATGATAGATTAAAAGCCTGATTGATAAGTGAAAAAACTAGTTCAGCTGCAATTATTTAAATGTGTTCTGATACCACATACAAGATTAGTAATAGTGCGCTTAAACCCAATTTATGAATAATGATACACAGTGCACAGTAATGTAAACACCAATAATCCGTATGTAAACAGAATACATTTTGTAAAATGATAATATTGCTCCTTCCTCTGTGAGTAAAGGTAAAGAATGTGTACACACACACAGTGATAATATAAAGGTGAAAAAAAAGTTCCAATGAAAAAATCACCACCTTGGAATAAAGTTCATTATTTATATCATGTGAATAGGTCTCTATTTTATTAGAATATAAATTGTAGATCATAATAGGTATTCTGTCTTTTATATTATGGACTGTAGTGGTGAACAATGCATTTTATATTTAACATATGCGTACCACTCTTGTAGGGAGGGTCCTTATTCTCCCTTGTAGCTTTTATTGTTTATTTTGTCATGCCCCTATCTTATTGTTATGTATACCGTCATCTTTATATATTTACCTACTTCATAATATTAACAAATATAGCAGTAGGGTTTATTTATATTTGATTCTTATTCTCTAAAAAGAATAGTGAACAGTGATGCTTGGTAAAAACAGTGCTACCATCTATTTCTCACTGAGTCAGTTGATAAATCCCTCAAACACTCCAAACACAATTTCTACATGAATACAAACAAACCAGGTACATATTTGGCTCGGGCATTAAATTCAACTAACAAATCTTTCAAACCAATACGTTTGAAATTATCAAAAAATGTTTACACTTGTAATCCAGTTAAAATAGTCCATAAATTTCACTCACATCTCGCAACTTTATACAAGACAAACAATGAATTTAATCCTACAGAGGCTGAATCCTCCTTCTCAAAAATAACCTTACCTGAGTTGTCTCAGAATCAAAAAAGCAGTTTGGATGAGCCTATAACTATAGATGAAGTTGCTAACGCCATAAAAGACCTAAAACTTAACAAAAGACCAGGCCCAGACGGCTACTCAGCCTTATACTATAAAACATTCTCAGAAATACTCTCTCCCATTCTCACTGAAACTTTTAACAAACTTCTAGATGGACATTCTTTTCGGCAAGAAACACTAATGGCAATTGTTTGTATGATCCCAAAACCCCTTTCTGATGATACTTCCTGTGTGAATTATCGCCTATCTCTCTGTTAAACCTCAATATTAAATTATTAGCAAAAATAATAGCAAAACGCCTCAATAGCATTATAGGAAAATTAATACATAGAGATCAAGTAGGCTTCATGCCAAATAGACAGGCAGGCGATAATATACGCAGGGCAGTGTTATTGGCACATATTGCTAAAAAACGGAAAATCCCTTTATGTTTTCTATCTCTCGATATTAAGAGGGCATTTGACACAGTATCCTGGCAATATATGCAATATTCATTACAAAAATGGGGTTTTGGACCCCACTTTTTAACATGGATCAAAGCATTATATAATAAACCCAAAGCCTATATAAAATATGCTGGATACAAATCTGATGCCTTTAATATCGAAAGAGGTACCCGACAGGGTTGCCCATTATCTCCCTGTAGTATGGGTGTAACTTTAGTTATTGAATTACAAGAAACTTAGTAATAGTTTTAAGGTGATTACTATATATATATATATATATATATATATATATATATATATATATATATATATATATATATGTTTCTATATATGTAAAATGTATGTTTCTGAGCTAACAGATGGTCATTCACAGAGGATCATTGTCTCTGAACCATTCTCTGGTTAGGCTTTGTTAGTACCAGACAAAACCAGCTTTTCGCGCCTTATTTAGCCTTTATAAAGTCAGACAATAGAGCAGAGGGGCGAACTGCGCTGAGGACGTAAGAGGTCCCAGATCTTGGACTGTCGCTTCCAGAACTATCTGAAAACTCAGAAGTTGAGAGGTTCCCTGGATTGAATGCTAAATTTATCCTGTATTGTAACATCTGTAATTCATCTTTAATCGAAGCTAAGTAAATCTCTTTTATTACATTCTTTGTTTTGTGTTTTAATCATTGCATTTACTGACCACATATCTAAAAGGGTAAATATATAAATGAATCTATGAATAAATGTAACACAGAATTTAGCCCCTTGTTACATAATGGCGCTGTGAGCAAGATATTTAACCCTTTCAGTGCTGGTTTGAAGTGCAGTGATTAATTCTAGTAATACTGTTGTGAATTGTAATGTTTTTTGACAATTGGGAAACTGTATTATTAGTGTGCACTGTGATGGGAGGTTTGTTGCTAGCTTTGCTTTGGTGGCAGTTGGTGGCAGATATGTTTAACTGGATAAAAGAAGCGAAGGGGGGAGACAGTCGAAAGAGCCCCATCTCAGAGTGGTCAGATTCTAGACGCTGGTCTACTCTGGCTCGTGAATTGATCAAGTATCAGGATGCATTTAAAGTGGAAGACCCCCGCCACTGTCTCCTGATTCTTGATTTGTTTCGATATTCAAAATCGGAACAGAAAGCTGCATCTATATTAGGATGGATATTTTTGCAGGCATTGAAACAAAAAGGGGGTAGATGGTCAAATGTTTCCACTCATTGTGTGCTTAGCGAGCCCCCGGCAAGCTTTTGATCTTTTGAGATATAGAACAGATGAGCTGATGACCGCGTTAGGTGGACGAGTGGCCCTTTCGCTGGTGCTCACATAATTGTTCTTTGAGGTTTGAAAACGATGAGCAGAAAACAGGTAGGAAAAGGAAAAATATGACCTGTATTGATGCTTAGATTGTGATTACTGCAGTAATATGTGTTGAGTTTAAATGTTGAGCTCATTTGTTGGTTGTTTAGCTAGCTATTGGTGAGGAAAAGTTGCTTGTATGTATGATATGTAAAATGCATTTGGCTACTGATGTTTAAGTGAGTTCTTGTATGTTTAACTGAAAAGATCAGTTAAACATACAGAAATGGCTGCAGCTTCCCCCCCCCCTCCCCGGACAATGGACAATAGTCCAGCATGTTGTGAAAAGAAGAGCTGCAGCTTTAGACTGTATTTGTGAGAGTCTGCTTGAATGAGACGATCCCTAAGAGAGGGGGACAGAGTTTGTTGCAGATATTCCCCCTCAACCCCCCCCCCCCCCCCCCCCTGTAAAAAGCTTATGCCTGTGATAAAACAGGACAGTGCTGAACATCTGAGAAATGTCTAATCATGTTGAAAAAATAACATCCTAGTTGAAATTGTTAGTTTTTTAAATCTAGGATTATTTGAAACAAAGAAAGTAAATGGCTGATTGATGTTAACACCCTTTAAAATCCTGAATAGCAGTCATGATTATTATAATTTTATTGGTGAATGTAATAAAGTGTCATGTTCTAGGATACAACACTAATGTTTTTTATTTAAGTTTTTCGTTAATACAGAAGAAACCAGATCTATTCCTAGAAGTTTCGTAGATCTGTATGGTATTGAACAAGAGGTTGCAATAGAAACATCAATATGAGTTTGGTGATGTATAATGTTTGTGCACAAATGTAATGAACACCATATACTGTTCTTGTGAATTATTTCAACCATGGTTAATGACAACTTTGAATGGACGTCCTTTAATGAAAATCCACGTGGTGATAATTAAGTAATATGAGCTCAATTAATAAGGGTAATAAAAGTGCACTCATGAATAACAGAAATAATGGCCATATGTTTTGTTGTTTGTGGAAAGTGTTGGTTAAATGTGTTTGTTGCTAACTATTTGTTACTTTCTAGGAAGGAGCTGTAATAACATCACACTAAATACCTTTTTATTTTGTTTAGTTCCTAGACAATATTAAACAGCATCAACCCACCTGTCTGATATGGTTTGATGTCCAAGAACTAAAGATGAAGATTACAGTCATAAATAATTTATGTTGTTTTTGTTGTTATTTTTATGCAATATGCAAATGTACTGAAAGTTTTCATTGGAACTGATTGTAAACCAGAGCAGCTAATACTCTCGATGCTGCATAATAGATTTATAAGGGTTTCCTCTGATTGAGTTGAATTTAAAATGATATAGAACAAATAATGTTTGAATATTGACAGCAAGATTGTTTTGATATCTGGAATGATATAATACTTGAAATGGTTTGAAGGGTGTAAGAATACCCAAACATTTACATATTGTTCTTTTCTGTGTATATGTAAGCTAAATTATGGCAGCATCTACTTCTGTATATTCTGCCATAATTATTTTGGTACCACTGTGGGAGTGTGCCTGGGGTTTTACATATAAAGTACATTTTTCTGCATGATTGACCGTTTAAATTTAAAAATATCATTTTGTTTTTCAAGGAAAAAAAGTACTTATGTCTACTTATAACTGTACATTTAGGTTAATATTATTGCACTGAACACAATTTTTAAGTCTATTAACATGAGGTGTTCTAGTGTTATATATATGGTCAGTTATATCTGACACTCAGTGATTCTTTGACCACCCTGTTCTATACACCTGGTTGAGTTTTCATAAAATTTTCTTAGTAAAGGAAAAAGAGTTATAAAATAGGTTCTTAGGTTTTGTTTTCCTCAATTCTCCTTGATTGCTTGGGGTGGGACTGGCATGTAGAATACAGTGACACATATGCATGGGCATATTATATGCACATATTGGGATCAGTGTAGACAAAAGAGCCGGTTAGCCTGCCAGAATGTCTTTAGAGTGTGGAAGGAGATCAAAGTGCATAGAGGAAACACACATGAACTAGTTTAAAGTTGGGCCTATAATTTGAGACAGAGTAGTGTATAGTTCAGGTGGGGGATGAGTAATCTACCTGTAATAATATTTCACCTTTAATGTAGAAAGCTGAGTTTTTCAGTGTTAAGACAGATCACTAATGATTATCGATTTGCCTGTTCAGAAATCTACAATGGGCTATATGGGCATTGTTGTTAATTAAGAAATGTTGGACTGACATATTTGGTAACACACCTGTCAGGATGTCAACTAGAAGCATATTGGAGAAAGAAGACAAACACTTTTGACAGCAGCAACGTCTATAAAGTCTTTACCAATGATCAGCAGCTGAACTGTTGGTGCAAGTTCCACCTGTTCTGAGGGTCGAATACCTGAACTGTTCCATCCGCTATCATGGTTAAGTACCTGAATCTGATGGTGAAGTACTTGAACTGTTTTATGTGCTCTGATGGTCATGTGCCTGAACTGTCTGTAGAAGTTCCAGCTACTATGTGGTTATGTGCCTGCACGTTTGTGACTTGTGAGCTGCAATAGTCCGAAGGATATGGACTTTGTATTCTACAGTTCTTTCAGTTCTACAGTGTTGCAAGTGCTATGCTACAGCTGTGATATGGTAACCGGATGTCTAAGACTCTGCTGTCCATCACCAGATATGGAGGACTTTGACAAGTATATATGCGTTTAAACTCTTGGAAAGGAAAGTTTGATGCTCATGCCTGTACTTTCAAAAGGAAGTTTGGTGTTATTCTGTTAGTCCAACATATAGTTGTTTTTATAAGCCTGGACATTTTTTATATTTTTCAGCCCTAACATAGCAGAATGAGATTTCCTGGACAGGTAAATCCGACAGAGAAAGTGGGTCAAGAGATAGAACTTTAGATAAATAAGACGAGGTGTGAAAGGATGTAAAACTGTTATACATTGATTTACATGTGGAAAATACCCAAGGGGTGGGATATATGGGACCATATTTAATAATGAGGAGTGTTTCGCATACATACTTATAATATTGGAAATGTGAAGGATGAAATTAATGAAGTCAGAAATGTTTATATTGGAGTACAAGCGAAAGGACTACCTTAAAGCGGAGTTCCACCCTAAAGTGGAACTTCCGCTCATCGGATTCCTCCCCCCCCTCCGGTGTCACAATTGGCACCTTTCAGGGGGGAGGGGGGTGCAGATACCTGTATAATACAGGTATCTGCACCCACTTCCGGGTACAGCTAGCCGCAGCTAGCCGCAGACTCCCCGCCCACCCCCGTTGTGTTGTGGGAAATACACAGTTCCCACAACACAACGGGGACCAGTGAAGACGCGCAGCGCGACTCGCGCATGCGCAGTAGGGAACCGGGCAGTGAAGCGGCAACGCTTCGCTTCCTGATTCCCTCAGTGTGAATGGCGGCGGCAGCACCCGAGGATCGAGGGACGGCTCGGTCTCGGGTGCCGACATCGCTGGACCCCGGGACAGGTAAGTGTCCTTATTTTAAAAGTCAGCAGCTGCAGTATTTGCAGCTGCTGACATCTAATTTTTTTTTTTTTTGGTGAAACACCACTTTAAGTAGAACATCTTGATATATCTATAAGTAATCCTGAGTATGATAAACTAAACTAAGAATCTTGTAAGTCAAGGGGTGGAATGTAGTATGGGTGTAACTTTAGTTATTGAATTACAAGAAACTTAGTAATAGTTTTAAGGTGATTGTTTATATATATATATATATATATATATATATATATATATATATATATATATATATATATATATATATATATATATATATATGTATATATGTGTGTATATATATATATATATATATATATATATATATATATTTCTATATATGTAAAAACGTATGTTTCTGAGCTAACAGATGGTCATTCACAGAGGGTCATTGTCTCTAGCTCTATTCTCTGTTTAGTCTGTTGTTAGTACCAGATTAAACCAGCTTTTCGCGCCTGATATTTTGCCTTTATAAAGTCAGACAATAGAGCAGGGCAGTGAACTGCGCTGAGGATGTAAGAGGTCCCAGATCTTGGACTGTCGCTTCCAGAACTATCTGAAAACTCAGAAGTTGAGAGGTTCCCTGGATTGAATGCTAAATTTATCCTGTATTGTAACATCTGTAATTCATCTTTAATCGAAGCTAAGTAAATCTCTTTTATTACATTCTTTGTTTTGTGTTTTAATCATTGCATTTACTGACCACATATCTAAAAGGGTAAATATATAAATGAATCTATGAATAAATGTAACACAGAATTTAGCCCCTTGTTACACTCCCTTATTATTTGCCCTTATACTCGAACCCATGGCCCAATACATCAGAACAAACCAAGCTATAACTGGCATTGAAGTAGGAGGTATTACACACAAATTATGTATATTTGCAGACGATATAATACTTTTTCTATCATCACCACAGGTCTCTGGTCCTAACTTAATACCAGCTCTTGATGGATTTGCAGCCCTATCCGGCCTTATGATTAATCCTAAGAAATGCCTAGTGCTTAATATTTCACTCACAAACATGGAATTGATCCCGGCTAGGGCTGCACTCCCATTCACATGGGCAGAAAAATCAATCCCATATCTTGGAATTCATTTAACAGCATCTCATTCTGATTTATTCTCAACCAATTATCCTCCTGTATTAAGACAGATCACAAATCTAATAAAACAATGGTCGCAACTTCCTTTATCCTGGATAGGGAAGATTAATGCAATCAAAATGACTATTCTACCCAAATTGCTTTATCTATTCAGAGTCCTCCCTATTCCAATTCCTTCCTATTTTTTGAGAATAGTACAAAAAAGAGCAACTTCGTTTATATGGGGCTCTTCTAAACCACGTATACCTATACACACACTACATCTTCCCAAAAATAAAGGAGGCCTGGGATACCCTAATTTTACTAACTACTACAGAGCAGCACATTTGGCCAGTCTGTCCAAATACCATGCAAAACAGGAAATCCCATTATGGGTATTTATAGAGGCTTCAGAAAATGACCCTCTATTAATATCAAATTTATTATGGCTTGATCCTAAAGACCGCTTTAAAATTCATAATCCCATAACTAAACACTTCTTATCTCTGGGATAAACTAAAAACCAAATATCAGTTACAATCTCCACACAATCCTCTCCTTTCTTTTATCAGAAATCCGGCCTTTTATCCGGCATGGATCTACCCAAATTCTTTTAAAGCTTGGACAACATCAGGCATTCAGACACTAAATGACTTCATAGCATCTAAATCATTCCTTTCATTCCCATCGCTTAGAGAAAAATATGATCTACCAAACTCTGAGATATTTAGATATCTCCAAATCAAAAATTTCTATACACCATTCCTAAAGGGGGATACACCATTATCCCAATTATCCATTTTTGAATCAATCTGTACAAAAGATCCATTTGCTAAAGGTACAATTTCATCACTTTATAATCAATTATATGGAGTAGCAAATCTTAATAGACCCTCTTACGTTCAGAGGTGGGAGGAGGACCTGGGACGAACTTTAGAAGACACGGACTGGTCTAACATATGGCTCACATCTAAGTCATCTTCACCCAACATCTTAGCACTGGAGACAAATTATAAAGTCCTAACTCGCTGGTACCTTGTACCCGCTAGAGTGGCAAAATATTCACCTAATACCTCAGCTCTTTGTTTTCGAGGATGCCCAGAAATAGGCACATATTTACACATATGGTGGACGTGCCCAGTAATCCAAACCTTCTGGAAGGAAGTCTTCGTGATTGCATCTAAAATATTTAAAAAAATAATACAACCAGATCCATATTTAACTTTACTTAATCTAAAACCGGAATGGTTAACACTCTCTCAATTCAAACTTATGATCCAACTAATAACGGCTGCAAAACAAACAGTGGCCAAGGCATGGAAATCTCCTACATTGGTACTAGCAGAAACAATTCACAGAATGAATAATACAATGTCCCATGCTAAGATGGTAGCCATCGATCAAAATCAAATTCCAAAATTTGAAAAACTTTGGCACCCTTGGATAAAACAACAGTTCCTGTCAAACTTCAATGACTCTGTCCTGTTGCCATGGTAACCGATTAAATGACTTACAGAGACACCCATTCTAAGGCTTCAAAGAGAACTAAAAAGAATAATAAACTGACGAGCGGGACAACCTTGTGGACCATACCTCTGCCTTTCAACCCTTTTTCTTCTTTCTCTTTCCTTTTCTCCACCTTACGATTAAAGCTCATTATCAGAATTTATTTGACCTATATACACTCTACTTGTAAACAATATGTATAGTAGGTATAAATCATTTAAATACCTACAAAAGTAACTAAGGAAATGATATATATCTTTAATTTAGGTTTACGTGAACCCAATGTTTAATATTTGAAATTTCATGATATTTACCTATATAAACCCTACTGTAAAACAATGAGCTTACTTTATAGATCCTTGTAAACTTACTTTATGTATCATTATAATATTGTATACTCAATAAACTTCTTTTGACAAGGAAAACAGTGCTACCATCCTAATATATGTGCTATATGTAGCACATACAGGGGGGTGAGTTAGATAATTAGAGTGTTAATTTCTAATATTAGCTTGTAAGCTCTGGTGAGCAAGGTCCCTTATTGGTATTGGCTATAACTTATTTTGTCCTACCTGATTACAATATTTAGTACTCATCAGGCTGATTATTAGTTTGACTAAAGTCATAATTTGTTTCTTTATTCCAGGAGCAGCCAGCACGTTTTCATATGTAAAGTTATACTTTGTAAAATTTCACTCCTTTTGATTTTTTATTATTCAAGTTCCTAGTTATGCTACTACAGGTGGCAAAGTCAGTTTTTGGATTAGGGTCACTCTGCATTAATATGATCTAGTTAACAATAACATGTATAATATATAATTATTCTAAAGGAAACTCGAGTTAACTAATAACATTTCGAAAGACCTGGAAGCTATGGGTGAAATATACATGAGACATATTTTAGGAGGGGTTCTCCTAAATAACATTATAGTAAACATTATATTAAAATTGGTATTTTTGGTAATAGCATGTAATCTAAATCTGTAACCAACCAATTAAGTATAATACTTTATTGTACAAGGAGTATGTATATATATATGTAGTGTGGGATCAATCTATAGTTTTGTTACTTTATTAAACATTGGGTTAGCCTTATCCCAGAGATGTGGCTTATTTAGGACACCAATTATAAGTGTCACATTTATTGATATGTGAAAAAATGTTTTATGGGGACATGAGCACAGTGTGCTAGTGTTTCAAATGCAATTAAATAAACTGTAATTCTATTTAGTACTTATGTCCCCTGTAAAGGACATATGATACATTTTAATCTTAACTTTTACTGACAACAGAAACTGTGTCATATAAAAATGTAAAGCTTTCTTTCGCTCATAAAAAGTGGCATTTGTTGCTAGTGATGGTACACTCAAATATTTAGATATCTTAACCACTTCAGCCCCGGAAGATTTGACTGCTCAATGACCAGGCCATTTTTTGCGATTTGACACGGCGTTGTGACAATTGCGCAGGCATGCGACGCTGTACATAAACAAAATTGACATCCTTTTTTTCCCCACAAATAGAGCTTTCTTTTGGTGGTATTTGATGACCTCTGCGGTTTTTATTTTTTGCGCTATAAACAAAAGAAGAGCGACAATTTTGAAAAAAAAAAACACAATGGAGTTGATTTACTAAAGGCAAATCAACTTTGCACTACAAGTGCACTAGGAAGTGCAGTCGCTTTAGATCTGAGGGGAAGATCTGAAATCAGGGGAAGCTCTGCTGATTTTGTCATCCAATCATGTACAAGCAAAAATACTGTTTTTTATTTTCCTTGCATATCCCCCCTCAGATCTACAGCGACTGCACTTCCAAGTGCACTTGTAGTGCAAAGTGGATTTGCCTTTAGTAAATAAACCCCAATATCTTTTACTTTTTGGTATAATAAAGTAATAAAATAAATAATATCCCAGATTTTTTTTCAAGAAAAGACATTTTTTTCCTCAGTTTAGGTCGATATATATTCTTCTACATATTTTTGGTAAAACAATATCGCAATAAGCGTACATTGATTGGTTTGCACAAAAGTTATAGCGTCTACAAAATAGGAGAAAGATTTATGGCATTTTTGTTATTTTTTTTTTTACTAGTAATGGCGGTCATCTGCGATTTTTATCAGGACTGCGATAAGTGCAAGTGGAATGCATACAAGAGACTGTTGCAGAAAAAGACATTAGAACTATTTCAGTAATGGAAAATTCTGAATAATTGTGTGTGATAATCCGTATGTAGAGAATTATCTTTGTTTTGATTGTTATATTTGTTATAAGTATTATTATTATTGTGAACATCTTAAAGTGAAACTTTGGTCAGAAATTTCATTCCTGCTGGATCACTTGAGGCTGACCCCTTTTGCAGGTATAGCTATGAAACACAGTAAAAATAAATGCCTGTACTGTTTAAAATCCACTGTCTCACCCTATTCTGCACATGCTTGGTTGTTCTCTATTTTTTTTTTTTTTTTGCACTGATTAAAATCTAGAGGCCAGTTTGCTGACAGCCTGAAATTCTACTGCTGCTCAAAGGTTCTGGGCTTCAGTAAAATGGTTGCATAAAAAATAATGTGGAATGTATTTTTCTTGCAAATGATCATTATTTTTATCTCATTTTTATGAGTAGAGTTCCACTTTGAGAAAATGTTCAATCATTATAAACAAATAGTTTTATCATTTTTTGAGGGGAAAAAAAAGGGGGGAGGTGTAATGTAATGAGTATGACATTTCGCTAAGAATGTATGGTATTGATAGAGAGCCTGGATTTAAAGCTTGAGCCTGAGGAAGAGCCTGAAACAAAAATATAAAAAATCTTGGAATACACCCTGCAAAAGTATTATGAAGCTAATTTGAACAATGACCAATTTGCCCTAAGGGCGGGATACCTCCCCATAAGCAATTAGATACTCTATTCAAAAAAAGAGGGAACAAAGAATTGTCCACAGAAAGCAATTAAGGGATGGGTCAACAATGGTTTAATTGTACAAAAGATAAGGCTTTATTGATGAATTACACAAACAAATGAAAAAAGTCCAACCAATTTGTGGTGGACCTCGATCCTACAAAGTACATAGTGACTAATAAATAATTACTGCAGTAATAGACAACATTGTCATTAAAACCCCGCTGACCCCGAATCCCCCACTACCCCCACCATGAAAGTTCTTATATCCAAGATGTGGACAAAAGATGGTGCTACACTTTATCCTGCTCCTTTTGGGGAAACCCCCAGTATTGACTCCACCCTTAGATAATTTGATTAGTCCGTAGGACAAATCCTTTTGTCCATTTGAAAAGGCTTATACTAATATAACAGCAACGGGTGGTGGAAAGGAAATGGTTTGGAAGTTCATGACAAACCTGCCTATAATTCGGCTGGAAAAAAATTTCTATTGTTTAGCAAATCACAGGTTCCAGCAAAAGTAGGCAGTGTTGAATTATTGCTCAGACACAACGAAGGCGGCAATATCAATTCTACACTGATTGATATTAACAGTGTAGATCTGTGTAGAGAGCTGCATATTGATCGTGGTGGACTGTAGGAAGTACAAAGCGTTCAGCACAGTTCAAGTTTCAGTCTTTAAATGATCGCCAAAGTGAAACCCTATAGGGAAGTGGCATATACAAAAAGTTCGCCCTAAACGGGCTCTTATCCCTCATTCGGCTAATTATACCGCAGTTACTGCCATTCAATGTATCTTCTACAGGGGCGATCATATAGTGTGGTTGTGAAGCCGCTTTACTGAGTTCCCACCGCTTGCAACAACGAGTGCTGGAAAAGGAATGGTTTGGGAGTTCATAACATCCTTGCCTGTAGTTGGGCTGGAGAGAATTTTTTTTCTTTTTTCCTATTGTTTAACTCAGCAAATCACAGGTGCCAACAGAGATACACGGTGTTGAATCATTGCCCTATCACAGCAAAGGCAGCAATGTCATTTCTACACTGATTGATATTAGCAGTATATATCTGTGTAGAGGGCTGCATATTGATCGTGGTGGGCAGTATAAGAGTACAAAACGTTCAACACAGTTCAGATTTCAGTCTTTGATTGATGGCCAAAATGACACACTGTAGGGAAGTGGCATATACATAAAGTTTGCCCTAAGTGGGCTCTTACCCCTCCTGCAATTTGGCTGATAATGCTTCAATTGAAGCCATTCAGTGTGTCTTCTGTAGAAGCGATCGTGTAGTATGGCTGTGGGACCACTTTACTAAGTTTCCACCACTTGCAGAGACTGAACTCAGGGATTGTTTGTTTCCTCCATGTGGTTAACACATAGGGGTTCCTGGTTCAAGTGTCTGGAGTACTGCAGAGAGCACAGCTACGGTGGCTGGGATGAACCACTCAGGAGTGCGGAAGTGGGCTTATCTAAAGTATATTCATGAAAAATCAACTTCCATTCATGGATGAAGAGCCATAGTGGGGTTCAGGGAGAGGGGTACAGCGTCAGAAACGTTGACGTGCTTCGTGCACTGAACCGTGCACTTCGTCTGGACATTATGCATAAGTGATAATCATACTTTTATAAGGAGCAATGCCCAATCAAATTCCCTTACATCACTTTTCCTCTATTTTTTTCCTTCATTGACTGCCATCTTGTGGTAACAAGACATGCTGCAGTTGATAAAACATATAGACAGGTGTATTATCTATAGGGTGATGTAGATAATCCATGTGATGAAGATTATTAACCATAAATTTGAGTAATTAGAGTAATCATGTTTGGATAGACTGTCAGTGATGTCTAAAAAGCATCTACTTGTTTTTGGACAGAACCCCCACCGCCCCCCCCCCCCCAAAAAAAAAAACAACAAACCCCACAAACCCCTGTTGTGGAATAAAATTCAACATATAAGGACCGAAATATAGGAAAACAGTTACATGGGAATGGCAATCAATGTCCAAATAGCTAGGCTACAGTCCACCATGTCTAGGGTATAATGAATTCAAGAGATCAATTATGCTCTATATCATAGACATAGCTATGGACCACCCTCTGGTGGAAAAGAGGTAAAAGGGGAGGGATGAGGGGGGAGGGAAGGAAGGAAGGACATGGAGGGAGGGGAGGGAGAAGGGGGAAAAGGAAGGGGAAGTGGAAGGAAAGGAAAGAAGGGAACGGGAAGGAATAGGGGGAGGGGATAAGAAGGGAAAGGGGGAAGAAGGGAGGGGTAGGGGGCAGGGAAGGGAAAGGAGAGGGGAAGAGGTGAAAGGAAGGGGGGAGAGGGGAGGGGGTAAGGGGGAGGTGGGAAAGGGAAGGTGGGGAAAGAGGGAAAAGGGAGGGAGGGGGGTGAAGGAGAAAGGCAAGAGGGGGGAAGGAAAAAGCGAGGGGGGAAACAAAAGGGGAGGTGAAGGGGGGGGAGAATTGAAGAAGACGGTTAGTTTGAAGGTTCTGGAAGAATCTTCAAGCTCAAATCATTATTCAAGCCATGTGGCTGAAGAGTGTTGAGCCTGAAGATCTAGGATTTTTCCTTCCTCAGGAGAACTGTATCATAGTCTCCCCTTCGATCAGATAGATCCAGAGAGAAAAAACCCTTGACTTTGAGCCCCAATGTTTGCCAATTGTGATATTGTAGATAATGCTGGGCCACAGGTGTCTCCTCTTTTAATCTTATACTTTTGAGATGTTCATTAAATCTCACCCAGAGCTGCCGTTTTGTTTTCCCAACATATAATTCCCTACAGGGAAATTCCAGAGTGTATAGGACCTTAGAGGTGGCACAAATTCTTGTCTTGCTTCTGAGTCTCTAAACACTTTGGAATGATCAACATACTTACAAGTACCACAATGTCCGCAAGGAAACATGCCTTTGATTTTAGGCATGTCAGTAAGCCAATTACGGTTGAGGAGATGTACGAATTTGGACTCGACCAGCGTGTCATTCAGATGTCTGGCTCTCTTTGCAACCATCAGGGGTCTATCACCTACTATTTCCCTCAGATCATCTGAGCGGGTCAAGATGTGCCAATGATCAGAGAGGATGGATTTTATCTGATGCCACTGGGTGCCGAATGGAGTGATAAGTTTGACCGGGCCAAATGACTATTAGTATTATCACGAGGCTGAAGTAGAACGACTCTCGTTTTCTGCCTACCTATTTTTTTGGCCCTTCTGAGTATTCGGGTGGGAGTATCCACGGTCCCTAAAACGACGATATAGCTGTTCCGGCTCATAGCAGTAATTCTCCTTGGTGGAACAGTTCCTTCTGATTCTTAGGAACTATCCCACCAGGATTCCCTTAATTAGGAACCTCGGGGGATGGCTATCCGCCTGAAGTAGGGTATTAGCCACCGTCTCTTTTCTAAAAGTTTTTGTTTCCAGTCTTCCCTCTGTAAGTCTGATCGAAAGGTCCAAGGATGAAATTTCCCTTGAATCAGTTACAAAGGTAAGTTGTATGTTTCGGGTATTGTTTTCCAGCTCCTCCATGAATTCGACCAATTCTGACCTGGTGCCCTCCCATACCATGAAAACATCATCGATGTACCTCAGCCAAGTGCATGCATGGCTGAGGTACAACGACGAGGCGTAAACAACCTCCTCCTCCCACCAACCCAAATGGAGGCAGGCGTAAGCAGGTGCCCAAGGGGCCCCCATGGATGTTTCACAGAGTTGCTGAAAATAACATCCTGCAAAAAGAAATAGTTTTTAACACCCTTTCTAGGAGTTCAATAATGAACTCATTTTGAGAGAGGGGACATTAAGGATCAATGTGGAGAGAGGGGGCATTAGGGACCAGTGTGGAGAGAGGGGGCATTAGGGACCAGTGTGGAGAGAGGGGACATTAGGGATCAGTGTGGAGAGAGGGGACATTAGGGATCAGTGCGGAGAGAGGGGACATTAGGGATCAGTGCGGAGAGAGGGGACATTAGGGATCAGTGCGGAAAGAGGGGACATTAGGGATCAGTGTGAATAGAGGGGACATTAGGGATCAGTGTGGAGAGAGGGGACATTAGGGATCAGTGCGGAGAGAGGGGACATTAGGGATCAGTGCAGAAAGAGGGGACATTAGGGATCAGTGCAGAAAGAGGGGACATTAGGGATCAGTGTGAATAGAGGGGACATTAGGGATCAGTGTGGAGAGAGGGGACATTAGGGATCAGTGCGGAGAGAGGGGACATTAGGGATCAGTGCGGAGAGAGGGGACATTAGGGATCAGTGCAAATAGAGGGGACATTAGGGATCAGTGCGGAGAGAGGGGACATTAGGGATCAGTGTGGAGAGAGGGGACATTAGGGATTAGTGTGGAGAGAGGGGAAGGGATCAGTGTGGAGAGAGGGGACATTAGGGATCAGTGCAGAGAGAGGGGACATTAAGGATCAGTGTGGAGAGAGGGGACATTAGGGATCAGTGTGGAGAGAGGGGAAGGGATCAGTGTGGAGAGAGGGGACATTAGGGATTAGTGCGGAAAGAGGGGACATTATGGATCAGTGTGAATAGAGGGGACATTAGGGATAAGTGTGGAGAGAGGGGACATTAGGGATCAGTGCGGAGAGAGGGGACATTAGGGATCAGTGCGGAGAGAGGGGACATTAGGGATCAGTGCAGAAAGAGGGGACATTAGGGAACAGTGTGAATAGAGGGGACATTAGGGATCAGTGTGGAGAGAGGGGACATTAGGGATCAGTGCGGAGAGAGGGGACATTAGGGATCAGTGCGGAGAGAGGGGACATTAGGGATCAGTGCAAATAGAGGGGACATTAGGGATCAGCGCGGAGAGAGAGGGGACATTAGGGATCAGTGCGGAGAGAGGGGACATTAGGGATCAGTGCAGAGAGAGGGAACATTAGGGATCAGTGCGGAGAGAGGGGACATTAAGGATCAGTGTGGAGAGAGGGGACATTAGGGATCAGTGTGGAGAGAGGGGAAGGGATCAGTGTGGAGAGAGGGGAAGGGATCAGTGTGGAGAGAGGGGAAGGGATCAATGTGGAGAGAGGGGACATTAGGGATCAGTGTGGAGAGAGGGGACATTAGGGATCAGTGTGAATAGAGGGTGAATAGATGTCATATACCACAGTGCATTTGATTTACTTGGAGTACTGATTTCCGGACATGTCAATTACAGGTGGGGTAGAGCAGCACACCCGTCCCCAGCAGAGGAACACAGCTCTAACCAGCATGCTGCACGAACTGGAGGCAGCACAGTGTCCCAGGACTGATTGTCAATAGGATGCCAGGACTGCCAAAAGGCAAGGGTGGGGGTTGTTCAGTCTCTATGCATTGGCATTCCTGAGGAGTGGGCAAAGACAATGTATGAAAGCATTTAACTTGTACATAATATAACATCTAAATCAAATACTACATATAACATCTAAATCAAGCACCCCATATTGACAGAAAAACACAGAATTGTTGACATTTTTGCAGATTTATTAAAAAAGAAAAACTGAAATATCACATGGCCCTAAGTATTCAGACCCTTTGCTGTGACACTCATATTTAACTCAGGTGCTGTCCATTTCTTCTGATCATCCTTGAGATGGTTCTACACCTTCATTTGAGTCCAGCTGTGTTTGATTATACTGATTGGACTTGATTAGGAAAGCCATACACACCTGTCTATATAAGACCTTACAGCTCACAGTGCATGTCAGAGCAAATGAGAATCATGAGGTCAAAGGAACTGCCTGAAGAGCTCAGAGACAGAATTGTGGCAAGGCACAGATCTGGCCAAGGTTACGAAAAAATTCTGCTGCACTTAAGGTTCCTAAGAGGACAGTGGCCTCCATAATCCTTAAATGGAAGACGTTTGGGACGACCAGAACCCTTCCTAGAGCTGGCCGTCTGGCCAAACTAAGCTATCGGGGGAGAAGAGCCTTGATGAGAGAGGTAAAGAAGAACCCAAAGATCACTGTGGCTGAGCTCCAGAGATGCAGTCGGGAGATGGGAGAAAGTTGTAGAAAGTCAACCATCATTGCAGCCATCACTGCAGGCTTTATGGCCGAGTGGCCCGACGGAAGCCTCTCCTCAGTGCAAGACACATGAAGGCCCGCATGGAGTTTGCTAAAAAACACCTGAAGGACTCCAAGATGGTGAGAAATAAGATTCTCTGGTCTGATGAGACCAAGATAGAACTTTTTGGCCTTAATTCCAAGCGGTGTGTGTGGAGAAAACCAGACACTGCTCATCACTTGTCCAATACAGTCCCAACAGTGAAGCATGGTGGTGGCAGCATCATGCTGTGGGGGTGTTTTTCAGCTGCAGGGACAGGGCGACTGGTTGCAATTGAGGGAAAGATGAATACGGCCAAGTACAGGGATATCCTGGACGAAAACCTTCTCCAGAGTGCTCAGGACCTCGGACTGGGCCGAAGGTTTACCTTCCAACAAGACAACGACCCTAAGTACACAGCTAATATAATGAAGGAGTGGCTTCACAACAACTCAGTGACTGTTCTTGAATGGCCCAGCCAAAGCCCTGACTTAAAACCCAGTTGAGCATCTCTGGAGAGACCTAAAAATGGCTGTCCACCAACGTTTACCATCCAACCTGACAGAACTGGAGAGGATCTGCAAGGAGGAATGGCAGAGGATCCCCAAATCCAGGTGTGAAAAACTTGTTGCATCTTTCCCAAAAAGACTCATATATTCACTGAAAACTCAATGTTCTTATTAATATCCTAATCAAGAAATATTGTAGTATAAAGAACTTATAATCTTAACCAACAGGGCAGATCCTAGGGTCACAGGCGCCTGGGTGCAGAAATATTTCTGGCGCCCCCACATGGGTGTGGTCATTTTAGTAACTCCTCCCCTTTACAAATATTTCTATTGGCAACGACTCAACCACAGAGATGCTCCACCACAAAGTCTTCATTACCCTGGGATCCTTACAGGTACAAATTGGGACCTGGAGGGGGGCCTCTCTGATGGATACAGAGAGTCTGTTAGAAAGAGCCCCCAGAAATACTACAGACATGATACAGGAGATGGTCAGAGACTGCAGACATGGTACAGGAGCTGGTCAGAGACTACAGACATAGTACAGGAGATGGTCAGAGACTGCAGATATAGTACAGGAGATGGTCATAGGCTGCAGACATAGTACAGGAGAGGGTCAGAGACCGCAGACATAGTACAGGAGATGGTCATAGACCGCAAACATAGTACAGGAGATGGTCATAGACTGCAGACATAGTACAGGAGAGGGTCAGAGACTGCAGACATAGTACAGGAGATGGTCATAGACTGCAGACATAGTACAGGAGAGGGTCAGAGACTGCAGACATAGTACAGGAGAGGGTCAGAGACTGCAGACATAGTACAGGAGAGGGTCAGAGACTGCAGACATAGTACAGGAGAGGGTCAGAGACTGCAGACATAGTACAGGAGATGGTCAGAGACTGCAGACATAGTACAGGAGAGGGTCAGAGACTGCAGACATAGTACAGGAGATGGTCAAAGACTGCAGACATGATATAGGAGACAGTTAGAGACTGCAGACATAATACAGGAGATGATCAGAGACTACAGATATAGTACAGGAGATGGTCATAGACTGCAGACATAGTACAGGAGAGGGTCAGAGACCGCAGACATAGTACAGGAGATGGTCAGAGACTGCAGACATAGTACAGGAGATGGTCATAGACTGCAGACATAGTACAGGAGATGGTCATAGACTGCAGACGTAGTACAGGAGAGGGTCAGAGACCGCAGACATAGTACAGGAGATGGTCAGAGACTGCAGACAAATTACAGGAGATGGTCAAAGACTGCAGACATGATATAGGAGACGGTTAGAGACTGCAGACATAATAAAGGAGATGATCAGAGACTGCAGACATAGTACAGGAGAGGGTCAGAGACTGCAGACATAGTACAGGAGATTGTCAGAGACTGCAGACATAGTACGGGAGATGGTCAGAGACTGCAGACATGATACAGGAGATGGTCAGAGACTGCAGACATGATATAGGAGACGGTCAGAGACTGCAGACATGGTACAGGAGAGGGTCAGAGACCGCAGACATAGTACAGTGTATACACCGCTCCTAAAAAACGCCCTTGCTCATTGAAATCAATGGGCAGTGCCTGCAAAGCACCTCCGCAGTTGCGCCTTTGAACCCTTTAGTGGGGGTTAAATGTACCTTTAAAGCGACGGTAAAGCGCCACTAAAAGTAGCAGCGCATTACCGCCGATGCCCCCCGCACTGTCAGTGTGAAAGGGCTCTTAGTACATCTCATTAAACATCACATCTGTAAATGAACTACTGAGGTGCAGGAAGGGACAGGGGCTGTGTATCCTATTGTAATCTATCATACCATAAAACATCTCCTAGCAGGGGCAGCCCAGAGCACATCTAAAGGTGTGCAGGGGATGCCATTCCTACACACAGCACACTGACTCACCTCAGTTCTCTCTCTGTGCAGCCCGAGATAGAGATGGGAGGGGGAGGCATTCCAACTGGAGTTGGTAGAGACAGTGCGGGGTCCCAGTGTGAGGAATGTATTCCTGCACATCAGCAGCCACTGAATAGAACCCTCATGTCAGGAAGAGGAGCGCCCCTCCCCCAAGCACTGCCAGGCTGGACGGGCTGCCCTATGCTCACACTGGAGTCCTGGACGGACACTCACAAGAAAAGAAGGAGGGAGGGGAGAAGTCTGGCTCTTTGGCGCCCCTACCTCTGCAGGCGTCTGGGTGCAAAGCACCCTTCGCACCCCGGGTAGGATCGGCCCTGTTAACCAAAACATAAACTTTTACATCTTAAAGCGGAGTTCCAGTCAGAAAACAAATTTTATATTATTCAGCTACATTCAATAAAAAGAACAACCTTTGGAAAAAATGTTTTTTTTTACTCACCTTTTCAGGTCTGGTGCTAGGGAATCCCTGGTAATCTGCCTTATCCTCTCCGAGGCGCCTGACATCATTTCCCTCAGTGCCCATGCTCGCTAGTGCTCCTGGGAGATGTCTGTCATCATTTCCCAGGAGTCACTGGGCAGCGTCGAGGGCTTGAGTGCCATCACAATGGGGGCAGGCGCTTCCGACGATGCCGCCTGTTGTGATGGCAACGTCAGAAGTGTACGGCGCCGCGCCGTACGTATGGCGCATGCGCAAGAACGGCAGTGCATGCTGGTATTACAGCAGCACCGTAACCAAGGAAGTGTATGCTTGTGGGCTTCACCTGCCCACACCTAAGATGGGAATGCCCAAGCACAAAAAATATAAGGACATCTTTATTCTAAAATAGTAATGAAAGCGGCGCTATTTACGAGAATAACGAGTGTTAATTTAACATTATAAGATAGAAAGAGAAGGATTAAAAAAAAAATCCTATATGTGGTTGTAACTGCGCTTTAAGAAATGTGAATCCTTCGTTCTCCGTCTGTGATGGGGGGAGGTAAGAACTAATTATTACCATATGTGAGCTCTCCGAAGAAATGCTTATGAAGCTTATAACAACTTATTTCACATAAATATAAAAGTCTATATATTTCACTTTTTCCATATCTAGAAGACATAAACATACGCAAGTCAATCATTCTAAAAAGACCCAATCCATTCATTAATTTGTTAATTGATAAATATTAGATATTAGGTTAAAGAAACTTTCTAACATACACCCACTTCTATAGGTGAAGCTCTTTGGTGAATGCAGATGCAGCAAAAAGTGGCTCAGCATACAGAACCCGTCTGAATGAACCCTTAGAGCCCTTTCACACTGGGGCGGTTTGCAGGCGATATTGCGCTAATAATAGCGCCTGAAAACCGACCCAAAAGTGCCGCTGCTTTCATTCCAGTGTGAAAGCCCCGAGGGCTTTCACACTGGAGTGATGCGCTGGCAGGACGGTAAAAAAAGTCCTGCTAGCAGCATCTTCGGAGCGGTGAAGGAGCGGAGTGCATACTGCTCCTTCACCGCTCCTGCCCATTGAAATCAATGGGACGGCGCGGCTATACCGCCGGCAAAGCACCTCTGCAGAGGCGCTTTGGGGTGGTATTTTACCCTTTCTCGGCCGCTAGCGGGGGTAAAACATACCGACGGTAAAACGCCGCTAATAATAGCGGTGTTTTACCGCCGACGCCGCCCCAGTGTGAAAGGGCTCTTAGGTGAATTTATCAAAACCAGAGCAGACAAAATTTGGAACAGCTGTGCATGGCAACCAATCAGCTCATTTTAAAAGGTGAACAAGCTGAAGATAGAAGCTGATTGGTTGCCATGCACAGCTGTTACAAATTCTGACTGCACCAGTTTTGATAAATACCTCTCACTGTGTTTTACTTTTCTTTCTCCTGACTACTGCATTCTAAGTACAGCACATTCTTTATTAAAGTGGTTGTAAAGGCACAACATTGTATGCATGAAGGTAAAAAACCTTCTGTGTACAGCAGCCCCCCCAGCCCCACCTAATTCTTATCTGAGCCCCCTCTCGATCCAGCGATGTACACGAGACCCTTGGCTGTCTGGGGACTCACACTCCTGATTGGCTGATGGCAGCTGGGGGAGCCATTGGCTCACACTGCTGTCAATCACAGTCAGTGTGCCAATCAGAAGATGGATGGAGTCGAGCCAAGGCTCTGTGTGTGAATGGACACAAGCTGCTTGCTGTGGGGGCACACAGAAAGAAGCAGGGGCCACAGGGGTGCCGGTGAGGGACCCAAGAAGAGGAGGATGCAAAACCATTACACAGAGGAGATAAGTATAGAATGTTTATTATTTAGGAAACAAAAAACAAGACTTTAATATCACTTTAAGGTTAGCTGTGTGTAGTAAAAGATATGCAATAGAACAGTTTTATTTTATTAAAATGCATATACTGAGGTTTGTACTGTCTGATACATACTCGCTTGTGGCACAGTCATTAAAGCATACGGCCCTTTAAGCCCCTCCCACTGCTGATGCAATCTGACCACACCCACAGTTTTGGCGTGGTGTTGCTATTTTGGCACATACCATTTTTCTTGGGGGGGGGGGGGGGTGCAAAAAAATGTCCAGCCCCATGTGCCAGATGTGCTAACTACGCCACTGATTCCACCATATAGAGGGGATCAGCGGATAGTGACTTGTACAGTGGCATCGCTAGGAGGTGGCTTTTGGGGCTATAGCCCCGAATATGGAGCCCATAGCCCCAAGTCTCTGCGCACTTATTTTATCATATTGACATCAACAATGTTTTTTTTATTTTTTATCACACTGACACCAACGATGGATGTCAAGGAAATCATATCTATGGTGACTTGCCAACTGGTTTGAGATTCTTGATTGGCGGAGGAGGTATGAGGGGAGATCTTTCTCTGGGAAGATAAAACCAGCTATGACACAGTTCTCGTAGGCTGCAATGCTGCTGACCACTACTGGAGGGAGACTCTCCCATATTTATCTGGCTAGACACACACAGGCAGGTACAAATCTTTCATACAATCTGATGCAATCTAAGGATATGGCCCCTGACAGAAAAGTTCAGATTTCTCCAAATCTCTTTTTTACACTCTTTATGGGTGACTAAACCCGAACCTCCCAGAATCACAGCCTACGAACAATGATGTGGCCAGACCATGGAGAAGAGGGGGGGATATCTGTGATCTACAAGTCCAGGGGCGTTGCTAGGGGCTAGAGCCCATAGCAGCGTAGTAAAGAAAGTCATATGCTTGGGCGGACAGACACATGTATATACAGTAAAATATGTGTGTGTATATATCCCCAGAGAGCCCCCCACTTACATCAGGGTCCCCAGAGAGCCCCCACTTACATCAGGGTCCCCAGAGAACCTACCCTTGGGAACCCCTGCTTCTTTGGTATCAGTGGTATAAAATAAGCCCCAAACGTTGGTGTCAGTGAGATAAAGTAAGTTCCGTAATTGATGTCAGTGAGATAAATAAGTCCCACCATTGGTGTCACTGAGATAGAATAAGTTCCATATTTGGTGTCGGGGGGAATAAGCTCCATTACTGGTGTCAGTGAGATAAAATAAGTCCCATCATTGTTGTCATTGAGATAAATAATGTATAACATTCTCCACAATGCAGAGCAATCCCATCCAATAAAGTGACAGTCCTTGATTCAAAACAATATAATGGTCCTTCAATGTCCAATAAATCGATGTTTCCTCCACCCCGTGATGTGATCTATCTCTTCCTTCCTCTTCTATCAGACTCAGTGACACCTGCACACACCATGTGATAATATGTGATCTCCTTGTGCATGGACCTCAATACAGATCAAGGTCATAACCCACTTGAGGCCTCCTGAGAAAGCTCTGGTACAGGAGGGTAACGCACAGGATTTGGAGACGCTCTGTGGGTATGAGATGCCTGGCTGTATTAACCACTATGACCCATGTTTATTAATGCTTAGATACACCACATTACCAAAAGTATACAAACAACCCCACACCATAATCCCCCCTCCACCAAATGATCTGGATTAGTGCACAAAGCAAGGTCCGTAAAGACATGGATGAGTGAGTATGGGGTGGAGGAACTTGACAGACATGCACAGAGTCCGGACCTCAACCCGATAGAACACCTTTGAAATGAATTACAGTGGAGACTGTGAGCCAGGCTTTCTCAAATGCGCATCTGGAAGAATGGTCAAACATTCCCATAGACACACTCCTAAACCTTGTGGATAGCCTTCCCAGAAGAGTTGAAGCTGTTGAAGCTGCAAAGGGTGGGCCAACTCAACATTGAACCCTACAGACAAAGACTGGGATGCCATTAAAGTTCATGTGCGTGTAAAGGCAGGGGTCCCAATACTTTTGACAATATAGTGTACATAGCACTGTGGGTGCTTTTTAAAGGTAAGTATTAATATTGGGAACTTTTAATAAATTGTTATTATTCAGAGAGTCCCATTCTATTTTTACATGTGATGTATCAGTGGTGAGGAATACTGAGAAGGAAGCAGCAAGAGAAATTACTGTTGCCCAAGCTGGGGCAACAACTGTGTTATGACCTTGATCTGCATTGGGGAAGTATGCCCCCCTACAGCTTCAGGATGGTAGTTGTGGAAGAGGGTTCCTGAAATCTTATGCCACGTACACACGAGCGGACTTCTCGTCGGATTGAACTCCGAAGGACTTTTCAACAGAGTTCCGACAGAGTTCAGACAAAACGGACTTGCCTACATCAGTGCTGCCTATGTGTACCCATCAGTGCTGCATATCAGTGCCGCCTATCAGTGCCCCATCAGTGCCGCATATTAGTGCCCATCATCAGTGCCCATCAGTGACACCTCATCCGTGCCACCTCATCTGTGCCCATCAGTGCCGTCTTATCAGTGCCCGTCAGTGCAGCCCCATCAGTGCCCATCAGTGAAGAAGAAAACTTACTTATTTACAAAGTTTTGTAACAGAAAGAAAAAAATATATTTTTTCAAAATATTTGGTCTTTTTTTTATTTGTTTAGCAGAAAATAAAAATCCCAGAGGTGATCAAATACCACCAAAAGAAAGCTCTATTTGTAGGAACAAGATGATAAAAATGTAGTTTGGGCACAGTGTAGCATGACCGCGCAATTGTCATTCAAAGTGCGACAGCGCTGAAAGCTGAAAATTGGTCTGGGCAGGAAGGTGTATAAGTGCCTGGTATTGAAGTGGTTAAATTGGTGTTGATTTACTAAAACTGGAGCATTTAGAATATGGTGCAGCTGTGCAAGGAAGCCAATCAGCTTCTAACGTCAGCTTTTTCACTGAAGACAAAAAACCTGGAAGCTGATTGGCTTCTATGCAGAGCTGCACCAGATTCTGCACTCTCCACTTTTAGTAAATCAAGCCCCAATGTGTTTTCATTTTCTCCATGAGCTCATTCACCACAGTTATTACCTTTTGTATCACTTGACCCTCCCTCTTAAATTGTAAGCTCTAAGGAGCAAGGCCCTCTAATTACTCCTCTATTGAATTGTATTGTAACTGTAATGTCTGTCTTCATTTTGTGAAGTGCTGGGCAAACTGTTGGCGCTATATAAATTTTGTATAATAATAATAACGTGCCAAGGTAGGTGGTCACTGGCACAGAGGTGCCAAGGCTGGGAATACAGGCTTGTGTGCCCCCCCCCCCCCTCTCTTGGAATGAATCAAGGAGGATATGTGACAGTGCTGTCTTGTGTCAGAAGGGATAAAGATCACACAGGGTTCTCACTTATGCAGGTTGAGGGGTTCTGATTTTTCACTTTTCTCATTGGTAACTCCTGGATTCGGTTCTGTAGTTCAGAGGCTTTGTAGAGACTTGTGAGGGATGAAGCCTCTAACACTGTATCCACATTTTACAGGAAATCAGCATCCTGATTGTACAGGTGTGCACAGCCCTTATAGTATAGGGACTGTCAGGGGTTTAGGGTTCCTTCTCCTTGAGACAAGGGGCTGTCTATGGTTCAGGGCTCTTTCCCCTTGAGACAATGGCTGCCTATGGTTCAGGGCTTCTTACCCTGGAGACAATGGGATGTCTATGGTTCAGGGCTTCTTCCCCTGGAGACAATGGGATGCCTATGGTTCAGGGCTTCTTCCCCTGGAGACAATGGGATGTCTATGGTTCAGGGCTTTTTCCCCTGGAGACAATGGGATGCCTATGGTTCAGGGCTTCTTCCCCTGGAGACAATGGGATGTCTATGGTTCAGGGCTTTTTCCCCTGGAGACAATGGGATGTCTATGGTTCAGGGCTTTTTCCCCTGGAGACAATGGGATGTCTATGGTTCAGGGCTTCTTACCCTGGAGACAATGGGATGTCTATGGTTCAGGGCTTCTTCCCCTGGAGACAATGGGATGTCTATGGTTCAGGGCTTCTTCCCCTGGAGACAATGGGATGTCTATGGTTCAGGGCTTCTTACCCTGGAGACAATGGGATGTCTATGGTTCAGGGCTTCTTCCCCTGGAGACAATGGGATGTCTATGGTTCAGGGCTTTTTCCCCTGGAGACAATGGGATGTCTATGGTTCAGGGCTTTTTCCCCTGGAGACAATGGGATGTCTATGGTTCAGGGCTTCTTCCCCTGGAGACAATGGGATGTCTATGGTTCAGGGCTTCTTCTCCTGGAAACAAGGGGCTGTCTATGGTTCAGGGCTCCTTCCCCTGGAGACAAGGAGCTGTCAATGGTTCAGGGCTCCTTCCCCTTGAGACAAGGGTCGGTCTATGGTTCATGACTCATCTCCTGGAGACAAGGGCTGTCTATGGTTCAGGGCTCCTTCCACTGGAGACAAGGGGCTGTCTATGGTTCAGGGCTTCTTCCTCTTGAGACAAGAGGCAAACTATGGTTAAGGTGTTCTTCCCATGGTGACAAGGGTCTGTCTATGATTCAGGCAGTGGCGGAACTATAGGGGTCGCTGCAGTCGCACTTGCGACTGGGCCCTTCCATTCTGCCGCTGTGGGGGGGCCCAAGACCTGGCATTTCTCCCTGCACCTCTGGCTTGCCGTTTGGAATGCAGTGGGGGGAGGTGGGAGGCAGCGATCGGCAGCTCTATTGTGCCTGTATGCGGTGGGATCTCTCTTCCCAGTGTCAGTGTAAACAGTGGAGAGAGGAGGGGAGGGGCCCGGGCAGGTATCAGTTTCACTTTCAGTGAGTCGGCTCTGCTTGTGCTGCTGATACATCCCGGGTCAGAGGCCCCTCCCCTCTCCACTGTATACTCAGGAGAACTACAAACCAAATGGAGATTCCCTGCCTATGGACACTATAGAGCTGCTGGTCGCCGCCTCCCACCTCCACAAACCAGGTACATGGGGAACTTCTTGAAGGAGGGGGGGGGCAGCAGTCTGGGGACCCTGATGTAAGGGGGGGGGGCATTCTGGTTACATTAATGTAAGAAGGGGCTCTCTGGGGACCCTGATGTCTTGGGGGGGGGGGGCTCTCTGGGTACCCTGATGTAAGGGGGGATCCCTGGGTACCCTGATGTAAGGAGGGAGGCTCCCTGGGGACCCTAATGTAGGGGGGCTCCCTGGGGACCCTGATGTAAGGGGGGTTCTCTGGGGACCCTGATGTAGGGGGGCTTTCTGGGGACATTATTGTAAGGAAGGGGCCCTCTGAGGACACTAATGTAAGGGGGAGGCTCTCTGGGGGCCCTGATGTAAGGGGGAGGCTCTCTGGGGGCCCTGATGTAAGTAGGGAGGCTCTCTGGGGACCCTGATGTAAGGGGGAGGCTCTCTGGGGGCCCTGATGTAAGGGGGAGGCTCTCTGGGGGCCCTGATGTAAGGGGGAGGCTCTCTGGGGACCCTGGTGTAAGGGGGAGGCTCTCTGGGGACCCTGATGTAAGGGGGAGGCTCTCTGGGGACCCTGATGTAAGGGGGAGACTCTCTGGGGACCCTGATGTAAGGGGGAGGCTCTCTGGGGACCCTGATGTAAGGGGAGGCTCTCTGGGGACCCTGATGTAAGGAGGGGCTCTCTGGGGACCCTGATGTAAGGAGGGGCTCTCTGGGGACACTGATGTAAGGGGGAGGCTCTCTGGGGGCCCTGATGTAAGGGGGAGGCTCTCTGGGGGCCCTGATGTAAGGGGGAGGCTCTCTGGGGGCCCTGATGTAAGGGGGAGGCTCTCTGGGGGCCCTGATGTAAGGGGGAGGCTCTCTGGGGGCCCTGATGTAAGTAGGGAGGCTCTCTGGGGGCCCTGATGTAAGGGGGAGGCTCTCTGGGGGCCCTGATGTAAGGGGGAGGCTCTCTGGGGACCCTGATGTAAGGGGGAGGCTCTCTGGGGACCCTGGTGTAAGGGGGAGGCTCTCTGGGGGCCCTGATGTAAGGGGGAGGCTCTCTGGGGACCCTGATGTAAGGGGGAGGCTCTCTGGGGACCCTGATGTAAGGGGGAGGCTCTCTGGGGACCCTGATGTAAGGGGAGGCTCTCTGGGGACCCTGATGTAAGGAGGGGCTCTCTGGGGACCCTGATGTAAGGAGGGGCTCTCTGGGGACACTGATGTAAGGGGGAGGCTCTCTGGGGGCCCTGATGTAAGGGGGAGGCTCTCTGGGGGCCCTGATGTAAGGGGGAGGCTCTCTGGGGGCCCTGATGTAAGGGGGAGGCTCTCTGGGGGCCCTGATGTAAGGGGGAGGCTCTCTGGGGGCCCTGATGTAAGGGGGAGGCTCTCTGGGGGCCCTGATGTAAGGGGGAGGCTCTCTGGGGGCCCTGATGTAAGGGGGAGGCTCTCTGGGGGCCCTGATGTAAGGGGGAGGCTCTCTGGGGGCCCTGATGTAAGGGGGAGGCTCTCTGGGGGCCCTGATGTAAGGGGGAGGCTCTCTGGGGGCCCTGATGTAAGGGGGAGGCTCTCTGGGGGCCCTGATGTAAGGGGGAGGCTCTCTGGGGGCCCTGATGTAAGAGGGAGGCTCTCTGGGGGCCCTGATGTAAGGGGGAGGCTCTCTGGGGGCCCTGATGTAAGGAGGGGCTCTCTGGGGACACTGATGTAAGGAGGGGCTCTCTGGGGACACTGATGTAAGGAGGGGCTCTCTGGGGACACTGATGTAAGGAGGGGCTCTCTGGGGACACTGATGTAAGGAGGGGCTCTCTGGGGACACTGATGTAAGGAGGGGCTCTCTGGGGGCCCTGATGTAAGGAGGGGCTCTCTGGGGACACTGATGTAAGGAGGGGCTCTCTGGGGACACTGATGTAAGGAGGGGCTCCCTGGGGACCCTGTAAAGTGTATTATTCCCGCGCTACCATGTAGTCAGTATAGTTCTAAGGGGAGAAGCTGCTTTCACAGGATGGGGTCCAACCTGGCCCCTAATAGAGATATAAGCTAGCAAGTGGGTGTGGTGCTGCGCTAATCCTGGTAACTAAACAAATGCATGAGTGCAACCGTGCTACAATGTTGATGAGTCAGAGGCTAGTCGCCTAACGTGAACGTGGGGTGTGAATAATCATCAAACACCATTGTAAGAGAATAAAAATATAAATATACTCCGCCCAGTGTAAAAAGTGACTAAATTGGGTAAAAGTGTCCGGACTATAAAAATTGCAATAATAGCATTAACATAAACAGTTAAAAGGCATGCAGTGTCGGACTAAACATATAGTGCATATGTAGGCAAGTGGGTGACTAAAACATTTATAGCACAATATACAACTTCCTGAAAAATAAAACTAATACAAAAAAGTGCAATGTTACACTGTACGTCCGGAGAGATCACAACGCCTGTGGAAATGCAAAAAAGTGTCCAGTGCAAAAAGTGCTCAAAAATTGTCTAAAGATATAAATACAGTCCAAAGAAAGGTGGCTTGTGTAACAGCAAAATCTCCAATGATTCATCAATCCTCAAAGTACCAAACAGTGAGATGCAAGCAGCAAACATGATTCTAAAATCAGTCACTTTGAATAGGTGAAAAGTGTGAAGTGTATAGGTCAGTCCTCTTCATGCAGCAATCCTACACTGGTGGATAATGGCCCCTTACCTCATTATACTGAGGTTACAGCATAAGTCAGTCCCAGGGACAGGCACCTTCCACTGTCAGCAGTGTACGAGCTCGCCGCTCGTTTGGTTATATGCGCCCTCTGCCGTTTTCACTGTGTGAGTACCTTCTTTTACCTTTGAATAAAGTTTAGATGTTTTAAAAATGACTACACTATATGGCATCCTTTTTCCCCTTTCGGCCGCCATGCCCCCTGTGGACCTGAGACATATAGAGACATAGTCTGGGACCCAGGACCAACCTCCATAGGAGCTGCTATAAGCGGTGACTGACTTATGCTGTAACCTCAGTATAATGAGGTAAGGGGCCATTACCCACCAGTGTAGGATTGCTCCATGAAGAGGACTGACCTATACACTTCACACTTTTCACCTATTCAAAGTGACTGATTTTAGAATCCAGTTTGCTGCTTGCATCTCACTGTTTGGCACTTTGAGGATTGAAGAATCATTGGAGATTTTGCTGTTACACAAGCCACCTTTCTTTGGACTGTATTTATGTCTTTAGACACTTTTTGAGCACTTATTGTTTGCACTGGACACTTTTTTGCATTACCACAGGCATTGTGATCTCTCCGGACGTACAGTGTAACATTGCACTTTTTTGTTTTATTTTTATTTTTCTGGAAGTTGTATATTGTGCTATAAATGTTTTAGTCACCCACTTGCCTACATATGCACTATATGTTTAGTCCAACACTGCATGCCTTTTAACTGCTTATGTTAATGCTATTGGGGAGGGTTATTCATATCAGATATGGAAGCGGCTGAGGGTTAAAAAGCTGCATGCGCCGATTAAGGTAAACACCTGACCTTTTGAATAAATGTGTAAGTAAGTGGTGCTGCGCTAATCCTGAATGCAAGAACCAGTGTGGCTTAGATGATAGACATCACTTATATCGCCAAAATAATAAATGGTAGAAATAAATTACACTGATGGTATTGGTATTAGGACTGATAAAGTGACTAGTAGTGCGTAAAGTATCCTGGATAAAAATAGTAACAACATAAATCGTGACAGAGATTGATAAATATATAGTATAGCATAAAACGTGAGAAAGATAAGATGATAAGATAAAACACACATATTGAAGGGTAAATAACAGTGATAATAAAGCTGGCTAAACATCAATATCTGACAGTAATCCTACATAAGGTGCATATTAGTTGGGGCTGTGTGCATCCACAGCTCAAAAGTGACAATGTGTACAGTGAAAACAATAAGTGCAATGTGAAAACCTCCTAAACAGTGAAAAAGTACACTACTTTTTGCATAAAGTGCATAATGTGCAAAACTTCATCGAAAGATGGTATGATAAGTGTCCCAAATATTGAAAAAATGGAAAAAAAAGAAAAAAGCAATGGAAAAAATGAAAAAAATGGAAGAAACTTTCACAAGAAAAAAAATCCTTTGAATTTAAATATGTGACAGCAACGTCTTAGCATGCACACATTGCAGTTAAAGTGCTAAAGTGAATCACATCAGGTGCTTCTTCGTGTGCACTGTACACATTGTCATTTTTGAGCTGTGGATGCACACAGCCCCAACTAATATGCACCTTATGTAGGATTACTGTCAGATATTGATGTTTAGCCAGCTTTATTATCACTGTTATTTACCCTTCAATATGTGTGTTTTATCCTATCAATCTCTGTCACGATTTATGTTACTATTTTTATCCAGAATACTTTACGCACTACTAGTCACTTTATCAGTCCTAATACCAATACCATCAGTGTAATTTATTTCTACCATTTATTATTTTGGCGATATAAGTGATGTCTATCATCTAAGCCACACTGGTTCTTGCATTCAGGATTAGCGCAGCACCACCCACTTACACATGTTGATGCTATTATTGCAATTTTTATAGTCCGGACACTTTTACCCAATTTGGTCACTTTTTACACTGGGCGGAGTATATTTATATTTTTATTCTCTTACAATGGTGTTTGATGATTATTCACACCCCACGTTCACGTTAGGCGACTAGCCTCTGACTCATCAACATTGTAGCACAGTTGCACTCATGCATTTGTTTAGTCACCAGGATTAGCGCAGCACCACACCCACTTGCTAGCTTACGTCTCTGGGGACCCTAAAGTAAGGAAAGGGGTCTCTGGGGACCCTGATGTAAGGAAAGGGGTCTCTAGGGACCCTGATTTAAGGAAAGGGGTCTTTAGGGACCCTGACGTAAGGAGGGGACTCTCTGGGGACCTTGATGTAGGGGGGCTCTCTGGGGACCCTAATGTAGGGGTGCTCTCTTGGGACCCTAATGTAGGGGGGCTCTCTGGGGACCCTAATGTAGGGGGGCTCTCTGGGGACCCTAATGTAGGGGGGCTCTCTGGGGACCCTGATGTAAGTGGGGCTCTCTGGGGACCCTGATGTAAGGGAGGATCCCTGGGGACCCTGATGTAAGGGGGGATCCCTGGGGACACTGATGTAAGGAGGGAGGCTCTCTGGGGACCCTAATATAGGGGGAGGCTCTCTAAGGACCCTGATGTAATGGGAGGATCTCTGGGGACCCTAATGTAGGGGGAGGCTCTCTGGGGACCCTTATGCAAGGGTAAGCTTTCTAGGGACCCTTATGTAGGGGGAGGCTCTCTGGGGACCCTGATGTTAAGGGGAGCTCTCTGGGGACCTTGATGTTAAGGGGAGCTCTCTGGGGACCCTGATGTAATGAGGGGGGCTCTGAGGACCCTAATATAAGTAGGGAGGCTCTCTTGGGACCCTGATGTAAGGGGAGGCTCTCTAGGGACCCTAATGTAGGGGGGGGGGCTCTCTGGGGACCCTGATGTAAGGAGGGGTCCCTGGGGACCCTGATGTAAGGAGGGTTCTCTGGGGACCCTGATCTAAGGGGAGAATCTCTGGGGACCATAATATACGGGGAGGCTCTCTAAGGACCCTGATGTAAGGGGGGGCTCTCTGGGGACCCTGATGTGAGGAGGGGCTCCCTGGGAACTCTGATGTAAGTGGGGCTCTCTGGGTACCCTGATGTAAGGGGGGGGGATCCCTGGGGACCCTTGTGTAAGGAGGGAGGCTCTCCGGGGACCCTAATATAGGGGGAGGCTCTCTAAGGACCCTGATGTAAGGGGGGCTCTCTGGGGACCCTGATGTAGGTGGTGGATCCCTGGGGACCCTGATGTAAGTGGGGGATCTGCATTCAGATATGTAACGATTATATATATATATATATATATATATATATATATAATGTGTGTATGCCCGCCAAAGTGTATGACTTTTCTTACTTAGCTGCTATGGGCTCTAGCCCGAGATCTTTTGTAGACCTAGCAATGCCACTGGTGGGGGCCCTTCATGGTTTCTTGCACCGGGGCCCTGAAGATTCTAGTTACGCCTCTGGATTCAGGTCTCCTTCCCCTAGTGACAAGGGGTTGTCCATGGTTCAGGGCTCCTTCCCCTTTAGACAAGGAGAGACAGAGATCAGGTCTGACCAGGTCATCACCTGAGAGAGGTACTTAGAGACTGTGTGTGTGATCAGTACCTCTCATACACCCAGCCTGAGGAAGGTTTAGACTTGTTCTGATCTCTGTATAGAAAGAGGAAGTTGGAAGCACCGAGCAATGAGTTGTGAAAGAAGTGACAGAAGGCAGAGCAGGCTCCGATAGAGGAAGTAGAAGAAATCCCCCTCCCCCGCCTCCTCTTCCTGCATTAGAAAATCATTAGTTCAGATTAACGTCTTATTCACACACACATTCGGTCTTTATACAGTAGAAAAAGTTGGACTCTCTTGGTGAAGTGGTTCCAGGTTTTATCTTCCAGAATCTTCTGTGATTGGACTCATCACATTTCTAGAACTATTTTCAGGTCTCTTCGTTGTTGGGAAGTACAAACAATCTGATTGGAGGACGTACGGGCAAATCTAAAAAGGTGAGACCCCACCAATTATTCTTCTGACTACTCTAAATGAAGTCTATATCCATATAGATAATGTATAAATGGATAATGTATACTGTATAGAGAGGAGAGTCTGTATCATTCTATATATCCCTGTGTATAACATCCCTTCACTGATATCATAGACCAGAAATCTGTATATTGTGTAGTCTACATATAAATAATGTGTAAATGGAGGTTGTATACTGTATAGTAGGGTTGCCACTTGCACGGTTTTCTCCCGGACAGTCCAGTTTTTGAATGATGTGTACAGGTTTTCATCTGTTCCAGACCCGGACACATCATCCACACTGACTGCAGCAAGACTGACATCTGATATCCCCCCTGTCACGGTAAGCAACAGACGAGCGCATCCAAGAGATGAATCCGGTGTCACTACACAGAAAATCAATCCAAGGAAACAACAGGCAGGACGAGGAATAGCAAGAAGGAGCTCAGAGACAAATGAGAATATTGAAAAAATGGCAGACGCCATTCCGTCACCCTCATCACTGTCCGCCATTCTGTCCCCAATATTTCTGTCTGCCTTTCTCCCCCCACCATCACTGTCCCCTATTCCGTCCCCCTCATCACTGTCCACCATTCCGTCACCCCCATCACTGTCTGTCATTCTGTCCACATCATCACTGTCCGCCATTCCATCCCCCTCACCACTGTCCACCATTCCGTCCCTCTCATCACTGTCCGCCATTCCATCCCCCTCACCACTGTCCACCATTCCGTCCCTCTCATCACTGTCCGCCATTCTGTCACCCTCACCACTGTCTGCCATTCTGTCCAACATCATCACTGTCCACCATTCCGTCCCCCTCATTACTGTCCCCTATTCCGTCCCTCTCATCACTGTCCACCATTCCGTCACCCTCACCACTGTCTACCATTCTGTCCACATCATTACTGTCCACCATTCCGCCCCCCTCATTACTGTCCCCCATTCCGTCCCTCTCATCACTGTCCGCCATTCTGTCACCCTCACCACTGTCTGCCATTCTGTCCAACATCATCACTGTCCACCATTCCGTTCCCCTCCTTACTGTCCCCTATTCCGTCACCCTCATCACTGGCCACCATTCCGTCACCCTCACCACTGTCTACCATTCTGTCCACATCATTACTGTCCACCATTCCGCCCCCCTCATTACTGTCCCCCATTCCGTCCCTCTCATCACTGTCCGCCATTCTGTCCCCACCAGCACTGTCCGCCATTCCATCACCCTCATTACTGTCCGCCATTCCATCATCCACATCACTGTCCCCCATTCTGTCACCCTCATCATTGTCCATCATTCCATCACCCTCATCACTGTCTGCCATTCGTCATCCTCATCACTTTCCCCCATTCCGTCCCCCTCACCACTGTCTGCCATTCTGTCCCCCTCATTACTGTTCGCCATTCCGTCCCCCTCACCACTGTCCGCCATTCTGTCACCCTTATCACTGTCCATCATTCTGTCACCCTCATCACTGTCCGCCATTTTGTCCCCCTCATCACTATCCGCCATTCTGTCACCCTCATCACTGTCCGCCATTCTGTCCCCCTCATCACTGGCCACCATTCTGTCACCCTCATCACTGTCCGTCATTCTGTCCCCCTCATCACTGACTGCCATTCTGTCCCCCTCATTACTGTTCGCCATTCTGTCACCCTCATCACTGTCCGTCATTCTGTCCCCCTCATCACTGACTGCCATTCTGTGCCCCCCATCACTGTCCGCCATTCTGTCCCCCTCATCACTGTCTGCAATTTTGTCCCCCTCATCACTGTCCGCCATTCTGTCCCCCTCATCACTGTCTGCAATTCTGTCTCCCTCATCACTGTCTGCCATTTTGTCTCCCTCATCACTGTCCGCCATTCTGTCCCCCTCATCACTGTTCACCATTCTGTCCATCTCATCACTGGCCGCCATTCTGTCCCCCTCATCACTGTCCGCTATTCTGGCCCCCTCATTACTGTCCCCTATTCCATCACCCTCATCACTGTCCGCCATTCTGTCCCCCTCATCACTGTCCGCCATTCTGTCCCCCTCATCACTGTCCGCCATTCTGTCTCCCTCATCACTGTCCCCCATTCTGTCCCCCTCATCACTGTCTGCCATTCTGTCCCCCTCATCCCTGTCTGCTATTCTGGCCCCCTCATTACTGTCCCCCATTCCATCACCGTCATCACTGTCCCCAATCCCGTCACCCTCATCACTGCCCGTCATTCCATCAACCTCATCACTGTCCCCCATTCCGTCACCCTGACCACTGTCCGCTATTCTGTCCCCCTCATCACTGTCCACCATTCCGTCACCCCCATCACTGTCTGTCATTCTGTCCACATCATCACTGTCCGCCATTCCATCCCCCTCACCACTGTCCACCATTCCGTCCCTCTCATCACTGTCCGCCATTCTGTCACCCTCATCACTGTCTGCCATTCTGTCCACATCATCACTGTCCGCCATTCCATCCACCTCACCACTGTCCACCATTCCGTCCCTCTCATCACTGTCCGCCATTCTGTCACCCTCACCACTGTCTGCCATTCTGTCCAACATCATCACTGTCCACCATTCCGTCCCCCTCATTACTGTCCCCTATTCCGTCCCTCTCATCACTGTCCACCATTCCGTTCCCCTCCTTACTGTCCCCTATTCCGTCTCCCTCATCACTGGCCACCATTCTGTCCCCCTCATCACTGTCTGCCATTCCATCCCCCTCATCACTGTGCGCCATTCTGTACCCCTCATCACTGGCCACCATTCCATCCCCCTCATCACTATCCGCCCTTCCATCCCCAATATTACTGTCTGCCTTTCTCCCCCCATCACTGTCCCCCATTCCGTCCCCCTCATTACTGTCTGCCATTCCGTACCCCTCATCACTGTGCGCCATTCCGTACCCCTCATCACAGTCCGCCATTCAATCCCCCTCATCACTGTCCGCCCTTCCATCCCCAATATTACTGTCTGCCTTTCTCTCCCCATCACTGTCCCCATTCCATCCCCCTCATTACTGTCTGCCATTCCGTAACCCTCATCACTGTCCCCCATTCCGTCCCCCTGATTACTGTCCGTCATTTCTTCCCCACCAGTACTGTCCACCATTCCGTCACCCTCATTACTGTCTGCCATTCCGTCCCCCTCACCACTGTCTGCCATTCTGTCACCCTCATCACTGTCCACCATTCTGTCACCCTCATCACTGTCTGCCATTCTGTCCCCCTCACCATTGTCTGCCATTCTGTCCCCACCATCACTGTCCGCCATTCCATCACTCCCATTACTGTGCCCATTCCGTCCCCCTCATCACTGTCACCCCATTCCATCCCCCTTGTCACTGTCCGCCATTCTGTCCCCCTCGTCACTGTCTGCCATTCTGTCCCCCTCGTCACTGTCTGCCATTCTATCAATATTCTCATATGTCTCTGAGCTCCTTCTTGCTATTCCTCTTCCTGCCTGTTGTTTCCTTGGATTGATTTTCTGTGTAGTGACCCCGGCTTCATCTCTTGGATGCGCTCATCTGTTGCTTGTCCTGACCTTTAACCTGATTCCTGGATCTCCTCCTCATCTCTCCTCCATATCCTCTTACACAGCTTTTCTCCACACCTGCAGTGATCCTGGGGGTGGAAACTTGGCACCAGCACTCAGCAAAATCCATCCCCACCATTAGGACAGACATTCTGACTGGAGATAACTAATGTTCTTCTCTTTTTCGGTAGCCTCTAGTGCTTTTATTGTTGGGGGGAGGGGGGATTCTTTATGTAGCACCCTGGTATAAGGCAGGGTTGCTAACAAATTTAGTTATGCTAGGTGGTCATTAACCTGGCTAATTGGTAGTCGTATCCACTGATTTTGTTTGCCCTAATGTCTGAACCTGGTGCATTTCTGTATTCTGTCAATAGGTGGCACTGCTGCCTTTGGCATTAGAATGACAAGACCACTGTGAGTTCAGGTTGTGAATAGACATAATTTCTCAGGCAATCACATTTGTGGCTAAGCATGCTGGGAGAGTCTATTTAAGGGGAATTAGTCAGGTGATCAGTGTTCTTTTAGCTCCAGGCTAAGGCCTGGGGGCTGTATGTGAAGCAGCAGCTGAAGGTTAAGCCTAAGCCTGGGGCCTAGCCACCTGTGTAGAGGCTCAGCCCGAGGGGAGCCTGATCGTTGCAGAGGTTCTGCTGGACTGTGAACCGACTGATGCCAGAGGTGAAGGAGAAGCAGTTGCCAAATGAGACGACCACTCCTGTTATCAGAGGCAAGTGAGAACCAGAGGTCATAGATTAAGGGGACACCATTGCCAGTAGGGGACAACTACCCCTGTTATCAGAAGCCAGGTTTGTGAAGTCTGAAGGAGTACCAGAGCACCCCCTATTACTAGCCGGGGACGGTGAACAAGTTAGGAAAGCTTCAGTGTCCAAATCAGGAACCCAGCGGGTGACACTTCAAGAGGATTCAGCGGGTTAGCTAAGAGCCAAACCAGGGACCCAGCAGGCAGCATGGGTGACGCTTGGAGTGTACAGTGGGTTAGCTGTGGAAGAGCTCAGGGGATCCAGCGGGTGGCTGGGATCTGAAGGTCTGGTGAGAAGACTGGGAGATCAATGAGAAAAGCTACAGTGGGAGGCTGTGAGATGGAGGCCAGGTCCTACACAACGGGGATACCAAGTCTGGTATGTGTACAGATCTGTGTTGAAGTCAACCTACAAGTTCAGTTGCCATAGGAGACAGCAGTTCTACAAATACAGGGCTGCAACCAGCTCAAAGGCCTTCAACTTGTATAGCTGTCTGCCTATTCTGTCTCGGAGTCTGCCAATTGCTATTGCATATGCCTAAGGGTGTTCAGGCCCTAACCCTCTCTCCCCCCAGTTCTTGTTAAGAGACAATAAATCTCTTTCGTTTGCATTCAAAAAGTGACTGGCGCCCCAATCATTCTATCTTGCATTACACACACTATGCCTAGTAACCCAATCTACAAAGAAGGATATCAGCTCTTCCTGACTCTGGAGGTCACCATTAGGCCTCTAGGGGTCGGGGCCCTCGAGCGCCCCCCCCCTCCTGAACCGTACCAGGCCGCATGCGCTCAACATGGGGGGGTGGGTGCTTTGGGGGAAGGGGGCTCCCTGCGGGCCCCCCCACCCCAAATCACCTTGTCCCCATGTTGTCGGGGTCTGCGGGCGGGGGGCTTAGAGAGCAGTCCAGCCGGAGAGAGCGTCGTGTCAACACCTGGAGAAGAGAAGACAAGAAGCCCAGAAGTCCGGACGTCTGCTGGCAAGAGAGCTACCTGAAGACAGCGGAGGAGCCGGCCGAAGAACTGGAACACCGGGAGAAGAGAGCGGAGAAGAACCAACCGGATGCCGGGAGAAGATGAACCGGAGGGACCCCCAAAGCCGGAAGAAGACCCCCGAAGCCGGAGGAAGATCCCCCCCAGAGTGTTTTATTATTTACACTTTTTCCCTGGGTGAATGGGTAGGGGTACCATGTACCCCATACTCATTCACATAGGGTGGGGGGCCGGGATCTGGGGGCCCTTTTATTATAGGGGGCTCCCGGATTCCGATAAGCCCCCCGCCCGCAGACCCCGACAACCAACGGCCAGGGTTGTCGGGAAGAGGCCCTTGTCCTCATCAACATGGGGACAAGGTGCTTTGGGGTGGGGGGGCCCGCAGGGTGCCCCCTTCCCCCAAAGCACCCACCCCCCCATGTTGAGGGCATGCGGCCTGGTACGGTTCAGGAGGGGGGGGGGGGCGCTCGCTCATCCCCACCCCCTTTCCTGACCGGCCAGGCTGCGTGCTCAGATCGGGGTCTGGTATGGATTATAGGGGGGACCCCACGCCGTTTTTTCGGCGTAGGGGGTTGCCTTTATAATCCATACCAGACCTAAGGGCCTGGTATGACCCGCGACGGGGCTCGCAAGGTGTCAATCTTGCCAATAAAAGCGGCAAGATTGACATCCTTTTCTAGTCCCGTCGCACCTGAGTCACGTTCAAAATGAACGGACTTGTCCATGTGTGGGCAAGTCCGTTCATTCTGAAAGTCCGCCGTAACTCCGGCGAAAGTCCGTCGGAAAGACGGGCGGACTTAGCCCGCCGCAAAGTCCGGTCGTGTGTGGGCAAGTCCGTCCGTTTTAAAGTCCGGCGCACCTGGCGGACAAAGTCCGTCAGAAAGTGTGCCGGACCAAGTAGGATAGAAAGTCCGACCGTGTGTACGCGGCATTACTCTTTTCTTTCAAACTCCTTGAATGTCTGGTCTACAACCTACTGAGGGACCATCTGACAGAGAACAAACTTCTTGGTTCCCTTCAGTCAGGATTTCGCCCCAACACGCCACAGAAACTGCTCTCCTTAAACTCACAAATGACCTACTAATGGCTAAAACCAATGGACATTATTCTGTACTCCTACTCCTGGACCTCTCTGCTGCCTTTGACACAGTGAACCATCCCCTCCTCAAAAAAAAAAACTCCACTCCTTTGGTCCCTGTGATTGTGTTTTTCACTGATTCTCATCCTACTTATCCAATTGCACTTTTATGCCGCGTACACACGGTCGTACTTTTCGTCTACAAAAGTCGGACAGCCTGTCGGACAGACTTCTGGCAGACTTTCGGTGGACTTGCCGCGGACTTGCGGCCTACTTTCTAACGACCGGACTTGCCTACACACGACCACACAAAAGTCGGTCGGATTCGTACGTGATGACGTACACCGGACTAAAATAAGGAAGTTCATAGCCAGTAGCCAATAGGTGCCCTAGCGTGGCTTTTTGTCCGTCGGACTAGCACACAGACGAGCGGATTTCGGGGTCCGTCGTAGGTACGAAGTAAAAGTTTTGAAGCATGTTTCAAATCTAAAGTACGTCGTATTTGAGGCTAAAAAAGTCGGTTGAAAGTCCGGAGAAGCCCACACACGATCGGATTACCAGCCAGCTTTAGTCCATCAGCGTCTGTTGGACTTTTGTAGACGAAAAGTAGGACCGTGTGTACGCGGCATTAGTGTTATGCCGCGTACACACGGTCGTACTTTTCGTCTACAAAAGTCCAACAGACGCTGATGGACTAAAGCTGGCTGGTAATCCGATCGTGTGTGGGCTTCTCCGGACTTTCAACCGACTTTTTTAGCCTCAAATACGACGTACTTTAGATTTGAAACATGCTTCAAAACTTTTACTTCGTACCTACGACGGACCCCGAAATCCGCTCGTCTGTGTGCTAGTCCGACGGACAAAAAGCCACGCTAGGGCACCTATTGGCTACTGGCTATGAACTTCCTTATTTTAGTCCGGTGTACGTCATCACGTACGAATCCGACCGACTTTTGTGTGGTCGTGTGTAGGCAAGTCCGGTCGTTAGAAAGTAGGCCGCAAGTCCGCGGCAAGTCCACCGAAAGTCTGCCGGAAGTCTGTCCGACAGGCTGTCCGACTTTTGTAGACGAAAAGTACGACCGTGTGTACGCGGCATTACTTATAATTCTACTTCCTTCTCTTCCTTTCTCTGTCAGGGTCCCTCAACATTCTGTTCTTGGACCTCTCCTTTTCTCCATCTACACCTTCTCCCTGGGTCAGCTGATAGCCTCTGATGGCTTCCAATAGCATTTCTACGCTGATGACACCCAAATTTATCTCTCTACCCCTTAGCCCACTCTTTCAGACTTCTCATGTATGACTAATTTACTAACAGACATATCAGTCTGTGACCTGGAAAAAGTGTGTGGGCAGCTCAGACTCGATAGGGAGGGGTATGTAGAAAGTGCATCTGCAGCTGCTGCTACAGTGCTGACTGGGGATGGAGCACCGTCCTGGCTCCTGCAAAGGTTCAAGAATGAATGAATGATTTGTATAGCGCGACAAATGCCAACTGAATCACCTCAAGGCGCTTGATCTGTCCTGTGTTGTCCTGCAACTTAGAAGAGGTGGGTCTTGGGTTTTTTTCTGAAGGTCCGATGGTTTTCTTTCATGCGGATGTCAGTGGGTAGAACGTTCCATAGTCGTGGTCCTTGGACTGCGAATCTTCGTTCTCTTTTTGATTTGTAGCGGGACTTGGGATGAGGAGGAGGTTCTGGTAAGTTGATCGCGGCCGTTGTACATCATTGGTTTAAATTGCTATAGCAGGTGCGCACACACCGTCAGTGGGTCCCCAGAGCTGATGCTCATGGCCGGCGGTGCTATGACCCGTGGCCACCTGCGATCAATTCACAGAGAGCCAGAATAAGGAACTATCAGTGTAAACAGACAGGTACCCGTTCTTTCAGGGGAGGAGAGAGAGATCTGCTACTCCTAGTGATTAGGATCAGCATTCTCTCTCTTTTTCCAGGCAGCCCATCCCCCATACAGTTAGAAACACCTCCCTAGGAAACACTTAACCCCTTGATCACTCCCTAGTGTTAACCCCTTCTCTGCCAGTGACATTTATAAAGTAATCAGTGGCTATTTTTAGCTCTGATCGCTGTATAAATGTCAATAGTCCCAAAAAAGTGTCAAAAGTGTCCGATCTGTCTGGCAAAAAGTTGCAGTCCCAATACAAATCGCAGATCGCCGCCATTACTAGTAAAAAATAAATAAATAATAAAAATGCCATAAATCTATCCTATTTTGTAGACGCTTTAACTTTTGAGCAAACCAAGCAATATACGCTTAGTTTGCTTTTTTTTTACAAAAATATGTAGTAGAATATATATTGGCCTAAACTGATGAAGAAATTCGTTTTTTAAATTTTTTGGGATATTTATTATAGCAAAAAGTAAAAGATATTGTTTTTTTTTCAAACTTGCCGGGCTTTTTTGTTTATAGCGCAAGGAATAAAAACCGCAGAGGTGATCAAATACCACCAAAAGAAAGCTCTATTTGTGTGAAAAAAAGGGCGTCAATTTTGTTTGGGTACAAAGTTGCACGACCGCGCAATTGTCAGTTAAAGCGACGCAGTGCCGTATCGCAAAAAATGGCCTGTTCAGGAAGGGGGCAAATCCTTCCGGGGCTGAAGTGGTTAAACTCAATGTATCCAAAACCGAGCTCATAATATTTCCTCACCCACATGCCTCTTCCCTGGATTTCCTTGCCATGATTGATGACACAACTATCAACCCTTCCCCGACTGCCAAGGTTCTAGGTGTGGACTGGTCATCTCTCGCCTCAACTACTGAAACTCCCTCCTCATTGGCTTACCTTTACATAAGCTCCTCCACCCTTCAGTCCACCATGAATGCTGCTGCAAGGCTCATCCACCTTACATACCACTCATCGTCTGCTACTCCTCTCTGCCAATCCTTCCATTGGCTGTCACTTACCCAACAAATTCATTTCAAACTACTAACAATAACTTAAAAAGCCATCCACAACTCTGCCCCCAGCTACATCACTAGCCTAGGCTCTAAATACCAACCCAATCGTCCTCTTCATTCCTCCCAAGACCTCCTGCTCTCTAGTTCCCTTGTCACCTCCTCCCATGCTTGTACTTTTTTTTTCCTCCATCAGCTCATCCACTACAGCTATTACCCTTTGTATCACTTGACCCTCCCTCCTAGACTGTAGTCTCTAATGAGCAGGACTCCCTGATTCCTCCTGTATTAAATTGTATTGTAACTGTAATGTCTGCCCTCATGTTGTAAAACGCTGTGCAAATTGTTGCTGCTATATAAATCCTGTATAATAATAATAAATGTGTTCCCATGGGGGTAGTAGTTCTTGAATGTACAGCAGCTTTCCTGTTGCCCCCCTCACATCAATATCCTATTATCGTGTGACCAATACCATCCTAATAATTCTTTAATTCTTTAATTTACCAACGTTATCCTTCTACAAGGAGACCTGTACAGATCAAATGACGGCACCAATGAGGATGGAGGACCGGAGTTACATGACTGAGAAGATACTAAACCTCACCTTAGAGATCATCTACCTGCTAACCGGAGAGGTGAGGAGGATTCTGGGAGGTCACATGACATATCTCTTATCTCTATTATTAAAACACAGACCTGACCGTGGAGGTGAGGAGGATTCTGGGAGGTCACATGACATCACTCTCATCTCTATTAATAAAACACAGACCTGACCGGAGAGGTGAGGAGGATTCTGGGAGGTCACATGACATCACTCTCATCTCTATTAATAAAACACAGACCTGACTGGAGCGGTGAGGAGGATTCTGGGAGGTCACATGACATCACTCTTATCGCTGTTAAAGCGGGGGTCCACCTATCTATCGTTTTTTTTTTTTTTGAGTTCATTCCCAAACTTTTCTTCTCAGCATTACATACTCACATATCGTGTGTAATATGTCCGCCTGTGTCAGATTTCGTCGGAAAGAATAACTTATATTATTCACTGCAGGCGGTATCTTCATTGTGGGCATTTGAAGCCCACAAGCATTTATTTCCTGGATGTGGTGAATGCTGTGCTCCCAGCATTCACTGCTCGTTCCCGCACATGCTCAGTGGCATCCTGGGAAGCCTGAGACTAGCTCCCAGGAGTCTGGGAGAGGCTAGAAACACGCCTACTCCCACGGGAGGAGAACCAGGAAGTGCAAAGAAGAATAGAAAAATAAAAGGTAATTACGGCGATTTAAATTTTTTTAAACAGCATGTCAGCATCTAGGCAAGGAAGAGAATACATACAGATATTGTTCAAAATTTGGGTGGAACCCCGCTTTAATAAAACACAAACCTGACCGGAGAGGTGAGGAGGATTCTGGGAGGTCACATGACATCAATCTTATCGCTATTAATAAAATACAGACCTGACCGGAGCGGTGAGGAGGATTCTGGGAGGTCACATGACATCACTCTTATCTCTATTAATAAAACACAGACCTGACCGGAGAGGTGAGGAGGATTTTGGGAGGTCACATGACATCACTCTTATCGCTGTTAATAAAACACAAACCTGACCGGAGAGGTGAGGAGGATTCTGGGAGGTCACATGATATCACTCTTATCTCTAAGATTAAAATACAGACCTGACCGGAGAGGTGAGGAGGATTCTGGGAGGTCACCTGACATCACTGTCATCTCTATTAATAAAACACAGACCTGACTGGAGAGGTGAGGAGGATTCTGGGAGGTCACATGACATCACACTTATCGCTGTTAATAAAACACAAACCTGACCGGAGAGGTGAGGAGGATTCTGTGAGGTCACATGACATCACTCTTATCGCTGTTAATAAAACACAAACCTGACCGGAGAGGTGAGGAGGATTCTGGGAGGTCACATGATATCACTCTTATCTCTAAGATTAAAACACAGACCTGACCGGAGAGGTGAGGAGGATTCTGGGAGGTCACATGACATCACTCTTATCTCTATTAATAAAACACAGACCTGACCGGAGAGGTGAGGAGGATTCTGGGATTATAACATGATATTCCTATTGGTTCCTCAATACAGAGATTTCCTCTTGTGAAGTCAGGTGATCATATGACCATCACAGTGCCTCCATGTGACTCCCTAAAACCTGAGAGACACAACATGCAGAAGATTCTAGAAGTCACCAAGAAGATGATGGAGCTGCTGACAGGAGAGGTGAGCGGTACTGGGAATCCTTTTTTGTAATTGTATTTTTATTGAATTTTACAAAACAGTCATCAGTTGTCAATGGTTTTCCCCGCTGAAAGCTAAATACAAAAAAAGGTACCAGTAAAAAAAAAATAAAGAAAAAAACAGCGTGAGGTCCCCCCCAGTCCATACCATGCCCTTTGAGTCTGGTATGGATTTGGAGGGGAACCCCATGCCAAAATAAAAATAATAAAACAGCATGGGGTCCTCCCAAAATCCATTACAGACACTTATCTGGACATGCAGCCTGGCAGGTCAGGAAAGGGGGGCGAGCAATCACCTTGTCCCCATATTGATGGAGACAAGGGCCTCTTCCTGACAACCCTAGGCTGTGGTTGTCGGAGTCTGTGGGCAGGGGGCTTATTGGAATGTGGAAGCCCCCTTTAACAAAGGGGCCCCCAGATCCATAGTACCCGTACCCATTCACCAAAAAGTGTACAAAAGTAATAACCACACAAGACAGTTTTTGACAAATCCTTTAAAAAAATTGTGTAATGTAAATCCATCATCAATCACGCCGCCCGCCGGACCTGAAAAAATTGGGCCTCATGCCATATGCCCGCTCAGCGCTTTGACATTTCTTAAGAAATTTCTCGAAGGAATGTCAAAGCGTAAAGCGGGCATACAGCGGAAGGCCTCCCAGGAGGCAAGAGCGTTTTTCATGTTTTCTTCATTTTTTGGGTCCGGCGGGTGTTATAATTGACGATGGATTTACATCAAGGGACACTATTTTTTTATTTTCAATAAAGAATTTGTCAAAAACTGTTTTGTGTGGTTATTACTGTTGTACACTTTTTTTGGAGAATGGGTAGGGGTACAATGTACCCCCTACCCATTCACATGGGAGGGGCGGGATCTGGGGGGGCTTTCAGATTCAGATGTTAAAGGGGGCTTTCAGATTCCGATAATCCCCCCGCCCGCAGACCCCAAAAACCACAGTCCAGGGTTGTCGGGAAGAGGCCCTTGCTCCCATCAACATGGGGACAAGGCGCTTTGGGGCAGGAGGCAGAGGCCCCCCTGCCCCAAAGCACTCACCCCCCATGTTGAGGTCATGTGGCCTGGTATGGTTCAGGATGGGAGCTGCTCACTTGTCCCCTCCCCTTTGCTGACCTGCCAGGCTGCATGCTCAGATAAGGGTCTGGTATGGGTTTTGTGGGGGACCCCACACCATGCAGTTTAAAAAAAAAAAATTGGCGAGGGGTTCCCCTTAAAATCTATACCAGACCCGAAGGGGCAATAGCCGGGTGCCGGCAATTGTAACAGCGAGTCATTTTAAATGGGATTTGACTAATTTTTTTTCTTTTAGAAATGTCATTTTTACTACAGCACAAATGCAGACTAAGCCCCCCCCCCGCATGATATTTAAAGGAATTTTTCAGTTTTATTGTTGCACTTTAGGCATAATTAAAATCACTGCTCCTATAAAAACAAACGTTTAAAAAAAAATATATTAATATGTCCCCCAGGACAGTACCCAGACCCCACATACCCCTTTACTTTACTCCAATTACTTGCATATAAATCTACAAAATGGGCACTTTTGTTTTTTTCTTGTTCGGTTCCAGTAGACTTCAATGGGGTTCGCCATTCGGGTTAGATCATTTCCCTTGTTTCTGCTGCAAACTAAACGAGGGGGTGTTTGGCTCATCCTTAATGAACAGGATATATAGATATTACAGCATGAAGAGGGTATAAAGATATTACAGCTTGCAATAGCCAATATCTATTTCACATGGTCGTTCTTTACTCCAGCTGCGACTGCGGCTGTAGCTGCGACTTCTACCTCTTCTTCTATTGTACCAATCCCTGTATGAGTCTCAACAAGGCATATTCAGATCATACTCCCTTTTGCGAGAATGGTCATCTTTTTTGTGGTCATCTCTACTCCTTGTAGTTTTTGAACATTGTATTTTGCTACCACCTAAACGAGATGATGTGGTGTCAACATCTTGTTTTGGCTTTTGTCCTCCAGACCTAAAAGAGTTTGGAGTGGAGTTGCTCTCTCTGTCCGACTGCTGGTTGGAAGCTAAACAGTGGGGACCTTGAGTGGAGAGTGTACAATTTTTGCTTTTTGACTGCTGGTGATTGCTGGGTTGCATTTTTAGGTTCTTTTTGGGCTTTTCCTTGTAGCTTTTTAACACCTTTTTCTGACACTTTTTAAACAGCTTTTTTTTTTCTTTGATTCCTTCAGCCTACTAATTAAGGGGAGTGGTTAATTGGTCACAGGTGCTTGAGGCCTATATAACCTTGTGCAGAACTCATTGTGTGCCTGCTTATCTTTGAGTCTGCTGGAACTCTGTCCAAGTGGAAATGGTCCAAGTGGTGAGTTAAAAACCAGAGTTGTAAACAGGTTATAACGGGGTCATAGTACCTGTGTAGTGTGAGTATTGTTAGTACTTGTGTATTGTCACCTGTAAACCACACCCCTTCCCTTTTAGGCTCCACCTTTTCATCTTAAAGCTCCACCTCTTCCTCTCTCTACATTAAAACTGGGTACCAAGTGTAGCCTCATCACTGGCCTTTAATGCAGCCTCGCCAGTGCCCATCAATGCAGCCTCACCAGTGCCCATCAATGCAGTCTCACTGGTGCCCATCAATGTAGCCTCACTGGTGCCCATCAATGCAGCCTCACCAGTGCCCATCAATTCAGCCTCACCGGTGCCCATCAATGCAGCCTCACCGGTGCCCATCAATGTAGCCTCACTGGTGCTCATCAATGTAGCCTCACTGGTGCTCATCAATGTAGCCTCACTGGTGCTCATCAATGCAGCCTCACTGGTGCCCATCAATGCAGCCTCACCGGTGCCTCACCAGTGCCCATCAGGGCAGTCTCACCAGTGCCCATCAGGGCAGTCTCACCAGTGCCTATCAGGGCAGTCTCACCAGTGCCCGTCAATGCAGCCTCATCAGTGCCCGTCAATGCCTCCTCATCAGTGCCTGTCAATGCCTCCTGAACAGTGCCCATTAATGCCCATCAATGCAGCCTCATCAGTGCCCATCAATGCAGCCTCATCAATGCCAATCAATGCAGCCTCATCAGTGCAGGTTATCAGTGGCCATCAGTGCAGCCTCATCAGTGCCCATCACTGTAGCATATTAGTGCTGCCTTATCAGTGCAGCTTAAGAGTGCCGCCTAATCAGTGGCAATCAGTGCAGCCTTAACCTCTTTAGAGCCCTTTCATACTGAAAGTGCCCGGGCGTCGGCGGTAAAGCAGCGCTATTTTTACAGTTGTTTTGTGACGCCCTGCCAGCGCAGCACCCCAGTGTGTAAGCCTAGCTAAGGCTTTTTTTAAGGCGCTTTACAGTTGCTATTTTTAGCGCTGTAGCGCCTGAAAAACGCCTCCAGTGTAAAAGGGGTCTTAATGAGTTTGCATTGATTTCAGCATGCATGGAGCATTTTGCACATGCTGAAATCAATACAAACTTATTAAACAGTCCACATTCAGTGAAAGTCATTATTATACAGATCATGATATTGCAATAAAGTGTTCCATGCTACAAACTCATTAAACAGTCCGCCTTTACACCCCTTTCATACTGGAAGCATTTTTCAGGCACTTTTCGGCTAAAAATAGCGCCTGAAAAACGTCTCCTCTGCAGTCTCAGTGTGAAAGGCCGAGTGCTTTCACACTGAGTGTACACTGCAGTACCTGAACTTTCACTGAAGGCATAGTTGCCAACATTGCAAAAAAAATATGTGGGACACTTTTTTGGCTGTAGGCGGAGCCGTGCAATAATTAGGGGGGGGGGCATTCGTTTGTAGGCGTGGCCTAGCAAAAAAATTACAAGTGTGGCGCGCTAAGCGCGCCGCAGCGAAAAATGGGCGTGGCTTACGTGTAAAAGTGGGCATGGCTTAAATGGGCGTGGCTCAAGAGGGTGTGGTTAGAGTCTGAGATGAATGAGGGATGGAGAGGGAAAGGGGGAGAGGGGGAGAGGGGGAGAGGGGGAATGATGGGACAGTAGCCCCAGATCCTACACAATAGAAATATGTGTATTCTAGAAAGTTTAACAATCAGCAGATAAAGATACTCCAAACGCCAGGTGTTAACGCTTCAATCATCCCGACACCATGGTTGTTATGGTGTCAGGATGATTGAAGCGCATTATTTCTATTATTACATTGTAATATAAAATTAAATCATTCAACTCACCATAATGCCGAATCAGTGGGATCCCTGAGCGTGTCACTAGCCACGCCGCCTGCCACCAGCAGAGTCTGTCCTTGCATCAGGTGCCCCCGGCAGAGTCTGTCCTTGCATCAGGTGCCCCTGGCAGAGTCTGTATAGACCCCCTCAGTGCAGACCCCCTCCATCAGTGCAGACCCCCTCCATCAGTGCAGACCCCCTCCATCAGTGCAGACCCCCTCCATTAGTGCAGACCCCCTCCATCAGTGCAGACCCCCTCCATTAGTGCAGACCCCCTCCATTAGTGCAGATCCCCTCCATTAGTGCAGATCCCCTCCATTAGTGCAGATCCCCTCCATCAGTGCAGATCCCCTCCATCAGTGCAGACCCCTTCCATCAGTGCAGACCCCCTCAGTGCAGACCCCCTCCATCAGTGCAGATCCCCTCCATCAGTGCAGATCCCCTCCATCAGTGCAGACCCCCTCCATCAGTGCAGACCCCCTCCATCAGTGCAGACCCCACCTCTATTAGTGCAGACCCCCCCTCTATTAGTGCAGGCCCCCCTCTATTAGTGCAGCCCCCCTCTATTAGTGCAGCCCCCCTCTATTAGTGCAGCCCCCCTCAATTAGTGCAGCCCCTTCAGTGCAGCCCCCCCTCTATAAGTGCAGACCCCCCCCTCAATGCAGCCCCCCTCTATAAGTGCAGACCCCCCCTCAATGCAGCCCCCCCTCAATTAGTGCAGTCACCCCTCTATAAGTGCAGACCCCCCCCTCAATGCAGCCCCCCTCTATAAGTGCAGACCCCCCCTCAATGCAGCCCCCCTCTATAAGTGCAGACCCCACCCCTCAATGCAGCCCCCCCTCACCCCCCTTCAGTGCAGGTGCGGCCGGCCGGTGTTTTGCCTGCCGAGAAAGTTCCCCTCGGCAAGTATGGACCCCCTGTACTGCGCAGGCGCAGCGCTTGCGCAGTACGGGGCAGGGGAACTTAGTTTCGGCAAGACACGCTGCGCCACCGCAGTTGTCTTCTCCTTTAGTGGAGAGGGGAGGGGCCCCCTTCCTCTCTCCACTACACAAGACAGTCACTAGGGGGAAGATCGAGCGGCGGCGCCGGCCGCCATTTTGCTGGAGCCAGCTGCTCCAAAACAAAAAAAAAAAACATTCCCGATTTTCCTTATGGAAAATCCCGATTCAGGACACCCTCCATCCGGGACGAGGGTCCCAAAATCGGGATTGTCCCGGGAAAATCGGGACTGTTGGCAACTATGTGAAGGTTGACTGTTTAATGAGTTTGTAGCATGGATCACTTTATTGCAATATCAAGATCTGTATATTAATTTCCATATTGAGCACAGATTGGCTGCTTGGTACATGCAGCCAATCAGTGCTCATGATCATGATATTGCAATAAAGTGATCCCATGCATGTGCACATTACATAATAGTAATTTACTCTATTTTACCTGCTGTCCTGGCTAGGGGGTTCCCCTCGTGCTTCTCTCTCTCTCTCCTCCTCCTGTCATCAGACAGACCATGCCCCGGGCCAGGGAGATGAGCGATGCAGGAAAGCCGAGCGGAGGAGGGTAGAGGGCGGGGCTTTAGGGTCCGCCTCCGCCTGTCCAAATTACATGCAGCCAGTCACCGGCGAGTCGCTCCCCCCGCCAAGCACGCCGTCACACCACAGCAAACCAGCCACTGGAGCCTGCATTTGTGCGGGAGAAGGCCACGGGATCTTGAGAAGGCGGGTGGAGGGGGCGGCTTTTCTGCCGCCCCCCCTGCAAAGTGCCACCCTAGGCCTAAATACAGCACTGGTGTCAGGAAGCTAGTTGTCAGGTAATTTGGACAGGGTATAATCCCCAATCCTCATTAAATTTAATAGGTACGATGCCCAGCGGGTGTGGAGAGGTGAGACGTTGTACATCTTGCGGTATGTATGCGTTCCTTGATCATCCGATCGAGGGTGAATACTGCTGTGCAAAATGTAAGCGCATTGTTTCCCTGGAAGCCCAGGTTATGAATCTGGGGAAGCAACTGTCAGCACTGAGAAGACTCTCCATACTAAAGGAGAGCCAGGAACGTACGTGGCAGGTGCCAGCACAGAGGTGGGTGGAGACAAAGGTGCAGGCACTAGCAAAGAGTAGATGGGTGACAGTCAGGAAGGGTAGAGGGGGAAGTGCCAGGGAGGCCGATCCAGGACTGGAGCATCCCAATAAGTACGCTCCATTGAGTGACATTGGTGAAACCAGTCAGGGACCAGCACTGCTGGAGCTGAGGGACTCTCCTAGCTGCTGGGGGAAGAACTCCTCCAGTGAGAGTGGGGGGGGGGAGCGAAAGGGAAGGAAAGACAGAATCTGGTGGTAGGGGACTCAATTCATAAAAGAACAGAGAGGCCAATCTGTAACAAAGACCTGAAGCACTGAACAGTATGTTGTCTACTGGGCACTCGGGTTCGGCACATCACGGATCTGGTGGACAGATTACTGGGAGGGGCTGGGGAAGACCCAGCTATCATGGTGCACGTTGGCACCAATGACAAAGTCAGAGGCAGATGGAGTGTCCAATAGAACAATTTTAGGGACTTAGGAGCTAAATTGAGGAAAAGGACCTCCAAGGTAGTATTCTAAGGAATACTACTGGTACATCGAGCGACACCAGAAAGGCAGAGGGAGATTAGGGAAGTAAACAAGTGGCTGAAGCTGGTGTAGTAAGGAGGGGTTTGGGTTCCTGGAGGACTGGGCCGACTTCTCAGTCGATAACTGGTACTAAAGAAGGGACGGACTGCACCTAAATGAGGAGGGTGCAGATCAGCTGGGAATGAAGATGGCCAGAAAGTTAGAGGGGTTTTTAAACTAGGCCATGGGGGGAGGGTCCAGAGGTAGAGATAGTCAGCACGGAACATATTCCAGAGGGTAGTATTGGGGGCATTAGTGGTAGGTTGACCAAAGCACGTAAACCCAAGGTAAGTATAGTAGCAAGAACTAGTTGCAATCTCGGTACACCCAATAAAAGGATAATATGTGACCGGTCTAAACTACGTGGCATGTTCACCAATGCCAGGAGCCTGGCGGACAAGATGGGTGAACTAGAGATACTGTTGTACGAAGAGGATTTGGATTTTGTGGGAACCTCAGAGACCTGGTTCAACAGCTCTCATGATTGGCTGGCAAACATTTAAGGACATACCCTTTATCGCAAGGATAGAGAGGGTAAAAAAGGGGGAGGGGTATGCCTATATATCCAGAATAATGTACAAGTGAATGTGAGAGATGACATCACTAAGGGTGCTAGGGAGGAGGTGGAATCCTTATGGGTAGAGCTCCAAAGGGATGAAGCTAAGGGGAAAATAATACTGGGAGTATGCTATAGGCCCCCTAACCTGAGGGAGGAAGGGGAGACAGATCTCCAATCACAATCTGGATTAGCAGCCAGGATGGGAAGTGTTATCATAATGGGTGATTTTAACTATCCAGACATAGACTGGGTGGAGGGAACCACACATTCATCTAATGCCGCATACACACAAGCAGACTTTTCGACCGGACTGGTCCGACGGTCTATCCGACGGACTTTCGGCGGACTTCCAACGGACTTTCCTAACGAACGGACTTGCCTACACACGACCACACCAAGTCCGACAGATTCGTACGTAATGACGTACGACAAGACTAAAATAAGGAAGTTGATAGCCAGTAGCCAATAGCTGCCCTAGCGTCGGTTTTAGTCCGTCGGACTAGCATAAGGACAAGCGGATTTTTCGACCGGACTCGAGTCCGGCGGAAAGATTTGAAACATGTTTTATTTCTAGGTCCGTCGGACTTTTGGGGAAAAAAAGTCAGCTGGAGCCCACACACGATCAAATTGTCCGACGAAGTCCGGTCCGCCGGACTAAGTCTGCCTGAAAGTCCGCTCGTGGCATAAGGCTCGCCAGTTCCTAAATATCTTGCAGGACAATTTCATGGTTCAGATGGTAGACGCACCGACTAGAAATAAAGCGTTACTGGATGTACTGATTACCAACAATACAGACCTGATCACGTATGTGGAAATACGGGGCAATTTAGGTAACAGAGATCACAGGTTAATTGGCTTCAGTATAAATCACACAAATAGGAAACATAAGGGGAATACAAAGACAGTGAATTTCAAAAGAGCCAACTTCCCTAAACTACGAGCCTGGCTAGAAGGCATAAATTGGGATAGAATCTTAGGAACAAAGAACACAGAGGAGAGATGAGTTTGCTTTAAGAGCATATTAAATAAGGGCATTAACCAATGCATCCCATTGGGTAATACATTTAAAAGAGCAAACAAAAGTCCTGGATCGCTTAACTACAATGTAAAAATGCATATAAAAGCAAAGGAGAAGGCCTTCAAAATATACATGGTTGAGGGATCATCATCAGCATTCACACTTTATAAAGAATGCAACAAGAAATGTAAGGGTGCAAATAGGATGGCTAAGATAGAACATGAAAGACACAGCGGAGGAGAGCAAAATAAATCCCAAGAATTTCTTTAAGTATGTAAACAGTAAAAAAGGGAGGACAGACCATATTGGCCCCATAAAGAATGAGGAAGGACATCTGGTTACAAAGGATGGGGAGATGGCGAAGGTATTCAATTTATTCTTCTCCTCAGTCTTCATGAGGGAATCGGGTGGGGCTTCAGTAACCAAAACTGCAGTGTTTATCCTCATGACATATCACAGGAAGCACCTCCATGGTTAACAGAGGACAGAATTAAAATTAGACCTGGGAAACTTAACATTAATAAACCACCGGGACCAGATGGCTTGCACCGAGGGTACTTAGGGAACTCAGTCAAGTAATTGCCAGACCATTGTTCCTAATTTTTACAGACAGTCTACTGACTGGAATGGTACCAGCTGATTGGAGAAAAGCCAATGTAGCACCAATATGTAAAAAGGGCCCAAAATACATCCCTAGGAATTACAGACCAGTTAGCCTAACATCAATAGTATGCAAACTCTTGGAGGGGATGATAAGGGACTATATACAAGATTTTAGTAATGAGAACGGTATCATTAAATTAATGGGATGGGTAACTACAAGGCAAATGAGGTTTAATGTAGAAAAATGTAAAATAATGCATTTGGGTGGCAAAAATATGAATGCAATCTATACAATGGGGGGAGAACCTCTGGGGGAATCTAGGATGGAAAAGGACCTGGGGGTCCTAGTAGATGATAGGCTCAGCAATGGCATGCAATGCCAAGCTGCTGCTAACAAAGCAAACAGAATATTGGCATGCATTAAAAAGGGGATCAACTCCAGGGATAAAACGATAATTCTCCCGCTCTACAAGACTCTGGTCCGGCTGCACCTAGAGTATGCTGTCCAGTTCTGGGCACCAGTCCTCAGGAAGGATGTACTGGAAATGGAGCGAGTACAAAGAAGGGCAACAAAGCTAATAAAGGGTCTGGAGGATATTAGTTATGAAGAAAGGTTGCGAGCACTGAACTTATTCTCTGGAGAAGAGACGCTTAAGAGGGGATATGATTTCAATATACAAATGCTATACTGGTGACCCCACAATAGGGATAAAACTTTCACAGGCGGTGGTCTCAGCGGGGGGCATTGATAGTTTCAAGAAGCTATTAGATAAGCACCTGAACGACCGCAACATACAGGGATATACAATGTAATACTGACATATAATCACACACATGGGTTGGACTTGATGGAGTGATGTCTTTTTTCAACATCACCTACTATGTAACTATATAGATATACAGTATACTCGGACAGTATATGCAATAAACTGAAATAAGTCTAAGCAACCCACAAAGTGCTGGATAGAACATGAGCAACATCACAATAATCCAGCGAATATCGGATATCTCGAATTAACAGGTTTTTATAAAATAACACCCACACCAGAATGAATTGAATGAGACTGAATCATACTTGGAAAGGCTAAAAAGCAGTTACATGGGTAGTGGGTTAGGAAGAGATGGAGAGCCATATTCTGATTGGTCCCAGGCTTCCCATACTTTATAGAATAGATCCAATTTGTCAGTTAAGGTTGCGATGAGATGCTCCAGACCTCGAACCATAGTTATAGAATCTATGAGTTGGCATTGGGATGGGGAGAGTGGAAAGCCAACACTTAGAGATTGCCCTTCTAGCTGCTGTTAAGATATGATTGGCCAATTTCTTTGATTGTTTGGAAATGCCTAAAAAAAAAAGATAACTCCAGAAGGTAGTGGCTGAGGTTATCAGTCAAGGAGGCATTAGGGATCTTTTTATGCATGGACTTAACATAAAGCTAAAAGATGGAGATCAGGACATGTCCATAGTAAGTGAAATAAAGAGCCTTTGTCTTGGCCACACCTCCAGCAGTAGTCAGGTAAAGGAGGGTTGGTGGCGTGGAGCACCTCAGACATCTTGTACCAGTCCATTATAACTTTGTATGCGTTCTCCCTATATACTGCACATTTGGAGGATTTAGAAGCCGCATTCCCTCCCAAGGTTTCACAGGGATATGGCATTGGAGAGTTTGGGCCCACTTACACATATATAACCGGGAGCGCCTCATGTAATAGTTTGTAGATGGAGGATATGAGGTGTAGTTGGTGCGGGCCTTGGATTCATATGTGTTTGAAATTGGTTGGGTGATCTAAAGCTAATGATGGAGAGAAGGTGGAGAAAAAAATGCTTACATTGAATAGAAGAATAAAAGAGGTTGTTGGGAATATGGTGCTTAGTGTGGAATTCCCCAAAGGGTCTGAGTTTGTGTGTGACTGGATCTACAAAATGACACCACTGAAATCTTTTTGCTTCAGCCCAGTTAATGATCCTTCCATAGGACAGAGAGTCTGGGATTGAAGGATTATACAAAAGTTTAGGCAGGGGAGAACATGGTGAAGAGAGAAAATACAGTGTTCAACATTTTTTGCCATATGGACAACATAAATAGCATAGGGGAGGAGGAGGATTTTTTCAGTATAGGCTCCACCAAGATCCCCCATCATCTGATAAACACATAGAAACAATGTCAGTCAGTGTGTGTGTTTCCTACAGATGGTAATGGGAACCCACCAGAGAGATGTCCCCGTCCTCTGTATTCCAGGGATTCCACACAGGAAGATTACACCATCCCTCACCATCATCCGATCATCAGATAGAGCAATCACTGATAATATCATTTGGATCTGTACATTATTTGCATTGCTACAATTGATGTCATTTTTATCATATATTCAGAGTGGAAACCTTGAGGATCATAATATTGTTGTTAAAGAAGAGTATAAAGAGGAGGATGAGAAGTATGGAGTGATGGAGGAGTTTTCAAAAAGACGCAAGGATATGATGGAGCCACCTAATACCAGGAACCCACCAGAGAGATGTCCCCGTCCTCTGTATTCCTGGGATTCCACACAGGAAGATCACACCATCCCTCACTATTACAAGGTTGGTGGGGTGGAACATCTAGAACATGGACTCATAGAAATGATGTGAGAATTTTTTTATGTGAGCTTATATTTTACAGATGATATTCACTCTAATTCTCTTGGTTTAGGGTGAGGATCTGATAGATATAAAAGTTGAGGTGAAAAAGGAAGAGACTTATGTGAGAGATGATCAGCAGTCTATGGAGGAGGATGGAATAACGGGGACATTTATAGAGGAGGTCACTCCTACAGAGATCAGCACAGGTGGGTGATTAACACTAAATACATTCCTCCACCAATACTGCTCACTAATTGGTCCAGAGTAGGGCAAGGACTGGGTGATATCAGCCTGTAATATCCTGGTCACTTTCCTGAGCTGTGTTCCCCGTCTTGCATTCCTGTATTTCTCTTGGATAATCTTCCTTCTCTGTGCTGCAGACACAATCTATGTATCTAGACTGGATTTATGGAGATTCTGGGGTTTAGCTGGAAGCAAAATGTTGTTTTTCACCATAGACGTTATTAGATCTAGGCACCTGGGGTATGAGCTTTGTGTCTTCTTCCTCTAGCAAGATATCTGACAGAAAAATTCTCCCAGGGTTACTTGTTCTGTTGTCTGCTGGTTGTGCCGGGTGGAGGGATATGTCTGTATAGTCTCAGACCCAAGTCACTGAGTGCAGTCTCAGGAGATGGGAGGCAGTGGTGTTGGGATCTCTGCAACTTGTCTCATGTAAACATTAAAGCTTCTACTGATCACTGAATACCAATATTAAGAGTCCTGACCCTTACACTATACAATTTATATTGTAAATCACATACTCCTGACCTCTGCACTATATAATCTATGTCAGCCCTCAAATTTTCCACTCGCCTACTCGCATTTTGCGAGTGGAAAATGAGGGCTGGTGAGCGCGGGCTGCCTCAGAGAGGAGGGTAAGCACCGCCGGCAGGGAGCCGTTCTCCCTGCGATTCCCGGGTGAAGAGAGCATGGAGGAAGAGGAGAGCTGCCGGATCACAGAGCAGGGATTGCCTGCTGTAAGAGCTTACATTAGAATTGCCTTCCGCTGATGGTCACACACTGCCCTGCCTCCTGACCTGCGCCTGTGATAAACAGAACACCAGTCCAATGCTGGGATGTGTTCTGTCTATCACAGGTATGGGGTCAGAAGGCGGGGCTGTGTGTGACCATGAGCGGACGACTATTCTAATGTAAGCTGTTATAGCAGGCTATCTCCGCTCTGTGATCTTGCTGGCAATCCTCTTCCTCCATGCTCTCTTCCCTTGTGATGATCCAGCCACCCTCTCTCTTCCTCTGCACATGTGAGGCTGCAATGGTGGGCACAGGTAAGGCTGCAAGGGTGGGCACAGGTAAGGCTGCAAGGGTGGGCACAGATAAGGCTGCAAGGGTGGGCACAGGTAAGGCTGCAAGGGTGGGCAAAGGTGAGGCTGCAATTGTGGGCACAGGTGAGGCTGCAATGTTGGACACTGGTCACTGCAATGGTGGGCACAGGTCATGCTGCAATAATGGGCACAGGTCATGCTGCAATGGTGGGCACATGTAAGGATGCTCCGGGATTAGAACTACAGCTATGTGCCGTTCTAATCCAGTTGTGTAGCTCAGAACAAAAACCAGGCAGGCTGTATGTAAGTTCAACCAGGAATCTCTCTTATTGAAAGGAATACAGGCTCTTTTATACAGTAAAAGGGGAGGTGTTGTCACGTACCTGGTGGCGGAGCCCAGAATGCAGGGAATGGCCTCTCGTGTGCCTCTGGCTCAAGAACCCCTGATAGAGGAAACAGGGACTCAAGAGCGCAGGGGGCCACAAGTGCCTGGCAAGTGGCAGATGTCTCTGAGTTCAACTGGAACACCGGAACAGCAGACTGTAAGAGGAGACACCGGATAACTGTCTGGAACACTGGAACCACTGGCCGTGAGGAGTAGCACTGTAGCAGGCAGGAACTCAGGAACAGCAGGCAGCAGGGAGGTGTTCTGTAGTTGGGCTGAAGAACTGGAACAGCAGGCTATAGGAAGGTGCACTGGAACTTATGGCAGGAACACTGGAACAGCGGGGAGGTGTTCTGTAGTCCAGCTGGAGCACAAGCGGAATCAGACAGGCCGGGTCCACACTGGCGAGCAGGCAGGTACCAAACGGTGGCAGGAGAATGGTCAAGATACAGTCCGGGTTGGCAACAGGCAGGTAACAGATAACCGAAGGAGGAGGCAGGAGAGTAGTCAAACGAGCCGGGGTCAAGGACGGGCAGCAAACAGGAATATTCAGGAACAGGCCGGGTAACAGGAAGCAGGTAGGCAGATAATCAGGTAGCTTAGGGTCACAGGGAACGCTGTAGACCGGACAGCAAGGAAGCGTGCTGACAGACTCCTTTAAATAGGCCTAATGGCGCCAAACACTGTCACACAGCACGTTCGTACGCATCCGCGTGCACTCGTGCACGCCCGTGTACCGACCGTACGTGCCCGTTCGTACCATCGTGCACCCGCGTAGCCCCGTTCGTACGAACGCGCACTCGCCCGCGTCCGTTCGCGCCAACGCGCCTCCGAACGCGTCCTCTAGCTCTACCAACAGTGATTCTGCTGACCGATCTTCCGCCGGCGGTTGTGCTAACAGGACGCCTTTCATGACATTGCCCCCCCCCAAGGGGCAGCCTCCGGATGCCCAACTGTGCCATCTTACTTGGATGGGACCTTTTAAAGGCAAGAATCAGGTAGCTTAGGGTCACAGGGAACGCTGTAGACCGGACAGCAAGGAAGCGTGCTGACAGACTCCTTTAAATAGGCCTAATGGCGCCAAACACTGTCACACAGCACGTTCGTACGCATCCGCGTGCACTCGTGCACGCCCGTGTACCGACCGTACGTGCCCGTTCGTACCATCGTGCACCCGCGTAGCCCCGTTCGTACGAACGCGCACTCGCCCGCGTCCGTTCGCGCCAACGCGCCTCCGAACGCGTCCTCTAGCTCTACCAACAGTGATTCTGCTGACCGATCTTCCGCCGGCGGTTGTGCTAACAGGACGCCTTTCATGACAGGTGTATACCTCCTGCTCATATTACTCTGAACATTCACCTGTGACCAGAAACCTAATTAACATGGGCTAATTAACTAATCCCTTTAGACAGCCTAGATGACTCAGACATGACCTTTATGCCAGACTGGCCGTCTTGTAGCTCAGAAAACCCAATCAACATTATCACAAATCAACACCGAACTCTTCTTCACACAATAGCAGAGTTAATTAACACAAACAACAATGGGGATCTAATGACTCTTAGATCCCATACTAGACTTATTTACAATACACATTCTAGCAGGCAACAGACAGACAGGTGGCTGGAATTGACATCAGCATCTCCTAACAGTATGTGTCCCAGCATTATGAATCAGCCAGTATTTCTAATATGGCAAATCCAGGGTCCCCAGAGTCTGTGTGTCCTGGGGGACCAGGACCCGAATCCACGGTAATACCACCTCAAGGGTCCCCAGGCATACAGCTCACAAAGAGCACTGTTCCCCCAAATGCCAGGGCCCACGATCGATCAGCAAGAGGCTAGCATTCAGTCCCCTCCAAAAGTCTCTCTCCTGGCAAGGTCTGTCACATTTCTCCCCTTTCGGCAGGAGACTAACACAGGAGGAGACCCCAGACGGGTTGACTCCGAAGTTAGTCAGTAGTTCCAGTCCTCTAATGCCTGTACCCACACAGTACCCCAAACAAATTGTTCCAAACAAAGCATTACTCACCCAGCCAACCTCTGCCTCTCTCAGAGAACATATTTGCCGCTGGGGAGAGGCCTGGACTGGCCCTTCTCCCTGGAGTCCTTTCTGCCACTGGAGAGAAGACAGGGTGACTGGGCTCACTCCGTCATGCTGTTGGGGATCTGGGCCGACTGCCCAGCATCCCTGGGGTATACAGGTGGAGACTGAAGTCTCATCCACCTTCACAGGAAATCCATCCTCTGTTAGTTGAGGGCAGAGTCCAGCAGTACTCGGCCCTGTTGCCAGCCCTTCTGCTGGAAACCCTACAACATCTGCTCCGGCTAACTGTTGGGGAGGGAGGCCGACTGCTCCGCCTCCCTGGAACTCTGTAGTTGTTGCCGGTGCTGGGCAGAGGTTGGTAGCACTCTGCCCTGTTGCCAGCACTTCTGCTGGGGACTCTGCATCCTCCCCTCAAGCTAACCATTGGGGCAGGAGGCTGGCTTCCTCCACTCCCAAACTGTGTAGCTGCCATTGGGGAGATGAGCCGGCTGCTTCTTTTTCCATTCCCTCATATGGATGTTGGGAGGATATGTCTGTGGTACTGTCTCCCAGGTGCACGGATCTTTGCTGGGGAGGAAAGACCACTTCCTCCACCCTGGCCAACTGTTGGGGAGGGACGACGAACACCTCCTTTCCTTTCTCCCCCTGTATCCTGATCTGCTGCTGGGAAGTGACCACCTCCTTCTCACCCTGAGCCTCCGGAACCGCCGCAGGTGTAGGGCAGAGATCTTGGACCCTCTGTCCGGTTGCCAGCGCTTCAGCTGGGGAAGTTCCTTGTAACTTCACAGATACTTCTGTTGGTGCTGGGCAGAGCACAGTGAAGTTTGGCCCTAATAACAGCTCTTCTTCTGCTGGAGGCTCACCAGGTTGTTCTTCCTCAGTAGAAAAGTCTATCAAATCCCCTGTCTCTGCAACTGGTGTCTGGGGATAAAGGTTCACCATCTCCTGTCCCTGGAACCCAGAAGATGCTATCAGTGCTGGGCAGAGGTTAGCAGAGCTCTGCCCCGTTGTCAGCACTTCAGCTTTGGGGATAGCGATCTCCAGATTTTCCACTGCCGATTCTCTGGCATGCTGCTGTACAGGCACATTCCTCCATCCAAGATCATCCCATGCAGAAACAGGATCATCAAGGTAAGTCAGCACTTTCTGCATCCGCCATAAGACCTCCGCCTCCCTAGCTGTGGGGGCAGGTTGGCAAAGCACACTGTTACTCTGCCACATTGTCAACTCTTCAGCCAGGATTTCAGAGTTGTCAACTGGTATTTCCTGATAGTCCCAGGCAAAGGGAGCCCCACCCTTCTGCCGAGCAGAGTCTAGCAGCTGTCTGTAGGCCATCTCAAGCTCCCATTCCTGAACGGCCAGAAACTCCAAATTTTCCTGTGCCCAATGCACTTCCGAGACATTCAGTCTTCGCTCTCTGTGCTCCATTATTTCCTCCAAATGCCACTCCCAAAGTCAGGGTCCCTGGACAGCCTCCAGTACAACAATCCCAGGCCATCAAAGTCAAAGCCTTCCGTGGGGCTGTCATCTGCTGTCCACGGGCACACTTGGGCTACATGCCACTGGAGGGCTCTGTAGCTCTCGTCCAACCGCATTTCTGCCCGGATCAGCCTGCTTAACTCAGCTGTCCACTCCTGGTTCGGCTGTTCCCCCAATAACAGCATTCGCACTTCATACAGCGACCAGTATCTTACATGGATGGAGGGGAGAACTTTTCCCTGGTTTCGCTGCTCACAGGCTAGCGCTTCCTTCCAGAGTTTGCCGCAGATAGAATCAAACCATCCTAGCAGGACCTGCTCTGATACTGGTCCTCTGTGCTGTATCTGCATCTCTCGCAACCTCCTTCTGAATTCCTCTTCCATGGTGGCTGGTATCTGTACCTCTCCTCTCCTGCTATCTGGACCTTGGATCCAGGTGATGGTTTGGATGTGTTCACAGCAAGGAAGCACAATCCCACCATTCTCTCCACGGCTCTCAAGTAAGTCTTTCAGCGTGGCTCTCCTGCAGGCTGGTTTGGAGTGTCCCAGTAACTGGAGAGCAAATCCCACAGCTGCCAACCAATGTAACGAGCCCCTTGCTCGCTCGGTTCCACTCTCCCAACACTCCTCTGCAGCTATAGAATCAGATTGCAGATCGCAACATCTGATGGTTCGGTCATCCGATGCTCCGGGACTTGAACTACAGCTATGTGCCATTCTAATCCAATTGTGAAGCTAAGAACAAACACCAGGCAGGCTGTATGTATGTTCAACCAGGAATCTCTCTTATTGAAAGGAATACAGGCTCTTTTACACAGTAAAAGAGGAGGTGTATATCTCCTGCTCATATTACTCTGAACATACACCTGTGACCAGAAACCTAATAACATGGGCTAATTAACTAATCCCTTTAGACAGCCTAGATGACTCAGACATGACCTTTAGGCCAGACTGGCCGTCTTGTAGCTCAGAAAACCCAATCAACATTATCACAAATCAACACCGAACTCTTCTTCACACAATAGCAGGGTTAATTAACACAAACAACAATGGGGATCTAATGACTCTTAGATCCCATACTAGACTTATTTACAATACACATTCTAGCAGGCAACAGACAGTCAGGTGGCTGGAATTGACATCAGCATCTCCTAACAGTATTTGTTCCAGCATTATGAATCAGCCAGTATTTCTAATATGGCAAATCCAGGGTCCCCAGAGTCTGTGTGTCCTGGGGGACCAGGACCCTAATCCACAGTAATACCACCTCAAGGGTCCCCAGGCATACATCTCACAAAGAGCACCGTTCTCCCAAATGCCAAGGCCCATGATCGATCGGCAAGAGGCTAGCATTCAGTCCCCTCCAAAAGTCTCTCTCCCGGCTAGGTCTGTCACAATGTCACACCGCAATGATTGGCACAGATCATGCTGCATTGATGGGCACTGACCAGGCTGCATTGATGGACACAGGTGTGCCTGCATTGATGGGCACTGATGAGGCTGTGCGGATGAGCACTGGTGAGACTGCATTGATAAGCACTGATAAAGTTGTTGTTAATATTTATTTTTGTAATTTAATTCAGCAAAAAACATTTAAGTGTCATTTCATGAGATCATGTATGAGGCCGTGTTTAGTGGTGTAATTAGGGCAGTGCAGGGTAGGGATTGGATGGGGCAACTGGTGGCAAGTAACCCTTAAGGCCTGGCTCAGGACTTGAAAATTTGAGCCCTGCTCTATGTTGTACATTACATCCTCCTGACCCCTGCACTATATACTCTATGTTGTACATTACATCATTCTGATGAACATTACATAGTCATGACTTCTGCTCTCTCCCCACTGCTATATATAAACACAATATGTATTCTCTTTTGTTACACCCATTTTCTACCAGCTAGACATTATGGGGTTTTTACTAAAGCTAGAGAGGGCAAAATTACTCACAATTCTGCAGAGAAACCAATCAGCTTCTAACCTCAGCTTGTTTAATTAAGCTTTAGCAATAAAATCTGGAAGCGGATATGCTTCTCTGCAGAATTGTGACAAATTTTGCCCTCTCTAGCTTTAGTAAATGAACCCCTTTATATCTGATGACTTGATTGGAGCACAGACTTTTACATGTTGATAATAATGTGATAACATCCTCAAACTTTGAAACCTTAAACAGAAAGTGATAATGAGGGAGGAGTGAAAACCCAATGATGGTGGTCTTCAGGATCAGTCCAGTCTTCATCTTGGTTGTTCTACCCCCATCCTCACTCTCTGATCTCTGGTGGGGCTTAGCCCCGCTAGTATTCATGACTAAATAAGGAAGTGCAGTATTTCTTGTGTTGGGAAGATGGCAATGAGTGATTGAGGGCGTGGGGACACTCGTCCTATAATCCTCTCATCACTGTCACTCCTATAAAAGACAGTTCTTGTTGTTTCCTCACTCTCTGACTGAAGGTCCATGAATGAAGAAATGAACTGGTAGGAGATTCAGAGGACCCATTTGCTAGTTACCTTGAGGGTGGAATTGTAAGATGTTCAGAGAAAAAGCTGCCAGATGTGGGCGGAGTCCTGGTTTAGGGGAACCAATCTGTTCATGTCTAGTAATAATCTTTTTATTTCTATTTTAGTAGATGGACGGGAGATGAGGAAAACCTCAGAGGATTGTCTCAGTTTGTCTCCAGACTGTAAAGTAGAAGATGAGGACATCACACAGTATAGTCCAAGAGAAAACCCGGCTACCTCAAATGTCCATCCAGCACCACACAGTGTAGATGGACCATCATATTCCTCTTATCCTGAGGTACCCACGTGGAAGAAGCCATTTTCCTGTTCTGAGTGCGGGAAATGTTTTTCACAGAAGTCCAGTCTTTACAGACATCAGAGGTCTCACACGGGGGAGAAGCCCTATACCTGTCCTGAGTGCGGGAAATGTTTTTCACAGAAGTCTAGTCTCTACACACATCAGAGATCTCACACAGGGGAGAAACCATATACCTGTCCTGAGTGCGGGAAATGCTTTTCAAGGACATCTCATCTTTACACACATCAGAGATCTCACACAGGGGAGAAGCCTTATTCCTGTCCTGAGTGCGGGAAATGTTTTTCACTGAAGTCCAATCTTTACACACATCAGAGATCTCACATGGGGGAGAAGCCATATTCCTGTCCTGAGTGTGGTAAATGTTTTTCACTGAAGTGCAATCTTTACACACATCAGAGATCTCATACGGGGGAGAAACCATATACCTGTCCTGAGTGCGGGAAATGCTTTTCAAGGAAGTCCAATCTTTACACACATCAGAGAGCACACATGGGGGAAAAGCCACAGTGAGGCAAAGACTTTTTTGAGGATGGCCTGGTGTCAAGAAGGGCAACAAAGAAGTCCCTTCTCTCCAGGAAAAACATCAGGGACTGACTGATATTCTGCAAAAGGTACAAGGATTTGACTGCTGAGGACTAGGGTAAAGTAATTTCCTCTGATCAATCCCCTTTCTCATTGTTTGGGGCATCCAGAAAAATCCTTGTCCAGAAAGGAATAGGTAAGCGCTACCATCAGTCCTGTGTCCTGTTATCCCAACAGTAAAGCATCCTGAGACCATTCATATGTGGGGTTGCTTCTCAGCTAAGGGAGTTGGCTCACTCAGAATTTGCCATGAATAAAGAATGGTGCAAAAACATCCTCCGAGAGCAACTTCTCCCAACCATCCAAGAACAGTTGGGTGAGGAACAATGCCTTTTCCAGCATGATGGAGCACCTTGCCATAAGGCAGAAATGATAACTAAGTGGCTTGGGGAACAAAACATGGAAATTTTGGGTCCATGGTCAGGAAACTCCCCAGACCTTAATCCCATTGAGAACTTGTGGTTAATCCTCAAGAGGCGGGTGAACAAAAAATCCCCACAAATTCTGACAAATGCCAAGCATTGATTATGCAAGAATGGGCTGCCATCAGTCAGGGTGTGGCCCAGAAGTTGAGTGACAGCATGCCAGGGTGAATTGCAGAGGTCTTGAAAAAAAAGGGTCAACACTGCAAATATTGACTCTTTGCATAAACTTCATGTCATTGTCAATAAAAGCCTTTGACACCTATGAATTGCTTGTAATTATACTTCAATATACTATAGTAACATCTGACAAAAAGACCTAAAAACACTGAGGCAGCAGACTTTGTGAAAATTAATATTTGTGTGATTCTCAAAACTTTTGGCCACGGCTGTACTCCATGGCTGATCTTCATCATGTAAGAAGCAGTTCATAAGGAGATCAGAGCTCACCAAAGACATGGATGAAGTGTTGTACTGTGTTGGACATTGATAGAAATAGAACAATAAAAATTGAGTTATTACCTCTCATTGGCTGAGTACATTTTGTTGTGTAAGCTTTCACAAATGCTTAAAATTCTGTTTTGAAGAAGAAAAACTTTGAATGAATGTGACACGCATTTGCCTAGTTATGACAAATATCAGACATATTTTCTATGATAATTGGCGCCATCTAGTGGCCATAATGGTGTATGATGCTCTTTTTACTGATGGAGGTATTTCAAGAAATATACCTCATTATGATCACTAGATGGAGCTGATGATCTTAGAAAATTACTGTGTTAATTAAATTATTGCCCAAATATTTCACAGCTGTTCAAATGCTCGTCACATTCATCCACCAAACCAGAGAAAGATACCCCCCTTATTGGGACTTTGACAGACCAGTTAAAAAATATATTTTTAATGGTATACAGTAAAAAAGACGTGCAACCGTCTACAACATGTAAAAATGTACATTCCATACAAAAACAGAACCAAAGATATACAGATGAATAATGATCGTGTTATAAATACTCTCCAATGGGTGATGTACCCCAATACCCGACACGTTTCCAGTATTCTGATACCTTAATCAGGGGTTTGAGAGTTGGAGATGCTTTACAAATGTATAGGTTCAAGTGGAATGACTCTGTGTTCAAGCAGCACTCAAGGCACCGGGGTCAAATAAAGTATTTCATGGACGCCAGACCCAATCTGTATTGGACGGATCTACTTAGGGCAGACGATCGTTGGAGCCTGTGTGATGAAGGCTGTACAACGGGCGGAAGAAATACCCAACCATCCCCCAGTGGATGTGTCCTCAGGATGTCTGATGTGTGGGTGTCCTCCGTGTATCTGTGCTCATTCATCCAACAAAATTTCTTTAGATAGACCCCTTAGGCATTGTTTCATACTGATGACTGAGATCATACTCATGGACTTATGAGTTCAAAGATAATCTTGATGTTCTCACTCTTCACAAAATCCTAACTAAACTCTCATAATACAGAGTGCAGTGGTCAGAGACATGTCATATACAGCCCTGTGTATAGAGTGCAGTGGTCAGGAACATGTCATATACAGCCCTGTGTATAGAGTGCAGTGGTCAGGAACATGCCATATACAGCCCTGTGTATAGAGTGCAGTGGTCAGGAGCATGTCATATACAGTCCTGTGTATAGAGTGCAGGGGTCAGGAACATGTCATATACAGCCCAGGGTACAAAGTGCAGTGGTCAGGAACATGTCATATACAGCCCTGTGTATAGAGTGCAGTGGTCAGGAATAGGGATGGGCTGACTATTCAAGTCGAACATGAGTTCGACTCGAACATCAGCTGTTCGATCTTTCAACGAAGATTGAACATTATGGGCCGTTCGCGCCAAATTTGAGCGGTGCGTCGCGGCCCATAATGCACTGAGTCATCGCAGTGCATTGCTGGCTGATGATTGACCAAGCATGCACTGTGACCTGCATGCTTTGGCCAATCACAGCGCCATAAGCAAACAGAGCCATAATTGGCCAAAGGCAGGGTGCCTTTGGCCAATTATGGCTCAGCGGGTTAAGTACACGCCCCACACTATATAAGGCCACCAGCACGTTGGCCCTGTGTAGTGTGCTGCTGGCGAAGAGAGAGAGATAGATATAGGGAGAGAGAGAGTGTGTCATTTTATTTACTTTGAGCAGGCAGTTTATTCAGTTAGCTAGATCTCACTGCAGACCGTTCCTGCTGTACTATTTCTAATCTACTTTAGGCAGGCAGTTGATTCAGTTAGCTGCAGTGTATTTAATACCGTATTTATCGGCGTATAACACGCGCCGGCGTATAACACACACCCCAAGTTTAGGAGGGAATTTTAAGGAAAAAAAGTTTTAGGAGGGAAGTTTAGGGAAAAAAAACTTACATTTAAATGCCCATCAATGCAGCCTTGTCAGTGTCCATCTGCAGCCTTGTCCATCATTGCATCCTTGTCAGTGTCCATCTATAGCCAGTGTCAGTGTAGCCAGTGTCCATCTGTAGCCAGTGTCAGTGTCCATCTGTAGCCTGTGTCCATCTGAAGCCTGTGTCAGTGTCCATCTGTAGCCTTGTCCCTGTGTCATTTTCAAACTTGTCGTTTAAAAATGGCGCCGCCATTCTCATCGGCTCTCGGTGGCTTTCGGACACACTCGGCCGTTCTCAGCGGCTTTCGGACGCACTTGGCGCCTTTCGGCCGCTCTCGGCAGCTTTCGAACGCAGCGGGACTGTGAGAGCCGCCGAAAGCCAGTGAGAATGCCCAAAAGCGTCTGAGAGCTGCCGAGAATGGCCGAAAGCGGCCAAGAGCCGCCGAGGATGGCCGAAAGCGGCCGAGAGCCGCCGAGAATGGCCGAAAGCCGCCGAGAATGGCCGAAAGCCGCCGAAAGTCGCCGAGAACGGCCAAAAGCCGCCGAGAACGACCAAAAGGGTCACAATCGGTGGGGGATTGGCGTATAACACGCACCCACGATTTTCCCCTGATTTTAAGGGCAAAAAAGTGCGTGTTATACGCTGATAAATACGGTATATATATATATATATATATATATATATATATATATACAGTCTGACTGCTATATATATATATATATATATATCCACTGTATCCAGTTTAGCTAGATCTCATTGCAGACCTTTCCTGCACTGCTGTTTCTACTATACTTCAGACAGTCAGTTGACTCAGTTAGCTGCAGTGTATTTCATATATATATATATATATATATATATATATATATATATATATATACAGTCAGTCTAGTATATATATATATATACAATGGGGACGGAAAGTATTCAGACCCCCCTAAATTTTTCACGTTTTGTTATATTGCAGCCAATTGCTAACATCATTTAAGTTTTTCCTCATTAATGTACACACAGCACTCCATATTGACAGAAAAACACAGAATTGTTGACATTTTTGCAGATTTATTAATAAAGAAAAACTGAAATATCACATGGTCCTAAGTATTCAAACCCTTTGCTGTGACACTCATATATTTAACTCAGGTTCTGTCCATTTCTTCTGATCATCCTTGAGATGTCCAGAGTGCTAACCATTACACCATGGAACCCTTGAGCAAGCTCATATGCTCTCCATTTTGTTGTATACATATGTCCAGAGGTTAAGCCCCCTTCACCTTTAACCCTATTAAATTTGAATCTTAATAGAACTTACCCTGAGACCAACTCCAGAACATGTTGCATACCAAGGGGAAAGAAAGGGTCAAAAAGACCTCTCCAAGGCAAAATGAATGTATCTGCTGCAGGTTAGGCTGGTGGTGGGCTTTAGGAGAGAACAAATGATCTGTGAAGAGCACACTGGGCTCGCTGGCCTATGCCTTTCAAACTGTGGGCCTGCAGATGTATTCTTTGCAGGACAAGAGTGCAGGAACTGTTTATGATGGAGGAGGTCCAGAGATGGTGCAAGCAGAATTGGAGTTTCTGGAGTGAGTAATGGGAGAACAGGAAATCAAGGTCTTTGGGGCCAAAATGGGATGCTGGCAATCACTGTGGAGGAGTAGAGATGAGGCCTGTTGAGAACTTTGAAGATGGGAGAAACTGGGAGAAATAGATACACCAGTGTTAAATTCCACAGGTGTTCTGAAGCATCCATGTCCTCTGAACTTGAAAACTTGTCTTTGGACAGAAAACTTTGACAAAGATGGTGTCGAATGGGGTGGTCATAAGATGAATTTCCCTAATTGTCATGTACTGCTAAATTTGAGCAACGAGGACAACTTAGCTCATCGCTCCTGGTAAAAATACTTAGGGTTGCAGATATACTCTTTAAATACAGCTCTCTGCATCATCATTTTGCCTTGGCAATCGGCTGACCACGCAAACTACATCCACAAACAGCCACGTTAGCAGCTTCTGCTATCACTGGCCTTTGTGGCCATAAGACACAAATTCATATTCCAAGAAGAAATCTACGCTGAGCCTCCAAAGAAGGTAACGCTGGCCACGCTCAATACATCCACAATCAGCCATGTTAGCAGCCACTTCTGCTATCACTGGCCTTTGTGGCCGTGAGACACAAATTCATATTCCAAGAAGAAATCTACACTGGCCACGCTCACTATATCCACAACCAGCCACGTTAGCAGCAGCTTCTGCTATCACTGGCCTTTGTGGCCATAAGACACAAATTCATATTCCAAGAAGAAATCTACGCTGAGCCTCCAAAGAAGGTCACGCTGGCCACGCTCAATACATCCACAATCAGCCACTTCTGCTATCACTGGCCTTTGTGGCTGTAAGACACAAATTCATATTCCAAGAAGAAATCTACACTGAGCCTCCAAAGTAGGTCCCATCAAGATTCAAACTCGGATCGCTGGATTCAAATTCCAGAGTGCTAACCATTACACCATGGAACCCTTGAGCAAGCTCATGTGCTCTCCATTTTGTTGTATACATATGTCCGGAGGTTAAGCCCCCTTCCCCTTTAACCCTATTAAATTTGAATCTTAAAAGAAGTTACCCTGAGACCAACTCCAGAACATGTTGCATACCAAGCGGAAAGAAAGGGTCAAAAAGACCTCTCCAAGGCAAAATGAATGTATCTGCTGCAGGTTAGGCTGGTGGTGGGCTTTAGGAGAGAACAAATGATCTGTGAAGAGCACACTGGGCTCGCTGGCCTATGCCTTTCAAACTGCGGGCCTGCAGATGTATTCTTTGCAGGACAAGAGTGCAGGAACTGTTTATGATGGAGGAGGTCCAGAGATGGTGCAAGCAGAATTGGAGTTTCTGGAGTGAGTAATGGGAGAACAGGAAATCAAGGTCTTTGGGGCCAAAATGGGATGCTGGCAATCACTGTGGAGGAGTAGAGATGAGGCCTGTTGAGAACTTTGAAGATGGGAGAAACTGGGAGAAATAGATACACCAGTGTTAAATTCCACAGGTGTTCTGAAGCATCCATGTCCTCTGAACTTGAAAACTTGTCTTTGGACAGAAAACTTTGACAAAGATGGTGTTGAATGGGGTGGTCATAAGATGAATTTCCCTAATTGTCATGTACTGCTACATTTGAGCAACGAGGACAACTTAGCTCCTCACTCCTGGTAAAAATACTTAGGGTTGCAGATATACTCTTTAAATACAGCTCTCTGTATCATCATTTTGCCTTGGCAATCGGCTGACCACGCAAACTACATCCACAAACAGCCACGTTAGCAGCTTCTGCTATCACTGGCCTTTGTGGCCATAAGACACAAATTCATATTCCAAGAAGAAATCTACGCTCAGCCTCCAAAGAAGGTCACGCTGGCCACACTCAATACATCCACAACCAGCCATGTTAGCAGCCACTTCTGCTATCACTGGCCTTTGTGGCCGTGAGACACAAATTCATATTCCAAGAAGAAATCTACACTGGCCACGCTCACTATATCCACAACCAGCCACGTTAGCAGCAGCTTCTGCTATCACTGGCCTTTGTGGCCTTAAGACACAAATTCATATTCCAAGAAGAAATCTACACTGAGCCTCCAAAGTAGGTCCCACCAAGATTCGAACTCGGAATGCTGGATTCAAAGTCCAGAGTGCTAACCATTACACCATGGAACCCTTGAGCAAGCTCATATGCTCTCCATTTTGTTGTATACATATGTCCGGAGGTTAAGCCCTCTTCCCCTTTAACCCTATTAAATTTGAATCTTAATAGAACTTACCCTGAGACCAACTCCAGAACATGTTGCATACCAAGGGGAAAGAAAGGGTCAAAAAGACCTCTCCAAGGCAAAATGAATGTATCTGCTGCAGGTTAGGCTAGTGGTGGGCTTTAGGAGAGAACAAATGATCTGTGAAGAGCACACTGGGCTCGCTGGCCTATGCCTTTCAAACTGCGGGCCTGCAGATGTATTCTTTGCAGGACAAGAGTGCAGGAACTGTTTATGATGGAGGAGGTCCAGAGATGGTGCAAGCAGAATTGGAGTTTCTGGAGTGAGTAATGGGAGAACAGGAAATCAAGGTCTTTGGGGCCAAAATGGGATGCTGGCAATCACTGTGGAGGAGTAGAGATGAGGCCTGTTGAGAACTTTGAAGATGGGAGAAACTGGGAGAAATAGATACACCAGTGTTAAATTCCACAGGTGTTCTGAAGCATCCATGTCCTCTGAACTTGAAAACTTGTCTTTGGACAGAAAACTTTGACAAAGATGGTGTTGAGTGGGGTGGTCATAAGATGAATTTCCCTAATTGTCATGTCCTGCTAAATTTGAGCAACAAGGACAACTTAGCTCCTCCCTCCTGCTCCTGTTAAAAGTACTTAGGGTTGCAGATATACTCTTTTTGCCTTGGCAATCGGCTGACCACGCAAACTACATCCACAAACAGCCACGTTAGCAGCTTCTGCTATCACTGGCCTTTGTGGCCATAAGACACAAATTCATATTCCAAGAAGAAATCTACGCTGAGCCTCCAAAGAAGGTCACGCTGGCCACGCTCAATACATCCACAATCAGCCATGTTAGCAGCCACTTCTGCTATCACTGGCCTTTGTGGCCGTGGGACACAAATTCATATTCCAAGAAGAAAACTACACTGGCCACGCTCACTATATCCACAACCAGCCACGTTAGCAGCAGCTTCTGCTATCACTGGCCTTTGTGGCCGTAAGACACAAATTCATATTCCAAGAAGAAATCTACACTGAGCCTCCAAAGTAGGTCCCACCGAGATTTGAACTAGGATCGCTGGATTCAAAGTCCAGAGTGCTGACCATTACACCATGGAACCCTTGAGCAAGCTCATATGCTCTCCATTTTGTTGTATACATATGTCCGGAGGTTAAGTCCCCTTCCCCTTTAACCCTATTAAATTTGAATCTTAATTTCAATATGTTTTTATTGTTTTTCCATGAAATAATAATTAACAAAAAGTAAAGTACAGTACATTCATTAAGAATTGTCACAATTTTTACCTTTCAAAGGTTCATGTTAAAACAAGTTCCCATATTCGTATGTCACTCATTACCATTTGAGGAAGTAGGTATACCAGGAGTGTTACTCATCTCCCCAAGACACCCCTATTTGGGATCTAACTGTGTCCCAAAGAGGGAGGTTTTTACAATCCCGACATATCCTGTTGAGTCTGGTGTTTCTTCAAAACATAGGTTTATATCAAACTTGCACGGTATTTCTCTTATTGGACAACACATGAATAGAACCGCTAAAGAACTATTAACAAAGCTTTTAACATATATCCGCATTAAGAATTTATTGCTATTGACCATCCGTAGTGTATTGACTTGTTGTATATATCATTTTATCCTTTCTTATTTAATTGTGAAATGATTAATTATTTAATTATTTAATGTTCCCATAAAAATTTAGACCTGAGTTTTTTGGATACCATGTTAACCACGGAGTTCCATATTGTAGAAGCCTGGTTGTAGTTCCCCTGACTACGGGCAAATTGTATCTCATATGCGCTGTGTGTGGTCATTATGCTTAGGGTTTCCGCTATTAATGGTGGATTAGTTTCCTTCCAATGTCTGACTATGTTGAGTTTAGCTGCTATAAGTAAGTGTGATACCACAGTTCTTAGTGGTGCAGGTATAATTTCTATTCCTAATGACAGAAGTGCCATACCTGGAGAATATTTAGCTTTGGTATCTGAGATTTGTTCTATGGTATTGAAAACGAGGGTCCAATACCTTTTAAGGCGTGGGCATGACCACAGTATGTGTAGCAATGTACCCCTGTGACCACATTTCCTCCAACAGTCAGGGGATGCTGCAGTAGCAAATTTAGAAATCCGGTGTGGGGTAAGATACCATCGCAATAGTATTTTATAGTACAATTCCCAAAGGTTAGCACTTCTTGTGGAGTTATATGTAATCCTGAAGGCTTTTGTCCATTGTTCCTCTGTGTAGGTCCTCTCAAAGTCCCTTTCCCACGCTGTAATATTGGTAGTTTTGCAAAAGGAATGTTTGTCTTGTAGGAATTTATGTATTAAAGATATACCTTTTTGGGTCGATTTGGTGTTTGTGTAGAAAAAGGCTAATTTCCAAGGTATTCGTGTAAGTAGATTACTACATTTTTGTCTATTAGGTGGGATAATTGGATATATTTGTAATTCTCAGATTCTGGTATGGAATATTCGATCTGCAATGATCTGAATGATTTCATTGTAGGTCCTACAAAAAGGTCCTCCAGGAGAAGTATATTGCTATTGCACCAGCTTGTTAATGATAAGTCAGGGATAACATGTTCTAAGGCTGTGATCGGGAATTTTAGAAGAATTTGTGGGTCTTCTTGGGTTATATTTGCAAGTAAATATTTCCAGGATTCGATAGAAGCCTGTATAGTAGGTGCACACGATGATGGTTTGGTATAATGGTGTGGACTGGAAATTAGGTAGTTATATAGGTTCCCTCCTTTAATTTGTGCGCTCTCTAGATCCGACCATAATGTGGTAGTACTTTGGGGAAACCAATTCTTTACTTGGGTGAGTATGGTAGCTGCATAGTAGTCTTTTATAGAGACATGTCCTATCCCCCCCACCTGTTTAATTTTAATAAGTTTGTTGAAAGCACAACGTGCTTTTTTACCTGCCCATAAATACCTGTCTACTGTGAGTTGTGCTTGTTGAAAGAAGGATTGTGGAACCGGTATTGGTAATGTCCTAAATAAGTAGAGGAGTTGTGGTAGAATTTGCATTTTGAATGCTGCAAGTCTGCCTGACCAGGACAGTTCAAACTTTTGCATCCTGTCAAGTTTACATTTCAAGGAGTCCAAAAAAGGGGTGTAGTTTTCTCTGACTAAGGCCCCTTTCACACTGGGGCGGTGGGGGCGTCGGCGGTACAACAGCGCTATTTTTAGCGCTGCTGTACCGTCGTTCTTGCAGCGGTATTCGGCCGCTAGCGGTGCAGTTTTACCCCCCGCTGGCGGCCGAAAAAGGGTTAAAATCCCTCGTACAGCGCGGCTATAGCCGCGGTATTGCCGCGGTATAGCTGCGCTGTCCCATTGATTTCAATGGGCAGGAGCGGGGAAGGAGCGGTGAATACACCGCTCCTTCCCCGCTCCAAAAAAGCGGTTTGCAGGACTTTTTTCACCGCCCTGCCTGCGCACCGCTTCAGTGTGAAAGCCCTCGGGCTTTCACACTGAACAAACAGCGGAGGCTGTTTAGGGGCGGTTTTCAGGCGGTATTTTTAGCGCAATACCGCCTGAAAACCGCTCCAGTGTGAAAGGGGTCTTAGTCTGAGGTTTTAGGTGTAAGAGTGATCCCTAAGTATGCGATGCCTTTTTCTTTCCATCTATATGGGAATTTAGAAGTAATGTTATGTTTCACCTTTTCGGTAAGACCTAGACCCAGTAGGTAGGATTTGGTATCATTTACTTTATAGTAAGATATAGCGTTAAACAAATGTAAAGCATCATGAATCGAAGCCAGGGAAGATGTTACGTCTGTAAGAATTAAAATTATATCATCCGCGAATAGACTTATGGTATGCATGCTGTTCCCTATTGTTAATCCCTTGATTTTGGAGTGTTGACGGATATATGCTGCTAATGGTTCCATTAGAAGGTTAAAAATTAATGGGGATAATGGGCACCCTTGGCGTGTCCCATTTGTAATGTCAAATGGGGTGGAGAGCGTTCCAGATATGTAAACCTGTGCTGACGGAGATGTGTAGAGTGCCATAATAGCTTGATATATTTGGCCCACAAAGCCAAACTTAGTCAGGACTTGCTCTAAATATGTCCAATGGATCCTATTGAACGCCTTCTCTGCATCCAAAGCAAGGAGCAGAGAAGGCGTTCCAGTCCTGTTAGCTGTATAGATAAGATTAACCAAGCGTCTGGTTGCATCCGCTGTTTGGCGTCCCTTGGTAAAACCAGATTGGTCTGGATGAATTAAAGAAGGAAGGAGGTTAACTATTCTTCCGGCTATCAGTTTGGCGTATAATTTTAGGTCATTATTGAGTAATGATATCGGGCGAAAGTTTTGTGGGGTGTTTGGGTCCTTCCCTGGCTTCGGTAATGCTACAATCATCGCTTTCAACATTTCAGAGGGAAATGAGGAGGAGGCCGCTCGGTTAAATATTTCTGTGAGTCTAGGTGATAATATTTCCTTAAATGTTTGGAAATATTCGCCTATAAATCCATCAGGACCAGGGGATTTGTTTTTGGGTAGTGAATCTATCCCTTGAGATACCTCTTGTGTCGTGAAAGGGGAGTTCAGCACTTCAATTTGGTCATCTGTAAGATGGGGTAGATTTATTTTGCTGAGAAATTCAGAGATAGTGTCGGTTGATGGTTGAGTTACTTGAGGGTCTGTTTTTAAATTGTATAAAGACCCGTAATAAGTGCTGAAGGCATCTGCTATTGCCTGGGGGTGGTATAATTTAGCCTGAGTTACTGGGTGAATAATGCAGGGAATTTTAGATTTATGTCTAAGACCTCGTAAACGAGTGGCTAATAATTTCCCTGCCTTATTTCCAGTGGCATAATATGTCATTTTCAACCTCCTGGAAGACTTTTCAAAATCCTCCAGCAGTATGAGACGTAATTCATGCCTCAGCTTGGTTATTTCTTCCGTTTGTGCTTGGGTGAAATTGGCTTTGTTTTGATCTTCTAATGTTTGAATTTGTTTGGAAATAACCATTATGCGCTGCCCCCCCCCCCTCTTCTTAGCCCTGGCCCCTAGTTTAATTAGAAGACCTCTCATAAACGCCTTATGCGTGTTCCATGTAATAAAAGGATCACTAACTGAACCTGCATTATGTTCAAAAAATTCCTCCAGATCTCTTTGTAATGCAGACCTGGAAGGATCAGCTTGGAATAAGTGTGGGTTAGATCTCCATACAAAGGTGGCACTGCTAGCAGACTGGTCCTCCACCAGCAGTGAGACCGACGCGTGATCCGACCAGGTAATGCTATTGATCTGAGATGCTTTAACTTTGGTCAATAACCATCTATCTGTCAAAAAAAGATCCAATCTAGAATACATTTTGTGGCTAGCTGAAAAAAAAGAGTAGTCCCTTTCTGAGGCATGAAGACATCTCCATGCATCATATACATCATAAGTCCTCAAAAGGGGTTGAAGTGATTGGGGTTTTCTTTTAGTTATCGAACTAGAGTCCATGATGGGGTCCGGTGGCAGGTTAAAGTCCCCACATAGAATTAGGTGCCCCTTCTGTATTCGCAATACTTTTTTCAGTAGTTTATGAAGAAAGCAGGACTGATGAGTATTAGGAGCATAAACGTTCACCACTGTGTAAGTGGTATTGTTGATGTCACATATTAAGACGAGGTATCTACCTTGTGTGTCACATATCTCATCGTGGAGGTGAAAGGCTACCGTGTCTTTTATTGCTGTGAGGACTCCTCTTCTTTTGGTATTAGAGTTTGCAAAAAATATGTGCGGGAATTTAGGATGAGAGCATGTAGGTTGGGCCTGCTTTTTAAAATGCGTCTCTTGTACACAAATAATATCTCCTTTATGTTGAAGTGCTTCCTTCCACATAGATCTGCGTTTGGCCGGGTGATTGAGACCTCTAGCATTGACTGTTAAAAACGTTATAGGCATCTTTTATATGTCGAATTGAATGCATTGTGAAGCATGTGTACATAACACTTACATTTGGTAGTTAGCTTGTCAGAGTAGATCTTGATGCAGTTTAAGCATGGGAGGGTCAGGTGAAAGTAGTCCTGCTGTACGGCTTGGTCAGTCTTGAGGAATGTAGCAAAGTTCTGCGGCTGCTGAGATAACTTGTAAGTAACTAAAAAGAAAAAAAAAGGTAAAATGGAACATGAAACAGCGAGTAGGTCTTTGCGACCTGGGTGTGACAATAAGTCACTCATCTGGTAATCAGGGGTTATATCAAATTTCAGTCCAGCTTACCAGAGACTTCCTCTGCATCAGGGGATAGTTATGTATAACCTGTATTGATTTTGAATAGTTTAGGTGTGTTTACGGGCATTCCTGGAAGTTACCAGATTCCAATCTTCAGCAATATGATCAGGGCTTTTTGCGTTGCGATCTTTATGCATATCATCTGGGATAATATGCCAGTTTTGGAGTAAGAGCAAACCTTTGGCAAGGTTATCCACCACATGATCTTTACCATCCCGGGAAATGATCAGTTTCGTAGGGAACACCCATTTGTAGGCGATTTTATGGTTTCTCAATGTCTTAGATATTGTGTTGAGATTCCTCCTTTTCTGTAGGGTGAATTGGGACAGGTCTGCAAAGAATTGTAGTTCTTTGTATTGTGGTGGAAAGAGGTCTTTGTTACGCGCTGCCGACATCAGGCGCTCTTTCGTTTGAAAAAAATGTAATCTGAGTATAACATCTTTGGGTATGTTGTCTGGTAGGTGTGATGGCTTGGGTAGGCGGTGGATCCTGTCCACTGTTATGTCCAGGGATGATAATTCGGGGATTATTGCCTGGAATAATTGTGCTGTGTAGGTACGGAGGTCCGATTGCTGGATTGACTCGGGGACCCCCCTTATTTTCATATTGTTTCTCCTGGAGCGGTCTTCTATATCTGCCATTTTAGCTTTGATGGCGTCCAGCTCATCAGTGTTACTATCATGGGCATCAACAAGATCATTAATGGTGGTTGCAAACTCTCCCATTTTATGTTCTATGTGATCCACTCTAGCAGTAGTATCTCTGAGTTCCACTCCAAATTTGTGTACACATGATAACATGTCAGCGTGCAAGGAACTTCTAAGAGACACTAACATGTCCTTAAGGGTGGTATCCAGGACAGGCTGATTGTTAGTGGGGAATAGATCAATGGAGTCAGGGAGGTCTCTGGTATCCTCCCCTGAATCTAGGCTCTGTGTTATGTCCTGGCTTGTATCTGAGGCATCCAGCCTTACCCTCACCTTTTCTGGGCTCCCCGAGGTGGGAGTGTGAATCGGAGATTGTGTGCTCCTTTGTGGGGCATTCCTTTTTTGTGGATTGCCTTTTACTTGGTTATACTGAGATGTACTAGACATACCTCGTTCTTTCGGTCCGCCGCCATCTTACTTAGGCCCGAGCGGGTAATATTCTGTTAGTTTCTGCGGCTTACGGAGCTCCTTGTTCCTCCGCGGCATGTTCGGTCGGGTCCCCGGGATGTGCTGCGGCTCCGCAGGTATTTGTAGTGCCTTTTCTGTCTGGTGTAACAGGCGATGTGTGCCGTTTTTCCCCTGAGTGCAGCGGAGCTCAGCTAGTGAGCGTCCATCTCCTTCTGCTGCAAGCTCCGCCCCCTTAAATTTGAATCTTAATAGAACTTACCCTGAGACCAACTCCAGAACATGTTGCATACCAAGGGGAAAGAAAGGGTCAAAAAGACCTCTCCAAGGCAAAATGAATGTATCTGCTGCAGGTTAGCTGGTGGTGGCCTTTAGGAGAGAACAAATGATCTGTGAAGAGCCCACTGGGCTCGCTAGCCTATGCCTTTCAAACTGCGGGCCTGCAGATGTATTCTTTGCAGGACAAGAGTGCAGGAACTGTTTATGATGGAGGAGGTTAAGAGATGGTGCAAGCAGAATTGGAGTTTCTGGAGTGAGTAATGGGAGAACAGGAAATCAAGGTCTTTGGGGCCAAAATGGGATGCTGGCAATCACTGTGGAGGAGTAGAGATGAGGCCTGTTGAGAACTTTGAAGATGGGAGAAACTGGGAGAAATAGATACACCAGTGTTAAATTCCACAGGTATTCTGAAGCATCCATGTCCTCTGAACTTGAAAACTTGTCTTTGGACAGAAAACTTTGACAAAGATGGTGTTGAATGGGGTGGTCATAAGATGAATTTCCCTAATTGTCATGTACTGCTAAATTTGAGCAACGAGGACAACTTAGCTCCTCGCTCCTGGTAAAAATACTTAGGGTTGCAGATATACTCTTTAAATACAGCTCTCTGCATCATCATTTTGCCTTGGCAATCGGCTGACCACACAAACTACATCCACAACCAGCCACGTTAGCAGCAGCTTCTGCTATCACTGGCTTTTGTGGCCGTAAGACACAAATTCATATTCCAAGAAGAAATCTACACTGAGCCTCCAAAGTAGGTCCCACCGAGATTCGAACTCGGATTGCTGGATTCAAAGTCCAGAGTGCTAACCATTACACCATGGAACCCTTGAGCAAGCTCATATGCTCTACATTTTGTTGTATACATATGTCCGGAGGTTAAGCCCCCTTCCCCTTTAACCCTATTAAATTTGAATCTTAATAGAACTTACCCTGAGACCAACTCCAGAACATGTTGCATACCAAGGGGAAAGAAAGGGTCAAAAAGACCTCTCCAAGGCAAAATGAATGTATCTGCTGCAGGTTAGGCTGGTGGTGGGCTTTAGGAGAGAACAAATGATCTGTGAAGAGCACACTGGGCTCGCTGGCCTATGCCTTTCAAACTGCGGGCCTGCAGATGTATTCTTTGCAGGACAAGAGTGCAGGAACTGTTTATGATGGAGGAGGTCCAGAGATGGTGCAAGCAGAATTGGAGTTTCTGGAGTGAGTAATGGGAGAACAGGAAATCAAGGTCTTTGGGGCCAAAATGAGATGCTGTATGTGTGTGCTCTAACTGTGGGGGATTGGACTAACTATAGGAGATGAGAGATCGTGGTTCCCAGCTCGTAGGAACTCACAATCTCTCTCTTGTCTCCTCACAGAACTGGGATGTGTGTGTTCACACACACACACACGTCCGTGTTCTGCCTCTCGTGCCCGCGATCGCTCGTGGCCGGCGGTCATCATGACCAGGTGCCTGCTATCCCACTTAAAGGAACTGACGTATAGTTACGACGGTTCACGGGATCATGCTGACCTGCCGCAGTGTAATGACGGTGGCTGGTCGGCAAGTGGTTAATGTTATGATGAAAAATGTTCTCTTTGCTCCTTACATTCAACAAGAAGAAAGTTGCCAGGTTACAAATCACTTTATTATTGTTAGATTTGATTATAGCAGCCAATCACAATTTGTTGTGATTAGCCAGCCCTCCCTCATCTTTGGGCAGCTGCAAACTTTCCAATCTAATCCGAGGGTGTTTATATCTCCAAATAAGTTCTCTGAACAGGGTATCTATTTGTTTAAAAAAATTCTGAGGGAGCCATACTGGACAGTTATGCAACAAATATAATAATTGTGGCATCTATATCATCTTTATCAAATTTGCTCTACCTATTATCGTTAGAGGGAGTTTACTCCAAATTTTCCCCACTTGCTTAAACCGCTTAAATAATGGGACTAAATTCCTCTCCACATATGTATTTACTTGTGATGTAACTTGTACACCTAGATATTTAAATGTAGAGAATACAGTTATTTGAGAGGCTGAATTTGGCAGATTGGTCACCAGGGGGTCTACAGATAAAACAACCGGTTTATCCCATTTGATTGTAAAGCCCGAAAAGGAGCCATATATTAATTAAAGACATCACTGCCTTCTAAGAACTGTTTCTTACAAGATCAGCCATGGAGTATATCTGAGGTGTATATCAGGGTGTGCTTCTTCCCCACATGAGAGCTGTGATGTCCAGCAACATTCATAGAGAAGACATTTCCCGCACTTAAGGCACTAATACACCTCGAGGGTTGTGTGGGATACTTGATGTACAGAAAGACAGGACTTCAGTGAGGAACAATTCCTTCACTCAGGACAGGAAAGTGGCTTCTCCCCATGTGAGATCTCTGATGTTTAGAAAGATGGGACTTCTGTGAGTAACATTTCCCACACTCAGGACAGGAATACGGTTTCTCTCCCGTATGCAGTCTCTGATGTCTGGAAAGATTGGCCTCATCTGAAAAACATTTCCCACATTCAGGACAGGAAAAAGGCTTCTCCCCCGTGTGAGATCTCTGATGTGTGTAAAGATGGTGCTTCCGTGAAAAACATTTCCCACACTCAGGACAGGAAAAAGGCTTCTTCCCGTTGTGAGATCTCTGTTGTGTGTAAAGATTGTACTTGTCTGAAAAACATTTTCCATACTCAGGACAGCAAAGTAGCTTCTCCCCTGTGTGAGATCTCTGATGTGTGTAAAGATGGGACTTCTGTGAAAAACATTTCCCGCATTCAGGGCAGGAATACGGCTTCTCCCCTGTGTGAGAGCTCTGATGTGTGTAAAGATTGTACTTCAATGAAAAACATTTCCCACACTCAGGACAGGAATACGGCTTCTTCCCTGTATGAGATCTCTGATGTCTGGAAAGATTGGCCTCATCTGAAAAACATTTCCCACATTCAGCACAGGAAAAGGGTTTTTCCCTCCCGTGTGAGATCTCTGATGTGTGTAAAGATGGGACTTCCGTGAAAAACATTTCATGCACTCAGGACAGGAAAAAGGCTTCTCCCCCATGTGAGATCTCTGATGTGTGTAAAGATTGTACTTGTTTGAAAAACATTTCCCGCACTCAGGACAGGAAAGTGGCTTCTCCCCCGTGTCAGATCTTTGATGTGTGTATGGACTGGTCTTTTGTGAAAAAAATTTCCCGCATTCAGTATAGGAATACAGCTTTTCCTCTGTGTGACATCTCTGATGTGTGTAAAGATTGCACTTCAATGAAAAACATTTCCCGCACTCAGGACAGGAATACGGCTTCTCGCCGGTGTGAGATTTCTGATATGTGTAAAGACTGGACTTCTGTGAAAAACATTTCCCACACTCAGGACAGGAATACGGCTTCTCTCCTGTGTGAGATCTTTTATGCACATTAAAATTGTGTTGAGAACGGAAACACTTTCCGCACTCAGTACAGGAAAATCTCTTATCTGTTGGAAGGACGGCACCGTCCCTCACAGTCTGAGGTTCCTCAGCATAAGAGGAATACGATGGTCCATCTACACTGTGTTGTGCCGGATGGACATTTGAGGTAGCCGGGTTTTCTCCTGAACTATACTGTGTGATGTCCTCATCTTCTACTTTACAGTCTGGAGACAAAGTGAGACAATCCTCTGAGGTTTTCCTCATCTCCCGTCCATCTACTAAAATAGAAATAAAAAAATTATTACTAGACATGAGCAGATTGGTTCCCCTAAACCAGGACTCCGCCCACATCAGGCAGCTTTCTGAGGATCTTACAATTCCCCCCTCAAGGTAACTAGTAAATGGGTCCTCTGATCTCCTATCAGTTCATTTCTTTATTCATGGACCTTAGTCAGAGAGTGAGGAAACAACGAGTCACTTTTTATAGGAGTGACAGTGATGAGGGGATTATAGGACGAGTGTCCCCACCCCCTCTATCACTCCTTGCCATCTTACCAACACAAGAAGTACTGTACTTCCTTATTTAGTCCATGATTTAGTGATGAATACAAGCGGGGCTGAGCCCCACCAGAGAGTGAGGGTGGGGGGGAGAACAACCAAGATGAAGACTGGACTGATCCTGAAGACCACCATTATTGGGTTATTGATTGCTCCCTCATTATCACTTTCTGTTTAACCACTTCCGCCCCAGAAGGTTTTACCCCCTTCATAACCAGAGCATTTTTTGCAATTTGGCACTGCGCTACTTTAAATAGGAATTGCGTGGTCATGCGATGCTTTACCCAAATATTCCTTTTTCCCACAAATAGAGCTTTCTTTTGATGGCATTTGATCACCACTGGGATTTTTATTTTTTGCGATATAAATGAAAAGAGACTGAAAATTTTGAAAAAAAAAAAAAAAAATATTTTCTACTTTTTGCTATAAAAAATATCTAGCAAAACTCAAATTTTGACATACATTTTGGGCAAAATGTACTCAACTACATGTCTTTGGTAAAAAAAAAAAAATGTATACTGATTGCTTTGAGCAAAAGTTACAGTGTCTACAAACTATGGTATGTATACAGGAATTTACGCAGATTTTACATTCTGACTGCCCATCTCATTTCGTGAGGTGCTAAAATGGCAGGGCAGTACAACCCTCCCCAAAATTACCCCCAAATTGAGAGGCACGTTGAGTCCATTGAATATTTAATTTTTTGTCACAAGTGTTTGAAAAATGGTAAAAAAAAAGTTATTTTTTAACTGTGGTGATGAAATCACCTCCTACAGTGCTGTGATCACTGGCGTATGTATTCTGAAAGCAAACTCTGTTGCTGTCAAAATAAACTGATCAGTGCTGCAGCTGAATGGTGTACCTGCAAATCAAACAGTGGTTAACCATAAAACACAATAACAACAGAACATTAACTCACATAAAACAACAACTATTTTTGGCTTTTTTTATGGTTTTTACTTTGTTTTTTCTTTTTACTATTTTTTTACACTTTTTTTTAACTGTAAAAAACAATAAACATTCCAGGCTTGTGTCTCTCAAAATGTGATAGCCAGTTTCCTGAGTATCTAACATCTTTCGAGAATGTGTGCCCTAAACTGTGCCGTGCTGTACCCTATACTAATATTCCCCTAGTTTGTGGTAGTGATGGAAACAGTCCCCAATGCAGAGACCAGGTTGGCCAGTACAGGAGGGAAAAAAATAGCGGGATCTCACCTATATCTGCATTTCCTACAGACACAACATCTGTTTTTGGGTGCTCTTTGGGTAGAGGTACAAGAGAGGACATTCAGAAAATGCCTCTTTTGCAGCTAGCTCACTGCATCTTGATTGGAAAATTGAGGCCACAGCATCTTCTGGACACAAAAGTGCAGTGACGATCTCTTCCTGGAGTTTTAGGAAGAATCAAATTCTTCCTGACGCTTTGTATAGTACATAAGCATAAGCAACATGGCCAATTGGAATAAATATACAGACACTTTTTTGTACCAGCGTCTGGCTTTATGGAACATTAAGTACAGCGCCATCATCTGGTCATTTAAGTCCACCCCCCATGTTAAGGTTGTAGTTGTGGACACAGAAGGGCTTCTCAACAATAGTCGCCATTGTAATTTGGACTGTCGTATCTGCGTGAATGGAAGACAGAAAGAAAACATTCCGATTGTCCTTCCATTTCATAGCTATGAGTAAGCACTCAAACTAGAGTGTGAAACGCGTCAACTGTGTCTGTACCATCTGCCTGATTGTCCTGTAATTTTGATGATCCCATTTTTACAATGAGGAAGAATTTTCAACTTCATCCAGTGTGCGGCATCCAGATTCTCTTGTTCCAAACCTTGCTTCGATTTGCATTTAGCCAGCACCTGGGACTCCCCTCCTCTGAAGGATCTACTCAACACACACCTGGGAGCAAGTCTACCTGAGCAGTTAACCACCTTCCCTGTTTTGTCCTTCCACCTCACTGCAAGCAATTCATTACACCTTAAAGAGGATCTTCCCCCCTGACTAATAAGGAATTTGCAAGCCGTTGGGGGAACCCCTGGCGATTATGTCGCATGGTGCCACATGTGCTAATTCCTAATTCCTATGTGCGGAAAAAGGTGTCTAAAAAGGGTCACGCTTGTGTAATAATTGTCCACATATAAATGCTACCCCTTTCCGAATAAGGGTGACACCAAATCCCAAACAATCTTACAAGCGCTCCCTATGTAGTCTGGGTAGTCGTGGGGTTCCACGTAACTATCTTTTTCCTCGTAAACCAAAAAACTCCATGTGTAACCTGCTGCCCTGTCACAGAGCTTATACATTTTGACCCCATATCTGGCAAGCTTGCTGGAGAGAAACTGTTTGAATACAAGGCGGCCAGAAAATGTAATCAGGGATTAATCTATGCAGACAGCTTGTTGAGGCGTATAAAGGCTGCAAATTTTGGTTAAAGTGTTTTATGAGGGGCTGAATTTTGTGGAGGTGATCTTATTCAGGGTCACCCCAAGGACAACAGAGTTCATTGTCGTTGAAGTGCATAAATTGCATAATTTTTTCGTATCTAACCCTGGTCATGGCAATAGAGTTCACGGGCATTTGGTGAATTGGGTCTGTGGACCAATATGACCACAACTCATTCTTTTTAGTAACACCCATGTTGACAGATACAGTGGGGACGGAAAGTATTCAAACCCCTTAAATCTTTCACTCTTTGTTATATCACAGCTATTTGCTAAAATCATTTAAGTTCTTTTTTTCCTCATTAATGTACACACAGCACCCCATATTGACAGAAAAACACAGAATTGTTGACATTTTTGCAGATTTATTAAAAAAAGAAAAACTGAAATATCACATGGTCCTAAGTATTCAGACCCTTTGCTGTGACACTCATATATTTAACTCAGGTGCTTTCCATTTCTTCTGATCATCCTTGAGATGGTTCTACACCTTCATTTGAGTCCAGCTGTGTTTGATTATACTAAATGGACTTGATTAGAAAAGCCACACACCTGTCTATATAAGACCTTACAGCTCACAGTGCATGTCAGAGCAAATGAGAATCATAAGCTCAAAATGAACTGCCTGAAAAGCTCTGAGACAGAATTGTGGCAAGGCACAGATCTGGCCAAGGTTACAAAAAATGTATGCTGCACTTAAGGTTCCTAAGAGCACAGTGGCCTCTATAATCCTTAAATGTAAGACGTTTGGGATGACCAGAATCCTTCCTAGAGCTGGCCGTCCGGCCAAACTGAGCTATCAGGGGAGAAGAGCCTTGGTGAGAGAGGTAAAGAAGAACTCAAAGATCACTGTGGCTGAGCTCCAGAGATGCAGTCAGGAGATGGGAGAAAGTTGTAGAAAGTCAACCATCACTGCAGCCCTCCACCAGTCGGGGCTTTATGGCAGAGTGGCCCGACAGAAGCCTCTCCTCAGTGCAAGACACATGAAAACCCGCATGGAGCTTGCTAGCTAAAAAACACCTGAAGGACTCCAAGATGGTGAGAAATAAGATTCTCTGGTCTGATGAGACCAAGATAGAACTTTTTGGCCTTAATTTTAAGAGGTATGTGTGGAGAAAACCCAGGCACTGCCCATCACCTGTCCAATACAGTCCCAACAGTGAAGCATGTCATGGCATCTCATGGCAGCATACACCTATGGGTTGTGGCTCCGCCCCCGCAACCTGATAGGACCGCGTAGCTATTAAGGTCTGAGAGAGTCCCTGCCCCAGCATTCTCCGTGTATATATACCTCACCTCAGATGGGTGGGCATTTGTATGCTGCCATGAGATGCGACAGGAAAGGAAAATTACGGAAAGGTGAGTATACAATTTTCCGTTTTCCTGTCGCAGCATGGCAGCATACACCTATGGGGGATAACTCGCAAACTGGGTGGGTATGAGCAAAAGATACATTTTTTTTTAGAAGGTATTGAGGAGTTAGCCTGAATAATTGCTCTCCCAAATTCTACCGTGGACAATCTAGCAGGGTCCACTTTATAATGAGAAATAAAGGTGGTTTTTGAAGACCAAGTGGCTGCTTTGCAGATGGTTTCGGCTGATACCCTGCATTAGGCCGCCCAGGAGGTCGCCATTGCCCTTGTGGAGTGTGCCCTTAAGCCCTCAGGTACTCGTGTGTTGTTAGATGCGTAAGCTCTCTTAATGATCTTCACCAACCATGCTGCGATGGTGCGAGAGGTTGCTGCTTGTCCTCTTCTAAACCCATTAGGAATGACCAGTAGGTCCTCTGTCTTCCTCAGATTGCTGGTTGCCAAGAGGTAGGCCTGGATATTAGACTTTATGTCAAGCGGATGTGGATCACCCTGTTCTGTGGAGAGGGTGGGTAGACATAGCTCTTGGTTAAAGTGGAAAGATGATGACACCTTCGGGATGAAGCGATCCAATGGTTTTAAGACTACTTTGTCTGGATAGAACATTAAGTATGGTTCCTTAGCCTGTAAGGCCTGAATTTCCGATACCCTTTTAGCTGATGTAATTGCTATTAGGAAAGTGACTTTGAGAGTTAGGTCCCACAGGGAAACATTCTCTAACGGAAAAAATGGCTCATGGGATAAGGCTTCCAACACTACTGAAAGATCCCATGTCGGGAAGGAAGGTTTTCTAGGTGGCCTCAACTTTAAGCAAGCCTTCTGAAATTGGATGATGAGAGGTTCTTGAGCCTATTTCACTCGTGTCATAGCGGATAGGGCTGATACATGTACCTTCAGGGTACTAGACCTAAGACCTTGATCTAGACCTAGCTGGAGAAACTCGAGGATCTGAGCAACTGATGGAAATGCCGGGTTCCAGGATTGCTGTTGTGCGATTAAGAGAAAACCCTCCCAGATGCTTTTATAGGTTTTATTGGCCGTACATTTTCTGGCCTGAAGGAGAGTGTCTATCACTTTCTGGGAGCAACCTTGGACTAAGAACCTAGTCCTTTCAATCTCCATGCTGTTAGATGCAGCCTCTTCGGAAATGGGTGAAGGAGTTGCCCCTGCGACAGTATATCCGCTGTCATTGGGAGTGTCAGTGGTTCTGCTGTGCTCAATTGGAGGAGCGTCGTAAACCATGGTCGTCTCGGCCAAAATGGGAGGACTGCTAACACTGTGGCTTTCGACCTCTTGAGTCTGAGTAAGAATCTTGGAATGAGTGGCGTTGGCGGAAAGATGTACCCCAAACTGAAGTTCCTGTCGTGCTGTAGGCAATCCGTGCCTTCTGCCGATGGGAAAGGAATTCTGGCTAGATACCTCTGGCATTTCGTGTTGACCGGTGTTGCCGCCAGGTCTATATCCGGTATCCCCCAGGTTTGGGTTATGAGGGTAAAGGCTTGGTGACTTAAGGCCCACTCGTTGTTTGATACAAAGGTCCGACTTAGAGAGTCGGCTAGTTGATTTTGGACTCCTGGGACATACGTTGCCGTTAATTCCGACAGGTTCAGCTGTGCCCACTCGAAGGCTGGACGGACTTCCTGCATCATGGAGCGACTCCTGGTGCCCCCCTGCCTGTTAATATAGGCGACTGCCACCCTGTTGTCCAATTTTAGCAGGACCTCTTTCCCCCTGAGGAGGGGGCTGAAGGCTAACAGAGCTTGGAATGCTGCTTTCATCTCCAATATATTTGAGACCACGTTCTGTGTTCTGAATGTCCAAAGGCCCTGGACTGCGTGATGGCGGTAGTGTGCCCCCCAGCCCTTCAGGCTGGCGTCTGAAGTGATTACTTCTTGAGGAAGAGGGACTATATGCCTGCATCTCTTCAGATTGTTCAATCTGGTCCACCACCAGAGTGATTGTTTTATTTCTTTCTGGATTATGATTGGCTGAGACAATGATACCCCGTTCCATTGTTTTAACAGTGATGCTTGCAGAGGTCTGGTGTTCCATTGGGCCCATTGTACCATTGGGATGGTTGCTGAGAATGACCCCAGTATGCTGAGGTACTCCCGGGCTGGTAGTGTGGTAGAGGCTAATAACTTTCTCGCCTTCTGAATGAGACTGGGAATTTTTTCCCACGGAAGTTCTGCCGTATTGAGATGGGTGTCTAGTTCCGCCCCCAGGAATATCATTCTCTGAGTGGGCTGCAGATTGCTTTTCCCCCAGTTTATGATCCAGCCGAAGTTTTGTAGGGTGGTAATCAGAATGGATCGATGCAGTAGAAGGGAATCCTGATTGTCTGCTAGCAAGAGGATGTCGTCCAGGTAATGATGGACTCTCAATCCTTGTTCTCTTAGTAAGGCTATTACTGGCAGTAAGATTTTTGTGAATGTCCTTGGAGCGGTGGAGATCCCGAACGGGAGACTTCGGAATTGAAAATGATGAAGACCCACCGGAAAGCGGAGAAACTTTTGGAATGAGATGTGAATGGGGACGTGCAGATAGGCGTCTTGTAAAATCGACGGAAAGCATCCAATCCCCAATATTCATGGCCCGAAGAATTGACTGGAGGCTCTCCATCTTGAATGTCTCGACTAAGATTGAGCGATTGAGATTCTTTAGATCTAAGACAGGGCGGAGATCCCCTGATTTTTTCTTCACCAGAAACAACGGGGAGTAGAATCCCGTTGACCTTTGGGATATTGGAACTTCCACTATGGCTTCCTTTTGTAACAGGTCTTGGACGTATCTTGTCAGTAGCATCCTTTTTTCCCCGAGATGCCGGTAATCTGGTTACAAAGAATTGGTCTCTTGGAGCCCGTGTCTTGAATTTCCATTTGTGCCCGAACTGGACAGTGTCTATCGTCCATGGGTCCTTTATTGTATCCGCCCAGACCTGCTTGAAACTCATGAGTCTGGCCCCCACTAAAGCTGGTTGGGCGGACGCACCTTCAAAAAGACTTTTGTTCCCCTGTGGTAGGGGTCTTACACTTCTGGAGCTTGAGGAATGATGACTGGGGATTCTTCCAGTTCCTCCTATACTCTTTTCCAGGCCTGTAGGATCTTGCCTCTCTGTATTTATCTGGCAGATTTCTTCTAGAAACTGGTGGTCTCTGCTGTCTGGGCCTCCTATCTGAAGGGATGAGTCCCGATTTTCCTCCGGTGACTTTAGAAATAGCCGAGTCCAGTTTTTCTCCAAAAAGGTTTATGCCATCAAAAGGGTATTTTACACCAGTTGGACTTTGAGGAGGGATCTGCCGACCAGGGTTTGCTCTTGAAGTGGTTTTAATTATGTCCACAGAGGCCTCTGCGACAAAGTCGCCTGCGAGACTAATTTCTTGGAGGGCTGAGATAACTTTCTCAAGAAAAATAAATAATACCTCTAGCGGGATTTTTAAGGCAATGAAAACAAGAATATTGCTAAAATCAATTTATTTATTATTATACAACATTAAAAATCTATGGGTAAATAGTTTATCCAGATGATAATAAATGGTCATGAAACAAAGAGTAAAATAATTGGCTCAAGCATATGGCAATTCTACAAACACATCCAATATGAAAAAATGATGAATATAGAAAATTGGCTGAAATATCTTGAGAAGAAGTGTGATGTATCCCACTACCCAGTGTGGTCACCCTAGATGGCCACCCTGGTGTGTGGTAGTGGAATTCCAACGCGTTTCAACGTTTAGATCATAGTGATACAAGTCTTCTTCAGGGAAAATACATCACAATCTAAAAAAATCAGAAAACAAGACTATTATGAACTGTACAAGTGACTACCATACATATCCCCTGCAACAGTTGTATTCTTATGCGACTCACGTTCTCCCAAGGCAGCTCGATAGAGGGCTATATGCCAGAGGGCCGAGAACCCCCCACACACATCAGAAAGGCCCGGTCTGTCCTAATACTCTACAAGGCGGCTGGATATAGGTAAATGATCCAACAGTTCGGCGTCCTTGGCCTCCAAAAAAGTTTTGGATCTTAAGAGAACCTACCTCTCGGCAGGTGGCGCTTGCAGGCCAGCAATAGCATTGGCTGCTGTCGGCAAGGCTATCTCAAGCTGGTCCACGATGGCCGAGAAGCTGGTGTCAGAAGGAATGGAGCAAGAGAAAGTTATCTCAATAAATATGACCTTGGTGGTATGGATGTGTCATTGCCATCATCCCATGTAAATCTAAAGAAAAATAAATAATACCTCTAGCGGGATTTTTAAGGCAATGAAAACAAGAATATTGCTAAAATCAATTTATTTATTATTATACAACATTAAAAGAGTATCCCCCGGTTTTCACTTAAGTGACCAGCTATTCACCTCAAAGTAAGTGTGTTTCACTCTGTATACCCGGGACTCCCCATTCCTGGGTGGTATGGGCGCCCCACACTCAGGATCTAGGGGATACTCTTTCCCCTATGAGACTAAACGGGGGTTTGCCCATACCCACTACCCACTTACACATATATATATATATTTTTTATTTATATTTATTTATATATATTTTTTCTGCCCCATCATAGATAGCCTTCAAAACTTTTTTGGAGGCCAAGGACGCCGAACTGTTGGATCATTTACCTATATCCAGCCACCTTGTAGAGTATTAGGACAGACCGGGCCTTTCTGATGTGTGTGGGGGGTTCTCGGCCCTCTGGCATATAGCCCTCTATCGAGCTGCCTTGGGAGAACGTGAGTCGCATAAGAATACAACTGTTGCAGGGGATATGTATGGTAGTCACTTGTACAGTTCATAATAGTCTTGTTTTCTGATTTTTTTAGATTGTGATGTATTTTCCCTGAAGAAGACTTGTATCACTATGATCTAAACGTTGAAACGCGTTGGAATTCCACTACCACACACCAGGGTGGCCATCTAGGGTGACCACACTGGGTAGTGGGATACATCACACTTCTTCTCAAGATATTTCAGCCAATTTTCTATATTCATCATTTTTTCATATTGGATGTGTTTGTAGAATTGCCATATGCTTGAGCCAATTATTTTACTCTTTGTTTCATGACCATTTATTATCATCTGGATAAACTATTTACCCATAGATTTTTAATGTTGTATAATAATAAATAAATTGATTTTAGCAATATTCTTGTTTTCATTGCCTTAAAAATCCCGCTAGAGGTATTATTTATTTTTCTTTAGATTTACATGGGATGATGGCAATGACACATCCAAACCACCAAGGTCATATTTATTGAGATAACTTTCTCTTGCTCCATTCCTTCTGACACCAGCTTCTCGGCCATCGTGGACCAGCTTGAGATAGCCTTGCCGACAGAAGCCAATGCTATTGCTGGCCTGCAAGCGCCACCTGCCGAGAGGTAGGTTCTCTTAAGATCCAGATCGATCTTTCTATCCAGGACATCTTTGAATGTGACTGCATCCTCTATTGGGAGTGTTACGTGCCTAGCGAGGCGCATTAGAGAGGAGTCGACCACTGGAGGAGATATTAGTGGGTTGACGTTAGGCTCTTTAAGTGGATAGAGCTTTGCTAATCTGTTGCTGAGGCCAGTTTTTTTCTCTGGCTTTTGCCACTCATCCTTAATTAGATCCTCAAGTTCATCAATGAACGGGAAGTTCTCTGGGTCTTTTTTAAGATTTGGAAAATATTTCCTCACTTTTTGAGGAGTTTCTTTTTCCTCCACCCAGTCGATCGCCTCCTTTACTGACTTCACGAATGGATCGATCAGTGAAAAGTCAAAGCCGGTGGATGCCTCTAGATCATCAGTGTCAGAGAGAGGGTCTGACGTCTTTGATGATGATGGAGCAGTGGATGAGGTATTTTGTATGGGTCTGCTGGCCTCTGGCCCTGCGACTTGTGGTGATGGTTCGTTTGGTTCCCTTGCCTCTGTTTCTCTGTCCTTAGTTGCCTCGATGAAGCACGTGCGACAGGCTAGTTTGTCTGGAAGTGCTGTAGTACCGCAAATCCAGCAGGAGTTCCCGGGTGGACGGGAAGGCTGGGTGACAGGAGATTTCCTGCGCGCAGGGGATTTCTTGTGGTGGGAGCGACTATGCCTTGATCTTGATCGGCTTCTCCTGCGACTTGATCTGCTCCTCTTGCGACTTGAGCGGCTTCTGCGACTTGAGCGACTTCTGCTGCGCTCTGAGCGGCTCTGCCTGTGGCTTGAGCGGCTCCTTCTTGAAGGCTCCCCTCGTCTTGAATGTGACGATCTGGAAGATCTGGTGGGGCTGTTCAATTTAAACAGCATTAGTGAGGGCTCTCTTTTTTCGCTTTCTTTATACTTACCCATCATCCCCTCTTACCTAGTAGGCTGGCGATGGTCTACCTGGGCAGCAGTCTCCATGAAAGGTGATGAATCAACCTATAACATATAGGTGGCTTAGCATGCATGGGATAGCAGTTAGTAAGCAAGCAAAGAAAAAAAAAACAGAGATCTTACCTGGGCGTGGAGATAGTAAGAGAGAGACAGGGTAGTACAGCTGGGTAGAGTAGCAAAGAGATCCGGTTGTCACGGAACGCCCCACACTCCGCTTGAGTGCTTCCGTCATATACCGCTTCCTAAGTTCTGGAACACGAGTCCAATGGATCTGGCTATAGGAACCCCAAGAACTAGACAACACTAGTCTTGGAGTACATCAGAACTAACTTTATTTGAGATCTCACAGACCTTTACACAGCAGGGATGACTCAAAGCTAACCTAATTAACATGAGCTAATTTACTACAAAATGTACCCAGACCAGATGACAGTCTTGTGGGCACCGAGCTTCACACATTAATATAAACACAATAGCTGGAGCTAATTACAATTAACAATACAAACAACAATCTCCCCCCTCCTCAGCCTAGACCATTCGTCTCCTAGCCAGTGCTGGTGGCTAATGTGATCAGCTCTCTCAATTAACATAAACACATGTTGATAACACCAGCATCTCCTCACAGGATGGGTCCCAACAGAATGAATCAGTCTTATCAGCAGGGGGCTGCTGGAGGAACCCCCCCTCCCTCTTCAGGGACACAAATCTACAGTAAGGAGTCCCCATACAATATATACATATATACACGACTGAGTCCGATTAATACAGTTCAGACTGGATTTCTCATTCACCTCACAAAGAGTATTGTTCCATTGAAAATCCAGGGCCCATAATCAAAAGACAACAGGCTTGCATACAGTCCTCTCCAACAGCCTCTGTTCTGGCTATGTCTGTCACATTTCTCCCCTTTCGGCAGGAGACTAACACAGGAGGAGACCCCAGACGGGTTGACTCCGAAGTTAGTCCATAGTTCCAGTCCTCTACTGCCTGTACCCACACAGTACCCCAAACAAACTACCCCAAACAGTGTATCACTCACCCAGCCATCCTCTGCCTCTCTCAGAGAACATATCTGCCGCTGGGGAGAGGCCTGGACTGGCCCTTCTCCCTGGAATCCTTTCTGCCGCTGGAGAGAAGGCAGGGGGACTGGGCTCACTCCATCCTGCTGTTGGGGATCTGGGCCGACTGCCCAGCATCCCTGGGGTATACAGGTGGGGACTGAAGCCCCATCAACCGACACCAGATCAAGCTGCAGTTGTGAGGTGATGACTGCATTCTCTCCTTGGATCCTGATCTGCAGCTCGCGATAGACTGCCACCTCCTCACCTTGGGCCTCCACAATTGCTGCAGGTGTGGGGCAGAGGTCTTGGACCCTCTGTCCGGTTGCCAGCACTTCTGCTGGGGGTTTGCCAGGTGGTTCCTCCTCTACAGAAACGTCTATTAAATCCCCAGTCTCTGGAATTGGTAAAAGTGTGGGACAGAGGTCTTGGACCCTCTGTTCAGTTACCAGATCTTCAGCTGGAGAAGTTTGTTTTAACTCCATAGATGCTGCTGGCAGAAAATCACATGTCCCTGTCAGTGTTGTGGGAGAAAGGCCGACTACCTCTTCTCTCAGGAAGGCCGAAGCCACTGTTGGTGCTGGGCAGAACACAGTGAACTTTGGCCCTGATAGCAGCTCTTCTGCTGGAGGCTCATCAGGTTGTTCTTCCTCAGCAGAAAAGTCTATCAAATCCCATGTCTCTGCAACTGATGTCTGGGAATAGAGGTTCACCATCTCCTGTCCATGGAACCCAGAAGATGTTATCATTTCTGGACAGAGGTTAGCAGAGCTCTGCCCTATTGTCAGCACTTCAGGTTTGGGGATGGCAATCTCCGGATTTTCCACTGCCGATTCTCTGGCATGCTGCTGAACTTGTTCTAGCAGTTTCCTGTATGCCCTTTCCAGATGCTGTTCCTTCCTTAGCAAATGGTCCAGATCAGGTTTGAGCTCTGAGACCCCTGCAAGACCGAGCATAGACTCTCTATAGTCTCTCATGTCCTCAAGGTCAGGTTCCCCCTCATCGCCAAACATAAAAAGATCTGTAAGGTTCTCCCACAGCAATCCAGGGCCGCCAAAGTCATATCCCTCCGGAGAGCATTCTGTTGTCTCCCCTAAATATCCCTCCTCTGCGTGCCATTGCAGAGCCCGATAACAATTGTCCAGCTCTATCTCCTGCTGGACCAACCTGTCCAACTCAGTCACCCATTGCTCCTGGGGCTGCTCTCCCAGGAATGCCATCCACAATGCCCGTTGGTCACTGGCCCGTTGCTCTTGGGTTGGAAAGCACTTGCCCTGTTTTATACCAGCGAGACGGAGGGCTGCAATCCAGAGCTCCACCCGAATCAGCTGCCTGAGCTCCAGGCATTCATCCTCAGACACAGTCCTGGTGTACGTTGAAAGGATGATCCGCAGCAGCCCCGGGAATTCTGATGCCAGGTCCATATCTCCGCTGGGGTGACTGAAGTCTGCTATGCTGATCTTGGATCCAGTTGGAGGTTTGGATGTCCCAGACTTCAGACTTCAGGAAGCTATCCCACCGCTGCCTCCAATGTCACGGAACGTCCCACACTCCGCTTGAGTGCTTCCATCATATACCGCTTCCTAAGTTCTGGAACACGAGTCCAATGGATCTGGCTATAGGAACCCCAAGAACTAGACAACACTAGTCTTGGAGTACATCAGAACTAACTTTTTATTTGAGATCTCACAGACCTTTATACAGCAGGGATGACTCAAAGCTAACCTAATTAACATGAGCTAATTTACTACAAAATGTACCCAGACCAGATGACAGTCTTGTGGGCACCGAGCTTCACACATTAATATAAACACAATAGCTGGAGCTAATTACAATTAACAATACAAACAACAATCTCCCCCCTCCTCAGCCTAGACCATTCGTCTCCTAGCCAGTGCTGGTGGCTAATGTGATCAGCTCTCTCAATTAACATAAACACATGTTGATAACACCAGCATCTCCTCACAGGATGGGTCCCAACAGAATGAATCAGTCTTATCAGCAGGGGGCTGCTGGAGGAACCCCCCCTCCCTCTTCAGGGACACAAATCTACAGTAAGGAGTCCCCATACAATATATACATATATACACGACTGAGTCCGATTAATACAGTTCAGACTGGATTTCTCATTCACCTCACAAAGAGTATTGTTCCATTGAAAATCCAGGGCCCATAATCAAAAGGCAACAGGCTTGCATACAGTCCTCTTCAACAGCCTCTGTTCTGGCTATGTCTGTCACACCGGTCAAAATTCCTCCTTACAGGCTCAGGAGAGAAGAGACAAGAAAATGCTGACATTTACAGCGTTTTTAAACTTGCCGCTGTCGCGGCGGTGATGACGTCATGCTCGCGCATGCGCAGATGCGCTCCGAGGACTCCGACGCCATTTTGGAAGCTGGAAAGTGGGATGCCCTGATGAGATACCGCTGTTTGCGCATGCGCGAAGAGCTGAGACGCTTGGCGCTAGGCACAGAGAGCGGAGGGGAGACAAGCTGGAGCTATGGAGACAGACAGGAGGGTAAGTTACCCACAGGTGCACTGAAAGGAGCTGGAGACCGCTGCGATCCATAAACCTATTTAAGGTTTGTAATGCATAGTAACATACCCCTGAGACCATCAGAGTGGGGTTCCTTCCATTAAGCTCATTTAGAGGCTGTACAGGATAGGACTTCCACCCAGGAGAGGCTAGAACCTGGCTGGGGCGAATGTTAGATAAGGGATGCATGTTTCGGTCCTTGACAGGTGAGGAAAAAAAGGAGAATGCTGGGGCAGGGGCTCTCTCAGACCTTAATAGCTACGCGGTCCTATCAGGTTGCGGGGGCGGAGCCACAACCCATAGGTGTATGCTGCCATGATGCGACAGGAAATATTGATTGGCATATCAATTGCTTTGGTCCACAATAGATCCATACAGATCTTCCATGAAAAAACGTTCCAAAAAACCAATGGGAGTTAAATTTGCTGTTTCCACCTGAATCCTGGGTTGGCCAGTGAATGGGGGGGGGGGGGGGGGAGTATGGGTGCTGCAGAATCTGTGGGCAGACAGCTAAACAAGTACCATTGGGAACATTGTCTGTCAAACATCTTGCCATACCCGGGTATGGGACAGAAGACCTTAAGCACATACCCCAGATGCCTAGGTGTAGTAACACTTATGGTGAAAATGAACATTTTGCTGTCAGCTGAACCCCAGAATCTCCATAAATCCAGTCTAGATACATAAATTGTGTCTGCAGCACAGAGAAGGAAGATTATCCGAGAGGAATACAGGAATACAGGACTGGGAACACAGCTCAGGAAAGTGACCGGTATTACAGGCTGATTTCACCCAGTCCTTGCCCTACTCTGGACCAATCAGTGAGCAGTATGGGTGGAGGAATGTATTTAGTGTTAATGACCCACCTGTGCTGATCTCTGTAGGAGTGTCCTCCTCTATAAATGTCCCCGTTATTCCATCCTCCTCCATAGACTGCTGATCATCCCTCACATTCATCTCTTCTTCTTCTGCTTTAACCTCAAATTCTATATCGATTGGATCTCCACTCTAAACCAAGAAAATGAGAGAGAATATCATCTGTAAAATATAAGCTTTATTACTGTGACATCACATAAAAAATCCACACATTGTCTCCATGAGTCTGTGTTTTATAAGCTTCATCCCACCAACCTTATAACATTGAGGGATGGTGTGATCTTCCTGTGTGGAATCCCGGGAATACAGAGGACGGGGACATCTCTCTGGTGGGTTTCTGTAGCTGGATGACTCCACCATGGTTTCCTGGTACAGATCTTTGTGTTCTTTTAGAAACTGACTCCTCCATCACCCCATCCTCATCATCCTCCTCTTTTATCTCTTCTTTAACCTCAACTTTAGAATCTCTCAGATTTACACTCTGAATATATAATAAAAATGACATCAATTGTAACAATGCAGATAATGTACAGATCCTAATGATACTATCAGTGATTGTTCCTCATCTACCTGATGATGGTGAAGGATGGTGTGATCTTCCTGTGTGGAATCCCGGGAATACAGAGGACGGGGACATCTCTCTAGTGGGTTCCCATTACTGGATCCATCTGCAGGAAACACACACACTGACTGAATACATTGTTTCTGTGTGTTTATCAGATGATGGGGATCTAGGTGGAGCCTCCTGTCAAGTAAGTAAGCCCACGGCAAATAGTTAACTGATGCGACCTTGACTGAGGTAGGAGGGAATGAGGGGGAGCTTAGTTTGAGTAAGACTGACCGTTATACACTTTCACAGCCCGCACTACCTCTGGCCACCAATAGAGGGAGACGCCACTCCAATCTAGCTGGCTGACAACACACAGGCAAATACAAATCCTACATACAATCTAGTGCACTCTCTCCCTGCCCACAGGACAATCCTGTATTTAAGGTGAATGAGGTTGAATAATCCATGAATGGCTCTGATGGTTGGGTCGGGGACATGATTTCTGACACCAGCACGTCAGACTGATTGCAACAAGACCAGTCACTGCTTGGCTGTCCTGATCAGGCGCCATATAACTGTTTTGGGGATTTCTCCTGGATTATAAATGCACTACAAATACAGATTTCCATGTACACATAGCCCAACATGTGCACCATCAGAAGGAGTTATATTCATCTCTGTGCAACTAATATTTTAGTTTGTATGGAAGAAAAAATTGATTCCTTTGATTTTTGACACAAATCAACACTGGCAGTTGGTTCAGGGCCTTCTCACTGCCCCCTGCTGGTCTTGTAGATGAAATGACTTATGCCCCGTACACACGGGGATCTTGTTGTGGGAAATTCCGACCGTGTGTAGGCTCCACACATTTTCCATCGGATTTTCCGACACACAAAGTTTGAGAGCAGGCTATAAAATTTTCCGACAACAAAATCCGTTGTCGGAATTTCCGATCGTGTGTACACAAATCCGACGCACAAAGTGCCACGCATGCTCAGAATAAATAAAGAGATGAAAGCTATTGGCTACTGCCCCGTTTTATAGTACCGACATACGTGTTTTACGTCACCACGTTCAGAACGATCGGATTTTCCGACAACTTTGTGTGACCGTGTGTATGCAAGGCAAGTTTGAGCCAACATTCGTTGGAAAAAATCCTAGGATTTTGTTGTCAGAATGTCCGATCAATGTCCGACCGTGTGTATGGGGCATTAGAGTTTTCTTTTTTAGGTTCAGGAAGGTGACCATTTTTAACCTACAAGGATGGAATACATTTATTGGCATTTAGGTGTCACTCCTGGTCTACAGGCTTGTTCTGTCCTTTTCATATTCTTATTGAGGTCTTATTGAGGAACAAATATCAGTGATGGATGACTGGTTAAGGAAATACATAATCTTTAATTCCACTGAATTAAACTTCTACAGATCCCATCAAATCTCCGCTATTGGCAAAACTCCCCTACTTTTACATTTATGTTACACCTCCGTACTGCTCTCTCCTTTACAATAAAGTCTCCTCTTACCCGGTGATGTGAGGGGCGGCTGATTGTCCATCATGACGTCCTTGTAGAGATCCTTGTGTCCTTCTAAATACTCCCACTCCTCCATGGAGAAATAGACAGTGACATCCTGACACCTTATAGGAACCTGACACACACAATGATACAGTCACCATCCAGACACATCCCTTGTCTGTTACTGGATAATGTCCCAGAATTCCCAGCACCGCTCACCTCTCCTGTCAGCAGCTCCATTATCTTCTTGGTGACTTCTAGAATCTTCTGCATGTTGTGTCTCTCAGGTTTTAGGGAGTCACATGGAGGCACTGTGATGGTCATATGATCACCTGACTTCCAAAGAGGAAATCTCTGTATTGAGGAGCCAATAGGAACATCATGTTAGAATCCCAGAATCCTCCTCACCTCTCCGGTCAGGTCTGTGTTTTATTAATAGAGATAAGAGTGATGTCATGTGACCTCCCAGAATCCTCCTCACCTTTCTGATCAGGTATATGTTTTATTAATAGAGATAAGACTGATGTCATGTGACCTCCCAGAATCCTCCTCACCTCTCTGGTCAGGTCTGTGTTTTATTAATAGAGATAAGAGTGATGTCATGTGACCTCCCAGAATCCCCCTCACCTCTCTGGTCAGGTCTGTGTTTTATTAATAGAGATAAGAGTGATGTCATGTGACCTCCCAGAATCATCTGTGTTTTATTAACCACCTCCCACCCCACCACATATACGGCCGGGTGGGCGCTTCCTCCTTCTGAATGGATGTTCAGGAACGTCCTTCAGAAGGAGAGAGATTGCGTGCCCGCGCAGTGGCACGATCCTGATGCGCTTGTGTCGCCCGGGCACAGCGCATCTCAGATCAGCAGGAGGGCTCTGTGATTGGCCCTCCTAATCACACAATGGCTGTGTCCAATCAAAGCCATCATTTGACATAAATAGAGAGATGGTTGCTAGGCGTTCAGCTTTTTTCTGCTCACATGGAAGTTGTCAGTGAGGAGAGGGAAAGCGGTCGCTGCAGCCGGCTGGTGATCAGTGAGTATGAGCTGTTTTTTACAGCTTTTTACACACTGATCAGTGGCTCAGTATCCCCACACATGTCCCCACACAATGGGGGTTATTTACTAAAGGAAAATCCACTGTGCAATGCAAGTGCACTTGAAAGTCGCTGTAGATCCGAGGGGGACATGCAATAAAAATAAAAAACATAATTTTAGCTTGCACATGATTGGATGATAAAATCAGCAGAGCTTCCACACATTTCAGATCTACCCCTTAGATTGAGAGCAACTGCACTTCCAAGTGCACTTTCAGTGCAAAGTGGATTTGATTTTTGTAAATAACCCCCAATGTCCCCATAATAGTGTCCCCACAACAGTGTCACCAAACACATCTCCCCACTTAGTAAAAACACCTGTCCCCCCATATACGTCCCAGTAAAATCATCTGTCCCAATGATCATCTGCACACATCTGTCCGTTATCACACAAAACAAATATTATACACTTAACAGGATTTTTTTTTACCAAAGACATGTAGCAGAATACATTTTGGCTTAAATTTATGAAAAAATTAGATTTTATTGGATTTCTTTTAAAAGTACAAAATATAGTTTTTTTCAAAATTCTCGTTCTTTTATTCGCTTATATCGCAAATTAATAAAAAAAACAGAGTCGTGAATAAATACCACCAAATAAAGCTCTATTCATGTGAACAAATGATAAAAATTAAATTTTGGTACAGTGTTGCATGACCACACAATTCTCGTTGAAAGTGCGAGCGCGCTGAAAGCTGAAAATTGGCCTGGGAAGGAAAAGGGTGAAAATGCCCAGTAAGTTGTTAATAGAGAAAAGAGTGATGTCATGTGACCTCCCAGAATCCTCCTCACCTCTCCAGTCAGGTCTGTGTTTTATTAATAGAGATAAGACTGATGTCATGTGACCTCCCAGAATCCTCCTCACCTCTCCGGTCAGGTCTGTGTTTTATTAATAGAGATAAGAGTGATGTCATGTGACCTCCCAGAATCCTCCTCACCTCTCCGGTCAGCAGGTAGATGATCTCCAGGATGAGGTTTAGTATCTTCTCAGTCATGTGACTCCAGTCCTCCTCCATCCTCACTGGTGCCGTCATTTGATCTATACAGGTCTCCTTGTAGATGGATAACTTTGGGAAATGAAAGTAAGAATTATTTGGATAGTATTGGTCACACAATAATAGAATGTGGATGTGAGGGGGGGGGGGGGGGGTAATAGGAGGGTTGCTGTACATTTAAGCATTACTGCCCCCATGTGAACACATTTAATTTGGACTGTTTAGTGTTTTATACATTTTTGTGAACTCAGGACCCTTTTGGCCTGCTGGATCAGAAATTCCCTTTTCTCTGTTGGGTTTGTTTGGTTTCTGAACTGTTTTGATTCTAGATTTTGATTTTAGATCTGCAGACAAGAAAGGATAAATACGATCCTTCCTTTGACTTATTTGCTCTGAGGCAGTGCTGTGAGGTCAATGTGTTGTCAGCATAATGTCCAGGAAGGGGAACTTGCTGACTTTTGGCCGGAGTTGTCGTCTAATCAGGATAATTTCCAGAACTCCGGCTGCAAAGCTCCAATCTCCAGCAGCCTGCTGACTGATCGGAGTGATGTTCTGTCACTCTCTGCAGTAGGAGAAGGGATTTGATCTGATAACAAGAGGATGCTGCTGGTGGAGTAGAGAGCTGTGGGGGAGGAGTCTGTTCTCTTCCCTCCAAGGGAGCCCAGTGTGGATAGGAGGAGGACAGCTGGGGGAGGGGTTTGTTTTCCTGGTTGTCAAGTATGCTGTAGTATCCAGGACATTGTACAGAGTGGCAGTGGGTTCCTGGGGTTCTAAATTTCAGCATCGGGCAATGCCAGAGACTGCGTCATAAGAAGGTATTGGACTGGCCAACCAGTAAGTGATGCTGCGCAAAAAGAACTCCTCAAAGTGTCCTTCTTTGTTCAATTTTATGTCCTGCAACATATTTCCTGACCAGTGAGATGGTGAGGTGAAGGCTTCCTTCACAGTTCAGAGAAGTAAGCGCAGGTTGGGTGGGAGGGCCATCAGAGACCAAGAGTCCCTATAAGCCCTAAAACCCTCTCTTACCTCAGAGCCTTGCAATCTGACAACTCCCTCAGAAACCCCCATAGCCCTTCAGCCCCACTAACTTCTCAGAGTTGTTCAACCCTATTACTTCCTAACAGGTCCCCAAAGTCCTCCAGATACACTTCCTCCTCAGGGATCCTAGAGTCCTTCAGATGCAGAAAACCCTAAGGGGGTTCCCAGAGTTATTTTAGTTCCACTACCTCCTCAGAGACCCCTCAGCTCCTCTACTTCCCTCAGAACCCTCAGTATTTTCCTTCCTCTGACACCAATGATGGAACATATTCTTCATGGCAGGCTGGGGAATGTTTTCTTCCTCCTGACCAGCAATGTAAGGGTCTCTATGCTCCATACTCCTGACCCCTGCACTCCATCATTGTGTTAGCTGCATATTTAATGATTATCCATTGTCTGACTGTGTAGTGTAATAATTGTCCTTTGTATGCCATGTATGGTCAATGCTGTTTGTTTAGAGGACCGTTTTACTATAATTTAACTCCAAAATTAAGAGAATCTTCCGGCCCCGTAAATGGGGAAATGTTCTGACCCTGAAGGGGTTAATCTAGGTTTCCACACTATATATGTGTGTATCATCATCTGCTGGGGATAAAATATGTCACAGTGACTATGGAGGAAGAGGATGGGCATGACGCAGGGTTACTGTAAATAAAAATAAAAAAAATCTTATTACCTCCTCTGTTGCCACTTGCAGTATTGTCTCCTCACTGATTCATACTACATAGAACTTCCTGTCTTTAGGTAATTTCCTGTCTGTACATGACATCACTTCCTATCTGTATTCCATAGAGACTTCCTGTCTGGGTAGAAGTGAGATCACCATCTTGTGGAGTTCAGAGGAACTGCAGCCCTGAGAAACATCTTATATTAATCATTCCTGTATAATATCTATCTTACAGGGCTAAGTTAAAGGGGTTGTAAACCCTCGTGTTTTTTTCACCTTAATGCATCCTATGCATTAAGGTGAAAAAACACCTGGCAGTGACGCCCCCCCTCCCCGTTTTACTTACCTGAGCCCTGGAATTTCCCACACCGGAGACGCGCTCTTCCTCTGCCTGGGGTTCTTGGCTCTTGATTGCATAGATTGATAGCAGCGCAGCCATTGGCTCCCACTGCTGTCAATCAAATCCAATGACGCGGGTGTTGGGGGGCGGGGTCGAGTCTGGCATTTGCAGTCTATGGCCGCCGAATGCTGGACTGGGGAGTAGGGTAGGGTGCCCACATGTCCCGGATTGCCCAGGATTGTCCCTTAATGAGTGTTTTTGTCCCGTGTCCCGGGCACCTTCATTCCGGGACCATACAATGTCCCGGAATGAAAAAAAGGACACACCGCCAGTCCGCCACCCTGATAAATAATTTGCCGAACTCTGGTTGCTGGGGGCGCCCCGCCTCGTGTCTAGCAACCAGTGACGTCGGCTGACACGTGGGTACCTTATAGCTGAGCAGCCCGTCTCACTCCACCCACCTCCTCTCCTTCTCCGACTCCGCCTCTGGCCGCAGCAGAGAGAGAGAGAAAGAGAGCTGCCACACTAGAGCGTCTTCATTTTGTATCTCCTCCTGAGTCTCCTGACAGGATCCAGCCTGTCACCAGTGCAATTACCGACCCCCGGAGCCGCCGCCTACTCCCGCAGCCGCTGCCTGCAGCAGCACATTGCCAGCAGCCAGCTGAGTGGCCCAACTTCTCCAGTTCTCCTCCTAAACCTCCTCCGGTCCACGAGGACCGCCTGTATTGCGACCCAACTCCGTGCCGACAGCAAAACTTCCAGGTTTGTGTTTTTTCTGTTGTGGCAGCAAATATCATGACCAGACCAGCTCTAAAATGTGATACAGCAACTTGCTGGCAAAATGCAAATATGACCTGTTTCTCTGAGAATTTACACTTCCCTTCATTCTTTAGTCACTATTAAATTATTAAAATCTGTAAACGCTCCACTTCTGTAATTACATCTGCTACATCCTCTACAATACATCAAAAAATAACAGCACTTTTTTTTTTGCACAGTTTCATATAGGATTATACAAAATCACATATTTTTGGAAAAAAAAAATCGCAATAAGCGTATATTGATTGGTTTGCACAAAAGCTATAGCGTATACAAAATAGGGGATAGATTTATAGCATTTTTTTTTTCCAAAAATTGGCAAAAAAAAGTATCAAAAACCAAAAAAATTTTTTTGGGGGGTGGGCGCGGGTGGGGGGGGGGGGGGGGGGGGGGCGGGGTAGGGGTTGGTGTTACCCTGAATGGTAGTTTGGAAATGTGGTCACCCTAGAGTAGGGTTGCCACCTCATCCCTTTAAACCTGAACACATATGAATTTCACATGTTCTGAGGCTAATTTAAAGCAGATAAGGCACCAAGTGAGTTTCATTACCACCTTAATCAGCCTCAGAACCTGTGTAATTCATATGTGTTTGGTTTTAAAGGGATGAGGTGGCAACCCTACTTGGGAGCGCGCCCGCAACCTAACCCCCGGGAGAGCGATTCTCCTAGGGGGTTATCAGACGTGGGGAGCAGCCGCGAGAGCCGCCGAGGGACCCCAGTAGTCCAGGATCGGGGCCACTCTGTGCAAAACGAACTGCACAGTGGAGGTAAGTATGATATGTTTGTTATTTTTATTTTTTTTAAATTCAAACTTTACAATCACTTTAAAAACAAAGGTATACCTAAGAAAACAGATAACTCCTGACTTTAAACTTCTTGGTGACGAAAATGCAAAAATATACTAAAAAGTATAAGAATATATATATATCACTTATAATGAAGATGTTAAACATACATTTGCACGGATGTAATGTTAATATAGGAATGGTGGTGGAAATCTCTAAGTCCCGGTTCACACCAGTGCGCTGTCATTCTACATGCTCCCTTCTGAGGATTGCTCTATCCTTCCAAACAAATGTATGAAATTATCGATGAGTCCTCCTTCTATGTGATCTAGAAGATCTTGAATAACAATGTCTTTATGGATGAAGTGGATGATCCAGTTTATATATTATTAATTGCTTTATAGCTTTTTTCACTCCAGGATTCATTATTTTATTTATATGAGCATTCAAGGAAGTGTTCTTACTTTGAGAGATCTCCACCACCATTCCTATGTGAACATTACATCCTTGCAATTTATGTTTAACATCTTCATTATGAGTGGGGTGATATATATTTTATGCTTTAGGATGTATTTTTAGATTCACTTCACCAAAATGATTCCTTTTGTGGGGTATCTGTTTTATTAGCTATACCTTTGTTTTCAACTCGTGTTCTGTGTCTTTACAACTTTTCTATATGTAAAAAAATGTCTCTGTTAAATAGCTGGTTGCATAAGAGTTTTTTTTACTGTTTTTAGTTATTTTTGATCTTCTGTGGTAGCCTTGTAAGGTAGATATTTTACAGGAATGGCTATTATGAGATGTTTTTTCAGGGCTGAAGTTATTGTTATTATTAGCATACAGGACAGGGCAGAAACTGGGGGGGGGGGGGGGGGGGGGGCATGCTCTGGGTGACGCATCTAGAGGGACGCACTGCTGCTCTAAGGGTGCCACTGCTGCCTGATCAAGTGTGATGGACATAGCTTGCCAAATACCGGAGAATCAAATAGGAGGGAGACCGCACAGGCGCACTAGCACTGAATCACTCCGCTCCTCCTGCCCACACGCTATAGAAAGGCATTCCAGAGTGACTTCAGCTATTTCTGCAAATTATGCAGCAGGCGCTGCCTGTCCATTACACTTGAACTGGCAGCAGTGACACCCTAGAACAGAGGCACCTGGTACAAGCGGCACCCCTGGCTGAGTGCTGTGAGGTCTCCCTCCTAGTCCTGCCCAAAGCCCAAACTGCTCATGTCTTTTCTGAATGAGGCATCCCATCTGTAGTACAATTATATGGGAGAGACTTCCTGGAACTAGAAGACCTTTATTAGGACAAGGAGAGAGGTTTGTGTGCAGGAGGCCCTGGACTAGGAAGTTGGGGTTGGTATGGCAAAGGTTTGAGTTGACTGGGGGGGGGGTGCAGAGAAGGTCCTGGACTGGGGGGGGGGGTACAGAGAAGGTCCTGGACTGGGGCGGTACAGAGATGGTCCTGGATTGGGGGGTACAGAGAAGGTCCTGGATTGGGGGGTAAAGAGAAGGTTTTGGACTGGGGGGAGGTGCGGAGGAGGCCCTGGTCTAGGGGATGCAGAGAAGGCCCTGGACTAGGGGAGTTCAAAGGAGGCCCTGGACTGGGGGGTGCAGTTAAGGCCCTGGGCTGAAGGTAGGTACGGAAGAGGCCCTGGGCTGGGGGTGCAGAGGAGACCCTGGAATAAGAGGGGTGCAGAGGAGGCCCTGACCTGGGGGAGCACAGAGAAGACTCTGGACTTGGGGGTACGAAGGAGGCCCTGGGCTGGGGGGTGGTGGTGCAGAGGAAGCCCTAGACTGGGGGGGGGTACAGAAAAGGCACTGGAGTGGGGAGTACAGAGGAGGCCCTGGACTAGAAAAGGGTTGGTGTGGCAAAGACCCTGGATTAGGAGAGGGGGGAGTGCAGAGGAGGCCCTGGACTAGGAGGGGAGTACACCAGAGGCCCTAGACTAGCACAGAAGGGCAGAAGATGCTTTGGACTAGGGGATTCAGAAGAGGCTCTGGACTAATAGGGGAGTACACAGAAGACCCTGGACTGGGTGGGGGGGGGGGCAGAGGAGGCCCTGGACTAGGAGGGGAGTATGCCAGAGGCCCTGGACTAGGGGATGTAGAGGAGGCCTTGGACTTGAAGAGCGGGGTTGGTGTGTCAAAGGACCTGGATTCAGAGGGCAGGGTGCAAAGAAGGCTCTAAAGTAGGGGGGGGTGGTAGAAGAGGCCTTGGACTAGGAGGGGAGTGCAGAGGGGGCCCTGGACTAGGAGGGGGGTGCAGAGGAGGCCCTTGACTAGGAAATGGTGGTTGGTGTGGCAAAGGCCCCTGGATAGAGGGGGTACAGGAAAGATACTGGCTAGGTGAATGGGGTGGCTGGAGGTCCCAAATTAGAAGAGGGGGTGTCTTAAGGCCATGGACTAGGACAGCAGGTGTCTAAAGGCCCTTGACTATGAGAGGGGGATCATGGAGGCCCTCTGGGCTAGGAAAGAGGGTGCCTGAAGGACCTTCCAGCTTCAGGGAGAAAGAGCCTGGATCTAATGCCTGGTCTGAGGAAGAGCCTGCCTGGACCCTGGAGGATGAGTTCACAATATAAATGGGGACATTGATCAATTGTCGCAAAATAATGCCAAACAGGAGGGGAGAGGCAGGTCATGTAATAGATAGATTTATTGATTGTTTGGCTGTACTTTTCCTGTGAATCACAGCAGTGCAGATTGTTTTGCACTCCAGTAACCCATTTTCAGCTGACAGAGGGCTGTCGGCTGATGTCACAGTGTCAATACTTTGTAGAACCACCTTTCTCTGCAATTACAGCTGCAAGTCTTTTTGGGGATGTCTCTACCAGCTTTGCACATCTAGGGAGTACATTTTTTGTCCATTCTTCTTTGCAAAATAGCTCAAGCTCTGTCAGATTGGATGGAGGGCATCTGTGATCAGCAATTTTCAAGTCTTGCCACAGATTCTCAATTGGATTTAAGTCTGGACATTGGGCCATTCTAACACATGAATATGGTTTGATCAAAACCATTCCATTGTAGCTCTGGCTGTATGTTTAGGGCTGTTGTCCTGCTGGAAGGTGAACCTCCGCCCCAGTCTGAAGGTTTTTGCTGACTCTTATGCCCCGTACACACGGTCGGACATTGATCGGACATTCCGACAACAAAATCCTAGGATTATTTCCGACGGATGTGGGCTCAAACTTGTTTTGCGTACACACGGTTTTCTTCTAAGATTGCCCTGTATTTGGCTCCATCCATTTTCCCATCAACTCTAACCAGCTTCCCTGTCCCTGCTAAAGAAGAGCTTCCCCACAACATAATGCTGCCACCACCATGTTTCACGGTGGGCATGGTGTGTTCAGGGTGATGTGCAGTGTTAGTTTTCCGCCACACATAGCGTTTTGCTTTTAGGCCAAAAAGTTAAATTTTGGTCTCATCTGACTTTTTCCACTTGGATGCTGAGTCCCCCACATGGCTTCTAAAAAAAAAGTGAAAACTGGATTTCTTATGTCTTTCTTTCAACAACTTTCTTCTTGCCACCCTTGCATAAAGGCCAGATTTGTGGAGTGCACGACTAATAGTTGTCCTGTGGACAGATTCTTCCACCTGAGCTGTGGATCTCTGATGCTCCTCCTGAGTTACCATGGGCCTCTTGGCTGCTTCTCTGATGAATGCTCTCCTTGCCCGGCTTGTCAGTTTAGGTGGACGGCCATGTCCTGGTAGGTTTGCAGTTGTGCCATACTATTTCCATTCTCAGATGATGGATTGAATAGTGCTCCAGGAGATGGATCAAACCTTGGATATTTTTTATAACCTAACCTTGCTTTAAACTTCTACACAACTTTATCCCTGATCTGTCCGGTGTGTTCCTTGGCCTTCATGATGCTTTTGTTCACTAAGGTTCCTTAAAAAACCTCTGAGGGCTTCACAGAACAGCTGTATTTATACTGAGATTAAATTACACACAGGTGGACTTTATTTACTAATTAGTTGACTTCTGAAGGCAATTGGTTCCATTAGATTTTAGTTAAGGGTATCAGAGTAAAGAGGAATGAATACAAACGCAAGCCACACTTTTCACATACCATATATACTTGAGTATAAGTCGAGTTTTTCAGCACATTTTTTTGTGCTGAAAGTGCCCCCCTCGACTTATACTCGAGTCAAGCACTTTTCTGCAGCAAAAAATTTCATTTTCCGAACCGACTTTGGGGCCCCGTATCTCAGGGCCACTTAGTGCTAGGAACCCCAACATTGGTGTGCAAACCCAGTGGAACTGGTAACATAACTAATCTAAAGATGGGATTCCTAGCACCAAGTGGCCCCGAGATACGGGGCCCCAAAATAGGTTTGGAAAATGTCATTCTCTGCTGCAGAAAAGTGCTTGACATTTTCTGAACCGATTTTTGGGGCCCTGTATCTCAGGGCTACTTGGTGCTAGAAATCCCAGCTTTAGATATGTTATGTTACCAGTTCCACTGGGTTTGCACACCAAATTTGGGGTTCCTAGCACTACGGGGCCCCAAAGTCGGTCAACTGTGTCCATCTGCAGCAATGTCATTTCGGGACACTTTGGGTTCAGAGACCCCAAATTTTGGCTGCAGCTAGGGGGCATCTAGGAACACTTAACTACAGAGTTTGAAGTTCGGGGGACCTAAAGCTGCAAATGGGCACAGTGATGCTGCAAATGGGCATTGTTGACCCTCTTTTCCACTTACAGAAGCTGTGCATTTCTCACCCTCGTCTTATACTCGGGTCAATAAGTCTTTCCCATTTTTTTGTGTTAAATTAGGGCCTCGACTTATACTCTGAACGACTTATACTCGAGTATATACGGTATTTCTTTGTAAAAAAAAAATTGAAAACCATTTATCATTTTCCTTCCACTTCACAATTATGTGCCACTTTGTGTTGGTCTATCACATAAAATCCCAATAAAATACATTTACATTTTTGGTTGTGTGACATTGGGGAATGTCTAGCTCAGAGGTAGATGCCTTTTCAGTGAGTTTCACAGTGAATAGGAACTTTAGTTCAAGGGCATGGTAGCCCACTTTTATTAAAAGGAACAAAATAAAGGAAAGTTCATACATGCACTTGGATGCCCACACAGGGGTTCTTCTCCCAAAAACAATAACAAATGAAAAAAATGCCAAGCCACCTGGCTCTCTTCAGTAGTACTGCCACTTAGGCTTTACGCTTCAGCCCTCTTGGCCATATAACAGGGTTCCCGTACAACTACTGTACCTCTTTTCAGCTTCCTTGCTGCTCAGGCCTTCCACTTCAGGCTCTCATCTGTCTCCTTAGATGCACACAGCTTCAACAGCGTCTATCTAGAAAGCAGCCCCTCACTGCTCTGATCCCCAGACTTGGTTCTCTGGCTTTCACTAGTGCACACCTGCACTCTCGGGACTCCTGGAGGCCTCCTTTCTCTCTGGGTGGAGCCCAGAACCCTAGTCCTGACTCTGCTATAAGCCCAGGACCCACCTGCTCAAGCAACCACTCCTGGCTGTTCCCAAAACCTGGGATTGGAGATTCCGTCCCACCCATAACGCTATGGAATCTCCGGGCTCCAGGTCCCCAACTGGATTTTACAAACTTTGGAGGAAACTGATAAAACAAATTCCTCCACATTAAATACCCCTGGAGGCCCTCAACCTGCCTATTTGAGAACCCTGGGCGACAAATACTAGGACAGGGAACTGTACTGTCACAGTTGTAACATGACAAAATGTGGAAAATTTCAAGGGGAATGAATACTTTTTCAAGGCACTGTACTGGGAGAGTATCCAGATTATCTCCCTTCCACCCCCTCATCCAGATTAGGAGAGGGGGTATCTGCAGGTCCTGGACTAGGGCACCAGGTGTCTGAAGGCCCTGGACTATGAGAGGGGGATTGTGGAGACCCTCTGAACTGGGTAAGAGTTGCCTAAAGGACTTGCCAGCTTCAGGGAGAAAGCCTGGATCTAAAGTCTGGGCTGAGGAAGAGCTTGCCTGGGTCCTGGAGGGTTGTGTTGCACTCCTGTGTCCCATTTTCAGCTTAGTGTGGGCTGAAGCCCGCTATCGACTGGCGTTACTTAGCCAGTCCAGGCTGGGGCAAGATTGCAACCATATGGTCGGGATCCACCCATATGCCTGGCCCCGGCTCAGCCTCTCAGTGAGAGAGGTCCCGTCCCCTCCACAGCCCAGTGTTTCAGGGGGGGGGGGGGGGCAGAGTAGAGAGCAAGAGACTGACAGCCAGGGCCGTCTTTAATATTGATTGGACCCTGGGCAAAAATTTTCTTGGGCCCCCCCCCCCCCCCCCCATGCAGTTTTGCTCTCCACCTGCTCTGAGACATACAATAAATAGCAGCTAGACTCAAAATTAGTTTACTGAATCTGATCAGGCGGCTATTGAGATTGGTTGCTAGAGGTTACAGTCTATCATTACCGCTTACTGACTGGTTGCTAGAGGTTACGGCACACATTATGGCTCACTGATTAGTTGCTAGAGGTTACAGCACATGATTTCTGCTTGTTGATTGGTTGCTAGAGATCACTGTGGATATGACCTCAGGGGGGCATGATATACATATCAATGCTGCCGGCCGCCGCTATTTACATATGAATGCCTGTAATTTACATGTAAGCACAGGGTCTGCAGGTGAGTCATTTGTACACAACAATAGGGCAGAGCTGGGCAGCATTAGTAGCAGCACTTCACACTGAGATATTGGGACACAGCACAGGATTAAAACTTCAAGGGACAAGGGAATTTAAACCAGGATAGTTGGCAAGTATGAGGCAGCTGCCCTGGGCCCCACAACAATGACAGGGCCCAGGGCAGCTGCCCCTTTTGCCCTGCCTTAAAAACGGCCCTGCTGACAGCCACCAACTCTAAGCTCAGGGAGCTGTGAGAACCAAGCGATCGGTGGTGTTTGATTACTCGGTTTTCAGCCTTAGAGCTGGTGGTGGACAAATGCAGAATCCACCCAGATAAGTAAGATTCGTAAATAAAATTCCCATACTTCTCTTTTAATTACCCAACATCTCCTCTTTCCTGTTATCTGGCCCACATGACAATTAGGCCTCATTCACATGGAGCATATGTGTTCATACCCAGTGGGATGGCCGTGTACCGTGTGGGGATGCATGGTGTTCTGTGCATCCCTGTGCAGGCAGTCCAGTCAAAGTCAATTGGGACTCAGCAGTTGCATGGACATAGTCCAATGTCAAAATTTGACATGCAGACAGGAAAGGATGCATGTATCCAAACGCACAGTGGTCACACTGCTGATTGGCTCCCGCTGCTGTCAATCAAAGCCAGTGAGTCAATCAGGAGACGAAGTTAGTGGGGCCGGGCCATGTCTCCGTGTGTGAATGGACACATAGAGCCACGGCTCGGGAGCATGCCTGCTTGGGTGCCCCCATAGCAAACTGCTTACTGTGGGGGCACCCAGCAGGAGGGAGGGGCCAGGGGCACCAGCGAGGGACCCAAGGACAGGAGGATCTGGGCTGCTCTGTGCAAAACCATTACACAAAGCAGGTAAGTGTGACATTTTTGTTATTTAAAAAAACAATACTTTAATATCACTTTAACCACTTGCCCACTGGGCACTTAAACCCCCTTCCTAACCAGACCAATTTTCAGCTTTCGGTGCTCTCACATTTTGAATGACAATTACTCATTCATGCAAAACTGTACTCATGTGAAATTTTTGTCCTTTTTTTCACACAAATAGAGCTTTCTTTTGGTGGTATTTAATCAACGCTGTTTTTTTTTAAATTTTTTGTGCTATACATGAAAAAAGACTGAAAATTCTTTTAAAAAATACAATTTTTTTTTTTTAATTTTTTTTCATAAAATTGTTATATTAGCAGGTTATTTCTCACACGCAGCATATGTATACCACAAATTAAACCCCAAATACATTCTACTACTCCTCCTGAGTATGGCGATACCACATGTGTGAGACTTTTACACAGCCTGGCCACATACAGAGGCCCAACATGCAGGCATAAATAATGAGCATAAATCACACATATAATTTCTTGACTACCTCTTGCACTTTTTTTTTTTTACAGAAAAACCTCTTGCAATTTTGAAGGCCCTGGAGCACCAGGACAATGAAAACGCCCAAAAAATTACCCCATTTTGGAAAGAAAACACTCCAATGTATAATCTATGAGGCATAATGAGTCTTTTGAACATGTTAATTTTTTCTACAAGTTTTTTGGAAAATGTGGAAAGAAAATGAAAGCGCATTTTCTTTTACACAAAGTTTTCCATTTATACAATATTTCTAACACATAGCATGTACATAGCAAAAATGACACCCCAAAATATTCTCCTACTCCTCCTGAGTATGGAAATACCACATGTGGGAGACTTTTCCACAGCCTGGCCACATACAGAGGCCCAACATGCAGGGAGCGCCATCAGGTGTTCTAGGGGCATACATTTCAAATCTAATTTGACTACCTATTACACTTTTGTGGGGCACTGTAGTGGCACTGATTGGCACTGTAGTGGCATGGATGAGCCATGGATGGGGATGGCTGAGCATGGTTGAGCCATGAATGTGGATGGCTGAGCATGGTTGGGCAATAAATGTGGATGGCTTGGTATGGCTGAGTATGGCTGGGTATGGTTGAGGATGGCTGGGTGGGCATATCTGAGTATGGCTGGTTGAGCATGGATGAGTATTGCTGAGCATGGATGGATGGATGAGTATTGCTGAGCGTGGATGATTGTGGATGGAATGGTTGGGTATGGATAGATGGATGAGTGCTGGAATGGGCACAGATAAGTGCTGTGGGCAGTTCACACCCAGCCCACAGCACTGCTGCACCCGATCTCTCCCATTGCACTGTACCGATCGGTACAGAGAGGGGAGAGATGAACCAGACATGACACCAGTATGTTTACAAGTGATCGCTCCATCATTTGACAGGGTGATCAGTCTTGAGGCACCCTCCAAAATTATGGAAAGTCTTGAGGCGCCCTAGAAAATTATGGAAAGTCTTGAGGCGCCCTAGAAAATTATGGAAAGTCTTGAGGCGCCCTCCAAAATTATGGACAGTCTTGAGGCGCCCTCCAAAATTATGGACTGTCTTGAGGCAGCCTCCAAAACTATGGACAGTCTTGAGGAACCCTCCAAAACTATGGACAGTCTTGAGGTACCCTCCAAAATTATGGAAAGTCTTGAGGCGCCCTCCAAAATTATGGACAGTCTTGAGGTGCCCTCCAAAATTATGGAAAGTCTTGAGGCGCCCTCCAAAATGATGGACAGTCTTGAGGCGCCCCAATCTAAAATGTAAAAACTATTCTAATAGTTCTACATAATGCAACATCCCCACAGGTAGGACACCCAACGTTATAAGTGATTTATTCTTCCAAAGCAAATACACTTTTGCAAACTGGTACTGACTAGAAGGGATGAGCTTGATGTTTTGGGTCGAACATGAGTTCGACTCGAACATCGGGTGTTCGCCTGTTTGCCGAATATCGAACATTATGGGGCATTCACGGGAAATTCGAGCACCCGTGAAACGCCCCATAATGCACTGTGAGATCGCAGTGCATTGCTGTAAGATGATTGGCCAAAGCATGCACCTGACCTGCATGCTTTGGCCAATCCTAGCGCCCTCTGCTAAGAGAGCCCTAATTGGCCAAAGGCAGGGTGCCTTTGGCCAATCATGGCTCAGGGTGACTAAGTCCATGCCCCGCACTATATAAGGCTGACTTTTCTGGTGGTGTACACATTACACAATACAGTGCAGCTGTAGTGCAGTTGCTACTACTTTTCTGGTGTACACATTACACAATACAATGCAGCCGTCGTGCAGTTGCTACTACTTTTCTGGTGGTGTACACAGCACACAATACAGTGCAACCCTAGTGCAGTTGCTACTACTTTTCTGGTGGTGTACACAGCACACAATACAGTGCAACTGTAGTGCGGTTGCTACTACTTTTTTGGTGGTGTACACATTACACAATACGGTGCAGCCGTAGTGCAGTTGCTACTACTTTTCTGGTGTACACATTACACAATACAGTGTAGCCGTAGTGCAGTTGCTACTACTTTTCTGGTGGTGTACACAGCACACAATACAGTGCAGCCGTAGTGCAGTTGCTACTACTTTTCTGGTGGTGTACACAGCACACAATACAGTGCAGCCATAGTGCAGTTGCTACTACTTTTCTGGTGGTGTACACAGCACACAATACAGTGCAGTGTGGTGTTGCCAAGACGCTCACAGGCCACTAAAAGAGGGCAAGCAGGCTCTGTGTCTACAGTCACCAGTGCTGGTCGTGGACATGGTGCATCCTCTGCAGGTGGCCGTGGGGCACGCTTGTCCTTTTTTTCTGCTGCTGGCCATGTTATTGAGCCAGAACATGCAGAAGAGTTGGTGGAGTGGATAACAAACCGTCCTCATCCTCCTCATCCTCTGTCACCCAGGCTCAGAGTAGTTTGCCTTCCAATGCAGCTGCCAAAGCGGCCTATTCCACCGGTTCCTTGTCCACAGTCACTCCTTCCGTAGCCCCACCATCATACACGGAGGAGTCCCCCGAACTATTCGACCACAGTGTCGGGTACATGCTGATGGAGGATGCGCAGTGATTAGAAGGCTCCAATGTTGGTTCCCAGGTTGAGGAAGGGAGTAATGTGAGCCTAGAGAGAGGGGCTGCCCAAGAAGGACAAGAAACTGGCAGTCATGTTCCCCCAGCCGCAACATACTGCCAAGTTTGCTCCAGTGATGAGGACGGAGGGGATGATGAGGTCACTGACTCTACTTGGGTGCCTGATAGAAAAGAGGAGGAGGAAGCACAACTCCAACGAGGCAGGGGTAGGGGTCAGCTTAAGGGAAGCCACCCTACTGCATCACACCACAGAGCTCCGCAGGTGCAGGGCACTGCTGACTCCCCGCTGATTTTGAAAAGTTCCTTGGTGCGGGCCTTTTTTGACACGTGTGCAGCAGATCACACCGTTGCTGTTTGCAACCTATGTTTGAAGCGGATCAAGCGTGGCCAGAACAGCAGCCGCTTGGGCACCGCATGCTTGACCAGACATATGAGGACCTCCCATGCAGTCCATTGGCAACAGCACTTGAAAGACCCACATCAAAGAAAAAGGCGAACTTCTCCTTGCTCCTCATCTGGGATCTCCAACCCCACTATACCTCTAGTCCTCTCAAATACCTGCACTGAGAGCAATGAAGGTATAGCAATAGGTGTCCCAAGCACTTGCAGCCAATCTGCTATCAGTACACCTCATTCTGATTTTAGCAGGCAAATTTCCCTATCCCAGTTGCTAAACCGGAAAAAGAAATTCGGTCCCAGCCATTCACATGCTCAGCGTCTGAATGCTAGCTTGGTCAAATTGCTAGCACCGCAACAGCTGCCTTTTCAGCTGGTAGACTCTGCCCCCTTTCGTGAATTTGTGGAATGTGCTGTACCTCAGTGGCAGGTTCCAAAACGCCATTTCTTTTCATGGAAGGCCATCCCGGCTCTCTCCCAGCATGTGGAAGGCAATGTTTTGGCCTTGTTGGACAGGGTGGTCAGCAGTAAGGTGCATATTACCACTGACTCATGGTCTAGCAGGCATGGGCAGGGACGTTACCTTTCCTTTACGGTGCATTGGGGAACTCTGCTGGCAGCTGGGAAGGATGCAGGACAGGGTTTAGTATTGTTGGAGCTTGTTCCGCCACCATGCCTCAAAATGCTAGTGGTCATTCTGCCACAGCTCTCTCTTCCACCCCTCCTCTTCTTCTTCCTCTATGGCCTCTTTTTCAGATTTCTCCTCTGAACCAGCAGTGCTCTGTAAGCGGTCAAGGGCCTAGGCAAGCACTCAGGCAAAAAGATGCCATGCGGTGCTTGAGTTGGGACAGGAGCCACACTGGGGTAGAGATTCTGTCAGCTCTGCAGGGGCAGGTTCAGAGCTGGTTGATGACACACCAGCTTCAACCAGGAATGGTTGTATGCGACAATGGCACCAACCTTCTCTCCGCCCTCTGACAGGGACACTTGACTCATGTCCCCTGTTTGGCACATGTCCTGAATTTGGTGGTGCAGTGGTTCTTGAGCAGGTACCCAGGCTTATAGGATCTCCTGAGGCAGGCCAGAAAAGTCTGTGGTAATTTCTGCCGGTCATACAATGCCAGTGCTCAGCTGGCTGAGATTCAAAGGGAATGCAACCTGCCCACCAATCGCCTTATTTGTGACATGCCCACCAGGTGGAATTCAATGTTGGCAATGCTGCAGCGGCTGCACTCGCAGCAGAGGGTCATCAATGAGTACCTGTGTAAGTATGGCACCAGGACAGGGTCAGGGGAGCTTGGCTTTTTTGCCACGCCAGTGGCTACTGATCAAGGATGCATGCACTGTACTGTCACCATTTGAGGAGGCCACAAGGATGGTGAGCAGCGACAATGCATGCATCAGTGATACTGTCCCTCTTGTCTTCCTGTTGGAGCACACGCTTCATGGAATAATGGACAGGGCACTTGAGGCAGAACAGCGGGAGAAAGAGGAGGAATTCCTTACCTCTTAAGGCCCCCTTTATCCAGATAGCATTCCTGTGGGCCCTCCAAACACACAGGAAGAAGAGGAGGAGGATTGTGTCAGCATGGATGTAAAGGATAACACTCAGCAGCAGGCTTCAAGGGATGGTTTTCAGTCCCCAGAAACCCAAGGAGTTGTACGTGGTTGGGAGGAGGTAGTTCCTGATAACGTCATCCTCAGTGACCCAGAGGACCTCACAATCGAATGCCTCTGCAAACTTACGCTGCATGGCCTCCCTGATTCTTCAAAGCCTGCAAAAGGACCCTAATATTTGTGGTATCAAGGAGAGGGATCATTACTGGCTGGCAACCCTTCTTGATCCACATTACAAAGGTAAGGTTGCAGAATTCATCCTGCGTTCGCAGAGGGAGCAGAGGATGAAACATCTTCAGGAGGTCATGAAGAAAGGTTTGTACAATGCGTTTCCAGACCCTGGGAGGTTAGTTTCCTGATGCTGGACAACAAGTTGCTGAGGCTTTGTTCAGTCAGAGGAAGAGAGTTGGAGAAGGTGGCCAGCTAACCGATGCCTTTAGACAATTTTTTAGTCCTCAGCGCCAAGGTCTGATCGGTTCAAGCAACCATCACCAGCGCCTGCATTACATGGGGCAGGAATATCTTGGGGCAAGAGCAGACTTGGAGACCTTTCCAACAGACCATCCACTGGGTTACTGGGTCTTGAGGATGGATCACTGGCCAGAACTTGCTCAATATGCAATTGAGCTACTGGCCTGTCCTGCATCCAGCGTTCTTTCTGAAGGCACATTTAGTGCTGCTGGAGGGTTTGTAAAGGATCATAGAGTGCGCCTGTCCACAGACTCTATTGATAGGCTCACGTTCATAAAAATGAATCAGTCTTGGATCAGCAGCAGCTATCAAGCACCTGATGCCGATGTAACTGATTGATTTTTCTATGGATGTGGGATCCCTTGAAGACTGCCTATGCTGAGTGACAATCCTATTCCTCCTCAATCTTCTTTTCCAATGTTTTTATTGAAATCAAATTTTAACAGATAACAAGGTTCACATTGATACAGGTTTTGTGTCAACAGTAATATTACAATAGTGAATCTCAAATTAGCGTGAATGGCTCATTATATAACTGTGCTAAGGCACCTAAGACGCCTAACACACATAGAAGATATTACAGTGAAATTCCCCGAAGAGGGACTGTCATGTAATATAATTCAATTTCCCAACTTGGGGTTATAACAGAAAACTTAGGTATTAGGTATACTCTAGGATTAATATACTGTAGAGCCCGATGTCATGCGTATGATAATCCTCCTCAATCTTAATGCTAGCTTCCAACAATATTTTTGGTTTAGGGCACCACCACCACTGCCTAAGGCCAAATTTTTCTGCCCCTGTTTAACGGGGCATGTAATTACATTTTTTGATCAAATATTTCACAGCAGGGTCCATTCCTGTGCCCAACAAGTGTAACTGTGAGGGGTTACAGTGTTGTTGCTCCACCACCACTGCCTAAGGCCCAATTTTTCAGCCCCTGTTTAACAGGGGCATGTAATTACAATTTTTGATCAAATATTTCACAGCAGGGCCCGTTCCTGCGCCCAACAAGAGTATCTGTGAGGGGTTACAGTGTTGTGGCACCACCACCACTGCCCAAGGCCCAATTTTTCAGCCCCTGTCGAACAGGGGCATATAATTACAATTCTTGATATAATATTTCATAGCAGGGCCAGTTCCTGCACCCAACAAGCGTAACTGTGAGGGGTTTCAGTGTTCTGGCACCACCAACACCTAAGTCCCAATTTTCTGCAGAGTATTTAGGGCAGGCCGTATAGTATATATATTTCTGTTCAGAGTATATAGTGCCTGGGGGCCCCCCACTCCATTTTATAAAATTTGGGTGCGGGGTTCCCCTTAATATCCATACCAGACCCAAAGAGCCTTGTAATGGTCTGGGGGGACCCATGCCGTTTTTCTCAATGATTTTCATGTATATTGCCGGGACCCGACAATACATTACAGCCCCAAGCAGTTTTGAATGACTCTTTTCCCTTTAGAAATATCATTTTGCTGTGGTATTGTTCTAAACACGGGAAACCTGCGCCACTTTACAGGCATACTATAGACACCCCCCAGGCAGGATATTTAAAAGAATATTTCATTTTTATTGTAAGCATTCTTGAAATCACTGCTCCCAAAAAAACGTCAGTTTTTAAAACTTTTTTGCATTGCTACATGTCCCCTGGGCAGGACCCGGGTCCCCAAAACACTTTTTAGGGCAACAACTTGCATACAAGCCTTTAAAATTAGCACTTTTGATTTTTCAGGTTCGTGTCCCATACGGTGTTCGAACAAACTTTTTTGGATGTTCGGATGTTCTGGTGCGAACCGAACCGGGGGGTGTTCGCGTCATCCTTACTGACTAGTATTCCAATGCTTCTCTTCTCCCTCAGTTTTTCTCCATCACTCAGTTAATGAGACCCCAAAGCTGATGGAGAGGGGCAGGGGAGGGTCACACAAGGGTTATGTTCAGGCAACTGACATCCTCCTTATCAACTCATGATGTCATTGATAGATAAAGAAGGCACCCCAAACAGGGTGGTACTGTGGATGCTAATATAATAATCCTAGATTATAGACAAATTTAGACCAGTGGATTCAAAATGGACTTTATGGGCACCACAACACACCAACTCATCTAAAAGTATATATTTTTAGTTGTACAAAACACAGAAAAGTTAAAAAGGACAAACAAAGTGATTTGAAAATCCTAGTAACAACAGCTAGTACAACTATCACATATACATCACCATAAACCAAACATAGGCCAAACTATAACTTGACATAAATTCCATATAGAAGTGGTCATCAGTATTGTGGTGGGCCTGGTATAGGTTGATGTAGAGCAGGGGTCTCAAACTCATGGCCCTCCAGCTGTTGCAAAACTACAAGTCATGCCTCTGCCTGTGAGAGTCGTGTTTGTAACTGTCAGCCCTGCCTCATGGGACTTGTAGTTTCGCAACAGCTGGAGGGCCGCCAGTTTGAGACCCCTGATGTAGAGGGTAGACTAACTCAGAGCTCTACATGTTTTCTTCAAGAGCTTGAAGTGAGTATTGTGGTATAAGTGGTATTCAACTGCCAAGAATTATCTAGATAGTTTAAAAACATAAAAGCGTAAATTGAACCTGTGCATCAATAGGGGGTCAATGGTAAGGGAATCCACAATTGTGAGCAAACAAGCAAGTGGTGCCTATAAAGTTAATTTTGAGTCCACTAAATCTGTCACAATTGTAATGGTGTACAATGAAAACCTGTCACTTTGTGTAATTAAAAGGCTTCATCCACTCTCCGGCTTGTATACAATTTTGGGGCAATTTTTAGGCATTTTGCCAAGACACCCCTGAAGAAACATCAAGGCACCCTGGTTGAAAAAGGCTGCTCTATGTGATGAAAAAAGTTTTTTTTTTTAAATTGTACAAAATTCAATTTAAACCCAGGCACATAAGCCCTCCCCTCAAAAAAATCTGAGGCCCCACCTCCAGATTTACGCATGTGCAAACAAACTCACACGTTGGGATGCCTACGCCTGAAAACGTTGATTGTGATACATGTTACATATCGCTACGCAAGCCGGAATGAGAGCATTCATTCTAACACCAGACCCCCTCTGTAACATCAAACCGATGACCTATAGTGGCTTTTAAAGCATCACCTATAGAAAATATAGGGTACTGAAATTGTGCGTTTCCTAGACTTTTGCGATAATATTGTGAGATATAAAAAATTGGAACTAACACTTTATTCTCTAGGGTGTCTGCTTTCAGAAAATATATCATGTTTTGTGGGTGTTATATAATCTTCAGGCCTAAAATAATTTTTTAACTCCATCCCACCCAACCTATAGCAGAATGACGGCCAGGCATGGTTCCATTATCCTGACTGGATGTCATATGACATCCAGAAGAATAAGCCGCTCTGGCGAGCGGCAATCTGTGGTGCTTTGTGTCGTACTGACACACTGCATCTCCAATCTCAGTAAAGAGCCTATGATGTAGGCTCTTTACCAGGTGATCAGCTGTGTCCATTCAAAGCTAATTACAACCAGGAAGTGCCGGTTATCAGCTTTCCTTTTTTCCTTTATTCATGCTGACAAGGCACGAGTAGAGGAGAGCCAATCAGCGGATCTCCTGACAGGGGGGGGTCTGCACTGATATTCAGCATTATCAGTACAGGCCCATCAGCGATGATTGCCAGTGATGACCACCAGTGCCCCACCAGGGATGCCAATCAGTGCACACCTGTGATGCCAATCAGTGATGCCAATCAGTGATGTCAATCTCATTAGTGCTGCCTATCAGTGCCATCTATCAGTGCCCATAAATGCTACATATTAGTGACTCCTCGTCAGTGAAGGAGAAAACTTATTTACAAAATTTTCTAACAGTGACAAAGAGTACATTTTGAAAAAAAAAGTTTTTGTCTTTTTTTATTTGTAGTACAAAAATAAAAACCCCAGAGGTGATCAAATACCATAAAAAAAAAAAAAAACCTTGGTATTTGTGGGGAAAAAAAGATAAAGATGTCATATGGGTAAAGTGTCGCATGATCGCACAATTGTCATTCACAGTGTGAGAGCGCTAAAAGATGAAAACTGGCCTGGGCAGGAAGGGGGTAAAAGTGTCCAGTATTGAAGTGGTTAAACATGTGGGCAAAAAAACAGAAAACCGGCTCTGGCAGTGAAAGGGTTAAAGGACAAGTTCACATTTGGGAACATGTTACATGTTCCTGTAGCGGCTCAGCGATCCGAGCCCTCTGTGTGACAGAAGTGCGGCGAGAAGTTCCCCGTACCGGCTCTCAGTTTATGAAAAGAGCCATTCATTCACAGAGTTCCGTCCTTTGCCGATGTCAGCTTGTAGTTTTCAATGAACTCCCACACTGCTGCTGAGCTCTCTGGTAGATGAGGAACAAGGAGATTGTCATGAGAGACAAGAAGATTGTCATAAGGTACAAGGAGATCGGGGCCCCGATTTAATCCCTCGGACAAGTCGTTTTTTTGAAAAATCTCCACACTCCTGGAGCCATGGAGTATATCTGAGGTATATATCAGGGTGTGCTTCTTCCCCACATGAGAGCTGTGATGTCCAGCAACATTCATATAGAAGATATTTCCCGCACTCAAAGCACTAATAATACACCTCAAGGGTTGTGTGGGATCCCTGATATACAGGAAGACAAGACTTCAGTGAGGAACAATTCCCTCACTCAGGACAGGAATATGGCTTCTCCCCTGTGTGAGATCTCTGATGTGTGTAAAGATTGGACTTCACTGAAAAACTTTTCCCACACTCAGCACAGGAATACGGCTTCTCCCCCGTGTGAGATCTTTGATGTATGTAAAGATGGGACTTCCGTGAAAAACATTTCCCACACTCTGGACAGGAATATGGCTTCTGCCCCGTGTGAGATCTCTGATGTGTGGTAAGATTGGACTTCACTGAAAAACTTTTCCCGCAGTCAAGACAGGAATATGGCTTCTCCCCTGTGTGAGATCTCTGATGTATGTAAAGATTGGACTTCACTGAAAAACATTTCCCGCACTCGGGACAGGAATACAGCTTCTCCCCTGTGTGAGATCTCTGATGTGTGTAAAGATAGGACTTCATTGAAAAACATTTCCCGCACTCTGGACAGGAATATGGCTTCTTCCCGGTGTGAGATCTATGATGTGTGTGAAGACTGGACTTCACCGAAAAACATTTCCCGCACTCAGGACAGGAATACGGCTTCTCCCCTGTGTGAGATTTCTGATGTTTGCAAAGATGGGACTTCTGTGAAAAACATTTCCCGCACTCGGGACAGGAATACGGCTTCTCTCCCGTGTGAGATCTCTGATGTGTGTAAAGACTGGACTTCACTGAAAAACATTTCCCACACTCAGGACAGGAATACGGCTTCTCCCCTGTGTGAGATTTCTGATGTTTGCAAAGATGGGACTTCTGTGAAAAACATTTCCCGCACTCGGGACAGGAATACGGCTTCTCTCCCGTGTGAGATCTCTGATGTGTGTAAAGACTGGACTTCACTGAAAAACATTTCTCGCACTCAGGACAGGAATACGGCTTTTCTCCTGTGTGAGATTTCTGATGTTTGCAAAGATGGGACTTCTGTGAAAAACATTTCCCGCACTCAGGACAGGAATACGGCTTCTCCCCCGTGTGAGATCTCTCATGTATGAAAAGATCGGACTTCACTGAAAAACATTTCCCACACTCAGGACAGGAATATGGCTTCTCCCCCGTGTGAAATCTCTGATGTCTGTATAGATTAGATTTATCTGAAAAACCTTTCCCGCACTCAGGACAGGAATATGGCTTCTCGCCTGTGTGAGTTCTTTTATGCACATTAAGATTGGATTTAGAAGGGAAACATTTCCCACACTCAGTACAGGAAAGCCTCTTATCTGTTGGAAGGACAGCCCCATCCCTCACAGTCTGAGGTTCCTCAGGATAAGAGGAATACGATGGTCCATCTACACTGTGTGGTGCCGGATGGACATTTGAGGTAGTCGGGTTTTCTCCTGGACTATACTGTGTGATGTCCTCATCTTCTACTTTACAGTCTGGAGACAAAGTGAGACAATCCTCTGAGGTTTTCCTCATCTCCCGTCCATCTACTAAAATAGAAATAAAAAGATTATTACTAGACATGAGCAGATTGGTTCCCCTAAACCAGGACTCCGCCCACATCAGACAGCTTTGTCTCTGAGGATCTTACAATTCCACCCTCAAGGTAACTAGTAAATGTGTCCTCTGTAGGGTGGCAACTAATGATTATTTTCAGAATTGATTAGTTGGCCAATTATTATTTTTTTTTATTCGACCAAAAAACCTCAAAAAAAAGGTTGGTGTATAATTTAGGTAGTATTCTTGAATATCTATATGCAGCGGTAAATATAAATACCCAGATATATAGTTGGATATTTAATCTACTCTGAGAATAACAGACAGATAGATGTAGAGGGTGAATCTGCTACATATCAGAATCAGAGATCAACATTTTCAACATGTAAAAAAGACATAAAACGCAGATTATCAGACAGGTGTGTAATATAATATGATAGATGACAGACTCCCTTGTCATAGACAGGTAGGTGGGTACAAGCTCCCTGCACCTGATGTCACTTTCAAAAAAACATTCATTCAATTTTCTAACCATTAGTGGGGTCAAATCGATGTTCATTTTCAGAAAATTAGAAGGAACAGAACAGTAAACTTTTCTCCATGGAAAAAATTTTCAAAAGTGTACGTGGTTTTTGCTCAGAAGTTACATTCATTTTAAAATTGAATGTTAAAAGCAAGTGGAATTTTCGAACTACACTTGTCCATTCATCGAATGTACAAATAATTTTCATACAAATATTTGTGCGAATATTCTAATCCAAAAATCGATCCGTGTATGGCCAGCATAGGACATTTAGTAGCAGAAGCATGTTTTTTTCTATTATTTCTATATCATCTATTATGATGGGGTTAAAAAAATAGTCCTTTATAGTACAAAAACAGCAGATAATCACTACTATAAGGGATTCATTTATACTGTGAAATAGTGAAAGTAATATATCTTATATCATATATACAATAATAAATCTACCCAGAAGTAGGATATATGGGGATTTTACCTGGGAGTCACACATGATATATGGAGGTTAGAGGGGAAAAAAACTTTTATATTAAAGTAGTACTGAAAGCTGAGACTTTTTTTCATGGATAGAATAATTTTATATATAATGCACAATAAAACGTAAACTTTTACTTATATAATTGCAATGCCTTCTATCACCTCCAGTCTATCAGCCTCCACCTTCTCTGGGTTCAGATTCTGATCTTCCCTGCGCAGAGCCCTTAACCTCCCTGGCGGTATTCCCGAGTCTGGCTCGGGTTGGATTTTTTATACCAAAAGCGGTATCCCCGAGCCAGACTCGGGCTTGCATCGCAGGATCCAGGAAGAGTTTACTTACCTTGTCCCCTGGATCCTGCGATGTCTCCCCGCTGTGATCGTCGAGCCGCTGTGTCTCGTTCGATTCACAGTGCCGAGCTCCGTTCCCTGCGAGCGTTGCGACGCACGGGGACGGAGTTCGGCGGTAAATTCAAAAGTGAAACAAACAGTATAGATACAGCATACTGTAATCTTACAGATTACAGTACTGTATCAAATAACTACACATCCCCTTTGTCCCTAGTGGTCTGCCCAGTGTCCTGCATGCAGTTTTATATATATAAAACTGTTCTTTCTGCCAGGAAACTGGAGATTGTCCATAGCAACCAAAAACTATTTATAGTTATTTATTATATTATAATTTTTTATTTCGTTTTTCAAACTTTCATACCCGGGATGTCTACTAGACTCTTGTTTGGACAGATTTAAGTGAACTATTCCTAAGAATTACAGGCCTACAATATAAAACGCCAAATTTCTGTGCAAAATAATTGTACCGCTTTCAGCACCTAAAATCAGAAAGAATCATACCGCCAGGGAGGTTAAAGTCATTGTAAATGTTGGATTTTTTTTCAGAAAAAAAAAATGTATAATGTTTGGTGTTTCTAAGTAATTTTCTAGCAAAAAAAAACTATTTTTAACTTGTAAACAACAAATCTCAGAAAGAGGCCCGGTCTTTAAGTGGTTAAAGTCATTGTAAATGTTGGATTTTTTTTTAAACAAACTTATCATACTTACCTGCTCTGTGTAATGGTTTTGCACAGAGCAGCCCTGATTCCCCTCTTCTTGACCCCCCATCTGCACTTCTGGCTCCTCCTGCCTTCAGAGTGCCCCTATAGGAAGCCACAAAGTATAGTATAGAGTTCCCCTATAGGAAGCCGCAAAGTATAGTATAGAGTTCCCCTATAGGAAGCCACAAAGTATAGTATAGAATTCCCCTATATGAAGATACAAAAACTTCTGTATTTGGAATCACTTGCTTCCTTCTCTTGCCCAGGACTACATATCCCATGAGGCACTGCTCCTCACACATTCAAATTCTCAGGCATTTACAGACATATATGGATGGTGTACTGAGCTGTATTTTCTGATACGTAAATAAAAAATGCATTCTGTATGCACAGCAATTAATCGACTGACCAACTAATCGTTTATGAGAATAGTTGACAACTATTTTCATAATCGATTATGACAACTAGTTGTTTCAGCCATACATCTCTGAATCTCCTACCAGTTAATTTCTTTATTCATGGACCTTAGTCAGAGAGTGAGGAAACAATGAGAACTGTCTTTTAGAGGATCGACAGTGATGAGGGGATTATAGGACGAGTGTCCCCACCCCCTCTATCACTCATTGTTATCTTCCCAACACAAGAAGTCCTGCACTTCCTTATTTAGTCCATGATTTACTCATGAATAACAGCTGGGCTGAGCCCCACCAGAGGTCAGAGAGTGAGGATGGGGGGAGAACAACCAAGATGAAGACAGGACTGATAATGAAGACCACCATCATTGGGTTATTGACTCCTCCCTCATTATCACTTTCTGTTTAAGGTTCTAAAGTTTGAGGATGTTATCACATTATTATCAACATATAAAAGTCTGTGCTCCAATCAAATCATCAGATATAAAATGTCCAGCTGGTAGAAAATGGGTGTAACAAAAGAGAAGGATACATATTATGTGTATATATAGCAGTGGGTAGAGGAGAGAGAGCAGAAGTCAGGAGTATATAATGTACAACATATTGTATAAGATAGAACAGATAGGACTATATAGTATCAGAATGATGTCATGTACAATATAGGGTATATAGTGCAGGGGTCAGGAGTATGTAATGTACAACATAGAGTATATAGTGCAGGGGTCAAGAGTATGTAATGTGCAAAATAAATGATACAGTGTAAGGGTCAGGACTTATAATATTGGTATTCAGTAATCAGTGATGACCTAAATGTTCATATGAGACAAGTTGCAGAGGTCCCACACAGCTGCCTCCCATCTCCTGAGAATGAATACATTGTTTCTATGTGTTTATCAGATGATATGGGATCTAGGTGGAGCCTCCATACTGCTCTCTCCATTACAATAAAGTCTCCTCTTACCCGGTGATGTGAGGGGCGGCTGATAGTCCATCATGACGTCCTTGTAGAGATCCTTGTGTCCTTCTAAATACTCCCACTCCTCCATGGAGAAATAGACAGTGACATCCTGACACCTTATAGGAACCTGACACACACAATGATACAGTCACCATCCAGACACATCCCTTGTCTGTTACTGGATAATGTCCCAGAATTCCCAGCACCGCTCACCTCTCCTGTCAGCAGCTCCATCATCTTCTTGGTGACTTCTAGAATCTTCTGTGTGTTGTGTCTTGTAGGGATCAGGGATGGAGGTGGGGGGATGGTGGTGGGATTCTGGATTCTCGAGGATCTTGTGGTCATTTTATGAGATCTCCTTCTTGTGTCATTATCAGTAGATTTCTTCATTATTACTGTACAGTTCTGTGTTATACAAAGATAAATATCACTCTCCCACAGGGAGGTATTAACAACAACATGGGCTTCGGGTTAAAGTAATGTACTGGGGCCCCTACCAGCCTGCCCAAATTTATGCACCTACTCTCAAAAATGGAAGTATAAATAGTTGATAGAATTAACCACTTGCTGACCGCCGCCTGCCGATGTACTTCCAAAGTTTGGCGGCGGATATCATTGTTATGGCAGCAGCTAGCTGTCATAACCCCGGTATCCCCATTTTCATGCAGCGGTCGACTTTAGGATAAAAGTGGTCTCTGCGGCGGATTCGCCGCAAGATCACTTTTATCGGTGGCGGGAGAAAGCCCCCCCCTCCCACTGCGATCCGGTGCCCTCCGCCGCTTACCGGAGGCGCGTCTGTCTCCCTGCTGTGCCTGGAGATGAGTGAGGCTAAGATGGCGCCCACTCGTCTCCATGACACTGCTGGGCGGAAGCGACGTCAAAACGTCACTTCCGCCCATACGTCTTAAAGGCACATTTTTTTCAATGTTATTTTTTTTAAACTACTTTTTTTTTTTTTTATTATTGCATTTTAGTGTAAATATGAGATCTGAAGTCTTTTTGACCCCAGATCTCATATTTAAGAGGACCTGTCATGCTTTTTTCTATTACAAGGGATGTTTACATTCCTTGTAATAGGAATAAAAGTGACACAATTTTTTTTTAAAAACAGTGTAAAAATAAATAAAATAATGTAAAATAAGTAATTAAAAAAAAATATATTTTTTTTTAAAACCCCCCTGCAGAAGCGAACGCATACGTGAGTAGCGCCCGCATATGAAAATGGTGGTCAAACCACACATGTGAGGTATCGCCGCAATCGTTAGAGCGAGAGCGATAATTCTAGCCCCGGGCCTCCTCTGTAACGCATAACATGCAACCTGTGGAATTTTTTAAACGTCGCCTATGGAGATTTGTTTAGGGTAAAAGTTTGACGCCATTCCACGAGAGGGTGCAATTTTGAAGCGTGACATGTTGGGTATCAATTTACTTCACGTAACATTGTCTTTCACAATATAAAAAAAAATTGGGCTAACTTTGTTGTTCCCTTTTTTTTTTTAAAAGTGAATTTTTTCCAAAAAAAGCGCGCTTGTAAGACCGCTGCGCAAATACGGTGTGGAAAAAAAGTATTGCAATGACCGCCATTTTATTCTCTAGGGTGTTATAAAAAAACAATATATAATGTTTGGGGGTTCTAAGTAATTCTAAGTAATTTTCTAGCAAAAAAAACCTGTTTTAAACATGAAAACACCTAAATTCCAAAACGAGGCTGGTCCTTAAGTGGTTAAACAAATATTTATTAGTACTTTCAATATAATAGATTTTAAACAATAAGAATACATGCCATAAATCAAAGACTAATCAACACAGGGCACACAGGGGAGTAGAGGGGCACAGTACAGAGGGGCAGGAAGTTACAGTTCAATGATGCAGGAAGTTATAGTTCAGAGGGTGCAGGGGGGTACAGTACAGGGGGGATAGGAGGGCAAAGTACAAGTGGGGAAAGAGGGCACATTACAGGGGAAAAATTAGTGCACAGTACAGGGTGGGTGCAGGAGGACACAGTACATGGTGTACATAAGGGTACAGTACAGGGGGCAGGAGAGAATAATTCAGGAGGGCACAGTATAGGGAGCAAGGGTGCATAGTACAGAGGGCAGGAGAGCATAATACAGGAAGGTCAGAAGGGCACAGCATAGAGGGCAGTAGGGCACAGTACAGGGGGAGGAGGAGGGCACAGTACAAGAAGGCACAGCACAGAGGGGCAGGAGGGTAAAATATAGGGGGCAGGAGTGCACAGTACAGGTCGGGGTGGGAGGGCACAGCTCTTGGGGGGCAGGAGTGCGCAGTAAATGTGGGGGTGGGTGGGAGGGCACATTGTAGGGGCCAGGAGAGCACAGTACAGGGGGCAAGAAAGCACAATATGGAGGGTGTCAGGAGTGCACAGTACAGATGGTGGTGGGAGAGCAAAGTATAGGGTGCAGCAATGTAGCTGAGCAGCACAGGGAAGCTTCTGTCACGGATCTTACCTGTTCTGACAGCCTGTCACTGGGCTAAACCTATAATTGGAATAATATCTCTCCCCTATACACCCCTGTGCATTCCTCCCACAGTTGTGGTGCTTTGTAGGGGTTAAGGAAGAACCCCGGGGTGGAGCATCTTACTATTGCTCCTGAGGTTGGGATGTGTACTGTTCCGATCATATGGGATGAATAGGAGAGGATGCTCCACCTCTGAGGTTCTTCCTCTACTCCTGGAAAGTGTTGAAAAGTAGTGGGGGGAGATGTCATTCTGATTGTAGATTTAGCCTGGTGACAGGCTGCTGCTGTACCCACACACCAGATTCCGGGACACTGCCGGGGACACGGCTATCCTGGGATAGATTAGTAAAAAGCTTGACCGATTGTCCCGGAATATTGGTATGATGTATTGCGAGACTATCAAGGGGCCCCTGGGCAGTGCCCATGCATTAAAGCAGAGCTCCACCCAAAAGGTGACGATCCACTTGCTTGCCTCCCCCTCCCCCCCACTGCCACATTTGGGACCTTTCGGGGAGGAGCAGGTATCTAATTTTGACAGATGAACTCAGTCTGAAGTTTGGCCCCCCTCTTCCCTCCCCAGCTGCTGAGCCATTCACAAAGCGCAGTGTGCGTCATGCATGCGCAGTAGGGAACTGGCTGTGAAGGTGCGGCAGCAGCACCCAAGAGCTGATTGAAAAATCGACTCGGGGGATATGACACTGCTGGATTGGTGGAGAGGTAAGTGTCCTAATATTAAAGGTCAGCAGCCACAGTATTTGTACAGTATTTGTACCTGCTGACTTTTATTGTTTTCTGAAGGAGCCTGGAGCTCCTCTCTAATACAGCTCCGCTCTCCCATAATCCCTCATCTCTATGGTCAGCTCTATATTTATTCTCCAGGGATTGGACACAATGTTCCCGATTCAGCAAAGCACAGACATCTCCATCCAATGATATGAATACAATGTGGTCAGGTTTATAGATCCTTCTAGAAGTCATATAATAGAGTCACTAATGTTTTACTAGTAAGGCTCACTGACACACCAGGAAATGTTACCCATGGATTTAGTAGTCAGTGGGCGTGGCATGCTGGTAATTATGGGTCTCACTGATTGGACTAAACCTGAGATTGTTCTCTTCTATAACCAATGCCGCCATCTTGTGCTATAACCAAATATCATAGCGTACACTTCATGTATTCATAGTACTTGTTATTGATTGGCAGAACAACAGAAGACTTAAAGTGACTCTGAATACATCCCAGTGTACAGCATGGTCAGATTTAACCCCTTCATTACACTCACCTCTCCAGTCAGCAGGCTGAGGATCTCCAGGGTGAGGTTCAATATCATCTCATTCCGGGGAAATTCCTTCCTTAGATTCTTCACAAAACTCAAATTCTGCTGATTGTCCATCATGACGTCCTTGTAGAGATCCTTGTGTCCTTCTATATACTCCCACTCCTCCATGGAGAAATAGACAGTGACATCCTGACACCTTATAGGAACCTGACACACACAATGATACAGTCACCATCCAGACACATCCCTTGTCTGTTACTGGATAATGTCCCAGAATTCCCGGCACCGCTCACCTCTCCTGTCAGCAGCTCCATCATCTTCTTGGTGACTTCTAGAATCTTCTGCATGTTGTGTCTCTCAGGTTTTAGGGAGTCACATGGAGGCACTGTGATGGTCATATGATCACCTGACTTCACAAGAGGAAATCTCTGTATTGAGGAACCAATAGGAATATCATGTTAGAATCCCAGAATCCTCCTCACCTCTCCGGTCAGGTCTGTGTTTTTTATTAATAGAGATAAGAGTGATGTCATGTGACCTCCCAGAATCCTCCTCACCTCTCCAGTCAGGTCTGTGTTTTATTAATAGAGATAAGTGTGATGTCATGTGACCTCCCAGAATCCTCCTCACCTCTCCAGTCAGGTCTGTGTTTTATTAATAGAGATAAGAGAGATGTCATGTGACCTCCCAGAATCCTCCTCACCTCTCCGGTCAGGTCTGTGTTTTATTAATAGAGATAAGAGTGATGTCATGTGACCTCCCAGAATTCTCCTCACCTCTCCAGTCAGCAGGTAGATGATCTTCAGGGTGAGGTTTAGTATCTTCTCAGTCATGTGACTCCGGTCCTCCTCCATCCTCATTCATTTGGTGATATGCGGGTTTCTCTGTAGACGGATAGCAGAGAATGCACTGTTTAGCCTCTGATCAGCTGATTTGTAACAGCCAATAATGTGAAGGAATAGATAATCATAACTGCATAGGAGTGAAACATAAGACAGCTACTGTAAGTGCATACGGGGTAAGATAAGACCCTTACGGAGATAAATGAGACTTCTCATATTCCATGTTTGAGTGATAGAAGAGTCTTCCACTATACGCCCAATATATATAAATCCTAATCTGGTGTTCTGTATACAGATATATCGCTAGGGACCTGTCTTGATGGCTTTACAGTCTTTACTGGTTAAAGTGGACTGGACAGTCCTGTTGGAACCTTGCCTGGTGCCAGCTTTAGGGATTAATATTTGGGACAATAAGAGCCATCAAGAAATTAGCCTTATCTTGTCTGCTACATCTTACCATCCCAGATGTGTCATAAGGGATGAACTAACCACTTGCGGAACGCCCCATACACATATACAATGACGAACCGGCCAATCTGCTCTAAATCACATACATGTATGTGATCCACATCTCCAGGTAGGGGGCATGTGCCCGCTGCCCCATCTGTACTGTTATTCGGTACAGCACAAGTCAGTCAGCGGGTCCCGACCAATGATTTATGACCGGAACCTGCTGATCGGCTTTGTGAATCACAGCACAGAGCTCTGTGTTTAATAACAACATAGAGCTCTGTACACCGAGCAGCAACTGGAAAAATCAGCCACATCTATTAGTAAAAGCCACACACAATACATGCATTACACATTGTTAGGCACACGGTTAACCCTTTCATTGCCCCTAGCTGTTAACCCCTTGCCAGCCAGTGTCATTAGTACAGTGACAGTGTATAGTATTACCACTGATCTCTGTATTGGTGTCACTGGGGATGTCAGTTCCCAGCTGGTGTCATTAGTACAGTGACAGTGTATAGTATTATCACTTACCTCTGTATTGGTGTCACTGGTGATGTCAGTTCCCAGCTGGTGTCATTAGTACAGTGACAGTGTATAGTATTATCACTTATCTCTGTATTGGTGTCACTGGTGATGTCAGTGTCAGTCCCCCCCCCCCCCAGTGTCATTAGTACAGTCAGAGTGTATAGTATTATCACTGGTGTTGGCCTGTGCATTGTGGGCGTACGGGCGCCGCCCCCCGACACCTTCGCCACCCTCCCTATTCATGTGCCCGGCCCCTTTCAGGACGCCGAACACATGAAATACTATGGCGGGGATAGACCTGTCTCCCGATTAGCCAAAGCATTAGGCGATCCTATTGGATGCCTAACGCTTTGGCGGAAGAGGAGACGAGCGGACACAGGAGCCGCAGCCGTGGCTTCGGCCGAGGAGAACCGCCGAGGAAGAGATGAGAACCGCTGAGAAAGAGAGCCGTCAAGGAGAAGAGCCGCCGAGGAGAATAGCCGCCGAGGAGAAGAGCCGCCGAGTTGGAGAGCCACTGAGGAGAAGAGCCGCCAAGGGGGAGAGCCCTGTCACTCCAGGAGAGGAGTGGTAAGTGCCGCCAGACCGGCCACGGGGGGGGGGGGGGGGGTTAGTGAAGTGACAAGTGGCTGCATTAGATGGGCACAAGTGGCTGCATTTGAAGTGACAAGTGGCTGCATTAGATGGGCATAGGTGGCTGTATTTGATGGGGCACAAGTGGCTGCATTTGATGGGGCACAAGTGGCTGCATTTGATGGGGCACCAGTGGCTGCATTTGATGGACATGGGTGGCTGCATTTGATGGGCACAAGTGGCTGCACTTGATGGGCACGGGTGGCTAAATTTGATGGACATGGGTGGCTGCATTTGATGGGCACAAGTGGCACAAGTCAGTTCCCAGCCGGTGTCATTAGTACAGTGACAGTGTATAGTATTATCACTGATCTCCGTATTTGGGTCATTGGTAATGTCAATGTAGTTCCCTCCAGGTCAGTTAGTGTCAGATTGCCCACCCCGCTTTCACAGTCCCACTATAAGTCACTGATCACTGCCATTCTAATATAAAAGATAAATAACAATTCCAGTATATATACCATCTTTTGTAGACATATAACTTTCATGCTAACCAGTCAATATACACTTATTGGGATTTTTTTTACCAAAGACATGTAGCAGAATACATTTTGGCCTAATTTATAAAGAATTTGTTTTGGATATGTTTTATAACAGAAAGTAAAAAATATTGTTTTTTTATTTTCAAGATTTTTGGTATTTTTTGTTTATATAGAAAAAAAACTAAAATCCAGAGGTGATCGAATACCACCAAAAAAAATTTGTGTAAAAAAAAAAATGATATAAATGTAATTTGTGTACAGTGTCACATGACCGCGCAATTACCAGTGAAAGTAGTGCAGTGCTGAATAGCAAAGAATGTTCTGGTCATGAAGGGGGTAAAACCTTCCGAGGGGTGAAGGGGGTAATGTATATGTACTTGTCATGTGATTGGGTAATATATGGCAGAATGTGGAGATGATTTTACCAATAATAATTCCAGTCTAATTCCTTATCTGGATGTACCTACCATATATAAAGTGCTGTGTAAAGCCTAGAGGACGGACATGGATCTCATTCCTTCACCTCCCCACGTCTTATCTTCTGTGTGCACAATAATGCCTTCTCTGATGGAAGACCATCTCCATCCTGATTTCAGGATTTGCTGAGAAAATCCACAACTCCCTTTAAATTTTTGGTGCCTTTGACCCGGATTGCAGAAATTCAGAAGCGAGATCTGAAATCCGTTGTCCAGACGGTTGGAGAATCCTCAGATGGGCCAAAAAGTTAAAGTTTTTTATCTCCCTAAAATTTCTGTCTGAAGGTTTTCTCTGCCCGGGGAACGCAGATCTGGTTTCTGAATCGAACGGATGGCGGTAGCCTGGCTTCAATATCATTCTCGCTTTATGTTCCTCTAACTTGTGTATGAAACTGGCCTGTGGTTTTGCCAGGAAATGGCACAGCTATGGTGTTGTGTGAGTGAGAAGAAGGAAGTGTGGTAACACTTTCTTTCTTTGTGTCTAACGAGTGACAGCACCTCTGTACTGGGAGACTTGCTGCTCTAGAAGTCAGCACTACACCGCTTCAATTCTGCCCTGAAGTGTGCTGCACAGCAAAGATTAAAAGTTATGACCAACACGGGTCAGACCACTGCCCTTTCCACTTTCACCAACTTGCAGAGCAGGTGCCACCATAAGGGCACCAGGCTGGGGGGGGGGGTAAAACATCCTTAGCTCTGTACAGTGGGGGGGGGACAGGGACTGTAGGAGAGGAACACGAATACACTGTACACAGCACAGACTACAGCCACCCCACTGCAGTGACCCACGCACAGCTGTCTCTCCGGCTCCCCCTAGTGGTCATGCTGGAAGAGGAAGCACAGGTGACAGAGCTGCGGCTGGGTTCGGTTTCCCCAGAGTTGTGTTTCCCTTTCCTGGGGATACATGAACTGCTGTACCGAATAAAGAGAGCCTGTCATCGTGTATAGGACTATGTCTCCCGAACAGGGAAAACATTGGGACCTGAAAACGCAAACTCTATGGGACCTGAACATGAAAAATCAAAAGTCCCCATTTTGAACACTTATATGTCAGTTATTGGCCATAAAAAGGGTATGGGGGTCAGGGTACTGTCCTGGGGAACATATATCAATGCAGAATTCTGTTTTTTAAATATTGTTTTAAAGAAGCAGTGATTTTAATGATACCTAAAGTGAAACAGTAACAATGAAAAATTATTTTAAATATAATGCCTGGGGGTCCCCTTAGTCTGCCTGTAAAGTGGCACATCTATAGCATGTAAAGAACCTGCTGCAGCAAAACTGATATTTGTAAAAAAACAAAAAAAAAGACATTTATAATGATTTTCGCAGCTGCAAAAAAACATTTGCTGGCAATAGATTTTTTTTTTAATGGCATGGGAGTCCTCCCAATCCATGCTAGACTTGGGTCTGTTATGGATTTTAAGGGGAGCCCCACGCCAAAATGTAAAAAAAGAAATAGGATGGGGCCCCCTCCAAAACCAATATCAGACCTAAGGTCTGGAATAGATTTTGAGGGGAACCCCACGCCAACATTTAAAAAAAGGCATTGGTTCCCCCCAAAATCCATACCAGATCCTTATCCAAGCATGCAGGCAGGCAGGCTAGGAAAGGAGGGGGGACGAGGGAGTGTCCCCCAAACCATACCAGGCCACATGTGGCCACATGCCCCCCACCCCAAAGCACCTTGTGCCCATGTTGATGGGGACAATGGCCTCTTCCCCACAACCATGGGTAGTGGTTGTGGGGGTCTGTGGGCAGGAGGCATAGTGGAATCTGGAAGCCCCCCTTTAAACTATTTTTTTTTATTCTTTAATAAAGGAAATTGTCAAAAACTGTGTGTTTGTTTTTATTTCTTTTTGACACTTCTTCTTTTAGTGAATGAGTAGTGGTACAATGTACCCCATACTCATTCACATAGAGGGTCAGGATCTGGGGGACTGCTTGTTAAAGGGGGATTCTAAATTCCGATAAGCGTGGGGAAGAGGCAGAGTGAGGGCATGTGGCCTGGTTTGGTTCAGGAGGGGGGCACTCACTCTTCCCACTCCTTTCCTGGCCTGCCAGGATGTATGCTCGGATAAGGGTCTGGTATGGATTTAGGGGGGACCCCACGCCATTTTTTTTACAAATTTTGGTGTGCAGATTCTCCTCATAATCCATACCAGACCCTATGGATTCTCAGGGGGGGGCACCACACCGTTTTTTGAAAGAAATTTGGCATGGGGTTCCCCTTTAAATCCATACCAAACCCAAATGGCCTGATATGAATGGCAAGGTGGACCCCACGCCATTTTTTTAAAAAATGTTTACATTTTTTAAAATTTTCTTCTTGGCAATGGCTTGCAGCCAGGAAAACCAATTTAAATGTCTTTTTTTTTTCTTTATACAGTATATGTCAGTTTTGCGGCTCTATACATGAGATGTTACACTTTACAGGCAGACTAAGGGGTCCCCCAGGGCACTATATTTAAAGGAATTTTTCATTTTATTTGCTTCACTTTAAGCAGCAATAAATAACTGCTCAATTTTTGCATTGATACTCCCATGTCTCCCAGGGTAGTACCCAGCCCCCCATACCCTTTTTATGGCCAATAACTTGCATATAAGCCTTTAAAATTGTGACTTTTTCAAGTTTGGGTCCCATAGACTTTAATAGGGTTCGCAGCTCGGGTCCAAACTTTTTCCATGTTCGGGAGTTCTGGTGTGAACCGAACTGAGGGGTGTTTGGCCCATCACTACTGGGGATACATGAACTGCTGAACAGATTACACAGAGCCTGTCATTGTGTATAGGAGCCTACACAATATACATACTTTTGGTTTATGATATCATTGGAGGAATGCTGAGACTTATAGTTCCCCCATGATATCAGTGGAGTGATGTTGTATACAGGGATAAATAGAACGATACAGACTCTCCTCCTCTCTATACTGCACTAGTATTGGATGAATGGTTCATCCTGAGCATGAGTTTGGGCTGAACATTGGCTGTTCGTCCCGTTCGGGGAACGCCCGAATTTGCAGTGTGTTCGGTGGGTGTTCACCCTGTCAAATGCCCTGCAATGCATTGTGCGCTGTAAAAGCTGGTTGTTAAGGAGTGGGCCCGGCAAGCCGGCCATCATGTCCTTAACAACCGATGAGTCTTCAGCTGTCAATGGGCTGGTAAATAGCTGGTAAATATAGTAAAAAAAAACAAAAAAAAGGCGTGGGGGTCTCCCCCAATCCATACTGGACCCTTATCCGAGCACGCAGCCTGGCAGTTCAGGAAAGGGGGGACAAGTGAACACCCCCTCCCCTCCTGAACCACACCAGGCCACATGCCCTCAACATAGGGGGTGGGTGATTTGGGTCGTGGAGAGCTCTGGGCTGTGGTTGTGGGGGTCTGCAGGCAGGGGGGCTTATCGGAATCTGGAAACCCCCTTAAACAAGGGGGGCACAAATCCCAGCACCCCCTATGTGAATGAGTTTTGGGTACATTGCACCCCTACCCATTTACCAAAAAAAGTGTTAAAATAAATAAAAACAGTTGACAAGTTTTTGACAATTCCTTTATTAAAAATAAAAAAAACAGTGTCCTCTCATGTAGATCCATCGTCAATCACGACGCACCGCCGGAAACAAATTATTTTTTTTAAATCACTCCATCCGCTGAATGGCTGGCTTGCTGTTTGACAGTTCTTACAGTATATAGGTAAGGAAGGGGCCACCTAATGACATCACCTGGTGGCACCGCCCCCTTGTGACATCACAAACTGGTGCATGCTGGGTTGGTGACATCACAAGGGGTGGCGCCACCGGGTGACATCACCAGGTGGCCCACCATTACCTATATAAAACTGTCAAACGGCAAGCCAGCCATTTGGCGGTTTGCCTTCACGGTGGGCAGAACAATTTTTTTTTCATTTTTGGCTTCAGCGGTGCGGCAGTGTTGTGATTGACTTTGGATCTACATCGGTTTTTGTATTTATGTTTTTATTTAATAAAGGAATTGAAAAACCTTTCTCTGTGTTTTTATACATTTTTGACACTTTTTTGGTGAATGGGTAGGCCATACTCATTCAAATGGGAGGGCAGGATCTGGGGGCTCCCTTCTTAAAGACTTCCAGATTTTGATAAGCCCCCTACTCACAGACCCCCACAACTACAGGCCAGGGTTGTGGGGAAGAGAACCTTGCCCCATCAACACAAGGTGCTTTGGGGTGGGGGGAGACCCCCCGCCCCAAAGTACCCACTCCCCCACTCCCCCATGTTAAGGGCATGTGGCCCGGTATAGTTCAGGAGGTGGGGCGCTCGCTCGCCCCCCCCCTTTCCTGGCCTGCCAGGCTGCATGCTCGGAAAAGGGTCTAGTATGGCTTTTGAGGGGACACCACACTGTTTTTTTCATAAATATTGGCATGGGGTTTCCTGTAAAACCCATACCAGACCTAAAGGGCCTGGTATGGCCTGAGGGGACCCCACGCCAGTGTTTAAACATTTTTCTATTGCCGGCAATTGTATTGTATTGCCGGAAATTTAAAAGTCATTTCATGCATTTTTTTGTCTTTAGAAATGTCAAGTTTTGCTGCAGCAGGTTCTATACATGCTGCAAATGCACCATTTTACAGGCAGACTAAGGGGATCCCCAGCCACTGAATATTTCATTTTTATTGTTGCAGTTTAAGCATCATTAAAATCACTGCTCCAGTAAAAAACAATCTTTTAAAAAAAATAAATAAATTGCATTGATACATGTCCCCCGGAGCAGTACCCAGACCCCCATACACTTTTTATGACCATTTATTGCCAAATAAGCCTTCAAAATGGGCGCTTTTGTTTTTTCAAGTTTGGCTACCATAGAGTTTAATAGGGTTCACCGTTTGGGTCAGAACTTTTTCTCTGTTTGGGAATTCTAGTGTGAATTGAACCGGGGGAGTGTTCGGCCCATCTGTATACAGTAGACATCATCCATTCATACACTATCTATATGGAGCCTACACAATATACAGACTTCTGGTCTATGATGTCAGTGGGGGGGATGGTATACACAGGGATATATAGAATGATACAGACTCTCCTCCTCTCTATATACAGTATACATCATCCATTTATACATTATCTATACGGAGATTACACAATATACAGACTTCTGGTCTATGATATCAGTGGAGGGATGTTATACACAGGGATATATAGAATGATACAGACTCTCCTCTCTATATACAGTATACATCATCCATTTATACATTATCTATATGGAGACTACACAAGATACAGATTTCTGATCTATGATATCAGTGGAGGGATGTTATACACAGGGATATATAGAATGATAGACTCTCCTCTCTATATACAGTATACATCATCCATTTATACACTATCTGTATGGATATAGACTTTGTTTAGAGCAGTCAGAAGAATGATTGGTTGCGGTCTCACCTTGTTAGATCTGCCCATACATCCTCCAATCAGACTGTTTGTACTTCCCGACAACGAAGAGACCTGAAAATCGTTCTAGAAAGGTGATAAAACCTGGAACCACGGCACTGGCAGTGTCCAACTTCTACTACTGTATGAAGATCAAATGTGTGTGAATAAGAAGTTAATCTGAACTTTACGTACAATGATTTCCTAATGCAGGAAGAGGAGGCGGGAGAGGGGGATTTCTTTTACTTCCTCTATCGGAGTCTACTCTGCCTTCTGTTACTTCTTACACAACTCATTGCTCGGTGCTTCCAACTACCTCTTTCTATACAGAGATCAGAACAAGTCTAAACCTTCCTCAGGCTGCGTGTATGGGGCTTTTTGTTTTTTAAAAACCGTCCATCCATCCTTGTGAGTGAGTGGCGCCCTGCGGACAGGTGTACGTTTTCATTGGGAGAAAGACCCAGGCTGGGTTTAAGCCAAATGCGTTGTCTCATCCCCTGTAATGGGGGATCACCTGGAGCTGGTAAGAAGTAAACCTTACTATTTGGTGGCGGACTCTTCACATAGGTGTGTGTATAGCCTCGGATGAACGTTACTGGCTATATAAAGCTGCAGGCAGGGCCTGTACAAGGGGGGGGCGGGTGCCCTGGGCGGAGTGTGGGAGGGGCGCCAGTAATAAGAATTACAACAAAATAATCAGGATTTCGCAAGCTCTATGCTGCATCCTCTGTTGCCGCTCCAGTCTGCTCAGCTAAGGATGCGCCCACACCCATATCTGCCTCCAATGTACGGTGGCATCCATGTCCTAATACAGAAGGGGGAGGGATGCTCTCTCCCGGTCCGGGCTCGAGTTCCTCCAGTCTGGCCGGCTCTGCCGGGGCTGTCACAGGAAGAGCTTCTTTACAGGGGGCGGAGCAAGAAGATAACACTACACTGCAGCCCCGATCTCTGCTTCCAGCACTGCAGACATCAGAGCTCAGCACAGGGCAGAGTGAAGATGTGAGATGGATGGATGGATAGTTTCTGTCTTCTGCACCTGTGAGTCCTGATCTGTGCTGCCATGTAAACTCTATCTGGCTGTGCTAAACCTGCTGTACTTTGCACTAAACATGAAAGAGAAAGTAAAACTGTTTAACCACTTGCCGACAGCTGCACGGCGATATACGTCGGCACAATGGCAGTGGTGGGCAAATGGGCGTACCTGTACGTCCCCTTTAATTGGCGGGGCTAGCGGGCGCGCACCGCGTACAGCATGACAGTGCCCGCGGGACTCGATGTCCACCGGTCTCCCGGCGAACGTGTCACGGAGCCGCAGAATGGGGAGATGCCTATGTAAACAAGGCATTTCCCCGTTCTGCCTTGTGTCATGACAGAGATCTACTGCTCCCTGTCATCGGGAGCAGTGATCGCTGTCATGTGAGTTGAAGCCCCTCCCCCCCCCACAGTTAGAATGACTCCCTAGGACACACTTAAGCCCTTTATCGCCCCCTAGTGTTTAACCCCCTTCCCTGCCAGTGTCATTTACACAGTAATCAGTGCATTTTTATAGCACTCATCGCTGTATAAATGACAATGGTCCCAAAATAGTGTCAAAAGTGTCCGACGTGTCCGCCATAATGTCGCAGTCACGATAAAAATAGCAGATCGCCGCCATTACTAATTTTTTAAAAAAATTTATAATAAAAATGCCATAAAACTATCCCCTATTTTGTAGACGCTATAACTTTTGCGCAAACCAATCAACATACGCTTATTGCGATTTTTTTTTACCAAAAATATGTAGAAGAATACATATCAGCCTAAACTGAGGAAAAAAATTGTTTTTTTTATATATTTTTGGGGGATATTTATTATAGCAAATTGTAAAAAATATTGTTTTTTTTCAAAATTGTCGCTCTTTTTTTTGTTTATAGCGCAAAAAATAAAAACCGCAGAGGTGATCAAATACTACCAAAAGAAAGCTCTATTTGTGGGAAAAAAAGGACGTCAATTTTGTTTGGGTGCAACGTCGCACGTTGCGCACAATTGTCAGTTAAGGCGACGCAGTGCCGTATCGCAAAAAATGGCCTGGTCAGGAAGGGGGTAAAATCTTCCGGGGCTGAAGTGGTTAATATGGTGCGATATGCAGGGAGTTTTCAGTGTTCTACAAATTGTGGAGTGTGCAGAAAGTCCATTCTGTTCTGTGTCTTTGCTGCATCTGTGACTGACACTTGTAGCTGCAGCAAAGATCAATACGGCGGTGATGGCCCCGCCCCTTGTTGCCATGTAAGGTACCCAGCCAAATGTAAGTTTCTTTCCTGTGACATGGCAGTCAGCTCCCCTGATCTCCCTGTCAGTGTGTCCTGCTTCATTCATCCCCTGCCTCTAAATTCCAGCTCAGTGCAAGCACAGGGAAGGTGCAGAGCTGCTCTGACAGTCCCCCTACTCTCTCAGCAGAGATGGAGGAGCTGTCCTAAAGTGTAAGTACAGGGCTCTGTACATGTGCGCACTGAGGTAGTGCTGGGGAGAAAGGCCGGGAGATTCTAGCTGTAGAAACACATTATTTCAGCAAGCTGCAAATGCCATAAAACAAGTGTGGAATAGACATTAAAGCAGCATTAATCCCACAAGCAAACATTTATTGTATTGCAGGTTATCAATTCCTGTGAATTAATGTGATGGCTGCATTTGTTTTCTTTTTTCGACTCTCTTTCTTCTGTTTTTATCTGGTGATCCAGCCAGAAAGTCTGTTGTTTTTCAAAAGAACAAGCTCACTTGCAGATACAGAGATGAGACAAACCGTTTACCACTGGCAGGGGGGTGCTTACAATGGTCAGCATATATTTTAAGTATGTGAAGGAATGTGATGTAAATAATAATAATCTGAAAATGTCTATTTTCTTATGTGCATACATATTTTTCTCCTTACTCATTATATAAGTATACAGATTAGCTCTGTTCCTATATTTTTCTCAAAATGGCGGGTACCCTCTACATCCCACACATCAGAAGAACGCGGAACTGAAGATAAAACCAAGGACAGCCAAACCTCGTTATGAAGATTCTCCATCTTCTTTTCTATCTTAACCAATGAGATGTACCTATTAGACTAACATAGCAATGACGTATTTTTGTGTATAAAACATTAGCACCGCCTTGAATAAATTAGAAGTGTAAAAAGTAACGGTGCTGAGCGTGTCTCAGAGTGTTTACTTTTATATGCATGCATAGCCACACTTTCCAATTAGAGACAGCAGCAGATAACCTTGGGCTCGATTGGAGCTCTTAATCATTTCCTTAACAGATGGTGCCGAAACCCGGGACCTCAGGCTACAGTCGAAGCCATACCGCGATAAGCATTCGATCGTTAATTGAAAGATGAGACGGGGGTTTGCGCAGCCCTAACAGTACCGGTAAGTCTTCTTTATATTCTTACCACTGTACGACTTTCTTATCTTTCGGTTGACCGCTGGATTCTGTCGGTATGCTGAGACTGTCTTAGAGGCAGGTATTTCCTCGCCTGAGGTTGTTTTAACGAACCTGCCAATGGGTTTCTGCTGTCTGTATTTGTTCACTGTCTGCCATTCTTTGGGCTACGAAACTCAGCAGTCTAAAAGTGCTACATGTGTGTTCTCATCTCCAGACGAGCTGTCGGCCTCTGGAGTGAGATGGATTATTGTAGCAGACGGTTATAGGACGGGTTACTCAAGGGTTTGTGGGATCTTTGAGGGAAATCTCAGCTGCTGGAGCCCCCCGCAGTCTGAAAGCGTTACAGATGTCTCACCCCCAGATGAGCTGTCGGCCTCTGGGAGTAACTGTAATGACGACCTTTAACTGGGTTTAAGGGGAGTTGTCTGCCCCTGAGGTTACCTTAGCCTGCTGAAATTTTGCAGTTCGAAGAGTGGCAGGTGTAATGTCCTGTCGTGAGTGTATTTGTGGCTTACTGTTTGCTATACACGAGAGGGGTTGGGAACTGGTTAAGGTCGGAGGGGGGGCTGCCCGGGGGATCTGTTGGGTCGCGGGCCGTTGCTCCTCACTACCCCTGATGTGTTTGTTCTTGTTCTGAGATTAACCGTACATTACAGGGTTATAGCAGACAGTAGCAGCTAGGAGCGCAGTCTTATGTGCCCCCACCCAAGGAATTTGTTGATAAAGAACACTGAGAAGAATATTAACCCCTTGGTTGTACGTATTCTCCTCTCAAGCCGTTAGCCGAGAAACAGAGAGAGTAAAGAAAGTGATATTGTAAAGAAAGTGATATTGTGAAGAGAAGAAGATGTTGAAATAGTTAACAAAGTTGAACGAAGTGGCGAAAGTTATGTTGCTAAAGAAACAGGGAGAAAAATCCTGTGTGATAAAGAAAATTGGATAAAGGAAGTTAAGAAAGATGGCGATTGTATTATGTATGTGTATCACAGAGTTGAGGATACAGTATGTGAAATTACCACGCTATGTTGGAACTTGAAACAAAAGGAGGGGAGGGACAGCACTGCCCTCCGTCTAACAACCACTCCTTTCTCACCACCCCCATACCTCCCAACTTTTGAACTTCAGAAAGAGGGACACTTATGGGAGGAAGCGACTGACCGCGCGATACGTGCACTGCGGCAAAAAGAAAGATTCTCACTGGTGCATACAAAAACCCCAGCACAGTCATTTAAAAAAATAAGAATAAAAAGCTTCATTACAAATGATTTTGCATAAACTATGGAAGTGTGCATTACACAAAGTGTGGAAGGATTCAGGAGTGCGTTATGTACAGAGTGCAGGGTTCAGGATAGGGCTAGATACAGAGTGCAGGGCTCTGGAGTGTGTTATGCACAGGGTGCAGGGTTCTGGAGTTACATATAGAGTGCAGGGTATTGGCATGTGTTATGTACAGAGTGCAGGCACAGTGCATGGTTCTGGAGTGCGTTACGTACAGAGTGCAAGGGTTCAAGAGCGCTAGGTACAGAGTGCAGTCATCCATCCACATGTCACTATTGCCCTTCTCCTCAACTATAACATCTGAACCCCCCTCCCTACACACACACACATATAACACACACCACACCACACACACACACATATAACACACACTACACCACACACACATATAACACACACCACACCACACACACATATAACACACACCACACCACACACACATATAACACACACCACACACACACACACATAACACACACACATACATAACACACACCACACACACTTTTGTAAAAGTAGCACCTTTCTGTAGATGTCTTCTATCCAGTGCAGCCACAGCTTCCTTCTCCTTTCAGTGCACTGGGTATCTTACACTCCTGGAGCAGGAAGGAGATAAGGATTAGGGGGAAGCTCGCCCCCCTCCTCCCTCCTCAAACACACTGCAGTCCGACTTTCACTTGTCCCGACTTTAGTGCAGACTGCAGAGCAGAGAGCCTGTTGAAGGAGCCGAGCTGAGCTGTTACTTTCACTTTCAACTGCAGAAGCCAGGCTTCTGTATTTAGGTGAAAGTGGGGAGCTGTCTGTGAGTGCAGGTCTAATGGAGGCTGAAAAAACTCTGGGGGAGAGGAATAGATAGCTGATCCTGGCCAGCAATATATGAATGCCGGTGTGGTGTCACTTCAGTTCACTATGCACTGGTTTGACAGAGGGGCGGGTCTGGATAGCAGTCCCGCCCTACCCGACATCACACTCTCTTTTTGACAGGTGAAGTCTCTCATTGGGGCTGCACAGTGCACATCCAGCTGACTTGCTAGGCAATCCCTGGCTGTACTGGATGTGCACACTGCTGCAGGTCCTATTGAGAGAAAAATTAGCTTGTAGTCAACAGCATTATGCGGGACAAATCCCCTGTATGGCGGGATAGCGGGACAAAGGTGTCAAAGCGGGAATGTCCAGCCCAATCCGGGACTGTTGGGAGGTATGCACCCAAGCACAACCCACTGTGACAACTCAGCCCGGCGGCCATCTTAGTGCACCCATGCCTTCACTTTCTACCCAGCCCAGTGCACTTCCTGCCGGTGGCCATCTTGGTACACCCAGTAAGCTTAAACAGCCTGTACCCAGCCCTCCCTGTTTTAAACCAGGATGGTTCGTACCACACATCTGTCTTCCCCAATACGGAAGCATCACATTCCCAGGCCGGATATGTTAATGATGAAGAAGCGTCTGAGTGGGAAGCCCAACAACAGGCAGCAAGGCCACCCACTGATTTAACCCCCAATCCGGCTCCGGACTCACAGTTCCGAGAGGATCTCACATGCTGGCAACTGTAAGGAACAGTGCCTCTTGCCATCCCCCGCCCCAACAACAGTCTCGGTTACCAGAAGGGGCACCAGTGATGTATGTCGCTTTTACTCCATCACAAGCAGAGGCCTTAGTGACAAGTCTGCCTGACCCAGAGAATCAGCCAATTCCCTTCTACCACAGGATAGTGCAGATACAAGAAACTTACTCAGCTGCCTGGAGAGACTTGATCAGCCTATGCCAAATCAAAGCAGGACATGTCTTTTGGCCATTCATGCAGACAGCCTTCAATGATGCCAGCCTGACAAGTGCCACTTCCTACACCTCAGGCGTGGAGTTCTGTGCACAACTCCACGACTGGGCAAAGGAGAATTTGACGGATCAGACCACCACAATCCAAGATATTACCCAAGATAAAGGGGAGTCTGAAGAAGTATCATGCTAGACTCGTACAGGCCTTTGATGATCTGAGTTTCTCCCACTTTGAAAAGAGACACACACGTTTCCTGCGTGGGAGTGGATGGGGTGCCCCGCTCCAGTCCATTTGTAAAGCCACTCCAAGTGGGGACATTTCCTGATTTGCTTTCCAGATTTGTGGCGTCCTCTACATGTCCCTTGAATCTACTAGGAGCTGATGTGTTGTCCGGACTACAGGCCTCAATCAGGACACGCCTGAAGGGGGGATGAAGTTACATACTCCCCTATCTTTAGAAGACTAATCTGCTTTGTGTTCTCTGCCTCTCCTGATGACACTTAATGAAGCAAAAACTTCAAGTTCAATACTGCAGGAAGTACTTGACAGAATCCCTGCGTGCCTATGGTCCACAGGACCGGAAGACAACGGTCACTTAAAGGTGCCACCAGTTTCAGTCAAGCTAAAAGAGGGCGCATCATTGCCCCGGAAACCACAATAACCCCAAGAAGAGAACCCCTAAAGGAGAACCAGGTACCTGCTGTGGATGACTTTGACTGCAAAATACCTCACAGAGGTGGACCTTACAAACATTTTCTTCAGTGTCCACCCTCACCCCTCCTGCTGGTACCTTTTTGCATTCATCCACGGAAAGAAACGGAAACATACCTAAACAGTGGTGCCACAAGGGGTACAGAACTTTCCAAGCCAGTTTGCAAAAGCTATGGCTATCATCCTTGACACATGACAAGAGGAACACCCGGAAGTGATTCTCTTCCAACATGTTGAGGACCTTCTCCTTTGTGCAGCTGACTTACCCCCTGTTGAAGTCACCTCAGAAAGCCTGTTGTGCTATCTTGCCAACCAGGGGTGCAAAGTCTCAAAGCCCAAATTGCAGTGGTGCTCAACACCTGTCATTTTCCTTGGACACTGTTTGTCCCATGGGACAAGACACCCCACTGAAGACAGGGTGCAAGTAATCTGATATCCCACTGCCACAAGGTCAGAAATCCCTTCATGCCTTCCTTGGACTAATTTCCTAGTGCAGAGCATGGATTTCAGAAGCCTTCCTACTGATGCTCTGCAATCAGACCCCTTCCAGATGTCTCCTGAAGAAATATCTAAAGTTTGAAGCCCTTAAGTGCGCCACCCCCGGCGCTAGGGCTCCCAGCCTACGACAAAACGCTCAAGCTCTTTGTATCCGAACGTCTGGGACATGCTGCAGGTGTACTCACCCAATCACACGGCATCAGCCTACGCCCCATAGGATATTATTCCTGTCGGCTGGATGTGGTAGCAAGAGGAGGCCTATTGTGTCTGCGAGCTGGCTTTGCTACACAAGCCTTGCTTGACAAAACTTTGAACTTGGTCCTCGGACACTGCCTCGTTCTGCTTGCTCCCCATGACGTTGTTGCCATATTCAACCAAGATCCAGCCGAAACACTTGTCCACTACCAGACACTTGAGACTCCTGTGTTCCCTCCTACTGGACAGCATTACTCTATTAAGTTGTCAAACACTGAACCCTACCACCCTTCTTCCACTCCTCGAGGGGGGAAAGGAGGAGTAGAGTCTTGACTTGTCACCTCATGACCACACAGGACACGCGGTCACCACTGAAAACACTGTTCTACAAGCTGAAGCCTTACCACCGGTGATGTCTGCACAGGAGGCAGAGCTGTAAGCACTTACTACAGCATGTAAATGGGCAGAGGGAAAAAGAGCCAACATTCATATGGACTCAAGATATGCTTTCAGCATTGCCCATGATTATGGTGTTATCTAGGACAGAGGATTCCTGACGGCTGCAGGAACACCTGTGAAAAATTGATGCCTTGCTTCTCCCAACCCAAGTGACTATTCTGAGTAAAGCACACGACAAAATGAACTCAAAGGAAGCTTGAGTCAATCATCTAGCCAATTCAGCTGCCAAACAGACAGCTGGTGGTCCACGGGAAGTGGACAGCAGGGTGGTAGAAGAAGACCACCCCGTGCTTACCTTACAGACTTTCCCAGTGGACAGAGTTTATCTAAAAGAACTACAGGAAACAAGTCCGGATAAGAAGGAAAGCTGGAAACGGAGAGGAGCAACTCTCAGAAATGGACTATTCGAGTGCAACAAGAAGCCTTGTCTACCCAGGAGTATGTACCCAGCCGTGGTGCAATGGGCACATGGAGCTGCCCACTTGACAAAGACTTTTATGAACTCTCTTATCAACAAGTGTTGCACCAAGAGTTACTCCACTGACCGACAACTTCTGCAGATCATGCATTATCTGCACCAAATGTAACCCAGGATGCACAGAAGAAGCACAGAAGAAGCACCTGGCAAAAGCCCTATACCCCATTCCAGAGGATGCAAATTTATCATTCTCAAGTGCCAAGAAGTGGCAGATTCGAAAACGCCCTAGTGGAAGTGGTCACGACTGCCAGGACCACAGCTAAGAAACTACTGAGCGAGATAGTATGTAGATTTAGGGTCCCAGAGGTGATATTGAGAGATCAGGGACCAGCCTTAACAGCAACCCTTACAAAAGAGATTTGGGCAGCACTGGGGGTTCAGTTGGTACTACACATCCCATACCACCCTCAAAGTAGCGGGAAGGTGGAAAGGATGAATGGGACACTAAAAACAGGATGTTAAAGATGGCCCAAGAGACTAACATGAGTTGGCCAGACAGTTAGCCCATTGCCCTTTTCAGTGTCAGACACACCCCCGGGGGAAACATGCCCTATCCCCTTATGAAATTTTGTTTGGTTCAGCTCCCAGACTTGATTGTTACTTTCCACAACAGTTACAGTTGCAGTCTGATGTGTTGACTAATTATGTAACCACATTATCACGAGAATTAACCTGAATGCATGTCCATGTGTTTTCTTCCATTCCAGATCCTGAATTAGATACAGGAACACACCAACTACTGTCTGGAGATCCTTGAGCCAAGATATGATGGTCCATTCCAAGTTTTGCTGACCACAGCCACCTCAGTCTAGTTGGCCAGGAAGAACACCTGAATGCACGCTTATCACTGCAGGAGAGCGTGTTTTCGGGTGCTGCATATCCTTTTTCTGTTTGATCTAGAGGGAATCTGGACCAGTGAATGTGCCCTTGCAAAGGTCATTATGCCCCCCCCCCATATCCTAACCAAAGATACCCCTGATACATACACTAACCCAGCACACAGTCAGAGGAGGAAGCGAGCAGCTCTCTCCGGAAGCTTTGACCCTCATGTATACATAGATGTCATAAGGGTTACAAGGGGGGTCCCTGATGAGTTTAAAGCCAGGGATCAGGTAAAAGCTGGTTTTGAGTCTTTGATCCCCATAACAACTGTCAGCAAGAATGTAGATTGGATTAACTACATGCAATGGTTATGCAATAGAGTTTGTCGATCAGCATACCTGTCTCCATGTGTTCATCTCTAGAGACCAGCTGACCCTCACCTGACTGCTTTGTAACCTCTCCTCTAAGCATGGCCCCACCCCAGGCCCTATCAGGGAACCCTATATTAACCTGTGCACTGCAAGCCAGCAGTGCTGATTAACCACTGTGTGTTAGCCTCTGTGTGTACTTACTGTGTTTCCTACATCTGATTCCTGTTACCGACCTTGGCTTGTCCCTTACTTTCCTTGTTGTTCCAGCCTGCTGCCTCCTTCCTCTTCTCCTGTAGTCTACCGTGAGCGTGAGCTGTGAGACCCTGGGGGCCGCGACCTGGAGCCAGAGTGCAGCGCAGTCCATCCTCACCACTAGAGGCTCTGGTGAACACCTGCTGGCTCTTAGACTCCGCGCCCTGGGGAATCTATGCTCTAGCTCCCAGTGGGATCTGTGTCAGTGATCCAGTAGACCTGCTTCCTGAACCTCCCAGGGTTCAATCTGCAGCAGTCAGCCGTAGGGTCCACTACCTTGCGGTGCACTCCTGATCCCAACGGTGTGCATCTGTCACCCAGCCTCTAGGTGACCTGGCACTACACATATTATAACCAACAGAGATTTGTAAATTACACTAAAAATGCCCTCCAGGGAATTGCTGACTAGTTAGCTCCCACTTCCTACATGACATTCCAGGACCGGATGGCCTTAGACATGCTGCTAGCTGGGAAAGGTGTTTTGTAAAATCATAGGAAAAAATGGGAACCTGTTGTACATACATTCCTGATAATAATGGCCCAAATGGTAAGGTTACTCTAGCTATAAAGAAATTAGAAGATCTGTCATTGGAGTTGAAGAACTCAGGTATCACAGACCCATGGGATCAATACTTTAGCTGGATGAGTGGGTGGCAGAAGGTGCTCGCCCAGATACGGGTAAGGGTATTAATAATCCTGGTTCTTTTAACCCTGATTGTATGCTGTATTCTACCTTTCGTAAAAAGTTAATGAGCAAGGCTGTAGACAATAACACACCTACATTTCTCCACCAAGAAGAAGAGGACCTCCTTATGATGGAAGATGACAAACCCTTCACTCCTCTACAGTCACTCCCTGTCCATAACCTCACAATCCTATAGGGTTTTAGGGATAGATAGCGCCTGACTGCACCTCTCCAGCTGTATCGAGGAGGGAAGTGAACAGTTGCTGCCCAATTCTATATACAGCCTAAAAGAGTTGCTGAGGAGAAGGGGCCAGGCTAAAGTGGGACCTTTAGTATTAGGGACAGAAAAGAGAAAATAGTCATTTTGGGGGGGATTGTGAAGGAATGTGATGTAAATAATAATAATCTGAAAATGTCTATTTTCTTATGTGCATACATATTTTTCTCCTTACTCATTATATAAGTATACAGATTAGCTCTGTTCCTATATTTTTGTCAAAATGGCGGGTACCCCCTACATCCCACACATCAGAAGAACGCAGAACTGAAGATAAAACCAAGGACAGCCAAACCTCGTTATGAAGATTCTCCATCTTCTTTTCTATCTTAACCAATGAGATGTACCTATTAGACTAACATAGCAATGACGTATTTTTGTGTATAAAACATTAGCACCGCCTTGAATAAATCAGAAGTGTAAGAAGTAACGGTGCTGAGCGTGTCTCAGAGTGTTTACTTTTATATGCATGTATAGCCACACTTTCCAATTAGAGACAGCAGCAGATAACCTTGAGCTCGATTGGAGCTCTTAATCATTTCCATAACAAGTAAAATCTTTTTACTAAAAGGGGAAAAAAATGTTACAGTAAATAATTATAACGTGTGAACTGGAGTTTTACTTCAATTTGTTAGTGTATCTAAATCTGTTAGCTTGTCTATCAGTCCCCTTCCCCCAGGCTGATAGTTCTGCTATCTGCTGTGCCTCCTGTTCTCCTTTATCCAGAGTGGGAGCCTAAAGCCTAAAAGAAAATGAATGCAGCCACCACATCGAATGATTGGTAAGCTGCAATATATTACAATTTTGTTTTTCAGGATAATATTTCTGAACCACTCCCCAGTTCATGCACACTAAAGTATTGTAGATGTTCTGAAGAAACAGTAAAAGAACTTTAAAGTGGACCCTCCCTACCCTAAAAACCTTTGGATCTTCTGAATACCCCCCTTCCCCCTTTTCCACAGTCATAAAGCTCTGAACTCTGCCTCGCTACTGACCCCTGAACTCTGCCTCGCTACTGACCCCCCGACTCTGCCTCGCTACTGACCCCCCGACTCTGCCTCGCTACTGACCCCCCCAACTCTACCTTGCTACTGACCCCCCCAACTCTGTTTCGGTACTGACCCCCCGACTCTGCCTCGCTACTGACCCCTGAACTCTGCCTCACTACTGGCCCCCCAACTCTGCCTCGCTACTGACCCCCCAACTCTGCCTCGTTACTGACCCCCCAACTCTGTGCCGCTACTGACCCCCCAACTCTGCCTCGTTACTGACCCCCCAACTCTGTGCCGCTACTGACCCCCAACTCTGTGCCGCTACTGACACCCCAACTCTGCCTCGTTACTGACCACCCAACTCTGTGTCGCTACTGACCCCCCAACTCTGCGTTGCTACTGACCCCCCAACTCTGCGCCGCTACTGACCCCCCAACTCTGCCTCATTACTGACCCCCCAACTCTGCCTTGCTACTGACCCCCGAACTCTGCCTCGCTATTGACCCCTGAACTCTGCGCCGCTACTGACCCCCCAACTCTGCCTCGCTACTGACCCCCAACTCTGCCTCGCTACTGACCCCCAAACTCTGCCTCGCTACTGACCCCCCAACTCTGCCTCCCTACTGACCCCCCAACTCTGCCTCGCTACTGACCCCCAACTCTGCCTCGCTACTGACCCCCCAACTCTGCCTCGCTACTGACCCCCCAACTCTGCCTCGTTACTGACCCCCCAACTCTGCCTCGCTACTGCCCCCCGAACTCTGCCTAGCTATTGACCCCCGAACTCTGCGCCGCTACTGACCCCCGAACTCTGCCTTGCTACTGACCCCCAAACTCTGCCTTGCTACTGACCCCCCAACTCTGCCTCGCTACTAACCCCCTGACCCTGCCTCGCTACTGACCCCTGAACTCTGCCTCGCTACTGAGCCCCCAACTCTTCCTCACTACTGACCCCACAACTCTGCGCCGCTACTGACCCCCCAACTCTGCGCCGCTACTGACCCCCCAACTCTGTGCCGCTACTGACCCCCCAACTCTGCGCCACTACTGACCCCCCGACTCTGCGTCGCTACTGACCCCCCAACTCTGCGCCGCTACTGACCCCCCAACTCTGCACTGCTACTGACCCCCCAACTCTGCCTCACTACTGACCCCCCAACTCTGCCTCGCTACTGACCCCCCATCTTTGCCTCATTACTGGCCCCCCAACTATGCCTCGCTACTGACCCCTGAACTCTGCCTAGCTATTGACCCCCGAACTCTGCGCTGCTACTGACCCCCGAACTCTGCCTTGCTACTGACCCCCGAACTCTGCCTCGCTACTGACCCCCTGAATTCTGCCTCGCTACTGACCCCCAAACTCTGCCTCACTACTGACCCCTTAACTCTGTGCCACTACTGACCCCTGAACCCTGCCTCACTACTGACCCCTGAACTCTGCATCACTACTGACCCCTGAACTCTGCATCACTACTGACCCCTGAAGTACTAAATGAGGGATAGGGCTGAATTGCCCAGGAGGATGGGGAAAAAGGACTTTTAAGGTGCTGTTTACATCAAAAATATAGTCAAAAAATTCTGTACAATCATATTAAAAAATGAAAAATTTTTATTGAGTTAGGTTAAAATAATTAGTGTCTCTCATAGAAAATGGGACATGCTTTTAAGAACAATATGACATTAATGAATATCACCCAAAATTGTTCACATTGGACAATGCAACATAAAGCAACTACTTAAAGGTGCCATGACAATCTGCCGCTCGACATGTTTCGCTCTAATACGAGCTTCTTCAGGAGTTTAAAGGCTGTGATTGTATTGGACTCTATAATGATGGGAAAATAGACAATAAATCAATACAAATATACAAACATATTGAAAATACATCCAATGGATGAATAAATTAGCTTATCAGAAAATAAATTGATACAGAGCATATAAATGCATACATGTAAGTAGAAGTTTGGAGAACAGACCGTTCCACCAACTGTATATGAAAAATCATAATTTGTATATCTTACCAGGCTGTAATGCATCAATGCGACATAGATGTTTCAATTGAGTGGCGACTTGAGTGTCTCAATAGAGAGGCAAATTAGTGCTAATTTTGAACCGGGAAATTCTATCATACATGTAGGGACATCGCTGCCATAATGTGACCACAGGGGAACACAAAGTTATATACTGGCCCTTTAAAAGAAACAACAAAATAGAATTAGTAAGGAAGGGGGGGATGGGGGGGGGGATTGTCTGGGAATGAAGAAATCAGACTCAAAACATCCCTGTTTGGTTTTAAGGTGTATTTGTAGGGTAGAGCCAATTAGGAGTATTTACCTGAAGCATAAAAGTATCACGGTATATGTGTTGAATAAATGTGGCTAGATATAGTAGTTTCGTCAAACCAGTCAATGGTGACTACAGAAACGATAACCAATCGCGATATTTTCTGAAGTGAAGAAAAGATATAGTATAAAGGACCATGGAAGTTCCACACATGCAGCTCACTGCCAACTGACAGTAATGCTGTAGAGGGAGAACTTACTTTGTGGGCAGTAGTCCGGCATGCAGATTAGGGAGAACCTCACGCTGCCTCCATTGAATGGCGCCGATAGCAGAGCTGTGGGCGGTGTATGACCGCCTTTATGTACCCCCACCACGGCGGCGTCTGATTTCGCCGCCGTGATGCGGACGCTTGTTGAGGCTGGCCGCGTCATACCCTGGGGGAGGAGGAACGCGGCGGCGTCATTCTGACGTCCGTAGCGTGCCAGGAGCGTAGTGCGCATGTCTCTGGATTAATTGAGCCAGTGCGATATCCGGGTGCCGACGGCGCCATGTTGGAAATGGGAAAAGAAAAGGTATAAAGTATTGAAACTAGACTTAAAGCATTCCGCCTATCTAGCATCCATTAAATAAAAAAACTGGCTCATATGTATCTCATTGTACGTATTTAAACACCCCATTTAATGCAGCAACCAGGATCAAAAAGGAGGGGCCACCACTCTGGGGACGATTGGCTCTACATCTCCAATAGTGGGTGCCCCGGGCGTCCGTGTGGTCTAAACTGACAGAGATCAACCCAACATAAGAATATTCCCGGAATATTATTGCCAATCATGAAGAGAAACAAACAAAGTTTTTGTTAAAAAACCTTAATTGATGTTTGCAACAACAGCCTGACAGAGTATAGCACAGAGTAAAACAGTAAAGGTTCAATGATATCAAATATAACATACAAAAATATATATGGTCATAATCTGGTTATTATTAAATATTTTAACATAGCTTATACAGATATGTGACGCCAAATCAGTACAGAATTGAGAATACAGAATAGGTAATATTTTAACATGAATTATGTATATATGTGACGTCATATTAGTACAGCATTGAAAAATATGTGATTAATGACCTTTTAAAGGCAAGGAAAAGAAAAAGAGAGAGCAATTTCCATTGCTCTCTCTTTTTCTTTTCCTTGCCTTTAAAAGGTCATTAATCACATATTTTTCAATGCTGTACTAATATGACGTCACATATATACATAATTTATGTTAAAATATTACCTATTCTGTATTCTCAATTCTGTACTGATTTGGCGTCACATATCTGTATAAGCTATGTTAAAATATTTAATAATAACCAGATTATGACCATATATATTTTTGTATGTTATATTTGATATCATTGAACCTTTACTGTTTTACTCTGTGCTATACTCTGTCAGGCTGTTGTTGCAAACATCAATTAAGGTTTTTTAACAAAAACTTTGTTTGTTTCTCTTCATGATTGGCAATAATATTCCGGGAATATTCTTATGTTGGGTTGATCTCTGTCAGTTTAGACCACACGGACGCCCGGGGCACCCACTATTGGAGATGTAGAGCCAATCGTCCCCAGAGTGGTGGCCCCTCCTTTTTGATCCTGGTTGCTGCATTAAATGGGGTGTTTAAATACGTACAATGAGATACATATGAGCCAGTTTTTTTATTTAATGGATGCTAGATAGGCGGAATGCTTTAAGTCTAGTTTCAATACTTTATACCTTTTCTTTTCCCATTTCCAACATGGCGCCGTCGGCACCCGGATATCGCACTGGCTCAATTAATCCAGAGACATGCGCACTACGCTCCTGGCACGCTACGGACGTCAGAATGACGCCGCCGCGTTCCTCCTCCCCCAGGGTATGACGCGGCCAGCCTCAACAAGCGTCCGCATCACGGCGGCGAAATCAGACGCCGCCGTGGTGGGGGTACATAAAGGCGGTCATACACCGCCCACAGCTCTGCTATCGGCGCCATTCAATGGAGGCAGCGTGAGGTTCTCCCTAATCTGCATGCCGGACTACTGCCCACAAAGTAAGTTCTCCCTCTACAGCATTACTGTCAGTTGGCAGTGAGCTGCATGTGTGGAACTTCCATGGTCCTTTATACTATATCTTTTCTTCACTTCAGAAAATATCGCGATTGGTTATCGTTTCTGTAGTCACCATTGACTGGTTTGACGAAATTACTATATCTAGCCACATTTATTCAACACATATACCGTGATACTTTTATGCTTCAGGTAAATACTCCTAATTGGCTCTACCCTACAAATACACCTTAAAACCAAACAGGGATGTTTTGAGTCTGATTTCTTCATTCCCAGACAATCCCCCCCCCCATCCCCCCCTTCCTTACTAATTCTATTTTGTTGTTTCTTTTAAAGGGCCAGTATATAACTTTGTGTTCCCCTGTGGTCACATTATGGCAGCGATGTCCCTACATGTATGATAGAATTTCCCGGTTCAAAATTAGCACTAATTTGCCTCTCTATTGAGACACTCAAGTCGCCACTCAATTGAAACATCTATGTCGCATTGATGCATTACAGCCTGGTAAGATATACAAATTATGATTTTTCATATACAGTTGGTGGAACGGTCTGTTCTCCAAACTTCTACTTACATGTATGCATTTATATGCTCTGTATCAATTTATTTTCTGATAAGCTAATTTATTCATCCATTGGATGTATTTTCAATATGTTTGTATATTTGTATTGATTTATTGTCTATTTTCCCATCATTATAGAGTCCAATACAATCACAGCCTTTAAACTCCTGAAGAAGCTCGTATTAGAGCGAAACATGTCGAGCGGCAGATTGTCATGGCACCTTTAAGTAGTTGCTTTATGTTGCATTGTCCAATGTGAACAATTTTGGGTGATATTCATTAATGTCATATTGTTCTTAAAAGCATGTCCCATTTTCTATGAGAGACACTAATTATTTTAACCTAACTCAATAAAAATTTTTCATTTTTTAATATGATTGTACAGAATTTTTTGACTATATTTTTGATGTAAACAGCACCTTAAAAGTCCTTTTTCCCCATCCTCCTGGGCAATTCAGCCCTATCCCTCATTTAGTACTTTATCATAGGATGTGGTGCTACCAGTTGAGTATCTCTGTCCTTCCTATATTCTAATACTGACCCCTGAACTCTGCATCACTCCTGAACTCTGCCACACTACTGACCCCTGAACTCTGCATCACTACTGAACTCTGCCTCAATACTGACCCCTGAACTCTGCATCACTACTGACCCCTGAACTCTGCATCACTACTGACCCCTGAACTCTGCATCACTACTGACCCCTGAACTCTGCATCACTCCTGAACTCTGCCTCACTACTGACCCCTGAACTCTGCATCACTACTGACCCCTGAACTCTGCATCACTACTGACCCCTGAACTCTGCATCACTACTGACCCCTGAACTCTGCATCACTCCTGAACTCTGCCTCACTACTGACCCCTGAACTCTGCATCACTACTGACCCCTGAACTCTGCATCACTACTGACCCCTGAACTCTGCCACACTACTGACCCCTGAACTCTGCATCATTACTGAACTCTGCCTCACTACTGACCCCTGAACTCTGCATCACTACTGACCCCTGAACTCTGCATCACTACTGACCCCTGAACTCTGCCACACTACTGACCCCTGAACTCTGCCACACTACTGACCCCTGAACTCTGCATCACTCCTGAACTCTGCCTCACTACTGACCCCTGAACTCTGCCTCACTACTGACTCCTGAACTCTGCATCACTACTGACCCCTGAACTCTGCATCACTACTGACCCCTGAACTCTGCATCACTACTGACCCCTGAACTCTGCATCACTACTGACCCCTGAACTCTGCATCACTACTGACCCCTGAACTCTGCATCACTACTGACCCCTGAACTCTGCATCACTTGCTACTGAACCCTTGCACACTGTACATCCCTTTAAGCCTCACCCAATAGCCAGCACAGTGAAAGCCACACACCACACTTTCCTCTAGCTGGGCCCAATTTATTATTTTAAAAATAACCCATTTCCTGACTCCTGCACTCACATTTCATTTTGCTTTTTGCACTTTGTAGTTTATCCATTCCTGACTTCTGCACTCCATATATATTTTTTTTTTCTTTCCACATCAGTAAACAGTATTTGGAGGGCTAAATCCGTTTGATGTTCATTAACTGTCGCCTTCTCGTATTCACATCATAGTGGATTATACTTTTTCTCATTGCTTTTTATATCGTCATAATGACCAACGGATTCCATTACGCCTCTTTACCAACAAGTCCTCTGTCACTTCCATCTCGTAAGCCCCACCAACTAGGACTCGATAACCAAAGGGACCCATCCTTTTCCAACTCAGTTTAGAGAAAGAGGGGACCAGTAAGGAGAAAGAAAAAGGACAAAAACACCAACAAAAAATACAAGAAGAGAGGTTTGTAAAAATGAACTTTTGGGCTCCCCCTGCCCATCTTCTACTGACCCAGCCTGTATTGTGTACCAAATTACCTATGCCCTAATACCCCGATCCCCCCACCTGCTCCCTATATATTTATCCTGTGCCCTACTAAGCTATATATTTAACTAAAAATGTTCATATCCAGAAACACTTTATTATAGCATCCTTTGCCTGCAAGGATACCAGTTGCCTATATACCTATATTAAGCCCATCCCTCAGTCTATTCCGTGTCTATGCCGATCCCACTATTAATGACTCTTCACTTTCTCTATCCACATCTTCCACATGCTTTCAAATTCCTGAAGATTGCCCCTTTTTATGTACTCCATTCTTTCCCTACCCAAGGTTTCATTCATTGTAGAGATCCAGTCTTTCACGGTGGGGGGCTCCTTTACCTGCCATCTAAGTGCTATCAACTTTCTAGCCTGAAACAGGGCCCGCGTGACAGCTAAGGTAGTACTCAACCTTTCTCCCATCACTCTTCTATGCCCCAGAATACAAGCCAAGGCCTCGTTTGCCACTGTCGTACCGAAAATATTTCCCAAGTTCCCAGTCACCTCCTCCCAGTATCTAAACAGCTTGGGACACCTCCACACCATGTGAATGAGATCTCCCGTCCTTCGACACCTGGGGCAGTTGTCATTGGGCCTTCTCCCAAATTTAAAAAGTCTTTTAGGAGTATAATAGGCTCTGTTTAACAGCATTAAGTGTGAGAGTCTCTGTGAAGGGGTCACAGAAACCTGCGCTCCCAACTCCAAAATTCTCGCCCATTGTTCCTGGGTCATTCCTCCCACCTCCTCTTCCCATTTAGCCTTTACCCCAAGGAGTATTTCCCTGCTATTAACCGATTTGCTTAATTGGTCATAAATTCTTGAAATTACCCCTCTAGTGGGGGTTATTTGAGTTATGCACTGAAATAGAGGCATCTCTTCCCATCTCGGAGTCTGGGCTTTAAATTGTGCTTTAAGGGCATGTTCCAACCGGACATATAGGAAGAAAGACCCCCGGGGAAGCCTAAACTAACCAGTTCTGAAAATTTCTTTAACCCAGAGTCGTTATATAATTGACTTAGCTTACTGATACCAAGCTTCTCCCACTCTCTGAATATGCCTATCTTAAGAACTTCCTGCAAATTACGGTTGTTCCAAATAGGAGAGTAGGCTGTTAAGGCTCCATACCCCATCTTTTTCTTAACTGTTTTCCAAAGTTTGATTATCAATTTAATTGTTGGAAATTTATCATGGAACGCGTCCGCCTCTAGGGCTTCGATAATTGTATTATGTGTGGAGCTCAACAACAGTAACTTGCCATTAGGGGTGCCTCCTTTCGGTATCCCACAGCCCAATAATTGCTGCAACTGAGTTGAGTAAAAATAACTCTCGGGATGTGGGAGGGCAAAGCCCCCCTCCTGGGTAGGGAGCTGGAGCACTCCAAGACGGATCCTGGCTTGTTTCCCCTTCCAAATCAATTCCCTAAAGAGACTGTCAATTTTTTTAAACCACTTCTTACCTATCCAGACAGGGGAATTATGCAAGACGTATAGCAGTTGTGGCATCCATATCATTTTTATTAAGCTACATCTTCCTGCAACTGATAGAGGCAGGCGTCTCCAAATTCCTATTTTTCATTTAAATGTTGTTAATAGAGGAACAAGGTTTTTACTGATATATAGAACAGGGTCCTTCGTCAGGACAATCCCTAGGTACTTCAGAGCTTCCACTATTACCACCTGAGGCATACCAGGTGCTATTGTCTCATTTATGGGGTCTATCGGTAGAAACTCTGATTTCTCCCAGTTTATCGCTAAGCCAGAAAAACTGCCGAAGTCCTCCACTATCCTCATTGCTCCCGGTAGCGATTTCCTCGAGTCTCCCAAAAATAACAGAATGTCATCCGCATACAATGCGATTCTTTCCTCGCCTGTTTTTCTCTGGAAGCCGGTTATCGCTCGACTTCCCCTTATGGAAATGGCCAGGGGTTCCATCGCTAGTGCAAACAACAGAGGGGAGAGTGGGCACCCTTGCCTCGTCCCCCTCTCCAGCTCAAACCAGTCCGACAATTCGTTGTTAATTTTTAATCTTGCCTTGGGTCGAGTATATAGCATTCTAATCCACCCTATAAAGGCAGGGCCAAATCCAAAGTTCTCCAGCACGCGCCACATATAGCCCCACTCCACGCTATCAAAAGCCTTGGATACATCAAGGGTCATCAACGCTCTTGAACCCTCGTTCACCATTGGGGTCTGTACATTCAAAAACGCCTTTCTAATATTCAGGCTCGTGGATCTATTGGCTATGAAGCCCGCCTGGTCCTCGTGGATCAGCTTATGGATAACCCCATTCAATCTTGCTGCCAGCACTTTGGCCAGAATTTTTACGTCCGTGCATAAGAGAGAAATTGGTCTATAGGCGGCCATATCCAAGGGATCTTTCCCTTCTTTCTGTAATACAATAATAGTTGCTTCTAGCATTGAGGCAGGTAATTGGCCCCCCTCAAGCGCCCCCCCCAAAACTTTCAGCAGTTCGGGGATCAACACGTCACCATAGTGTTTGTAGGTCTCAATTGGAAGACCATCTGGTCCGGGCGACTTATGGGTTGCCATGCCTGCTACTGCTTGGTGTAATTCTGCTATAGATATTGGGGCATCTAATATATCTCTTTCTTCTTGTGATATGGTAGGGATGTCTAACCCCCTTAGGAAGACCTCCATCTTAGCCTCCTTACCCCTCTTCTGGGAGGAATACAGTTTTTTATAGTAATCCCTAAAGGCTTGTACTATTTTTAAGGTGCTTGATACTACCTCACCGCTCTGGGATCTAATCGCGAGGACCGTGGATGGAGCTGCATTGGATTTTGCTAGCATAGCCAGTGTCCTTCCCATTCTCTCGCCCTCCACCATAGATTCCTGTCTTTGGAGTAACCGCCTGGTTTCTGCTTTCTGTATAACCACTGATTTATATGCTTGTTGTTTCTCTTGCCAGATACTTTCCGTCTCCGGGGTTGGGCTGCAAGTATAGTTTTTTTCTGCTTCAAGAGCGTCTCTCAACAAGCTCTCCTCCTCCCTTCTAGCCTCTTTGTTGAATGTAGCTATCTGCTGTATCAGGACCCCCCTAAAAAAAGCCTTAAGGGCGTCCCTTAGCGTAGAAGGGGACACCGTTCCCTGATTGATCTCAACAAACTCCCTTAAGGAGGAAAGTATCCCATCCGTCTTTTTAATAATTTCAAACCAGTACGGGCTTATACTCCAGTTCTTCCGGGGCCTAGGCTCCCCAAGATTTAAAATGACTACCATAGGTGAGTGGTCTGAGATGCCTCTTGGCCAGTATGTTATTTTTTCTACCATCTGGAGAGCCCTATCATTTCCTAGGGCTAGGTCTATCCTTGAAAGCACGGAGTAAGATGCAGAACAGCAAGTATATTGCAGCACGCCTGGGTTCCGTGCCCTCCACAAATCCATTAATCCCACTTCTTCCAGAAAAAAGCTTAACCGACTCCTTACTGAGTCCTCTGAGCTTTTTCGTAGTGGGAATCTATCCAGCCCTTTATCTAGAACCTCGTTGAAGTCCCCCATTGCTACAATCGGCACCTCTTTTTTATCTAGCAAAAATTCATACAGTTTAAGCAAGACATCCAGATTAAAGGGCGGAGGGATATATATATTTGCCACCACTAGGGATGAGCTTCGTGTTTGAGTCGAACCCATGTTCGACTCGAACATCGGCTGTTCGACCGTCCGTCGAATTGCGAACGTTATGGGCCGTTCGCGCCAAATTCGTGTGGCGCGTCACGGCCCATAATTCACTGCGGCATCGCAGTGCATTGCTGGCTGATGATTGGCCAAGCATGCACTATGACCCGCATGCTTGGCCAATCACAGCGCCGTCAGTAGAGAGAGCTGTAATTGGCCAAAGCCAGGGTGGCTTTGGCCAATTATGGCTCAGGGGATTTAGTACACGCCCCACACTATATAAGGCCGCCTGCACGGCGGCCCTGTGTAGTGTGTTCCGGTGTGCTGATAGAGAGAGACAGACAGTGTCATTTGATTTGAGAGCTAGATTAGGCTAGATCTGTTCCTGCTCTTTACATTTAGTGCAGTGCTTCCTGCTCACAGTGTTCAGCTAGATCTGTTCCTGCTCTTTACATTTAGTGCAGTGCGTCCTGCTCACAGTGTTCAGCTAGATCCGTTCCTGCTATTTACATTTAGTGCAGTGCGTCCTGCTCACAGTGTTCAGCTAGATCTGTTCCTGCTATTTACATTTAGTGCAGTCAGTGCGTCCTGCTCACAGTGTTCAGCTAGATCTGTTCCTGCTATTTACATTTAGTGCAGTGCGTCCTGCTCACAGTGTTCAGCTAGATCCGTTCCTGCTATTTACATTTAGTGCAGTCAGTGCGTCCTGCTCACAGTGTTCAGCTAGATCCGTTCCTGCTATTTACATTTAGTGCAGTCAGTGCGTCCTGCTCACAGTGTTCAGCTAGATCCGTTCCTGCTATATACATTTAGTGCAGTGCGTCCTGCTCACAGTGTTCAGCTAGATCCGTTCCTGCTATTTACATTTAGTGCAGTGCGTCCTGCTCACAGTGTTCAGCTAGATCCGTTCCTGCTATTTACATTTAGTGCAGTGCGTCCTGCTCACAGTGTTCAGCTAGATCCGTTCCTGCTATTTACATTTAGTGCAGTCAGTGCGTCCTGCTCACAGTGTTCAGCTAGATCCGTTCCTGCTATTTACATTTAGTGCAGTCAGTGCGTCCTGCTCACAGTGTTCAGCTAGATCCGTTCCTGCTATTTACATTTAGTGCAGTGCGTCCTGCTCACAGTGTTCAGCTAGATCCGTTCCTGCTATTTACATTTAGTGCAGTGCGTCCTGCTCACAGTGTTCAGCTAGATCCGTTCCTGCTATTTACATTTAGTGCAGTGCGTCCTGCTCACAGTGTTCAGCTAGATCCGTTCCTGCTATTTACATTTAGTGCAGTGCGTCCTGCTCACAGTGTTCAGCTAGATCCGTTCCTGCTATTTACATTTAGTGCAGTCAGTGCGTCCTGCTCACAGTGTTCAGCTAGATCCGTTCCTGCTATTTACATTTAGTGCAGTGCGTCCTGCTCACAGTGTTCAGCTAGATCCGTTCCTGCTATTTACATTTAGTGCAGTGCGTCCTGCTCACAGTGTTCAGCTAGATCCGTTCCTGCTATTTACATTTAGTGCAGTGCGTCCTGCTCACAGTGTTCAGCTAGATCCGTTCCTGCTATTTACATTTAGTGCAGTGCGTCCTGCTCACAGTGTTCAGCTAGATCCGTTCCTGCTATTTACATTTAGTGCAGTCAGTGCGTCCTGCTCACAGTGTTCAGCTAGATCCGTTCCTGCTATTTACATTTAGTGCAGTGCGTCCTGCTCACAGTGTTCAGCTAGATCCGTTCCTGCTATTTACATTTAGTGCAGTGCGTCCTGCTCACAGTGTTCAGCTAGATCCGTTCCTGCTATTTACATTTAGTGCAGTGCGTCCTGCTCACAGTGTTCAGCTAGATCCGTTCCTGCTATTTACATTTAGTGCAGTGCGTCCTGCTCACAGTGTTCAGCTAGATCCGTTCCTGCTATTTACATTTAGTGCAGTGCGTCCTGCTCACAGTGTTCAGCTAGATCCGTTCCTGCTATTTACATTTAGTGCAGTGCGTCCTGCTCACAGTGTTCAGCTAGATCCGTTCCTGCTATTTACATTTAGTGCAGTGCGTCCTGCTCACAGTGTTCAGCTAGATCTGTTCCTGCTATTTACATTTAGTGCAGTGCGTCCTGCTCACAGTGTTCAGCTAGATCTGTTCCTGCTATTTACTTTAGTGCAGTCAGTGCGTCCTGCTCACAGTGTTCAGCTAGATCCGTTCCTGCTATTTACATTTAGTGCAGTGCGTCCTGCTCACAGTGTTCAGCTAGATCTGTTCCTGCTATTTACATTTAGTGCAGTGCGTCCTGCTCACAGTGTTCAGCTAGATCTGTTCCTGCTATTTACATTTAGTGCAGTCAGTGCGTCCTGCTCACAGTGTTCAGCTAGATCCGTTCCTGCTATTTACATTTAGTGCAGTGCGTCCTGCTCACAGTGTTCAGCTAGATCTGTTCCTGCTATTTACATTTAGTGCAGTCAGTGCGTCCTGCTCACAGTGTTCAGCTAGATCCGTTCCTGCTATTTACATTTAGTGCAGTGCGTCCTGCTCACAGTGTTCAGCTAGATCTGTTCCTGCTATTTACATTTAGTGCAGTGCGTCCTGCTCACAGTGTTCAGCTAGATCCGTTCCTGCTATTTACATTTAGTGCAGTCAGTGCGTCCTGCTCACAGTGTTCAGCTAGATCCGTTCCTGCTATTTACATTTAGTGCAGTGCGTCCTGCTCACAGTGTTCAGCTAGATCCGTTCCTGTTATCTTCCTACTGACAGGCAGGCTTGTCTGGTTACAGTATATAAAGCTACCTGAAGAAAATTACAGGTGTTCTATCCCAGCTTAGTGCAGCTACAGGCCATTAGTATGTCTGGAAGGCCAAGAAGGAGAGGCAGACAGTCACAAGCCAATAAGAGAGGGCAAGCAGGCTCTGTGTCTAGTGCTGGTCGTGGAGACGGTGCATCCTCATCAGCACGTGGCCATGGGACACGCTTGGCCTTTTTTTCGGCAGCTGGCCGTGTTGAGCCGCAACATGCAGAAAACTTGGTCGAGTGGATGACCAAGCCGTCCTCATCCTCCTCATCCTCTCTCACCCATGCCCAGGGTGCTTTGTCTGGCAAAGCAGCGGCCTCTTCCCTCAGCTCAATGTCATCAGTGACTCCTTCCCTAGCTCCACCATGTCCTCATGAGGATTCCCTCGAACTGTTTGACCACAGTGTTGGGTACATGCTCCAGGAGGATGCCCAGCGTTTGGAAGGCTCTGATGATGATACTGAGCTCGATGAAGGCAGTAACATGAGCACGGACAGAGGGGGTGCCCAAGAAGGACAGCAATCTGGCAGTCATGCTCCCCCTACTGCAGCATACTGCCAGGTTTGCTCCAGTGATGAGGAGGGAGGGGATGATGAGGTCACTGACTCAACGTGGGTGCCTGATAGGAGAGAGGAGGAGGAGGAGGAGGAGGAGGCGGCACATCACCAACGAGGCAGGATGCCCTCCAGGGGCCAGCCTAAGGGCAGCACATTGACTGCATCACACCCCAAAGCTCCACATGTGCAGGGCGCTGCAGTCTCTGCGCGTTATTCAAAAAGTTCTTTGGTGTGGGCCTTTTTTGAGACGAGTGCATCAGATCGCACCGCTGCTATTTGCAACATATGTCTCAAGCGTATCTCGCGTGGCCAAAACATCTCCCGCTTGGGTACCACATGCTTGACCAGACATATGTTGACCTGCCATGCAGTTCGTTGGCAAGCATATCTAAAAGACCCACACCAAAGAACAAAGAGGATCTCTCCTTGCTCCTCATCAGCTGAGATTTCCAACCCCACTAGACCTTCAGTCCTCTCTGAGACCTGCAGTGAGAGGAATGAAGGTGTAGAATTAGGTGTGTCACAGCCAAGTACTTGTGGGCAATCTGCTTTTGGTACACCGACGCCAGATTGTACCAGGCAAATTTCCCTGCCCCAGCTGCTGCACCGCCGAAAGAAGTTTGCTCCCAGCCATCCACATGCCCAGCGGTTGAATGCTAGCTTGGCAAAATTGCTAGCACTTCAACTGCTGCCTTTTCAGTTGGTAGACTCTGCCCCCTTCCGTGAGTTTGTGGAATGTGCGGTTCCTCAGTGGCAGGTACCCAAACGCCACTTTTTCTCACGGAAGGCGATTCCAGCTCTCTACCGGCATGTGGAAGGCAATGTCCATGCCTCGCTGGACAGGGCGGTCAGCGGTAAGGTGCATATTACCGCTGACTCATGGTCCAGCAGGCATGGACAGGGACGTTACTTAAGTTTCACGGCGCATTGGGTGACTCTGCTGGCAGCTGGGAAGGATGCAGGACAAGGTGCAGTAGTGTTGGAGGTTGTTCCGCCACCACGCCTCCAAAATGCTGATTGTGACACACCTCTCTCCTCCACCCCCTCCTCTTCTTCTTCCTCCATGGCCTCTTCCTCTGAACCAGCGGTGCTCCGTAGGCGTTCAAGGGGCTACGCAAGTACGCAGGCCAAAAGATGCCATGCGGTGCTTGAGCTGGTGTGCTTGGGGGACAGGAGCCACACTGGGGCAGAGGTTCTGTCAGCTCTGCAGGGGCAGGTTCAGAGGTGGTTGACGCCACGCCAACTTAAGGCAGGAATGGTGGTTTGCGACAATGGCACCAACCTCCTCTCTGCCCTCCGACAGGGACAACTGACCCATGTGCCCTGTTTGGCTCACGTCCTTAACTTGGTGGTGCAGCGGTTCTTGGGCAGGTACCCGGGCTTACAGGATGTCCTGAGGCAGGCCAGGAAAGTCTGTGTGCATTTCCGCCGGTCATATAATGCCAGTGCTCGGCTGACGGACCTCCAAAAAGAGTTTAACCTGCCCAAGAACCGCCTAATCTGTGACATGCCCACCAGGTGGAACTCGACATTGGCCATGCTGCAGCGGCTGCACACGCAGCAGAGGGCCATAAATGAGTACCTGTGCGACTATGGCACCAGGACAGGGTCAGGGGACCTTGGTTTTTTTTCCCCACGCCAGTGGGCCATGATCAGGGATGCATGCACTGTCCTGTCACCATTCGAGGAGGCCACGAGGATGGTGAGCACTGACAGTGCATGCATCAGTGACACTGTCCCCCTTGTCCACCTGTTGGAGCACACGCTGCGTGGAATAATGGACAGGGCACTTGAGGCAGAACAGAGGCAGGAAGAGGAGGACTTCCTTAGCTCTCAAGGCCCCCTTTATCCAGACAGTGTTCCTGCGTGCCCGCCGATCACACAGGAAGAGGACGAGGAGGAGGAGGAGGAAGATTGTGTCAGTATGGAGGTGGAGCCTGGCACTCAGCATCAGCAGTCTTTAAGGGATCAGTCCCAAGGAACACATGGACTTGTACGTGGCTGGGAGGAGGTGGCTGCGGACGTTGTTGTCCTTAGTGACCCAGAGGACTCCGGACCGAATGCCTCAGCAAACCTACGCTGCATGGCCTCCCTGATCCTGCAAAGCCTGCGTAAGGATCCTCGTATTCGTGGTATCAAGGAGAAGGACCAATACTGGCTGGCAACCCTCCTTGATCCACGTTACAAGGGTAAGGTTGCGGACCTTATCTTGCCATCGCAGAGGGAGCAGAGGATGAAACATCTTCGGGAGGCCTTGCAGAAAGGTCTGTGCAACGCGTTCCCAGAGACTGGGAGGTTACAAACTCCTGTTTCTGGACAACGTGTTGCTGAGGCTTCGGTCAGTCAAAGAAGGAGCGGTGGAGAAGGTGGCCGTCTGACCGATGCATTCAGACAATTTTTTGGTCCGCAGCCCCAAGGTATGATCGGTTCCAGCAACCATCGCCAGCGTCTGTTTTACATGGTGCAGGAATACCTAGGGGCAAGATCAGACTTGGACACCTTTCCCACCGAAAATCCTCTGGGTTACTGGGTCTTGAGGATGGATCACTGGCCAGAGCTTGCACAGTATGCAATTGAGCTACTGGCCTGTCCTGCATCCAGCGTTCTTTCGGAACGCACATTCAGTGCTGCTGGAGGCGTGGTAACCGATCACAGGGTGCGTCTGTCCACTGACTCGGTCGATCGGCTGACCTTCATAAAAATGAATCAGTCTTGGATCACCACCAGCTACCAAGCACCTGATGCTGATGTAACTGAATAATTTTTTTCAGATCCCTTCAAAGACTGCCTATGCTGATGCTGAGTGACTATCCCTGAGTAATTATCCTCTTCCTCCTCAATCATCACGCTGATAGCTTGTAAGAACATTTTTGGTTCTGGGCGCCACCACCAGTGCCTAAGGCACAATTTTTCAGCCCCTGTATAACAGGGGCGTGTAATTACAATTTTTGATGTAATACTTTGCAGCAGGGCTCGTTCCTGCATTCCAACTAGAGTGTCTGTGAGGGGTTGCAGTGTTGTGGCACCAGCACCAGTGCCTAAGGCCCAATTTTTCTGCCCCTGTCTAACAGGGGCGTGTAATTACAATTTTTGATGCAATACTTTGCAGCAGGGCTCGTTCCTGCGTTCCAACTAGAGTGTCTGTGAGGGGTTGCAGTGTTGTGGCACCAGCACCAGTGCCTAAGGCCCAATTTTTCTGCCCCTGTCTAACAGGGGCGTGTAATTACAATTTTTGATGCAATACTTTGCAGCAGGGTTCGTTCCTGCGTTCCAACTAGAGTGTCTGTGAGGGGTTGCAGTGTTGTGGCACCAGCACCAGTGCCTAAGGCCCAATTTTTCTGCCCCTGTCTAACAGGGGCGTGTAATTACAATTTTTGATGCAATACTTTGCAGCAGGGCTCGTTCCTGCGTTCCAACTAGAGTGTCTGTGAGGGGTTGCAGTGTTGTGGCACCAGCACCAGTGCCTAAGGCCCAATTTTTCTGCCCCTGTCTAACAGGGGCGTGTAATTACAATTTTTGATGCAATACTTTGCAGCAGGGCTCGTTCCTGCGTTCCAACTAGAGTGTCTGTGAGGGGTTGCAGTGTTGTGGCACCAGCACCAGTGCCTAAGGCCTAATTTTTCAGCTCCTGTTCAACAGGGGCATGTAATTACAATTCTTGATCTAATATTTCACAGCAGGGCCCTGTGAGGGCTTACAGTGTTTTGGCCACAGCAACACCTAAGGCCCAAATTTCTGCTGAGTATATAGGGCAGGACCCTACTTTCAAACATCTAACTTACAAACGACTCCTACTTGCAAACGGAAGGAGACAACAGGAAGTGAGATGAAATCTACCCCTAGGAAGGGAAATTCTCTCATGTAAGAGTTAATATGGGAAAACAATTTCTCCTTTCCACTGATGCTTTCCAATCCTTGTTCCACAAAAAAACCCAAATTTTCAAAAAACATTTTTCATTGGGACAAAAAAGTGAGGTGAAATCTTCTGAAGAGGAGGAAAGACGCAAAACAAATGTCACAGGGGTGATAACCCTTCCCTATGTTTTCCAAAAAGCTTAGAAAAGATTTTTTGGCTGGAGCTAAACACGTTAAAAATGTTCAAAATTACAAACAGATTCTACTTAACAACAAACCTACAGTCCCTGTCTTGTTTGCACCGCCTGTATACTGCTGTTCAGAGTATATAGGGACCTTTCCTTATTTTAATTTGGGTGCGGGGTTCCCCTTAATATCCATACAAGACCCAAAGGGCCTGGTAATGGACTGGGGGGTACCCATGCCATTTGTCTCACTGATTTTCATCCATATTGCCAGGACCCGACATGACATTAAACCCGCAAGCAGTTTTAAATGAGATTTTTTCCTTTAAAAATGACATTTGGTGCAGGGACTGTTCTAAACATGGGAAACACGCGTCACTTTACAGGCATACTATAGACACCCCCCAGGTACGATATTTAAAGGAATATTTCACTTTTTTTTTTTTACTTTAAGCATCATTAAAATCACTGCTCCCGAAAAAACGGCCGTTTTTAAAAGTTTTTTTTGCATTGATACATGTCCCCTGGGGTAGGACCCGGGTCCCCACACCCTTTTTAGGACAATACCATGCAAATTAGCCTTTAAAATGAGCACTTTTGATTTCGAACGTTCGAGTCCCATAGACGTCAATGGGGTTCTAACGTTCGTGCGAACTTGCGGTCCGTTCGCGGGTTCTGGTGCGAACCGAACCGGGGGGTGTTCGGCTCATCCCTAGCCACCACATACCTGGCGTTTTCAATAGAACATAATAAAAAGATGTATCTACCCAACTCGTCTATCCTGACCTGGCTGCAGGAAAACTTCACCCCAGACTTTACCAAAACACTCACTCCCCTACTGTAGGAGGAGGGAACCGCATGAAATTGGGTTTGAAATTTTTTCATCTGTAGGTGATGTTTCCTGCAGACAGACCAGATCAGCCCCACATCTCTCCATCATAGAGAACACTGCTAATCTTTTAAGTGGTGTACCTAGGCCCCTGACATTCCAGGATCCTATTTTCAGAGTCTTAGCTAACATCTAAAGACTGAGGAATATCCTTTACCCCAACACATACAAACGTATATAACAGAAAGATATAAGAGAAATTTAATATATATAACCCTAACCCAAAACAAATTTTTCTCCTCCTAGTGACTATTATAACAGTTCCGTGTGTGTGCATACTTGGCCTCTAGACCACATATTCATTTTGGCTATATTAGCCTTACTTTGGGCATAAATTTGCCATAGACAGTGCTTGCATGTGCGTGTAGAACAACCAAAAACCTATTTACTACAAAAAGTGCCTGTATGTGCAAAAATAATCTTAAGGAAGGTCTGGATACCTCCGTTATAATTTCTAGTGGTATAAGTGTTCGTAAGGAATGATTTACCCACCCTATTTCCCCTCCCTCCCATCTTCCCACCCCTTCCCTCCCCACCTAACCTCCCCTACCCTCCCACTCCATCCCCCCCCCCACCCGTACCCACCTATCTAGGTGTACCCCCTGGGGGTTTACCATGACCGCTGCTTCTTACACTAACACCAGCCTTTTACGCCAAATCTTCCACTCACAACCCCACACCACCCTACCCACAAATAGCTGTGTGCACCCATCCCCTCCCGTCCCCTTATAACAAAAAGCATTAACAGATGGCAGGAAGGGGTGGAAACTTGGGGGACACCCCCCCGGGACAAAAAAAAAAAAAGCAAGAACAAGAAAAAAACAAAAACAAAGATACAGCCCCTGTACCTCCCAATGCCTTGTCGTGCCATCCTATTGATATCCCGGCCTATTATATCTTCCCCCATTCTCTACGTAAAATTTGTGATTTTTTCCCTATTATCTTCCAGCCACTTCTCAACTTCAGCAGGGGAGTTAAAAAACAGAGTCTCCCCCAGAGCCGCAACCCGCAACCTTGCCGGATATAAAAGAGCATAGGGCAACTTAACTTTTTGTAGATTGCGTTTTGCCTGGGTAAACTCTGCCCTACGCCTCTGCAAATCCGGAGAGAAGTCGGAATAAAACGATATTTTTGCTCCTTTAAAAAAAACCTCCCCTGCTTCCCTGATCTTCCGTAATAAGGTTACTTTATCCTGGTAGTTAAGAAATCTCAGGAGGAGGGGTCTCGGGTGGCCCCCCTCCGATGGTGCCCTGAAAGGAATCCTATGAGCTCTTATGATGGAAAACGAAGCCGAGAATGATTCTTTCCCGATTAGCTCCCCCAGCCATTTTTCTAGGAATGAAATTGGGTTGGCGTCCTCACTCCTTTCGAGTGAGCCTCACATTATCTCTTCTACTCCTGTTCTCCATCTCATCTAACTTAGAGGCTTGTTTAGATAGCTGTTCCTTCAGCCATTTTATTTCTTTGGTTATTGGGAGCACATTATCTTCTAGCCCACTGACTCTTTCTTCCAGGGCCGTTGTTCTCTCCGCCGTTTTCTGCAGATCTTGTCTAACCAATAACAGATCTGCTTTAACACCTTTCATCTGTTCACAAAGATCTTTAAGCGAGCCGTTACACACCCGTACAGCCATGAATACATCCGTTATAGTTGGTTCTCTGTTCAAGGGTAAATTCGGGTCATTTATTAGCTCCGAGTTTACGTTTGTGTTTTGATCACTTAGCCCTGGACCTTTATTACATAAAGATTTGGGGGGCTGGGTAGCCGGCGCAGCCCCTAAGGGCTGTAATTGAGGCTGGCCCTGGCTTTTCCTATCCGATGCCCCCCCTTGTTGACCCTTCTGCTGCGACCGCTTTTTTGGAGGGGTCAGAGCAGAGGCATGGGCATATTGCTCCAGTTTTGCTGCTGCTGATACTGCTGCCGCATGCTGCGAGTTTTTCTCTTTAGAGGAGCGTAAATTCTGCATCATTTACACTTATAGGTATAAATATACTCTAACAGCAACAAATCAGCGACTGACAGTTACCAACGTCCTCCACAAATCCAAAAGGAACTAAGGAGAGAGGGGGAGGAAAGGGAAGCCGCTGCGCCCATCAGCACTCAACTACCCGCTGTACAGAGCATATACCATAAAGTGTATAAAGCGGGGTAAGTCTCTCCACTCTACACTCTTATACACCCCTGTAAAGAAAAAGAGAGCTCACACAGAAGGAAGCCACAGTACCTTAGATGGCAGGTGTGGGGCAACTCCCTACACGCATAAACTCCACAGCTACAACATAAATTGGTGCAGCCCCCCACCTACACCGTAGTTTTATACAGTTGGTTAAATGCCGCTAAGGCAGTCACCATCAAAATACGGTTAGTGGGGTATATACACCGAGTATCCCGACCCCTACCTAAACCTCTCTCCTTGCATCTGTTTAGGATCCCAGGGGTCCCAGGGCTTTAGCTAGTTTATAGTAACCCCACCTTAAAGGTGGGGGGATTCTAGTGTTCTTGATGGCACCCCGGGAAGCCCCCCACTGCCCTTGTTCTCTCGCTCGTCTCAGCAGCACACAAAAAAAAAAAAAAAGGAGAATATATTTTGCTTCCTATATTAGCACACTCTGCTCCCAGACTTAGTATTACCCAAGCAGCAGGCAGGTCAACACACTGACTCACATAAATAACTCTGTTACTACACAGATGTCATATTACCAGGATTTACTTCTAGTCCGAGGATTGTCTAACAATTTTTAAAACAGCATCTGGTTACTATATTAGTGACTCCATACTGTACCAGCTCTGGCCGACTTCTATTCCATGACTAGTGTAGAGATGGGAAAGTGAAAGTAAAAGCTGCTTGTCTCACAGCAGCATGCAGGGGATGACGTCTCACCCAGAGGATTCCTCAGCACACCTTTAGCAGAGAGAGAGGAGGGGCAGCGAGGCACCGAGCGACAAGGGAGCCAGAGCCATCCAGTATGCCGTTCATACGGCCAGGGGAGAGAGAGATGAGAACGGAGGAGGGACGGAGCACACAGCGTCCATGCTCACACTCACTCCATGCTGCCTCTCAACACACACCCGCCCATCCGGTCACGCCCCCCCTCTCAGAGCCTCTTGCAGGCTGGGCCCAATTTATTATTTTAAAAATAACCCATTTCCTGACTCCTGCACTCACATTTCATTTTGCTTTTTGCACTTTGTAGTTTATCCATTCCTGACTTCTGCACTCCATATATAGGTATAATGATCATGTGTAGGTAAGAAAATTTGGGAGGGGGGGGGGGGTGCAGTTTGAAATGTTCACCCTAGGCAACCTTGTCCCGGCACTGGCTGCAGGAGATCCATTAAGACATAGGAAGGGAAAACGTGCACTAATAGATAGCGGGAGAACTCGAAATCATTGTATAATACAGTGTTTCCCCAAAAATAAGCCCGGGTCTTATATTCATTTGGCACCCAAAAACACAGTAGGGCTTATATTTGGGGTAGGTCTTACCATGTAATGTACTGTCTTCTCTCACCCCCTCAGGAATACCCAGTGTGAACCGAGTTACAATGCTTGTAAAATCCTATAATCCACTCTATTACAGTAGTAGAAATTGTACAATGTGTGTGTTCCTATAATATAAGTGTGCCAAATACCTTTGTTATAGAACTGCTCGGTGCTTCCGTGACCCGCCAAAGCTCTCTTCCCCACTCCGAGCACTGCAGAGGAGGAGGGGCAAGATCCCCCGCTGACAGCTGGGAGAAAAGGAGGAGAGCAGTGGGAGGTCAGCTGAGCGGCGCTGTACCGAAGGTATTTGGCAAATTTATATTCCAGAAACACACACATTGTACATTATATACTACTGTCATAGAGTGGATTCTAGGATTTTACAAGCATTTTAAACTCGGGCCTTTTTTTCGGGGGTTGGGCTTTTTTATTTTCGGATTAGGTCTTATTTTCGGAATAGGTCTTATTTTCGTTTTAGGTCTTATTTTCGGAATAGGTCTTATTTTCGGGGTAGGTCTTATTTTCGGAATAGGTCTTATTTTCGGGGTAGGTCTTATTTTCGGAATAGGTCTTATTTTCGGAATAGGTCTTATTTTCGTTGTAGTTCTTATTTTCAGAATAGGTCTTATTTTCGGGGTAGGTCTTATTTTCGGTGAAACATGGTAGCAGTGCGAGAAGAGCTGATAACCGGCACTTCCTGGTTTACATGTGACCGGCTGTGATTGGACACAACTGATCACATGGGTAAAGAGCCGTGTCAACAGCTCTTTACCGAGATCGGGGTCGCGCCGTGTCCCAGGGACACAGTGTGCCACAGATTGCCGTGCTGTGCGTCCCCACGGTGAGACTGGGGCAACGTCATAGGTTGTCGTCCCAGAACGAGAGAGAAGATGAACACTATTTTGGTGACATTATAAACCTTCCGTCCGCCATATAGACATTGGCGGACGGGAGGTTTTAACGCTAGCTCTTATTTTCAGGGTAGGTCTTATTTTTGGAGTAGGTCTTTTTTTCTGGGTAGGTCTTATTTTTAGAGTAGGTCTTATTTTCGGAGTAGGTCTTATTTTTGGGGTAGGTCTTATTTTCGGTAAAACATGGTAGCAGTGCGAGGAGAGCCGATAACCAGCACTTCCTGGTTTACATGTGACCAACTGTGATTGGACACCACTGATCACATGGGTAAAGAGCCTAGTCATCAGCTCTTTACCGAGATTGGGGTAGTGCCGTGTCCCAGGGACACAGTGTGCCACAGATCGCCATGCTACGCGTCCCCGCGGTTGAGACTGGGGCAACGTCATAGGTTGTCATCCCAGAACGAGAGAGAGGATGAACACTATTTTGGGGTCATTAAAAACCTTCCGTCCGCCATATAGATATTGGCGGATGGGAGGTTTTAGGGCTAGCTCTTATTTTCAGGGTAGGTCTTATTTTTGGAGTAGGTCTTATTTTCTGGGTAGGTCTTATTTTCAGAGTAGGTCTTATTTTTGGAGTAGGTCTTATTTTCGGAATAGGTCTTATTTTTGGGGTAGGTCTTATTTTCGGTGAAACATGGTAGCAGTGCGAGGAGAGCCGATAACCAGCACTTCCTGGTTTACATGTGACCGGCTGTGATTGGACACAACTACTGATCACATGGGTAAAGAGCCTAGTCATCAGCTCTTTGCTGAGATTGGGGTAGCGCATTTTTGGGGACATTAAAAACCTCCCGTCCGGCGGGCGGGAGGTTTTTAATGTCACCAAAATAGTGTTCACGTAAAGTAAGGGAACGTGCAAACATATTCACATCCAGAATAGCGTCAGACAAGTTGAAATGGCGTGAAGGACAAAAGTTTAACCCCTTACAGAGCAAAGAGAGATCAATCTCTGTCAGTTCCCTCTGAGACAGGTTTAATGCTTTTCTTTTTCTACTTTTTCTCTTTTTGTTAAATCTTTTGTTTTCTTTTTCAGCTAGTCACCTGTAGGCTATTAGCACTTACTTCCCTTTTTTCTTTTAGCTCAGTTTTTATCAAACTGCGTGCCAGGGCAGATTTGCGGGTGTGCTGCAGGGAGTCTGGGAGCCGTCACTGTAACCGCGGCCCATCAGACCCAGGGATTGGGTGGGAGGACAGGCAGTCTGTGTTGGAGCGCAGCGTGACATGCAGCGCCCGACGGAGCATGGAACGCAGGGAGGAAGAGCATGTGCGATTGCCCAGAGAGGCTCCTTTCTCCAGCTTTCCGAGCCCTGTACCCATGGTACAAACCTCTGTACCAGCACCACCAGCACCACCAGCACCACGGAAGCACCTGTATCCTATATATGATGTGCCAGTTATACTTCCTCATGTGAGATAAATGTTGTAATAAAGGTTATTACTAACTACTAAGAGTCTTATGCCCCGTACACACGGTCGGACTTTGTTCGGACATTCCGACAACAAAATCCTAGGATTTTTTCCGACGGATGTTGGCTCAAACTTGTTTTGCCTACACACGGTCGCACAAAGTTGTCGGAATTTCCGATCGCCAACAACGCGGTGACGTACACCACGTACGACGAGACTAGAAAAGGCCAGTTCACAACCAAGCGCGGCACCCTTTGGGCTCCTTTTGCTAATCTCGTGTTAGTAAAAGTTTGGTGAGAGACGATTCGCACTTTTTCAGACTCGTGGCTTTCAGATCGTTTTCTGACGTTCAGTTTGTGCTTGTGGGTTTGTATCTGCTCTTCAGTGCGTGCAGTCAGTTCGTATTGGAGTTCTCTGTGTGATCTTGCCTGCTCGTTGCTGTTTTTCAGGTCGCTCTTCACAGGCCTTGCTGTTCTTCAGTGCGTTCTGTTACTTCGTTCTGAGCAGCCGACCGTTTTCTAGCCATGTTTCGTATGCGTACTCCTCGTAGAGTTCGTGCTGTGCGGGGGCTTGGTGTTGGGGTCCTGACCTTGACACAAGTCCAGTCCATGAACAGGGTGGGGAGGAGTTCATGGACCAAGAATTGGTTGCTTCAGCGTGACCAGTTCTCTCATATGCCTTTGCTCCGTGAGATCCGTGAGAATAATCCTGATGATTTCAGGAACTTTCTCAGGATGACGGACCCCGTGTTTCACCGTCTGTTGGCTTCGCTGACCCCCTATATCAGCAGGCAGGATACCTGCATGAGGCAAGCCATCACTCCGGAGCAGAGGTTGGCAGAGAAGCCTGCAGGACCTCAAGTTCTCGACAGGCATCTCCCCCCAGGCTCTGGGGATCATTATCCCAGAGACCTGTTCTGCCATCATCCAGGTCCTGCAGAAGGAGTATATGAAGGTAAGATTTTTATCCTTTAATATCACATTTTATTGTATTGAATGTTTGCTAATATATTGTATTTCTTTCCTCATTCCCTAATTACCATGATTGTAATATGCTGTGAATGTCCCCTTTGTTCTCATGCATGCTGGATTTTTATGTCATTATTATTTTAGGTCCTTCATACATATTTGCCCTTCAATAACCTCTCCAGCATGGTGTCTCCTGCCCCTATATTCACCTCATGTAGTCACTTAACAATGTATTTTATCAGCTCCATAGTAATGCTTTACCCCAAACACCCCCTAAAATGTTTGGAAATGTGATTTTTGATTTAAATTCAGGCAGAGTGCCAGAGGCTTTTTTTTGTGGTGTCCCCAAATGTTTTGTAACCCCCCCCCCCCCAACTGCTAAGTCAGCTGATCCCAATTCTCTATGTATCCTCAATCATCTATCTGCTGACTTTGCCAAACCCATACACACTATACCCATCTCTTTAGTGGTCAGATTTATGGATGAATTCCCCAAAGCATGTAGTGCAAGGGCCTGCCTGTATACTTTACAATGGTACTTTTTAAAGTTTTTGTATCCTATTATTATCTTGACAGGTAATAGCAGAATGTCCAAATGTCCTCAAATGTGTACAGTGTGTATTTATATCTTTGTATTATGACACTTCTTACCTGTCCAGTGGGCTGCCAATAGTGTAACTAAGGAGGGGCTGTTCCAAGTAATACCCTGTATTTAGGCATTCATCTCTCAATGAAGTGAAGAGGGTTACCTGTCCAAGAGCTCCCCCCCTATAATGTTAGAAATGGCCCATGAGAGGGGGGGGGAGGGGGAATATGATAGGTGTACCTTATACTTTGTTGTTGTAAAATTCCCCTTAATAAATGCTATCTGGAGGTTGACCCATAATGTTTGTGTCTAATCTGCTTGCCATGTTTCTGTGAAAAAATAGTAATGTTTATTGCTTTTTCCTCAACAGTTTCCTTCCACGCCACAGGAATGGCAGACTGTGGCCTCCCACTTTGCCCAGCGGTGGGACTTTCCTAACTGCGGAGGGGCAATTGATGGGAAACACGTCCACATCGTCCCACCACCAACTCGGGGTTGTACTATTATAATTACAAGGGGTTTAATAGTATAGTGATGTTGGCGGTGGTGTCGGCTAATTACGAGTTCTTGTATGTGGACGTGGGGAAGAATGGCCGGATGTCCAATGGTGGAGTGATCGCCCAGACGGAGTTCTACAGGCGTCTCCAGAATGGCAGCTTGGACTTGCCACCTCCAGAGGACAATGTTGAAGGTCTCCCATTTGTGTTCGTTGCTGATGAAGCGTTTGCGCTGGGGGACCACCTGATGCGGCCATTCCCGATGAGGACCCTCACCCCGGAACAGAGGGTTTTTAATTAAGGGCTGGCCAGAGCCCGAAGAGTGGTGGAGAACACATTTGGAATCCTGGCCAGCCGGTTCTGACTATTTCTGACACCCATCCATATGGCGGAGTATAAACTGAACCATATTATACTGGCGTGCTGTGTTCTCCATAATTTTTTAAGAAAACATTCAGCCAACTATGCTGGATCAGTTGGGCCTGAGGCCGGAATACCAAACACATCAACAATGACGGCGCTTGAAAGCGGCCGTCCTGGCTTGCCCTCCCTGAGTGCCCGTGATGTCCGGTTACGATACCTGGAGTTCTTTGCGGGTAGGGGGGCTATCAATATGCCAGACAATCTGTGACACCTTTTTCAAATAAAAAACAACCAAAAGCAATTCTTGGTGGACATTTACTGCTTGTGTTTGTTTGAGCTGACCCTGACAGAAATGTGTTGAGTGCAGAAAATGTCGTGATTGGGTAACCTTATAAAGAATAGTGTTGGCTGGTACTTCCTAAATGCAAAAACACATTTCACTACAAGTGCACTTGCAACTGCACTGAACCTGCACTTGTAGTGCAAAGTGTATTTGCCCTTAGGAAATAACCCCCATTTTTGCATAAAACAGCAATTACATCACCCCAAAAGTGTTGTAGTGTTGAGACAATAATCCACACATTCTTGAGTAAGGCACTTTTTTATACCTGCACAATCACATGTGCATTTACCAAAGGTTTTTAAAACAAAACAACATGTTTGTTGTATAACAATTTTTGGGGGGGCATTATCAAAAATCGAAATATCCATTTCAGATAAAACAGGCCTGTGTAAAACCAACAAGAAAGCCAAAAAACTTGAACTTACAAAGTTCACATTAGGTAAAACCTGAAGGCTATATCAGACATCAGTATTTAGGAACTGGGTTTGATATAGCGTTCAGATGGGGGGAAATCACCCCTGGAAAAGCCAAATTTGGAAGATGCACACCAATTTACGAATGTCAACATGTGCTATCTGCCATCAGGGGGGATCAAGGGACGTGTTTTGGGGGAGCAAGCCCTTCCTTAACGCTACTTTATAATTGAGGAAGGGGTTGCACCCCCAAAACGCGTCCATTGATCTCCAGTGATGGCAGATAGCACATGTTGGCACACTGTGTGCATCCTCCAAATTTGGCTTTTCTAAACATTGTAAAAATTTTAGTAAGATAAAACAGGTGATTTTGTGGGGTTTAAATTCGCCCCAAAACATCAATGATGTTATTATTTTTTTTAATAACATCACTGATTTTTTTGCTGGATGTTTTGCAATTGGAGATTACACCCCATGATCTCCCCGATCAGTATCTGGGCACTTTCAGATGTAAAGCGTTCTGGATCCCGATCACCTAAAAAGAGATAAAGAACAAAAAAACAGGTCTCAAAAATCTGCCACCATCCATCTCTTTTACCTGAGCCTGTGGTTGCAGACACTCACATGTTGTGGTGCCAATCTCCACCACATCTTCTTCTTCCTCCTGCTCAGCTTCTTGGGTTGGTATTTCCCCTTCTTCCAGAGGGGGGGGGGTCTCTGGTCTCCTCAGATGAGGGGTGTCCTCCGAGTCTTTTCTCCCCTATGTAAAACAAAAATGGTATAATTAGCACACAGATATTTGATGACAGAACTAGAAATAGGAAACATTGCTTGGAAGTGGGGTACAATTTTCTATTTTAGCCGAGTTCAAAGATGTCTTTTTTTATTGTCCTTTGTCAAGCTGCAATACTTTACCTGTTTGGTACAAGCTTCACACATGTAACCCCCCCTATAGTATACACTGGAGCATCAGTGTGCCCCCCCCTAATAAAAATGGTGTTCTTGTGTCCCACACTAGTGCTCCAGTGTCCAGATGTGAAAACAGCTGCTCAGTGTCCTCTCCTTACATACAATCTAGTTGGCATTTCATTCTAGTAACAAACCCATCTACACAAACAAATATTTGGCATCCAAGTAGGCCCAAAAAAAATGTGTGAAAATGCATATGGCCTAAACAATGGTGTTCTAGAGGCCGAAAGAAAAATGTTTGATACGAACGAATAATGGGCCCATGAACATTAAAGTTGACCTTTTTAAACGTTACAATTACTAAAAGCATATGGAGCAGAACGAACGGAATAAAGACAGAAAGAATATGAACACAGCACAACTACTTACTTTTTTGCAGCACTCTCCGGATCTTTCGGTACTGCTCTGGCTCTCTCAACTTCAGGTCCGACCACCGCTTCCTGAGCTGATCTTTAGACCTTCGTACCCCGAAATTCCGCTCAAGACTCCGGACCACTTTACCAATGATTTTGGCCTTTCTGATGTTGGGGTCGGGGTAAGGCCCATATTTTCCGTCATAGTCGGACTTCTTCATGATGTCGACCATGTCCAACATCTCCCCAAACGACATATTTGTGGCCTTAAAACGTCTCCTTCTGGATCGGGACGTGCCTGGATCCGGGCTTTCCTCCTCCTCGTTGTCAGAATTATCACGCACCTGTTGTAACTCCGCCATCATGCTCTTCCCCCACTGCGCCAAATGAAAAGGGGCGGGGAATAGACTAGAAAGAACGTCAGGGGCGGGCGGAGTTACACGCATGCGCAGTGTGTATAAAGCGTAACACGCGTGCGTATTACGTACGATCTGTGAGCGGAGGAAGGAGCACTGGACGCGCCGATCGTAAAAACGAAGGTAAGAGACAAACTTGGGCCTATACTGCTTCTAGATTGAGGCCTATATTGTAACAAGATTAGGAGAGTTTGGTCTGACATTAGGCTTTGTCTTGTGTTGTGTCCTGCAGTGAACATGGATATCTAAATGAGAGATACTGACTTCATGTCACTATTCATTGATATGCTAAGTGAGCTGCCCTGTCTGTGGGAGATTACCCACACCCATTTCAAGAACCAAGCAAAGAGGAAGGCAGCACTGGAGCAATTGTGTGAAATTGTGAAGCAGGTGATTCCCACGGCAGACATCACTTATTTAAAGATATTAATTGGTTGCCTGAGGGAGGAGCACATATCTGAGGGAGCGCAAGAAAGTCCTGGATTCACAGAGATCCGGAGCAGCAGGTGACATCTATGTCCCCAGCATAGGCGTGCGCAGCCTATTGGATTAGGGTGTGCACCCAAAAACTCAAACACACGTGTGTGGATATATATAATATATATATATGCACACTTACTTTTTTTGCTGATAAGTCAACCAGGGAGGGTTCATATCGAGTTGCCTTTTTATTTTTGCTCCATCGTGTGTCTGGCTGCCAGTGCCTGCCCTGCTCAGTGCTGTCTCTCACTACTCACGTCGCCTCACTGAGCAGTGTTGCCAACCTACCAGATTGAAATTTACTGGCATAACACCCAAAATTTACTGGCACAGGCACATTTTTACTGACATTTTACAAAATTACAGTTTTAAGTGCACATTTCAGTATTTAGGCTACAAACAAGTACACTATGCAAATAGCAATGCGATTTAGGGTACATATTTACCTTACCTTACACATTCTGTTATTTTCGATATAATAATAGTCCATCGGTTTCTGTTCCCCATCACCTCCTGCCCCCAGCTTCTGCCCCCACCACCATCACCTCCTGCCAGCTCTTGCCACCACTACCTCTTGCCCCCATCATCCCCTGCCCCCATTACCTCCTGCCAGCTCTGGCCACCATCACCTCCTGCACCCACCGCCACCACCAGCTCCTGCCACCACCACCTCCACCAGCTCCTGCCACCACCACCTCCACCATCACCTCCTGTCAGCTCTTGCCACCATTACCTCCTGCCCCACCACCACCTCCTGCCCCAAACACCTTCGCCACCTCCTGCCACAATCAGCTCCTGTCAGCTCTTGCCACCACCACCTCCTGCCCCAAACACCTCCTGCCACAATCAGCTCCTGTCAGCTTTTGCCACCATAACCTCCTGCCCCACCACCACCTCCTTCTGCCACCACCAGCTCCTTCTGCGACCACCTCCACAACCATCACCCCCTGTCTCCACCACCTCCTTCCCCAAACACCTCCTGGCCCAAACACCACCGCCACCACCAGCTTCTGCCCCAAACATCACCACCTCCTGCCCCACCACCTCCTGCCCCAAATACCTCCTGCCCTAAACACCACCACCACCTCCTGCACCCACTACCACCAGCCACCATCACCTCCTGCCACCACCAGCTCCTGCCCCAAACACCACCACCACCTCCTGCACCCACCACCACCACCTTCTGCCACCACCACCTCCTGCCCCAAACACCTCCTGCCACAATCAGCTCCTGTCAGCTTTTGCCACCATAACCTCCTGCCCCACCACCACCTCCTTCTGCCACCACCAGCTCCTTCTGCGACCACCTCCACAACCATCACCCCCTACCACCAGCCACCATCATCTCCTGCCCCAAACACCACCACCTCCTGCACTCACCACCACCACCTTCTGCCACAATCACCTCCTGCCACCACCAGCTCCTGCCCCAATCAACTCCTGTCAGCTCTTGCCACCACTACCTTCTGCCCCACCACCCCCTGCCCCAAACACCACCACCACCAGCTCCTGTCCCAAACACCACCACCACCTCCTGCACCCACCACCACCACCTTCTGCCACAATCACCTCCTGCTACCACCAGCTCCTGCCATCACCAGCTCCTGCCCCAAATACCACCTCCTGCCACAATCAGCTCCTGTTAGCTTTTGCCACCATCACCCCCTGCCCCACCACCACCTCCTTCTGCGACCACCTCCACCACCATCACCCCCTGTCACCACCACCTCCTTCCCCAAACACCTCCTGGCCCAAACACCACCACCACCACCTGCCACCACCAGCTTCTGCCCCAAACACCATCACCTCCTGCCCCAAACACCACCACCACCAGCCACCATCACCTCCTGCCACCACCAGCTCCTGCCCCAAACACCACCACCACCTCCTGCACCCACCACCACCTTCTGCCACAATCACCTCCTGCCCCAAACACCTCCTGCCACAATCAGCTCCTGTCAGCACTTGCCACCACTACCTCCTGCCCCACCACCTTCTGCCACCACCAGCTCCTGCCCCAAACACCACCACCACCTCCTGCACCCACCACCTTCTGCCACCACCAGCTCCTGCAATCACCAGCTCCTGCCCCAAATACCACCTCCTGCACCCACCACCTTCTGCCACAATCAGCTCCTGTCAGCTCTTGCCGCCATCACCTCCTGCCCCATCAACCACCTCCTTCTGCCACCACCAGCTCCTTCTGCCACCACCTCCACCACCATCACCTCTTGTCACCACCTCCTCCTTCCCCAAATACCTCCTGGCCAAAACACCACCACTAGCTCCTGCCCCAAACACCATCACCTCCTGCCACCACCTTCTGCAACCACCAGCTCCTGCCACAATAACCTCCTGCCTTTATTACCTTACCAAGGAAGTCTGAGAATGCAGGCTTGCCCTGAGCTGGTCCGCTTGTGCTGTGGATTTTGCCTGGGCAGCTGCTGTGCTGGGCTGTGCTATCACTGGGTTGTCTGACAGGCATGGCTCCTCCATTCTGCCTGCTCAGCTCCTGCCTCATGGTGACTATTTTTAAAGGCTGGCGCGCCGGGCGGGATGCGCCGTGACATCACTCCCATCGCCGCCAGTAGCACGCTGCACAGCCTCTGTCAAATCCGCCCCCCCAGGAGGTCCCGCCCGCCGGCGCTGGCCGAATACAGGATCGGATTAGGATCAGCTTTGGAGTCGGGCAGCTCGCCGGAACTGTGCATGCGCAGTTCATAGCCGACCAGGTCACGGCTATTTTTACGGGCACCTTTGCCTGGACCAATGAGAGCTCAGCACAGGGATTAGGGTGTGCCTGGGCACACCCGGCACATCCCGTGGGCACGCCTATGGTCCCCAGGATGTTGTACTACGACAGGCTGCACTTTCTGGCAGGCCAGACTGAACCCAGGCCATCCCTCTCAAGTCTTCCTTCCACGCTTCCTTCCCCCCCCGGCTGAGGCTTCTGACGCCCAACCTGGGCCTTCCAGGCCACATGTGGAGGAGCCCAGATTGAGCCAGGTATAGCATTCCTCTATATTTCAGCTTGTACAATCAATGATGTTACCTAGATGTTATTTGGGAGTACTAATTTAGGATTGTGATTGATGATGCCAAAACTAAAACCATGTCCCTTTTTCATACACAGGGAAGTCTCAGCCAGGAGGTGGCCGGGCCGAGCCGGCTGGCTGATATCAAGGTCCCTCCACCCCCCCTGAAAACAGAAAGTGGCAGTAGGACGAGTGCCCTAGAGGAGGCGGCTATCAGATTTTTTTGGAGGGCTACAGAGGTCCTGGGAGCACCCCACACCAGGCAGGAGAACATTGCTGCATTCATTGCCTATAAAATGCAGAGGATGGAGGAAGGCCAACAAGCCATGTGTCAGGCCCTCATATCAGAGGCTCTGGAGAAAGGTGTGAGGGGCCAAATTACACCTCACACACAGCTTTGGGATGGTCCTCCTCCTCCTCCTGCAGGTCCTCCTCCTCCTCCTCCCTCTCCTCCAGGTCCTCCCAGTCCTCCTCCAGGTCCTCCCAGTCCTCCTCCTCCTCCTCCAGGTCCTACTCCTCCTCCTGCCACATCTCCAACAGCACAGCCACAGCCCGGAAGGAAGCGTGAAAGGAAGACCAGAGAGTGATTGCCCTGGATCCAGTCTGGTCGGCCAAAAGATGCAGCCTCTTGTGGTACCACAGCCTGGGGACACTGATGTCATCTGCTGCTATCCCGATCTCTGTGAATCCCGGACCAGACTGCCCTCCCTTACATATGGACTCCTCAGGCCACCAATTTTGAGGTTTAAGAATTGATGTCTGCCGTGGGGGTCCCAGGCTTCACTAATTTCTGCTGTTGATCCAGTGTTGCCTTCCTCTTTGTTTGGTTCTGATCCCTTAATAAAGGAATTTTGTTTTGAATTATACTCTCCTATGTGTTTTACTTCAAAAATGACAGTTTGTTTGTGAGGATTCAGGTACATTTCTATAATATAAAATGTGAAATGAACAAGGGACACCAACAACAAAAAATCTCCTGGAGATTAAATAATAAAAGATATCAATGGTGTTGGGGTAACTTGACACACAAAACACACACAAAAATATTCTGGAGTAAAAATAAAAATAACATTGAACAAAGATCAGCCTTGGAAAAAATCCAAACATTAAAGAAAAAAAAAAGGCTTAAAAACAAAACAAAAAAAACCCCATAAAAAATAGAAAACTGTCAGATGTGACAACTAATAACAATATATTCAGGGAATCCCACTAAAAAAACACAAATAAAAGTTTGTGAGAAGTGTGTGTGAATATGAGCAGCAAAACTACTTAATTCTTGTCACATTATAAAGAAGAAGAGAGTGCGCTGTATTAAACCATTTTTTACATTGCAGCGTGACGAAAGTGCTGTATCCATTGCGAACGCTAAGTTTACCAGAACGAGCTGTCCCGTGTCGGAATTTCTTCTGAGCATGCGTGGCACTTTGTGCGTCGGAACAGGCCACACACGGTCGGAATTGACGCGATCGGATTTTGTTGTCGGAAAATTTTATCTCCTGCTGTCCAACTTTGTGTGTCGGAAAATCCGATGGAAAATGTCCGATGGCGCCCACACACGGTCGGAATTTCCGACAACACGCTCCGATCGGACAATGTCCATCGGAAAATCCAACCGTGTGTACGGGGCATTAGACTTAGAGGTGTCTGTCCCTTTTTCTCTTTTGTCTACAGTGGTGGATTCCCCCCCCCCCCCCCCATTGAAAAAAGTGTAAAATTAAATATACAGTGGAACCTTGAATCACGAGCATAATCCGTTCCAGGAGAATGCTTGTAATCCAAAGCACTCGCATATCAAAGTGAGTTTCCCCACAGAAGTCAATGGAAACCAAGATAATTTGTTCTACGTTGACTTCTATTGCATGCAATACCGCATGTAGCCAGAGATGGGGGGGCACCGGAGAGACTCCGAAATACTCAGACGAGACACTCGGGAACTGAGTATTTCCAAGTATTTCCGAGCGGCTCCGAGTGTTACCGGCGCCCCCCTCACCTCTGGCCAAATGCGGTACTGCACAGCGCAGAGGCTTGAATCCTGCTCATTTTGCGAGACAATGCTCGCAAACCGAGTCAGGATTTTAACGCAAACTCAGATTGCGTTACAAGCAATCCAAGGTTCCACTGTATATGTAAAAATAAATAACTTCTTCACCACAAAATTTGTTTGAATCTTTTCATGTGTGCAACGAAAATTTTTATATATTTTTGGTGCGCCGCAAGAAAAAAAAAAGTTTGAGAAACACTGTTTTAACTAGTCACCTGTAGTCTATTAGCACTTACTTCCCCCTTTTTTTCTTTTAGCTCATCGCCTGTAGTCTATTAGCACCTACTCCCCCTCCCCCTTTTTTTCTTTTAGCTCGTCGCCTGTAGTCTATTAGCACCTACTTCCCCGACTTTTCTTTTCTTTTAGCTCATCGCCTGTAGTCTATAAGCACCTACTTCCCCCCTTTTTTTCTTTTAGCTCATCGCCTGTAGTCTATTAGCACCTACTCCCCCCTTTTTTTTAGCTCATCACCTGTAATCTATTAGCACATACTTCCCACCACTTTTTTTCTTTTAGCTCACCGCCTGTAGTCTATTAGCACCTACTCCCCCCCTTTTTTTTTCTTTTAGCTTGTCACCTGTAGTCTATTCGCACCTACTTCCCCCCTTTTTTTTCTTTTAGCTCATCGCCTGTAGTCTATTAGCACCTACTCCCCCTCCCCCTTTTTTCTTTTAGCTCGTCGCCTGTAGTCTATTAGCACCTACTTCCCCGACTTTTTTTTCTTTTAGCTCATCGCCTGTAGTCTATAAGCACCTACTTTCCCCCCCCTTTTTAGCTCATCGCCTGTAGTCTATAAGCACCTACTTTCCCCCCCCTTTTTAGCTCATCGCCTGTAGTCTATAAGCACCTACTTTCCCCCCCTTTTTAGCTCATCGCTTGCAGTCTATTAGCAACTACTCCCCCTCCCCTTTTTTTTTTTGCTCGCCGCCTGTAGTCTATTAGTACCTACCCACTAAGGATGAGGTACTATTGCTCCCACTGACACCAATGATGGGGCTCTATTTCTCTCATTGACATGAAGGCTCCGTTCACATCTAGGCGTTCCGGATCACAGGCAGAATTGCCGTGATTCTGCCCGCGATCCCGAATCACGGCAAATTGCAGGACGCCCTTGCGATCCCCATCACTTCCAATGGCACCCCGATTGCGGAGTGCTTTTCTCCCGACGAATCTTGCAAACAGAATCGCGGTACGCCTGTTGCCCAAAAAAAGTGAACCTCTCTTGGGCGACAGGTGTACCACAATTTTGCTTGCAAGATTTGTCGGGCGACAATCGTGGCTAAAATTGCGCCACGATCGGGGGGCCATTGGAAGTGATGGAGATCGCAAGGGCGTCCTGCGATTTGCCGTGATTCGGAACGCCTACATGTGAAAAAAGCTTAATGATGGGGCACTATTTATTCCACTGAAACCCACAATAGGGGACTATTATTCCCCCCACTGATACCCACAATGAGACACTATTCTTCCTCCCACAGCTGGGCACTATTCTTCTCTCACTGACCGGGTGTTATATTGTACTCTGACTGGCTGCAGTGTGAGGGACATTGAACTGGTCCTTTGTGTAAAACATTTGAGGGCTGCCATTCCTACACTTGCTATGTGCGTCTGCACATCATCTTCGAAGCATACTGAGAGTGAGAGCAAATATGAATGCCAATATAAGTGTCCTTCAAACACCCTTATCAGTGGACAAGCAGCACAGACCAACCTTTTCCTTCTATACCATGGCACAGGGATGGTTCCATCTCCACCATGACACAGCTTTGCGGGAACTCTTCTAACTTTGTTTCGTAAGGTAAGAACAAAACGTATTTACATTTCCCTCACAGACTTTCAATGCGAGTTTCACTACAAACAGGACCTCCCCCTTCCAGGTGCCCCTCGCTTTGTTCATCTTACCAATCAGGATGGGGGCTGTGTAGAAAAACAAAGGCTCTGATTGGACATACTCCCCGCTCCGGAGTCCTCGCCCTCCCTGCTCAGCCACGGGTTTGTGAATGGGGGGGTCTCTTGGCCGGATTGCAATCTTCAGATGTGCTCCTTTCCCTCAGGCTCTGAGCTAATTAACTAGGTTGCTCCACCGCTCTGAATGCTGCGGCCTCTGACATCACTGGTTGCTGGACGCCGGGCGTCAGATGATTCTAGCAACCAGTGCAGTGCGCAGCAGAGGCAGACAGGCATTGGAGTGTGGACAACTGGAGGTGCAACATAAGGGTCTTGGGGCGGCACAGCTGACTGAATCATTAAGTCAAGTGAGTGCCACAGCTTCGGCGCCCCCCCCTCTGCAGTGCCTGGGTGTGGCGCACCCACCCAGGATCGGCCCTGGGTGTGAGTGGATGTACCTTGTACTGTAGCTGGGTTTTCTCTCTGATACCGGCTGAGGACTCACCTGTAACCTAATGATGACACATTAGAGCAGTATATAGGTGATTGTGGTTCCAACACGTTATAACTAATCACTAACAGTTGGGTGAAACGCGTCTACCTATTTGTCCCCTGCTCCATCTGTTACCTCCTGTCACCTGATACTTCAATAAAGAGGGTTATTGGAAGTGCAGCCGTCCGGAATGATTTCCTTATGACACAAAGAATGTGATCTGGGTGAGGACTGTACTAGTGTGTATGGGGATTATCTGGAGACTCCCTCACCTGGAGAGGATTTCTTTCTTTCATTGTGGAGGTGATAAGGTGGGGAGTCTATACAGAGACCGGCTCAGGGACTATGGAGTCCGGATAGCCAGAAGGCTGGAAAATGTCATCATTGTGATGGTGGAAACCCCTATGAGGGTCACCTTGTGTGGGTTTTTGAACTTTACTTTTAGATAAAAGTGGACAGAAAGCCCTGAAATGTACTTCACTAACCGGACTGAAGTTCATGGAAGGAGCTATACTTGAGTGACCCCCCACATCACACTCCATGTTTATCTTCTGTATAATGATCAATCGGTATGATCAGATCTTATTGATCAGGAGTTATACAATTGTAGGTCCTGCATCTCAGGCTGAAGAAGAAGAACTCTTCAGTGAAAGGTGGAGGTCTGTCAATGGTCTGTCTGTACAATCTGTTGGTGGAATCTGTGGTAGATAACCAGTGGTTTAGATACCCTCAGATTGGGAATCCCACCAGACAGTCTATGTATGGCAGATGTATACATGGAGATGATGTATTATCACATCAAAGTCTGAGGAGTATTTCTGATGGAACGTCAAGGGGAACTCATCCAAGGAGACCCTGCACAGTGCTGTGAGTTTTTGGTTGCTATAAGAGACAGCTGTTGCTACGTACATACAGAACATTGGGTGCAGGCCTAAGGCCCCTGTTCTGTATTGCTGTCTACCTGTGTCGTTTTGTTTTTGGAGTCTGCCGATCTGTCTACATATTGCCCTAGGGTTTCCCGTGCTCTAACCCTCTCTCCCTCATTTTTCCTGTTGTGAACAATAAACTCACTTTTGTTTATCCTAAAAGTGACTGTTGCCCATCTTTTCTGCAAATGTCCACACCCACCGTGCCTAAGAACCAGCACCCAGAGGTGAAATGTCAGCCCTCCCTGATACCAGGGGTCAGGGGGACACTACAAGTGTATGTAAATGTTTCTCTCCTACAGTCCCTCCCATCCACTCCACTGTACAGAGCTACTTCTGAGGATATTTTTCTGCCCCCCCTCCCCCCCCCAGCCTAGCGGCCTAAGGCGGCTTCCTAAGCTGCCTTATGATGGTACCTGATCTGCAAGTTGGTGAAGGTGGAAAGGGCATTGGTCTGACCTACGTTGGTCACAGTGCCAACTTTTAATCTTTGCTGTGCAGCGCGCTTCTGGGCAGAATTGAAGCCACGTAGTCTCCCAGCACACAGCCGCTGTCACTCGTCAGACACAAAGAAAGAAAGGGTTACCACACTTCCTTCTTCTCACTCACACATAGCTGTGCCATTTCCTGGCAAAACCACAAGCCAGTTTCATACACAAGTTAGTAGAACATAAAGCAACAACCATATTGGAGCCAGGCTACCGGCATCCGTTCAATTCAGGAACCAGATCTGCGTTCCCCGGGCAGAGAAAACCTTCAGACAGAAATTTTAGTGAGATAAAAAACTTTTACTCTCTAACTGGGCTATTCTCCAACTGTCTTGACTACAGATCACAGATCTCGCTTCTGAATTTCTGCAATCCTGGGGTCAAAGGCACCAAAAATATAAAGGTAGTTGTGGATTTTCTCAGCAAATACGGATTCAGGATGGAGATGGTCTTCCATCAGAGAAGGCGTTTTTGTGCACACAGAAGATAAGACGTGGGGAGGTGAAGGAATGAGATCCATCCCAAGTAAATGAGGTTCCTATTGTTTAATGTTTAGGGATGATGGCAACTCTGTCACACTAATCTTTGAGAAGTCTATACTTTTTCCTTGAGATCCATCTCCATCCTCTAGGCTTTACACAGCACTTTATATATGGTAGGTACATCCAGATAAGGTATTAGACTGGAATTATCATTGGTCAATTCATCTCCACATTCTGCCATATATTACCTCAGGGCTTGACAAATTTGCTTGGATTCTAGGAGCCAGCTAAAAAAGTTAGGAGCCAGGTTTTTTTTTTTTTTTTTTTAAACGACCGACAAAGCTTTATCTTCAATATAAAAATTACCTTAAATTTACACAGAGACGACTAGAACGAATGTGACTGCTTTTATTTCCTGCCATGCAGGGACACAAGACCACCATATTCCCGCTAAGGATCCAATCAGGTCCGCCTGAAAAACTGACAGGCGAACCTGATTAGACAGCCCGTGTGAAAGGGGCCAAGCAGGGAGATGACAAATAATAAATTAATTTATTTAACCACTTCCTTCCCGCAGGACGACTATATACGTCCTGTCTTTGAAGAGAAATACTGTTGTTATGGTAGCAGCTAGCTACCATAACCCCGGTATCTTCTTCAAGAGCCGGCGGTTCTCTTTCAGATAAAAGTGGTCTCTGCAGCAGATTCGCAGCAAGATCACTTTTATCGGCGGCAGGAGAGGGCCACCCCTACCGCCGCGCTCCGGTGCCCTTCACCGCTTACCGTGGCCGTCGGTAATGGCGGAGGCGATCCGGATCTGTCCCTGGCCTGACATGGAGACGAGTGAGAGGAAGATGGGCCCCCGCCCATCTCCAAGTCATTGCAGGGCGGAAGTGACGTCAAATCGTCACTTCCACCCATAGCTCTTGAAGGGACATTTTATTATTTTTTTTTCAAATGACAATTTTATTTTTTTTAATGCATTTTAGTGTAAATATGAGATCTGTTGTCTTTTTGACCCCAGATCTCATATTTAAGAGGTCCTGTCATGCTTTTTTTCTATTACAAGGGGTTTTTACATTCCTTGTAATAGGAATAAAAGTGACTTTTTCTTTTTTTTAAAAGAACAGTGAAAAAATAAAAGTTAAAATAAATAAGAAAAAAATAAAAAATTGAAATGTGCCCCATCCCTTGTAATAGAAATAAAAGTGACACAATTTTTTTTTTTTTTTAAAAACAGTGTAAAAATAAAAAATAAAAAGTAAAATATATAAGAAAATTTTTTTTTTTTAAACGCGCCCCGTCCCGCCGAGCTCGCTTGCATAAGCATACGTGAGTAGCGCCCGCATATCAAAGCGGTGTTCAAACCACACATGTGAGGTATCACCACGATCGTTAGAGCGAGAACAATAATTCTAGTCCTAGACCTCCTCTAACTCAAAACATGCAACCTGTAGAATTTTTTAAACGTCGCCTATGGAGATTTTAAAGGGTAAAAGTTTGTCGCCATTCCACGAGCGGACGAAATTTTGAAGCGTGACATGTTGGGAATCAATTTACTCGGCGTAACATTATCTTTCACAATATAAAAAAAATTGGGCTAACTTTACTGTTTTCTTATTTTTTAATTAAAAAAAGTATTTTTTCCCAAAAAAGTGCGCTTGTAAGTCCGCTGCGCAAATACGGTGTGACAGAAAGTATTGCAATGACCGCCATTTTATTCTCTAGGGTGTTAGAATAAAAAATATATATAATGTTTGGGGGTTCTAAGTAAAGGGAAGGAGATGAGTGGGCAGTGAAAACAGGTAGGGGAAGCTCCATTAGCATTGGTGGATGTCTTGTCATACCAACGGCCACCACCAGAGGGCGCCCGATTGCAGAAGGAACCATAGGACTGCAGTAGGCCGCAAAGCCATGGCCTCAATTACCGGCGTGGCCCAACGCGATCGCGCCGGGAGGGGGGATGTCGAACGGACACAGGATACCCCAGCTGTGCCGCCCCAGGCGCCAGGTCGCTAATTCTAGTCGCAAATGCGACCTGGCGCCCGGGGTTTGTCGAGCCCTGTATTACCTAATTACATGACAAGTACATATACATTACCCCCTTCACTCCCGGAAGGTTTTACCCCCTTCTTGACAAGAGCATTCTTTGCTATTCAGCACTGCGCTACTTTAATTGGTAATTGCGCGGTCATGTAACACTATACACAAATTACATTTATATTTTTTTTTTTCACACAAATAGAGCTTTCTTTTGGTGGTATTCGATCACCTCTTGGTTTTTGCTTTTTTTTGTGGATTTAACGAAAAAAGACCAAAATTTGGAAAAAATAAAAAAACAAAAAAATTTAATCTAATTTGACTACCTATTACACTTTTGTGAGGCACTGTAGTGGCACTGATGGACACTGTATTGGCACTGATGTAGCACGGATGAGCACTGATTTGGTATGGAAGAGCACTGATTTGGCACAGATGAGCACTGATGTGGCATGGATGTGGCACGGATGAGCACCGGGAGGGGGGATGTCGAACGGACACAGGATACCCCAGCTGTCCCGCCCCAGGCGCCAGGTCGCTAATTCTAGTCGCAAATGCGACCTGGCGCCTGGGGTTTGTCGAGCCCTGTATTACCTAATTACATGACAAGTACATATACATTACCCCCTTCACTCCCGGAAGGTTTTACCCCCTTCTTGACAAGAGCATTCTTTGCTATTCAGCACTGCGCTACTTTAATTGGTAATTGCGCGGTCATGTAACACTATACACAAATTACATTTATATTTTTTTTTTCACACAAATAGAGCTTTCTTTTGGTGGTATTCGATCACCTCTTGGTTTTTGCTTTTTTTTGTGGATTTAACGAAAAAAGACCAAAATTTGGAAAAAATAAAAAAACAAAAAAATTTAATCTAATTTGACTACCTATTACACTTTTGTGAGGCACTGTAGTGGCACTGATGGACACTGTATTGGCACTGATGTAGCACGGATGAGCACTGATTTGGTATGGAAGAGCACTGATTTGGCACAGATGAGCACTGATGTGGCATGGATGTGGCACGGATGAGCACTGATGTGGCATGGATGTGGCACAGATGAGCACTGGAGTGGCACGGATGACCACTGATGTGGCGGATGGAGCATGGCTGGATAGATGGATGAGCCATGGATGGAGCATGGATGGATGGATGAGCCATGGATGGAGCACACATGCAGCATGTATGGAGCACACATGGGGCATGGATAGATGAGCCATGAATGGAACGCGCATGGAGCATGGATGAGCCATAGATGGGGCATGTATGGAGCATGGATGAGACATGGATGGAGCATGCATGGAGAATGGATGGAGCATGGATGAGACATGGATGGAGCATGGATGGATCGATGAGACATGGATGGAGCATGGATGGATGGATGAAACATGGATGGATGGATGGATGAGACATGGATGGAGCACACATGGAGCATGTATGGAACATGAATGAGCTATGAATGGAGCATGGATGGATGGATGATCCATAGCTGAGCACAGATCTGCTGCACCCGGCTCTCCCCCTCTCTTCACATGCTGTACCGATCAGCGTGAAAAGAGGGGAGGAGCCAAAATGGAAAAGCTCCGGTTTGTTTACAAGTGATCACACCATTATTGGATGGCGTGATCACATGGTAAATGCCCGCCATACTTTTGGAAGGACGTCATAGTAAGCCCTCCAAGAGTTATTGAGCCGTGCTGTAGTTGTCATTCGGCTATGGGGCGGTTGTTAGCTAATTAACTAGTCGCTTAACCAGTTATGTTAATTCTGTTTCTGGTTACAGTTTGTATTGCTAGGGTAATATGATCAGAAGGTGGGGGGGGGGGATGTCCTCCTGGTTTATATATTTATGTGAGTTTGTTCCAATAAAGATTCCATATTGCAGTTTGTAACTGAGCTAGACTCGCCTGGGTCTTGGTTATAATATATGGGCTGTGATATCTGATGGTCTGGACTGGAGGAGGCTGTATACTGATGGAAGCACTCAAAGTGAGTGCGACAGGGTTCCATTACAGATCCCTCATGGTGTCTTTTCCTAATTAGGACAGCACTGTGAATTTTTTTTCTTCCTCGGTTCAAGAGGACTGTTATGGGACTTTTTTCATTTTTGTTTTTTTTATAGAATATGGCTTATATATTCAATATCATTGTATTTTGGTATTGAGCACTAAATTGGGTGTTACTGTTGTGCTACTGTGAATATTTCTATGTTTGCACTGCGATATATCGAGTTTATTTTCACTTGTTTTGATATTTACGTTTATAAGTAGCAGCATTAGCTACAAATCTTTTTCTCACTATTATTTAGAGCGCGGGAGAATTTTACTATTTATTCTGGGACATTATCCAATAACAGGCAAGGGATGTGTCTGGATGGTGACTGTATCATTGTGTGTGTCAGGTTCCTATAAGGTGTCAGGATGTCACTGTCTATTTCTCCATGGAGGAGTGGGAGTATTTAGAAGGACACAAGGATCTCTACAAGGACGTCATGATGGACAATCAGCCACCCCTCACATCACCGGGTAAGAGGAGACTTTATTGTAAAGGAGAGAGCAGTACGGAGGCTCCACCTAGATCCCCCATCATCTGATAAACACATAGAAACAATGTATTCAGTCAGTGTGTGTGTTTCCTACAGATGGATCCAGTAATGGGAACCCACCAGAGAGATGTCCCCGTCCTCTGTATTCCCGGGATTCCACACAGGAAGGTCACACCATCCCTCACCATCATCAGGTTGATGAGGAACAATCACTGATAGTATCATTAGGATCTGTACATTATCTACATTGTTACAATTGATGTAATTTTTTTCTATATTCAGAGTGGAAGCCTGAGAGATTCTAAAGTTGAGGTTAAAGAAGTGATAAAAGAGGAGGATGATGAGGATGGGGTGATGGAGGAGTCAGAGTTTCCAAAAGGACACAAAGATCTGTACCAGGACACCATGGTGGAGTCATCCAGCTACAGGAACCCACCAGAGAGATGTCCCCACCCTCTGTATTCTCAGGATCCTCCACAGGAAGATCACACCATACCTCACTGTTACAAGGTTGGTGGGAAGAGCCCACCCCAAAGCACCAACCCCCTCATGTTGAGGGCATGTGGGCTGGTATGGTTCAGGAGGGGGGGAGGGGCACTCACTCATCCCCTGCGGGGCTGCATGATCGGATAAGGGTGTGGTATGGATTTTGGGGGGACCCTACACAGTTTTTTTCATTGTTTTGTTTACATTTCAGCCCTCAGTGGGGAAGCCCGCTGACAGCCGATGACTCATCAGTTGTTAAGGTCATGGCGGCCGGCTTCCTGGCCCGCTCCTTAACAACCAGGTATTATTCGCACTGAATTTGAAACGGTCAATCATTTTTCGACTGTTCCTAATTATAATCGTTCTAAAAATTAATAAACAAAACTAAATTTATTGAATTCCGAAACTAAACAAAATTAGTAATATAATGACTATACAGTTGTGCTCAAAAGTTTACATACCCTGGTAGAATTTATGATTTCTTGGCCATTTTTCAGAGAATATGAATGATAACACAAAAACTTTTCTTTCACTCATGGTTAGTGTTTGGTTGAAGCCATTTATTATCAATCAACTGTGTTTACTCTTTTTAAATCGTAAAGACGATGTGTATTGCCCCCTTTAACATCAATGACAGCTTGAAGTCTTTTGTGGTATTTGTGGATGAGGCTCTTTATCTTCTCAAAGGGGAAAGCTGCCCACTCCTCTTGGCAAAAAGCCTCCAGTTCCTGGAAATTCTTGGGCTGTCTTGCATGAACTGCACGTTTAAGATCTCCCCAGAATGGCTCAATGATATTGGGGTCAGGAGACTGAGATGGCCACTCCAGAACCTTCACTTTATTCTGCTGTAGCCAATGACAGGTCAGCTTGGCCTTGTGTTTTGGATCATTGTCATGTTGGAATGTCCAAGTACGTCCAATGCGCAGCTTCCTGGCTGATGAATGCAAATGTTCCTCCAGTATTTTTTGATAACATTCATCTTGCCATCAATTTTGACCAAATTCCCTGTGCCTTTGTAGCTCACACATCCCCAAAACATCAGTGATCCACCTCCGTGCTTCACAGTAGGAATGGTGTACCTTTCATCATAGGCGTTGTTGACTCCTCTCCAAATGTAGCGTCTATGGTTGTGGCCAAAAAGCTTAATTTTGGTCTCATCACTCCAAATGACTTTGTACCAGAAGGTTTGAGGCTTGTCTCTGTGCTGTTTGGCGTATTGTAAGTGGGATACTTTGTGACATTTGTGTAATAATGGCTTTCTACTGGCGACTTGACCATGCAGCCCATCTTTCTTCAAGTGCCTCCTTATTGTGCTTCTTGAAACAGCCACACCACATAGTTTCAGCGAGTCCTGTATTTCATCTGAAGTTATTTGTGGGTTTTTCTTTGCATCCCGAACAATTTTCCTGGCAGTTGTGGCTGAAATTTTAGTTGGTCTACCTGACCGTGGTTTGGTTTCAACAGAACCCCTCATTTTCCACTTCTTGATTAGAGTTTGAACATTGCTGGATTGGCATTCTTTCCATGGATATCTTTTTATATCTCTTTCCTGTTTTATACAGTTCAACTACCTTTTCCAGAAGATCCTTTGACAATTCTTTTGTTTTCCCCATGACTCAGAATCCAGAAACGTCAGTGCAGCACTGGATGAAACATGGAAGGGTCTGTCAGGAGTCCAGAAACTCATTGACCTTTTATACACACACACACACTAATTACAAGCAAACAGATCACAGGTGAGGATGGATACCTTTAATAGCCAATCAAACCCCTTTGTGTCAACTTGTGTGCATGTTATCAGGCCAAAATCGCCAGGGTATGTAAACTTTTGATCAGGGTCATTTGGGTAGTTTCTGTTGCCATTATGATTCAAAAAGAGTAAACACAGTTGATTGATAATAAATGGCTTCAACCAAGAAAGAAATGTTTTGTGTTATCATTCATATTCTCTGAAAAATGGCCAAGAAATCATAAATTCTGCCATACTGTAAACTTATGAGCACAACTGTATACGAAACGAAACACATTTTTACGTTCTGCACATGTCTAAGCTCCAACTTCTTCCTCCAGCACACACTTGCTCAGTTCCCAGCTGTGTTACTCTGTATTAATTGTAGCAAAGGCCCATTACAGACAAGGACTTGCAGCCCCTATACTTGTACAGTGGAGTGACACAGCTAACAGTTTTCCAGCACTTCCTCTCTGTGGTCACTGATCCCAGCATCACCTCTTCAGGTCCTGCCAGCCCTTCTGGCTGCAGTAGCCCTCCAGGCTAACTTCTCCACACAGTCCTCTAGACTGACACTCACCAACCCACCCGGCTCACTCTCAGGAGATCTCCCAGACGTGGTGACCTGCTCTCGCTGTCCTATCACTTGCCCCGTGCCTCCAGGAAGTGTTTCCTCTGTGTGTTTTGGTAGAGTCTTAACAGCACCCAAGGTCACCCCCCAGACTAGGGGGCGCCCTCAAGCGCCACCGACAGCCTCCTCAGCACGTCCATCTCCATCTTCCACTCGACTGCCCCTGCTGGCATGACTCATGTCTATTTATGAGGTAAATAAAGCTTATATGTTGGAACAGCGCTATATCTAAATACACCAATATAAATAATAAAGCTCAAAACACATATGCAAAGACAAAAAAAGTGAGAATATATATATATATATATATATATATATATATATATATATATATATATATATATATAGAATATTGAATGAAAAAGACATTTTTATTATAAATTATAAGTCCAGTGCAAAAAATAGTAAAAGTCAAATAACAAGTACAGTCCTTCTTCCAAGGTGTATACTGAATATAAAAATTATTAAAATATCAAATAACAGTCCTTCCTCAAAGATAAATGGTGAGTGATTGACAAACAGATCCCAGTGTCAATGATCATATATTAGTGCTGAATCCCAAAAAGGGCACAGATCCTCCACCATGTGCAATGGCCCCTCACCTCAAATCCAAGAATTATGTGCATCAAATTACCAAAGCAATCTCCATAAGATGTCATAGTCATCACACATGCAATACGAAAAACCATCTCATGGCGTAGTATGAAGCAACGGTTTATTTAACCACTTGCCTACCGGGCACTTAAACCCCCTTCCTGCCCAGACCAATTTTCAGCTTTCAGTGCTCTCACACTTTGAATGACAATTGCGCGGTAATGCTACACTGTAAACAAATTAAATTTTTGAGAGATTGGGGAAGTGGAAGTGCGGGGGCAGTTGCTGGTACTGACCAACGCACGTCCACACCTGAGAAGTTTTGTTATGGACTATTTCGGTACTTGGTAATAGATAACAATTGATTGGTCATAAAATAAAGTTTAATGCATACAAAAAAATTATTATACAAATTATACATACAAACAATGTATTTTCTTATAAAAGCAATTTGCATACGCCACAGTTAACAAGCTACTGACAGGTTTGCCCGTAGAGTTTCTGTTGAGAGGGGGTATACATAAAAATCCTCTACCGGTTTCGCGGCAAGAAACCGCTTCTTCAGGAAGGGTGGTCTATGAAAACAAATAATGCATTTACACAAAGCATAATAAACACAGCAAAGGAATTTAACAAAGAGTTACATTCAATATTAAAATAAGAAGACCAGCTCACCCACTCAAACAAGACCAGCAAACAACAGGGCTCAGCAATTCCCCCCGCGGCGAACACGGGGGATTGTAATTAACAGAATCCAATTAAAAAGTAATGTTGGAATTAAGAATTTAAAAGCTAAAAAAAGCTTGGTACACACAAGGGTGTGATGAAGTGAGGGGTAGACCGAACCAGTGATTGCGTGAAAAAAAGGGGGGGATAAGTGCTGGATGGGGGGGGGGGAGGGGGGGGGAAAAGGGGGGAAGGAGAGGGAAGGGGGGAAAAAACCCGGTTTTGGCCGTAACCAGAAGTGACGTCACCCAGCTCCTCCCAAATTTTTCATTCAATATTAAATATCTATTTTTTTTCACTTTTTTTGTCTTTGCATATGTGTTTTGAGCTTTATTATTTACTGTATATTGGTATAGTTATATATAGCGCTGCTCCAACATATAAGCTTTATCTACATTTTTGGTGTTAGTGACACTAAAGGAGTTTTGCTGTTTTATCATTATTCTTTTGCACTGAATTGTATTATTTGATCATTGTTGTAATCTACACACTGAGTTGCACATAAGTTTATTTCCATTTTTTCTTTTATTTATAAGGTAAACCCGCCCTTTCCTTGGCCAAGGCCCTCATAAATATTCAAGGCAGCTCGTCCTCCCTCCCACCCTCCAGTTTTGGAAGTTTATACCAACTTCCACACCAGGGGGAAATGCCAGAAAGACTGCCTGATGAGTCATCCAGCCCTAAGTCACTGAACCCTGACCCACATTCCCAGCTCAGACTTGGGCCTGAGCCAAAAATAAATGTTCCTACACTAACAACAAACCTATCAAACGATCCTGTCTACATCTAGCACACTAGGGGGTGCTACATATTTTACAGATGATATTTTCTCTCATTTTCTTGATTTAGAGTGGAGATCCAATTGATATAGAATTTGAGGTTAAAGCAGAAGAAGAAGAGAGGTATGTGAGGGATGATCAGCAGTCTATGGAGGAGGATGGAATAACGGGGACATTTATAGAGGAGGACACTCCTACAGAGATCAGCACAGGTGGGTCATTAACACTAAATACATTCCTCCACCCATACTGCTCGCTGATTGGTCCAGAGTAGAACAAAAGCTTTGCAATATCAGTTGGTAAGACTATTTATGGAGATTCTGGGGTTCAGCTGGCAACAAAATGTTTACTTTCACCATAGACCTTACTAGACCTAGACACCTGGAGAATGTGATTTCAGTTTTCTGCCCAATACCCAAGTCTAGCAAAATCTCTGACAGAAAAATTTTCCCAGGGTTACTTGCTCTGTTGTTTGCTGGCTTTCCCGGGTGGAGGGATATGTCTGTATAGTCTCAGACCCAAGTCACTGAGTGCAGTCTCAGGAGATGGGAGGCAGCAGGGTGGGACCTCTACAACTTGTCTCATGTAAACATTTAAGCTTCCACTGATTATCAATATTAAGAGTCCTGACCCTTACACTGTATAATTTATATTGTACATTACATACTCCTGACCCCTGCACTATATACTCTATGTTGTACATTACATCATTCTGATACTATATTGTCCTATCTGTTGTATCTTATAAATTATGTTGTACATTAAATAGTCCTGACTTCTGCTCTCTCCCCTCTACTATATATATATATATATATATATATATATATATATATATATATATAAATATATATGTATGTATATGTATATATATATATATATATATATATATATATATATACATGCATAATATGTATTCTCTTTTGTTACACCCATTTTCTACCAGCTGGACATTCTATATCTGATGATTTGATTGAAACACAGACTTTTACATGTTGATGATAATGGGACAACATCCTCAAACTTTGTAACCTTAAACAGAAAATGATAACGAGGGAGGAGTCAATAACCCAATGATGGTGGTCTTCAGGATCAGTCCTGTCTCCATCTTGGTTGTTCTCCCCCCATCCTCACTCACTGGGGACATTTGTCCTATAATCCCCTCATCACTGTCACTCCTGTAAAAGATAGTTCTCGTTGTTTCCTCACTCTCGGACTAAGGTTCATGAATAAAGAAATTCAGAGAAGATCAGAGGACCCATTTACTAGTTACCTTGAGGGGGGAATTGTAAGATCCTCAGAGACAAAGCTACCTGATGTGGGCGGAGTCCTGGTTTAGGGGAACCAATCTGCTCATGTCTAGTAATAATCTTTTTATTTCTATTTTAGTAGATGGACGGGAGATGAGGAAAACCTCAGAGGATTGTCTCACTTTGTCTCCAGACTGTAAAGTAGAAGATGAGGACATCACACAGTATAGTCCAAGAGAAAACCCGACTACCTCAAATGTCCATCCGGCACCACACAGTGTAGATGGACCATCGTATTCCTCTTATTCTGAGGAACCTCAGACTGTGGGGGACGGTGCCGTACTTCCAACAGATAAGAGGCTTTCCTGTACTGAGTGTGGGAAGTGTTTCCGTTTTGAATGCAATCTTAATATGCATATAAGATCTCACACAGGGGAGAAGCCGTATTCCTGTCCTGAGTGTGGGAAATGTTTTTCACAGAAGTCCAGTCTTTACAAACATCAGAGATCTCACACTGGTGAGAAGATGTATTCCTGTCCTGAGTGCGAGAAATGTTTTTCAGACAAGTCTAATTTTTACACGCATCAGAGATCTCACACGGGGCAAAAGCCATATTCCTGTCCTGAGTGCGGGAAGTGTTTTTCAGTGAAGTCCAATCTTTACAGACACCAGAGATCTCACACTGGTGAGAAGATGTATTCCTGTCCTGAGTGCGGGAAATGTTTTTCAGACAAGTCCAGTCTTTACACACATCAGAGATCTCACACGGGGGAAAAGCCATATTCCTGTCCTGAGTGCGGGAAATGTTTTTCAGACAAGTCCAGTCTTTACACACATCAGAGATCTCACACGGGGGAGAAGCCGTATTCCTGTCCTGAGTGCGGGAAATGTTTTTCAGTGAAGTCCAATCTTTGCACACATCAGAGATCTCACACAGGAGAGAAGCTGTATTCCTGTTCAGAGTGCAGGAAATGTTTTTCACGGAAGGCCAATCTTACCAGACATCAGAGATCTCACACGGGGGAGAAGCCATATTCCTGTTCTGAATGCGGGAAATGTTTTGTACAAAAAGCAGATCTTGTTAAACATCAAAGGTCTCACACGGGGGAGAAGCCGTATTCCTGTCCTGAATGCGGGAAATGTTTTTCAGATAAGTCCAATCTTTCCACACATCAGAAATATCACACAGGGGAGAAGCCACTTTCCTGTCCTGAGTGCGGGAAATATTTTGTACAAAAAGCAGATCTTATTAAACATCAAAGGTCTCACACAGGGGAGAAGCCGTATTCCTGTCCTGAATGTGGGAAATGTTTTTCAGTGAAGTCCAATCTTTACACACATGAGAGATCTCACATGGGGGTGAAGCCATATTTCTGTCCTGAGTGAGAGAATTGTGCCTCACTGAAGTCCTGTCTTCCTGTACATCAGGGTTCCCACACAACCCTCAAGGTGTATTATTGCCTTGAGTGCGGGAAATGTCTTCTATATGAATGTTGCTGGAAATTACAGCTCTTATGTGGGGAAGAATCACACCCTGATATACACCTCAGATATACTCCATGGCTAATCTTCATCATGTAAGAAACAGTTCCAGGGGTGTGAACATTTTTATAAAAACTACTTGTCCAAGGAACCTTAATTGGGCTACTTGCCCCTTATGACAACCTTCTTGTCCCTTATGACAATCTACTTGTCCTGATGAAATAAAAAATAATTTTAACCAAAACCGTATATGAATCTGAGGTGCTTTTAGGAATGTCGGGGACGTTTATAACTTGGATGCTCAGTACAAGCGCATGCCGAGCAGACAAGTCATGCTCCGGTGTCCGCTCTGTTAAAGCAAAAGTTCACCTTTTATAAAAAATAATAAATGCACATTTTCTGCAGGTAAAAAAAAAAATTACTTTCCTATTTTTTTTTAGAAGCCTGGAAAGCATTGCAGCCATGATGTGCTGATGGCTGGTGCTATGCAGGACTCCTGCAGACTGTCTGTGTAATCTGTCTGCGTGTACATTATATGAGAAGGCAGTTACAGTGACAGGAAGAACCAATCATCTACCAGAGGGCTCAGCAACGGTGTGGGAGTTCATTGACAACTACAAGCGGACATTGGCAAAGGACAGAACTCTGTGAATGAGTGGCACGGCTGCGCTCTTTTCATAAAGTGACAGCCAGTAGGGGGAACTTCTCCCCGCACTGCTGTCACACAGAGGACTCGGATCGCTGAGCAGCTGCAGGAACAGGAATGTGTAACATGTTCCCGAAGGTGAACATATCCTTTAACCCTTTCACTGCCAGAGATGTTTTTGCGCACGTTTAAAAAATTATTTTAAGCACCCTAGAGAATAAAATAGTGGTAGTCCCAAATTTTTATGTCACAAAATATTATTGCAAAAGTCTATGAAATGCAAACATTTCAGTAAAAAAACACACTAAAGTTCATTTCAGGGGACACAAAAACGCAATAAATTACCCAATTGTTTTGGTAAAATATAAAAGCTGAGGTTGCACCGAGTAAATAGATACCCAACATGTCAAACCTTAAATTTGTGTGCGCCTGCGACATGGTGACAAACTTCAGTACCCTATATTTTTTATAGGCGATGCTTTAAAAGCCCCCTTTAGGTCATCAGTTTAGCGTTACGGAAGTCTGGTCCTAGTATCATTGCTCTCCCACCGGTGTGCGCAGCAATATGTAACCTGTGTATCGCAATCAACGTTTTCAGGCATAGGCATCCCAATGTGTGAGTTTTTGTTTGTGTGTATATGTAGGGGTGGGGGGCATCAAACATTTTTGGGGGGATTTTATGTGCTTGGGTGTAACTTTAACTTTGCACAAGTAAAAAAAAAATGTTCTTTACCTAAAGCGGAGTTCCGCTTGGAAAAAAAATTAAAGTCAGCAGCTCCAAATCCTGTAGCTGCTAACTTTTAATATAAGGACACTTACCTGTCCAGGCACCGGTGTCATTACTAAGGGAAAAAGGAAGTGAAGCCTTGTGGCTTTACAGCCTGTTTCATTTTCAAACAGTTTCTCCCCAGCAAGCGTGCCAGATATGGGGTCAAAATGTATAAGCTCTGTGACAGGGCAACAGGTTACACATGGAGTTTCCTGGTTTATGAGGGAAAAGATATTCATGTGGAGCCCCGTGACTGCCAAGACTACATAGGGAGCAGTGCCAAACTTTAACTTGACATAAATTTGATATAGAAGTTGTCATCAGTATTGCAATGGGCCTTGTTCTGCCCACTGGGCTTCTATTCAGATTACTTAAGTTTATGTGCTTAAAATAACATGTTGGGTTTTCTTGATTTTCACCAAGCTAGTTATGCAGAGCACAGGCGCCATCTACTGTTCCCTTTCTGGTATAGCTTTGCTGTTTGTAGAAGTTACCTATTGTATTCTCTAATGTCGTGTACACACGGGCGGACTTTTCTGCATCAAAGGTCCGAAGGTCTTTCCGACGGACTTGCGAATGAAGGGACTTGCCTACACACGATCACACCAAAGTCTGACGGATTCATACGTGATGACGTACGACCGGACTAAAATAAGGAAGTTGATAGCCAGTAGCCAATAGCTGCCCTAGCGTCCTTTTTTGTCCATCGGACTAGCATACAGAAGAACGGATTTTTCGACCGGACTCAAAGAAAGATGTTCCAAATCTAAAGTCCGTCTGATTTTCGACAGAAAAAGTCCGCTGAAGGTCCGATGAAGCCCACACATGGTCGGACTGTCCGACGGATTTGTTCCGTCGGACCAGTCCGATCGAAATATCCAGTCATGTGTACACGGCAAAACATGTTCCAAATCTAAAGTCCTTCTGATTTTCAACCGAAAAAGTCCGCTGCAGGTCCGATGAAGCCCACACGCGGTCGGATTGTATGACGGATTCGTCCCAACGGACCAGTCCGGTCGAAAAGTCCACCCGTGTGTACACGGCATTAGAATGTGTTAATAAAGTTGTTAGGAACCAGTGCATTCTTGGAGAATTCTCTAGAGGAAAAGAGTTTCCATTTTAGGAATCTACAGCAAGACAGGAGGGCATGTTTTCTTCAATCTCTCGCCATCACCCCTCAGCGAGCTTAAAAAGTGAGTTCTTGTTATCCCATTCTATGTTATAGAGCATTGTTTCTTTATTATATGCAAAATTGTACTGATTGATGTTTATTTTATCAATTTGTAGTTTCACCTGGCTTGTTCTAATAAATTTAAGATCAAAGAAATATGGTATCTGAAGTTTATGGAGTAGGAAGATTTAGCTCTCTGCCCTAGAGAGACAGGACAGTGACATTTTTGTTGACCTCTGAGGTGAAGATAAGCTGACTTCAGAAGACTGTACACCCCCCCCCCCCAGGCTACCCAGTGTCCATACAGTCAGATGTCTTAGATAAGTAGTTCTGAACCTTTCTAGTGCTGTGACCCCTTGATAAAATTTCCCAAATTGTGGGGACAACTAACAGTAAAATTATTTTTGTAGCGTGGGTTGTCAGCACCCAAGGCAAGACAAGTAATTTGCGCCCCTAACCCATGCACATTTAGTGTTTCCTGAGTCCCTTCCACTTGTACAGTATCAAAACCCCTTTCTAATACATTTTAGGATGTACCACTCTTTCTCTTTGTTCTCCTTTCTTTCCCTTTTATCCCTCTCTATCCTTATTTACAGTTTTTCCCCCATCCCGCTCTCTAGCCATCTTTCTTGTTCTTTCTCTTATTTTTTCTCTCCCTTTTTCTTTGTTCCTCCCCATCTTTTCTGCTCCCTTCCATGTATTCTCTATTTTTATTCCTTCTCTTACTCCTTGGTGGGGGGGATGGGATGAGTGGCAGTGCTGATGGGGGGTGGGATCAGTAGCAGTGCTGTGGGGAGTTCTGATCAGCCAACTTAGGTGCTCTTGATCAAGGACATCTTCTGATCTAAGAACTAGTGGGGACTTTTAATGGCAACTCTAATCACAGGTAGTGTTACTCACTGTGTCTCCGGCTTCACTGTGTCTCCAGCTCTGTGGTGTCTCGCAGTAGTGACACCTATGCTGAAATCAGAAGATACGGTCTCCTCCAGCCCCACCCACTTCACATTCTTCAAGTCAGCTGACCTCTAGTCTCTGCCCCCCACCCATGCTGTGAACTGAATGGGCAGCTGTGAAGAGGCCGAGTGGGCAGCCGCGGGCTCCAGGAACAGCCCAGCTGGGCTACTGCGGGCTCCAGAAACAGCCCAGCTGGGCTGCTGCGGGCTCCAGGAACAGCCCAGCTGGGCTGCTGCGGGCTCCAGGAACAGCCCAGCTGGGCTGCTGCGGGCTCCAGGAACAGCCCAGCTGGGCTGCTGCGGGCTCCAGGAACAGCCCAGCTGGGTGGCCACAGGCTCCAGGGACAGCCATGCCGGGCCGCTGCGAAAAGGCTGGGAAGAGCGGATGTGGACTTCAGGAACAGCCCAGGATTCGGTGACCACTGGCAAATCGTCATTCCACCCCTGAGGGGGTCCCAACCCCCACGTTGAGAACCACTGTCTTAGATGAAACAGGCCTTCAGCAGGTGAAGCAAGCAGCCAGGCTACACAGAGACGCGCTCTGTCACTCAGCATACCCACACTTGACACTACAGCGGTCTCTACATAGCAGGGCAGCTTCTCCACCACAGCCATGTCTCACAGTCAAGCATCTTCTTACAAAACACGATCACAAGTAAGCTTATTCAAGTTATCTGTCACAAATGCATCAGCAATCGCCTGTTCGAAAAAGCCGAAGCAGAAAGGGCCAGGGCCGCATTCACAGACCAAGAGTTGCAGATGAGAAGAGAAAAGGCTCACCTTGATGCAGAGAAAGAACGCCTGGAGGCTGAAGGAGCTCAGCAAGAGGCATCTCTGAAACACCTGGAAGCTGAACGAGCTCAGCAAGAGGCATCTCTGAAACGCCTGGGAGGCTGAACGAGCTGAGCAAGAGGTATCTCTGAAAATGCAGCAGGTGATCATAGAAGTGGACATGGAGAGGCTGGCAGTGGACAGAGACACTGCTGTCGCCATTGCAGAAGCAGAAGCGTTAGAAGCAGCTGCCTATGGTGAGTCAGGAGCAGGTAGCCACATATTGGGTCCAGAGGAGGACCACCAAGATCCCATGCAGCGCACTTCAGATTATGTCTACCAGCGCTCTAAGCCAAGCAGTGCTCAATAGCAAGAACTCAGATATGTCAGTGAGTCACATCAAGCAAAGCAGCAGGAGGCCGACCTTGAACTCCAGTGCTACAAGCAAGAAAAATCTGACCGGGATACAGGTTATCCAACCCCAACCAAACCTTCCACTCAGCAAGGTACTCAGCCTTCATACAAGCATCAAGCACCTGCTTTCACTCCAAGGGAGTTTAAAACAAGCTGGCACAAGCCGCCCACCTTATACAAGTATGACCAGAGCCCGCCTAAAGAAGAAACTTCTACCAGGTATGCCTATACACCACATCACAACACACCAACAGCTTACCCCAATGCTAATCAGGCTACTGTAGACCTCGCCAGGTTCTTTGCAAAATGTGAGTTACTCAAGGACTTGTCAAATTCAGTGATCGCCTCCAGCATTACAGAGCATGGCGATCTTCTTTCCAGAGTGCAATCACAGGTCTAGATCTATCCTGCAGGGAACAAATAGATCTCCTTGTAAAGTGGCTTGGCAACGATTCTACTGAGCATGCCAATAAAATCAGAGACAATAAAGTGATTTTAAGGGTTCGTTTAAAAAAAAAAAAAAAACATGTCATACGTGCCTCGACTGTGCAGCTCGTTTTGCACGGAGTGGCCCCGATCCTCGTCTTCTGGGGTCCCCGGCGGCTCTCACATCAGATAACCCCCTAGGAGAAGCACTCTGCCGGGGGGTTACCTTGCGTTCATAGCTGCCGAATGTATGACACGGCCCCGTCCCCGGGTCATTGGATTTGATCGACAGCAGCAGGAGCCAATGGCTGCACTGCTATCAATCTATCCAATCAGGACATGAGACACCAGAGCTGGTGTGCTCATTCCCGTCGCTCAAATTTCAGGGCTCAGGTAAGTATAAGGAGGGCTCGGGGGGACGCTGCTGCATTAAAAAATGTTGTTCACCTTAATGCATAGAATGCATTAGGCCCCTTTCACACTGTCGCGGGGCGTCATCGGTGGTAAAGCGTTGCTATTGTTAGTGGCGCTTTACCGTCGGTAATCGGCCGCTAGCGGGACGGTTTTACCCCCGCTAGCAGCCGAGAAAGGGTTAAAAACCACCGAAAAGCGCCTCTGCAGAGGCGCTTTGCCGGCAGTATAGCCATGGTGCCCCATTGATTTCAATGGGCAGGAGCGGTATACACACCGTTCCTTAGATGCTGCTAGCAGGACTTTTTTTACCGTCCTGCCAGTGCACCGCTCCAGTGTGAAAGCCCTCGGGGCTTTCACACTGGAGACAAAGCAGCGGCACTTTCAGGTCAGTTTGCAGGCGCTATTTTTAGCGCAATAGCGCCTGCAAACCGCTTCAGTGTGAAAGGGCTCTTAAGGTGAAAAACGGCGAAGGTTTACAACACCTTTAATATATACCACGCTGAAATAGGGCTTACAAACATCTGGAACAGACTGGATAGATGTTATGGCTCACCAGATGCTATTGAGATTACACTATTTAAAATGATAGAGGACTTCCCAAAAATATCTAGCAGGGGTTACCAGAGACTCAGAGAATTCAGTGACCTGTGTATGGAGTTACAAGTTGCTAAAGCAGAAGGAGACTCTCCTGGCCTTTCTTTTCTTGACTCAGCTAGAGGTATTAACTCCTTAGCACAAAAACTTCCTCATGAGTTACACGAAAGATGGATCACTCATGGCTGCAACTGCAAACAAAAACACAATGTACCTTTTCCACCCTTTAGAGAGTTTGTGGACTTTGTAGACATACAAGCAGGAACGAAAGATGATCCCAGCTTCATCTTTCCAGTGTCTTACGTTACTTCTTCTGGCCCTAAGCTCCAGTAGCAGTGCAAAAAACTAACATCTCTTACCACAGATCTGCAGGGTCTCAGCCAGAGGATCAAGACAGTGACCCTGCTAAGTTCTGTACTGCATAAGATGCTACATTCCCTTCTGAAATGCAGAACCTGCAGGGCCAGGACCATGCAGGATCACAAGGCCTTCCTCAAAGAGAACAAAATCTGTTTCAAGTGCTGCTCTTCATTCACACACCTCGCCAAAGACTGTAAGGTCAGTGTTAAGTGTACACAGTGTGGCAGCACAGATCCCAACACAGCTCTGCACCCAGGGCCAGCTCCAAGAACCTACCCACAGTGACAATGAGCATGGCGAGGAGGCCAAGGACTCTAGCACAGACACAATAGCAATCACTTCACAGTGTACTGAAGTCTAAAAAAGCAATTACAGGTGGCAGATCCTGTTCCAAAATCTGTATGTTAAGAGTTTACCCCAAAGGACACAGAGACGAAGCAGTCAAGCCATCTTGGATGATCAGAGCAACAAGTCAATAGCTAGATCTGTGTTTTTTGACATTCTAAACCTTAAGGGCCCCAGCAGTCCTTACTCCCTTAGGACCTATGCAGGTACAGTGGAGACGGACATAATAGAGTGCAATCAGATCCCACACAACAGATCTGAGATCCCCACACCAGATTCAGCAGTTCACCAGACTCTCATACCAGAACTAGATGTTTAGGCTCAGAAAATCTTGCTCCGAGGGAGAGGTATCTTACAAGCCCACAAAGCAAGAAAGCAGATCAATGGCCCTCATAATGCCCCATACGCCCAAAATCTGGATCTTGGGTGGGTCATTATAGGTGACGTTTGTCTGGGAGGCACACACAAACCGACATCTGTCAATAACTTGCTCACTAGTACACTAGAGAATGGTCGTCCTCTTTTTCAGCATTGTCGAAATCACATCCTCATAAAGGAGCTACCACACAGCAACCCTGTACCTCTTCCTTTCATAAGTTCCCTCTGTGACAGCAATACCTATGACAGTGACCAAGACGACTTAGGATGCACAGTGTTCAGGAGAACAAAGGAAGACAATCAAGTAGCAATGTCCATTGAAGCATAGGCTCTTTCTGGAGGTTATGGAAAATAGCATAGAGAAGGATGAGTCTAATAGCTGGGTTGCACCTCTTCCCTTCAGGCCATAAAGAAAACATTTGCCTAACAACAGGGAGCAAGTATATAAATGCTTCACTTCCCTATGACACAATCTTCAAAGAAAGCCAGAGATGAGAGAACACTTCTTTTCCTTCTTGAAGAAAATATTCAAAAATGGTCATGCGGAGATAGCTCCAAACCTCTAATGCCGCGTACACACGGTCGGACTTTTCGTCTACAAAGGTCCGACGGATGCCGACGGACTAAAGCTGGCTGACAATCCGATCGTGTGTGGGCTTCCCCAGACTTTCAGCTGACTTTTTCAGCCTCAAATCCGACGGACTTTAGATTTGAAACATGCTTCAAATCTTTACGTCGTAACTACGACGGACCCCGAAATCCGCTCATCTGTGTGCTAGTCCGACGGACAAAAACCCACGCTAGGGCAGCTATTGGCTACTGGCTATCAACTTCCTTATTTTAGTCCGGTGTACGTCATCATGTACCAATCCGTCGGACTTTTGTGTGGTCGTGTGTAGGCAAGTCCGTTCGTTAGAAAGTCTGCCGCAAGTCCGCCGAAAGTCCGCCGGAAGTCTGTCGGACTTTTGTAGACGAAAAGTCCGACCGTGTGTACGCGGCATAAGTCTTTGAGGTATGCTGGTACTTACCTATACACACCATACCCAGATTGGAACTTTATGCTGCAGTATTGGCTGTGGAGCTAGATAAACTAATTGCAACAGAGACAAACATACAGGGGGAGATTTACTAAAGCCGGAGAGTGCAGAATCTGGTGCGGCTGTACATGGTAGCCAATCAGCTTCTAGCTTCAGCTTCTTCGCAAGCTTTAACAAAAAAAACTTGAACGCTGATTGGTTTCTATGCTGAGCTGCACCAGATTTTGCACTCTCCAGTTTTAGTAAATCAACCCCACAGATTCAAGAAGCTTAGTTCTACACTGACAGTAAAGTAGTTATAGGTTACATCTACAATGAAGCTAGATGTTTCTATGTCTATGTCAATAACAGAGTGTTGAGGATAAGGAGGTCCACCCACCCAGAACAATGGCATTTTGTGCCTACAGACTACAATCCTGCAGACTTAGCAACCAGATCTGTTGTAGCCAGTCACCTTGAAAGTACTTCATGATTCACAGGTTCCACCTTTCTGCACAGTCCCAACTGCACTACCAATGACTTTGCCACATCTGATTTAATTGATGTAGACAAGGATCGGGAAATCCGCTCTCAGGTTTCTACCTCAGTTACAATAACTTTTCTCAACCAGTTTAAAACCCACCATTTTAGCAGGTTCTCCACCTGGAAGTCACTTGTTCGAGCTATCACTTGTCTAAACCACATAGCTCAGTCCTACAAAAGTGATCCACTATCTCATGACAACTGCAGAGGTTGGCACCACTGTAAAAAGGTCTACACAGTAGCTGACCTAGAACAATCTAAAACAGGATCATTTCTGCTGTACAGAGAGAAGTTTTTGCCAAAGAAATTAACTGCATTGCCAACCAGAAACCTGTTCCTAAAGACAGTGTTTTAAAGAAGCTAGTTATAGTAGGTGAGGTTGAAAAAAGACACAAGTCCAACCTATGTGTATGATTATATGTCAGTATTACATTGTATATCCCTGTATGTTGTGGTCATTCAGGTGCTTATCTAATAGTTTTTTGAAACTATCGATGCCCCCCGCTGAGACCACCACCCGTGGAAGGGAATTCCACATCCTTGCCGCTCTTACAGTAAAGAACCCTGTACGCAGTTTAAGGTTAAACCTCTTTTCTTCTCATTTTAGTGAGTGGCCACGTGTCTTTATTAAACTACTTTCCACAAAAAAGTTTTATCCCTATTGTGGGGCTACCAGTAAGGATGGGCCGAACAGACCCCCGTTCAGTTTGCACCAGAACTTTCAAACACCGTGAAAGTTCGGACCCGAATAACGGACCCCATTAAAGTCAATGGGACCCGAACGCCAAAAATCAAAAGTGCCCATTTTGAAGCCTTATATGCAAGTAATTGGGCGTACTATGGTTATAGGGGTCTGGGTCATGCCCTGGGGGACATGTATCAATGGAAAAAGTGTGTAAAAAACATCATTTTTAAATGAGCAGTGCCTGAGACACAGTTTGCAGATAGCAACAGTGCGATCTTCTGCAGATGTGCTGAAAAAGGCCCAGACAACTGAGCTTTGGGGAGAGGACCTGGAGATAACAGCTGCAGAATGTGATGGAATAGGGTAGCTGCTCTCTACTCTTTCTTGATGTCGGCCTCCTTGGGATTGTGCCGCCTCACCTTCAGTTTCTTCCTCTGCTCTATCTGGCACCCAAGTCACATCAGTAACCTTATCATCATCATCTCCATCATTACCACTGGAGACATCTTGGCAATACGCTGCGGCTTGGGGAACATAAAAGCCAATTTGTCTACCAGTGTTCCTCCCTCTCTCTAGGCTCATTTTTCTGTCATCCTCAACCTCAAAACCAACATCTGAATCCAGTAATGGCTGGGCATCATCAAGAAGCAAGTGGCTGATGCTGTGGTAAAATAACTCAGCTGACTCCTCAATGGCTGATGTTGGGGCTATGGCAGAAAAAGATGTGAACAAGGAAGCAGGTTTATCCACTCTGGCAACTGCAGGGGACTGCACACTTGCCTCTGCTTGCGTGACAGAAGATGAGGATAGTTTAGTAAGCCAGTCCACCACCTCCTCAAAGACGTCCACCTTTACCTGTGGACACATTTGTTGCTGGCCCCCTTACAGTGCCAATGGAACATCTGCCTCTCCTTGTTGTCCTCCCAGACATTATTGGGAGAGAGGGGGCAGTGCTTATAAGCAATGTAAAGAAGAAGTTAAAATCTGTAGGAAGATGCACTTTAATCAATGTAAAGAGGTGTTTGGTACACTTTAATTTGAGTACTCACACTACACAGACACACTCCACGGATACACTATAATATACTGCGCCAAATGTACAGTGACGCACAGAACTATATGGCGTTAAACTGGCAGTAACGCACACAAAAGTAAATAGCGTTAAACTGCCAGTAACACACAAAACTATGGGCACTGATAGGCGGCACTTGTAGGCGGCACTGGTGGGCACAGTTAGGCGGCACTGGTGGGTGGCATTGATGGGCATCAGTGATGAGCATTGATGGGCAGCACTGATAGCCAGCACTGACTGGCATCACTGATTGCTGGCACTTGTGGGCACTGACTGGTGCCAACTGTGGGCACTGGTTGGCACTGATTTCTGGCAGTGGCATTTCTGGCATTGCTGGCACTTAATTGTAATCAGGGCACTGATGATCAGTGCCCTGATTACAACCCTAGATGTCCTCTGTGAGGAGATGCCGCTGATCAGCTCTCCTCTCCTCACAAACTGTCAGTGTGAGGCGAGGTGCGCTGCTTACCGGCATCTCCATGTTTAAATGTGACCGCCTGTGATTTGACACAGCCGATCACATGGTTAAAGAGCCACGGCTCTTTACACAGATCGGGGTCACTCCTTTTCCTAGCAACACAGCGCGGACGCGATCACCCAGCTGCGCGCACCCGGAGCGCTCGTTCTGGACGACCATCATATGACGTCCACCCAGAACGAGAGCCGCACCAACCAGCCGTCACTTGATGGTGGGCGAGCGGCAAGTGGTTAAACTGGTAGTAATGCACACAGAACTACAGTATATGGCATTAAACTGGCAATAACGCACACAGAAGTAAATGGCGTTAAACTGGCAGTAATGCACAAAACGATATGGCGTTAAATTGGCAGTAACGCACACAGAACTATATGGCATTAAACTGGCAGCAACGCACACAGAAGTAAATGGCGTTAAACTGGCAGTAATGCACAAAACTATATGGCATTAAACTGGCAGTAACGCACACAGAACTATATGGCGTTAAACTGGCAGTAATGCACACAGAAGTAAATGGCGTTAAACTGGCAGTAACGCAATCAAATAGACAGTGTTCAACCATCACTACACTGATGCTATCTGAACTGTCCCTACTCTAGCAATACACTAATGTAAAGATTACTGACACGGTCTCACTACACTACACTGAAACTATCTGAGCTGTCCCTACTCCACACTAATGTAAGTATGAATGACACGGTCTCACTACACTACAGTGAAACTATCTGAGCTGTCCCTACTCTAGCTGCACACTATGTAAAGCTGAATGATGGTCCTCCTCACTACACTCACACTATCCCTAGACTGACACTAAACTAATATTCTACACTGACAAGTGAAGCAAAATAGCACAGTATAGCACACTAACTTACTAATAGCACTGAACAGAGCCCTGTTCTATCTCTCTCCACGCCGAAATCACTGAAAATGGCTGCCATCGAAAGAATACTTTTATGCTGTGGGGCGGGAATGAGCCATGATTAGATAAAGTCATGATGACAGTGTCCAATCATGACTCTGACAGTGCTCTGTGCCCCGATTGCAATGCACTGATCAGCACCGCAATGCATTGTGGTCAGTTCGGGGGCAGAACAAACGGTCAAATGACCCGTTTAGTTCGGCCCGAACCGTTCGCCCATCCTTATTTGTTATATCTTGGCGGACCTGGGACCCTCTTGGCCTGCCGGATCAGATATTCCCCTTTCTCTGTTGAGTTTGTTTTCTTTCTGAACTGGTTTGCAGCTAAAACAGAACTCCTCTAAGAACAAGTGCTCACCCACAAGTGAAGGAATTCCCTTCTTCGTCTTACTTGATATTCCAGAACAAATCACATGACCATTGAGACAATAAGATGGTTTAGATAACCAGTTCTGTGAGGTCTGAAAAAATAAGCTCAGGTGGGGTGGGAGGGCCATCACAGACCCAGAGACCCCCCTATGTCGCTCAGAGCCACCTGAGCTCTCCAGTACCCTATTCCCTCAAAGCCATTAAGCCTGACTACCCCCTCAAGAGTCCAACTCTGCAGCCTGACTACCACCTCAAGGGCCCCAGAGTCCTTCAGCTACATTACCCCTACTACCCCAGAGGCCCCTAAAGTCTTCCAGCTTTACTAAACCCTCACAGCCCCTCAGCTCCTCTACTACCCTCAGTATTTTCCTCCTTCTGACACCAATGTTCGAACATATTCTTCACGGCAGGCTGGGGAATGTTTTCTTCCTCCTGACAAGCAATGTAGGGGCTCTATGCTCCAACTCCTGACCCCTGCACTCCATCATTGTGTTGGCTGCATATTCTAATGATTGCCCATGGGCTCCCTGTGCATAGTTGCCAACATTGTAAAAATTTTTCAGGGACACTTTTTTGGCTGTAGGCGGAGTCACATTATAATCAGGGGGTGGGGCATGCGTGGCATAAAATTAAAATGCGGCACGCACAGTGCGCCGCGCCGAGAAATCGGCATGGTTTTCGTGAAATAGTGGGTGCGGCTCAAATGGGCGTGGCTAAAAGGGGTGTGGTTAGAGTTTGGGATGAATGAGGGATTGAGAGGGGAAGGGGGAAGGGGGGGAGGGATGGAGGGACAGCAGCCTCAGATCTACACCACATTATAAATATGTGTATTCCAGAGATTAACAATCAGCAGATAAAGATACTCCAAACTGGTGTTAGCGCGTCAGTCATGCCAGCACCATGGTTGTTATGGTGTCAGGATGATTGAAGCGCATTATTTCTATTATTACATTGTAATATAGAATGAACTCACTATAATGCAGAATCAGTGGGACCCCTGAGTCTGCCACCTGCCACCAGATGCCATCAGGTGCCCAAAGCAAAGTCCATCCTTACATCAGGTGCTACCAGCAGAGTCCGTCCTTGCATCAGTTGCCCCCAGCAGAGTCCGTCCTTGCATCAGGTGCCCCCAGCAGAGTCCGTTCTTGCATCAGGTGCCCCCAGCAGAGCCCATCCTTGCATCAGGTGCCCCAGCAGTAGAGCCCCTCCTCACATCAGGTGTCCCCAGCACCCAGCAGAGTCCATCCTTACATCAGGTGTCTCCAGCAGCGAAGCCCCTTCTTACATCTGGTGTCCCCAGCAGCGGAGCCCCTTCTTACATCAGCTGTCCCCAGCAGCAGAGCCCCTTCTTACATCAGCTGTCCCCAGCAGCAGAGCCCCTTCTTACATCAGCTGTCCCCAGCAGTGGAGCTCCTTCTTACATCAGGTGTCCTCAGCAGCGGAGCCCCTTTTTACATCAGGTGTCCCCAGCAGCGGAACCCCTTCTTACATCAGGTGTCCCCAGCAGCGGAGCCCTTTCTTACATCAGGTGTCCCCAGCAGCGGAGCCCCTTCTTACATCAGGTGTCCCCAGCAGCGGAGCCCCTTCTTACATCAGGTGTCCCCAGCAGCGGAGCCCCTTCTTACATCAGGTGTCCCCAGCAGCGGAGCCCCTTCTTACATCAGGTGTCCCCAGCACCCAGCAGAGTCCATCCTTACATCAGGTGTCTCCAGCAGCGAAGCCCCTTCTTACATCTGGTGTCCCCAGCAGCGGAGCCCCTTCTTACATCAGCTGTCCCCAGCAGCAGAGCCCCTTCTTACATCAGCTGTCCCCAGCAGTGGAGCTCCTTCTTACATCAGGTGTCCTCAGCAGCGGAGCCCCTTTTTACATCAGGTGTCCCCAGCAGCGGAGCCCCTTCTTACATCAGGTGTCCCCAGCAGCGGAGCCCCTTCTTACATCATGTGTCCCCAGCAGCGGAGCCCCTTCTTACATCTGGTGTCCCCAGCAGCGGAGCCCCTTCTTACATCTGGTGTCCCCAGCAGCAGAGCCCCTTCATACATCTGGTGTCTCCAGCAGCGGAGCCCCTTCGTACATCTGGTGTCCCCAGCACCGGAGCCCCTTATATCAGGTGTCCCTAGGCAGTGGAGTCCCTCCTTTACATCCATGTCCCCAGTGCAGCAGAGCCCTCCTTTACATCTGTGTTGTGCAGCAGAGCCCTCCTTTACATCTGTGTACCCAGTGCAGAAGAGTCCTCTATTACATGCGTGTCCCCAGTGCAGCAGAGCCCTCCTTTACATCCATGTCCCCAGTGCAGCAGAGCCCTCCTTTACATCCGTGCCCCCAGTGCAGCAGAGCCCTCCTTTACAGCTGTGTACCTAGTGCAGCAGTGCCCTCCTTACATCCGTGTCCCCAGTGCAGCAGAGCCCTCCTTTACATCTGTGTTGTGCAGCAGAGCCCTCTTTTACATCCGTGTCCCCAGTGCAGCAGAGCCCTTATTTACATCTGTGTTGTGCAGCAGAGCCCTACTTTACATCTGTGTTGTGCAGCAGAGCCCTTCTTCACATCTGTGTGCCCAGTGCAACAGAGCCCTCCTATACATCTGTATTGTGCAGCAGAGCCCTCCTTTACATCCGTGTCCCCAGTGAAGCAGAGCCCTCCTTTACATTCGTGTCCCCAGTGCAGCAGAGCCCTCCATTACATCTGTGTTGTGCAGCAGAGCCCTCTTTTACATCTGTGTCCCAAGTGCAGCAGAGCCCTCCTTTACATCCCTGTCCCCAGTGCAGCAGAGCCCTCCTTTACATCCGTGTCCCCAGTGCAGCAGAGCCCTCCTTTACATCCATGTCCCCAGTGCAGCAGAGCCCCTTCTCAATCAGGTGTCCCCAGCAGTGGAGCCCCTTCTTACATCAGGTGTCCCCAGCAGCAGAGCCCCTTCTTACATCTGGTGTCCCCACCAGCGGAGCCCCTTCATACATCTGGTGTCCCCAGCAGCGGAGCCCTTTCATACATCCGGTGTCCCCAGCAGCGGAGCCCCTCCTTATATCAGGTGTCCCCAGGTAGTGGCATCCCTCCTTTACATCCATGTCCCCAGTGCAGCAGAGCCTTCCTTTACATCCGTGTCCCCAGTGCAGCAGAGCCCTCCTATACATCTGTATTGTGCAGCAGAGCCCTCCTTTACATCCGTGTCCCCAGTGAAGCAGAGCCCTCCTTTACATCCGTGTCCCCAGTGCAGCAGAGCCCTCCATTACATCTGTGTTGTGCAGCAGAGCCCTCTTTTACATCTGTGTCCCAAGTGAAGCAGAGCCCTCCTTTACATCTGTGTCCCCAGTGCAGCAGAGCCCTACTTTACATCCGTGTCCCCAGTTTAGCAGAGCCCTCTTTTACATCCATGTCCCCAGTGCAGCAGAGCCCCTTCTTACATCAGGTGTCCCCAGCAGTGGATCCCCTTCTTACATCAGGTGTCCCCAGCAGCAGAGCCCCTTCTTACATTTGGTGTCCCTAGCAGCGGAGCCCCTTCTTACATCTGGTGTCCCCAGCAGCGGAACCCCTTCCTATATCTGGTGTCCCCAGCAGCGGACCCCTTTCATACATCTGGTGTCCCCAGCAGCGGAGCCCCTCCTTATAGGTGTCCCCAGGTAATGGAGCCCCTCCTTTACATCCGTGTTCCCAGTGCAGCAGAGCCCTCCTTTACATTTGTGTTGTGCAGCAGAGCCCTCCTTTACATCCATGTCCCCAGTGCAGCAGAGCCCTCCTTTATATCTGTGTTGTGCAGCAGAGCCCTTCTGTCCCCAGCAGCGGAGCCCCTTCTTACATCTGGTGTCCCCAGCAGCAGAGCACCTTCATACTTCTGGTGTCCCCAGCAGCAGAGCCCCTTCATACATCTGGTGTCCCCAGCAGCAGAGCCCCTTCATACATCTGGTATCCCCAGCAGTGGAGCTCCTCCTTATATCAGGTGTCCCCAGGCCGTGGAGTCCCTCCTTTACATCCGTGTCCCCAGTGCAGCAGAGCTCTCCTTTACATCCGTGTCCCCAGTGAAGCAGAGCACTCCTTTACATCTGTGTTGTGCAGCAGAGCCCTGCTTTACATCCATGTCCCCAGTGCAGCAGGGCCCTCCTTTACATCTGTGTTGTGCAGCAGAGCCCTCCTTTACATCTGTGTTTTGCAGCAGAGCCCTCCTTTACATCTGTGTTTTGCAGCAGAGCCCTCCTTTACATCTGTGTTTTGCAGCAGAGCCCTCCTTTACATCCCTGTCCCCAGTGCAGCAGAGCCCTCCTTTACATCTGTGTTGTGCAGCAGAGCCCTTTTTTACATCCGTGTCCCCAGTGCAGCAGAGCCTTTTTTACATCTGTGTTGTGCAGCAGAGCCCTCCTTTACATCTGTGTTGTGCAGCAGAGCCCTTCTTTACATCTGTGTTCCCAGTGCAGCAGAGCCCTCCTTTACATCTGTGTTGTGCAGCATAGCCCTCCTTTACATCTGTGTCCCGAGTGCAGCAGAGCCCTCCTTTACATCTGTGTCCCCAATGCAGCAGAGCCCTCCTTTACATCTGTGTTGTGCAGCAGAGCCCTCCTTTACATCCGTGTCCCCAGTGCAGCAGAGCCCTTCTTTACACCTGTGTTGTGCAGCAGAGCCCTCCTTTACATCTGTGTTGTGCAGCAGAGCCCTTCTTTACATCTTTGTCCCCAGTGCAGCAGAGCCCCCCTTTACATCTGTGTTGTGCAGCATAGCCCTCCTTTACATCTGTGTTGTGCAGCAGAGCCCTCTTTTACATCTGTGTCCCCAGTGCAGCAGAGCCCTCCTTTACATCTGCGTTGTACAGCAGAGCCCTCCTTTACATCCATGTTGTGCAGCATAGCCCTCCTTTACATCCGTGTCCCCAGTGCAGCAGAGCCCTTCTTTACATCCGTGTCCCCAGTGCAGCAGAGCCCTCCTTTACATCTGTGTTGTGCAGCAGAGCCCTCCTTTACATTCGTGTTGTGCAGCAGAGCCCTCTTTTACATCTGTGTCCTCAGTGCAGCAGAGCCCTCCTTTACATCCGTATTGTGCAGCAGAGCCCTCCTTTACATCCATGTCCCCAGTGCAGCAGAGCCCACCTTTACAACTGTGTTGTGCAGCAGAGCCCTCCCTTACATCTGTGTCCCCAGTGCAGCAGAACCCTCCTTTACATCTGTGTCCCCAGTGCAGCAGAGCCCTCCTTTACATCCCTGTCCCCAGTGCAGCAAAGCCCTCCTTTACATCCGTGTCCCCAGTGCAGCAGAGCCCTCCTTTACATCCGTGTCCCCAGTGCAGCAGAGCCCTCCTTTACATCTGTGTTGTGCAGCAGAGCCCTCCTTTACATTCGTGTTGTGCAGCAGAGCCCTCTTTTACATCTGTGTCCTCAGTGCAGCAGAGCCCTCCTTTACATCCGTATTGTGCAGCAGAGCCCTCCTTTACATCCATGTCCCCAGTGCAGCAGAGCCCACCTTTACAACTGTGTTGTGCAGCAGAGCCCTCCCTTACATCTGTGTCCCCAGTGCAGCAGAACCCTCCTTTACATCTGTGTCCCCAGTGCAGCAGAGCCCTCCTTTACATCCCTGTCCCCAGTGCAGCAAAGCCCTCCTTTACATCCCTGTCCCCAGTGCAGCAGAGCCCTCCTTTAAATCTGTGTCCCCAGTGTAGCAGAGCCCTCCTTTACATCCATGTCCCCAGTGCAGCAGAGCCCTCCTTTACATCTGTGTCCCCAGTGCAGCAGAGCCCTCCTTTACATCCATGTCCCCATTGCAGATGAGTCCTCCTTTACATCTGTGTTGTGCAGCAGAGCCCTCCCTTGCATCTGTGTCCCCAGTGCAGCAGAGCCCTCCTTTACATCCGTGTCCCCAGTGCAGCAGAGCCCTCCTTTACATCCCTGTCCCCAGTGCAGCAGAGCCCTCCTTTACATGTGTCCCCAGTGCAGTAGAGCTATTCTTTACATCTGTGTCCCCAGTGCAGCAGAGCCCTCCTTTACATCCATGTCCCCAGTGCAGCAGAGCCCTCCTTTACATCTGTGTCCCCAGTGCACCAGAGCCCTCCTTTACATCTGTGTCCCCAGTGCAGCAGAGCCCTTCTTTACATCTGTGTCCCCAGTGCGGCAGAGCCTTCCTTTACATCACTGTCCCTAGTGCAGCAGAGCCCTCCTTTACATCTGTGTCCCCCATGCAGCAGAGCCCTTCTTTACATCTGTGTCCCCAGTGCAGCAGAGCCCTCCTTTACATCACTGTCCCCAGTGCAGCAGAGCCCGCCTTTATATCTGTGTCCCCAGTGCAGCAGAGCCCTCCTTGTCCCCAGCAGCGGCGATCATCTCCTTCATGTGCAGCGGCAGCTACACAGTTCCCGGTTTCCACGCAAATTCAGTGGAGAGAGGAGGGGCCTCCGATCGAACCGTGCAGCCAATAGGCTTCCGTGTACAAGAGAATACTTGTACATTGAAGAGAGAAGACTATTGGCTACCCCTCCTCTCTTCACGGAACACAAGGGGAAATGTACTGGCAGAGGCGACGGCGGACATTTTTTTGTAGCTCATCGGCCGTTTTTTCCCTAAAACATTCCCAATTTTCCTGGGACAAAAGCAAAATCCCGGGAAATTAATCAGGACGAGCTCCAATCGGGACGAGGGTCCCAAAGTCGGGATTGTCCCGGGAAAATTGGGACTGTTGGCAAGTATGCCTGTGTAGTGTAATAATTGCCTTTTGTAGGCCATGCATGGTCAGGATGGGCATTGTCTTGTCTATTTATTGTCAGTGCTGTTTGTTTAGAGGATCATATTACTAGAATTTGTCACCAAAATTAAGAGAATGTCCGGCCCTGTACGTGAGGCTATGTTCTGCCCCTGAAGGGGTTAATCTAGGTTTCTACACTATATATGTGTGTATCATCATCTGCTGGAGATAAAAGACGTCACAGTGACTATGGAGGACGTGACGGGGGGGGGGGGGGGGGGGGGGGGTTACTGGGTGTAAATAGAAAATAAGATCTTATTACCTCCTCTGCTGCCACTTCCAGTAATGTCTTCTCTCTACTTCCTCCTGACTCACCTCTCACCTGGAATGTCCTGCCTGTAACTGAAATCACTTCCTGTCTGTCATCCATAGAGACTTCCTATCTGGGTAGAGGTGAGATCACCACCTTGTGGAGCTCAGAGGAACTGCAGCCTGAGAAACGTGTGTGTGCACCCACAACCACTATAATTCCTTTATATTGGCTTTTGAAATTTACAAATACAGCAAATTAGAAATTGAATGAAAAGGTTTAGCACTGGGAGATAAATATGCATTTTATATAAAACTATATAGATCATACCAAGGTGAGGGACAAATGAGGAGGAAAGAGGGACTTTGTTCCAAATCAGGGACTGTTGGGAGCTATGATATTAGGCAGCAAGTGAACATGTTAACCCTGAAGTTGATATGTTGAAAGCAAATATAATGGGCATTTCAGTTTGTTGTGGATGGTAATGTGTGTGTGTGTCACTTACCTGGGGAAGAGGTGGCACCAGGATGCAGTATAGGAAGAGGACAAGCCGGCGAAGGCAGTGTGATGCTTTGACTGGTGGAGTCCATGCCTTGATGGCAGCAAAAGGGGGACCTACTGAATATTAGAGGGATGATCAGAATGTTCTGGTGGGTGGTATAATGTTCTGGTGGGTGGTTATAATGTTCTGGGGGGTGGTTATAATGTTATGGTGGGTGGTTATAATGTTCTGGGGGGTGGTTATAATGTTCTGGTGGGTGGTTATAGTGTTCTGGTGGGTGGGTATAATGTTCTGGTGGGTGGTTATAATGTTCTGGTGGGTAGTCCTAATGTTCTGGTGGGTGGTCCTAATGTTCTGGTGGGTGGTTATAATGTTCTGGTGGGTGGGTATAATGTAATGGTGGGTGATTATAATGTTCTAGTGGGTGGTTATAATGTTCTGGTGGGTGGTTATAATGTTCTGGTGGGTAGTCCTAATGTTCTGGTGGGTGGGATAATGTTCTGGTGGGTGGGTATAATGTTCTGGTGGGTGGTTATAATGTTCTGGTGGGTGATATAATGTTCTGGTGGGTGGGTATAATGTTCTGGTGGGAGGTATAATGTTCTGGTGGGTGGTATAATGTTCTGGTGGGTGGTTATAATGTTCTGGTGGGTGGTATAATGTTCTGGTGGGTGGGTATAATGTTCTGATGGGTGGGCATAATGTTCTGGTGGGTGGGTATAATGTTCTGGTGGGTGGGTATAATGTTCTGGTGGGTGGTCCTAATGTTCTGGAGGGTGGGCATAATGTTCTGGTGGGTGGGTATAATGTTCTGGTGGGTGGGTATAATGTTCTGGTGGGTGGTCCTAATGTTCTGGAGGGTGGGTATAATGTTCTGGTGGGTGGTTATAATGTTCTGGTGGGTGAGTATACTGTTCTGGTGGGTGGTTATAATGTTATGGTGGGTGGTTATAATGTTCTGGTGGGTGGTTATAATGTTCTGGTGGGTGAGTATACTGTTCTGGTGGGTGGTTATAATGTTCTGGTGGGTGGGTATAATGTTCTGGTGGGTAGTCCTAATGTTCTGGTGGGTGCTTATAATGTTCTGGTGGGTGGTCCTAATGTTCTGGTGGGTGGTTATAATGTTCTGGTGGGTGGGTATGCTGTTCTGGTGGGTGAGTATAATGTTCTGGTGAGTGGTTATAATGTTCTGGTGGGTGGTCTTAATGTTCTGGTGGGTGGTCCTAATGTTCTGGTGGGTGGTATAATGTTCTGGTGGGTGGTCCTAATGTTCTGGTGGGTGGTTATAATGTTCTGGTGGGTGGGTATAATGTTCTGGTGGGTGGGTATAATGTTCTGGTGGGTGGTCCTAAGGTTCTGGTGGGTGGTATAATGTTTTGGTGGGTGGTCCTAATGTTCTGGTGGGTGGGTATAATGTTCTGGTGGGTGGGTATAATGTTCTGGTGGGTGGTCCTAATGTTCTGGTGGGTGGTATAATGTTCTGGTGGGTGGGTATGCTGTTCTGGTGGGTGGGTATAATGTTCTGGTGGGTATAATGTTCTGGTGGGTGGGCATAATGTTCTGGTGGGTGGTCTTAATGTTCTGGTGGGTGGTTATAATGTTCTGGTGGGTGGGTATAATGTTCTGGTGGGTGGTCCTAATGTGCTGGTGGGTGGTATAATGTTATGGTGGGTGGTCCTAATGTTCTGGTGGGTGGTTATAATGTTCTGGTGGGTGGGTATGCTGTTCTGGTGGGTGGGTATAATGTTCTGGTGGGTATAATGTTCTGGTGGGTGGGCATAATGTTCTGGTGGGTGGTCTTAATGTTCTGGTGGGTGGTTATAATGTTCTGGTGGGTGGGTATAATGTTCTGGTGGGTGGTTATAATGTTCTGGTGGGTGGTCCTAATGTGGTTATAATGTTCTGGTGGGTGGTCCTAATGTTCTAGTGGGTGGTTATAATGTTCTGGTGGGTGGGTATGCCATAACTCCCAACATTTTGAGATGGGAATGAGAACACCTACTAGCAAACATATGCAAGCATAGGACACGCCCCCTGCCACAGCCCCTTAAAGGAGAATTAATCCAAAAAAAAAGGTTAATTAAATCAACAAGTGCTTTTTTTTAACCACTACTATTCCTTTATATTGGCTTTTAAAATTTACAGATGCAGCAATTTAGAAATTGGATGAAAGGTTTAGCACTGGGAAACACTTTTTGAAAGATAAAAGGTGCATTTTATATCCAACTTTATAGATCAGACCAAAATGACGGACAAATGAGGGGGAAAGAGGGACAGAGGAACATTATTCCAAATCAGGGACGGTCCCTCGAAATCAGGAACAGTTGGGAGCTATGGGGTATGCTGTTCTGGTGGGTGGGTATGCTGTTCTCGTGGGTGGGTATAATGTTCTGGTGGGTGGGTATGCTGTTCTCGTGGGTGGGTATAATGTTCTGGTGGGTGGTTATAATGCTCTGGTGGGTGGTACATGAATACACAACGTAGTAGAGAAAAATAAAATGAAATAAAGGGAGATCTACTTATTTTTATCTCCCTCCTTTTTTTTTTTATCAGATCTCCTGCAGCCCATTAGCACCCAAGAGAATAATATTGTGGTAGTTCTAGTTTTTTATTTTTTTTATTAGGAAACACAAAATGTCAGTAAAAAGCCAAATCTATCCCCCAATTCATATGTAGCACCCACACCATTCAGGTGGGTGCTTAGTGTGTTTCTGTAATTAGTGATAGGTAAATTTGGCCAAGGCCTTGCATTTTTTCCTTAGGCCTGGTTGTTTATTTGAGGGTGTGAGTGTTAGAATGGAGGGGGGGGGGTGTGGCCACCTACACTCTGGCTCAAGGAAGCCCCCTCATCCTTTTACAGAAATGTTCTGGAAGGGAGGCAGGATTTGAGACCATAAGGAGGAGGCTTGAAGACCTGGGTGGTTCAGAGACCCCAGTTCTGGATAGCAGGAGGAGTTCGGGACCATAAGGAGGAGGCTTGAAGGCCTGGGTGGTTCAGAGACCGCAGTGCTGGATAGCAGGAGAAGTTTGGGTGCAGGAGGAGGAGGCTTGAAGGCCTGGGTGGTTCAGAGACCCCAGTGCTGGATAGCAGGAGAAGTTCAGGACCATAAGAAGGAGGCTTGAAGGCCTGGGTGGTTCAGAGACCCCAGTGCTGGATAGCAGGAGGAGTTCAGGACCATAAGAAGGAGGCTTGAAGGCCTGGGTGGTTCAGAGACCCCAGTGCTGGATAGCAGGAGAAGTTCGGGTGCAGGAGGAGGAGGCTTGAAGGCCTGGGTGGTTCAGAGATCCCAGTGCTGGATAGCAGGAGAAGTTCAGGACCATAAGAAGGAGGCTTGAAGGCCTGGGTGGTTCAGAGACCCCAGTGCTGGATAGCAGGAGGAGTTTGGGTGCAGGAGGAGGAGGCTTGAAGGCCTGGGTGGTTCAGAGATCCCAGTGCTGGATAGCAGGAGAAGTTTGGGTGCAGGAGGAGGAGGCTTGAAGGCCTGGGTGGTTCAGAGACCCCAGTGCTGGATAGCAGGAGCAGTCATCACCATGTAGAGCAGGGGTCTCAAACTGGCGGCCCTCCAGATGTTGCAAAACTACAAGTCCCATCATGCCTCTGCCTGTGAGAGTCATGCTTGTAACTGTCAGCCTTGCAATGCCTCATGGGACTTGTAGTTTCACAACAGCTGGAGGGCCACCAGTTTGAGACCCCTGATGTAGAGCAAGAGGAGAAACCGGGCGCCCCAGCAGGGGGTGTGCCGGACCATGAGTTGGAGGAAGTAGGAGCAAAGCGGACGGAGGAAACTAGAAATCGACTTTCTGTGAGTACCATGGACTGTTGATTGGGAGTGAGCAAAGGGAGTGCAACCCAGCGGTGCTTATCCATAAACTTGCTATGTGTCCAAGGACCTAGTAAGAGACACTTTTCAGAACTGACATGGATTGATTACAAGAGTCCAGAATTAGACGGTGGAGGCCTGGGACTTTGGAATCTTTTATTCACATCATTATTCAGAGTGATGCTGATCAGTTCACTACAGGAAAGTACACAGGAACCAGAATTTATAGAGGCATCTCATATCTTCTATTTATTTGTTATACCAACCAGAGTTCAAGAATAAAGTTATAGTTTTATAAAGTACAAAGACTGTCTGGTGTGCTGAAGTTGCATGGGAAGGAAGATCGGGGGGCCATTGACATAAAGGTAATGAACAACACTGCAGCTCCCAAGGGAGTAGTGCGCTACACATAGATTCCTAGAGAAGAGTTTGTTGTGGGAGTGAAGTTGTGTGCAAGTCAATGAATCCCCCGACACTCCCAGCTGAGAACAATGAAGGAGTTTACTATTCCAATCCTCCAACCAGTTTTCTGTCTGGGAAGGTCGGGGAGTCAATATTTCCCCAGCTGACCAGGAACAATGAAGGAGTTTACTATTCAAATCCTCAACAACTTGAGTTGTGTTTTTCCACTCACTATTTCCACAGCTGGCGGAGACAAGACTTCTTATAGTGTCAGCTTCTCACATCGTCAAGCATCGGGAGATGGGAGACAAATACAATGACCCCCTCCCCTTATATCCATAAATCCCGCCCTCTTATCATCAAAGTCAAAGATGTGAAAACATCTGTGATAAATTGTCGACGCATTTCACCTCATCATTTTTCAGTAATAAACTATAAAGTGACATCAAAGTCCATCCAACATCTCCTTTATACTTCAATAAATGATATCACCAATAAATGTCTCCAACACCTCCAGAGCTTCTTCCTACAAATCTCAGTATATGCTCCGCGCGTAGTGGACTACAAACACCTATCCCATGCTCTCTTGGTGCTCACACTCAGATTGTGCGCTCATCGGTCCACCATCACCCTCTTACTAAGTGGCTCCAGAATAGCTTTAGAGGAACCCTGGCTGAGAAAAGCTGGACTAGGTAGTAATATATTTCTATCCCCCTTGGTGGGAGTGGAGATGACCCATCTATAAGGATATACAGTATATACACACACAGAACAAGGCTGTGTTCACGCTACGAGACTTTTCTCAGGGCTGCAGTTCCTCTGAGCTCCACAAGGTGGTGATCTCACTTCTACCCAGACAGGAAGTCTCTATGGAAGACAGACAGGAAGCGATGTCAGGTAGAGACAGGAAGTGATGTCAGGTATAAATTTTGGGAGGAAGTAGAGAGAAGACATTGCTGAAAGTGGCAGCAGAGGAGGTAATAAGATCTTATTTACTATTTACACCCAGTAACCCCCGTCATGTCCGTCCTCTTCCTCCATAGTCACTGTGATGTCTTTTATCTCCAGCAGATGATGATACACACATATATAGTGTGGAAACCGAGATTAACCCCTTCAGGGCCAGAACATTCTCTTCATTTTGGAGATGTGTCACCTTTCCCACCAATTATCTTCTCACCTCATCAGTCTATACTAACAGATTATACCACTTTCATTAGTGGTGGGGGATGGGGAGTAATTTAGGGGGATTGGAATATGTATGTCCTTTTTTTTTTATAAGATTCAAATAGGAAGAAAGGGAAAAATGTCATTTGTGGGAAATGTCCTGAAAACAAATGTCTCCATAATGATCCCAGTCTCAGATATTCATTCTAAAATGTGATCAGTAAAGTCTCCGGAGTACACGGAGATCACAGGAATATGATGTGTCCCGGCAAAGCCCAAAGACAACGTTCATCTTTTAGGTTAGGGGAGGTGAGACGCACCCGGGAGAAATTATTCAGTGTACAGAAATCTCACAGAGCGCCCCTCATAGCTCCTCCTCCCTAAGTCCCACCAACCAGAGTCAGAGAATCCTATGACATCACACTGACCTCACAGCCCCTCCTCTCTATGCCCCACCAACCAGAGTCAGAGAATCCTATGACATCACACTGACCTCACAGCTCCTCCTCCCAATGTTCCTCCATCCAGAGTCAGAGAATCCTATGACATCACACAGACCTCACAGCTCCTCCTCCCAATGTCACTCCATCCAGAGTCAGAGAATCCTATGACATCACACAGACCTCACAACTTCTCCTAATGTCCCTCCATCTGTAGTCACAGAATCCTGTGACATCACACTGACCTCACAGCCCCTCCTCCCTATGTCCCACCAACCAGAGTCAGAGAATCCTATGACATCACACTGACCTCACAACTTCTCCTAATATCCCTCCATCCAGAGTCAGAGAATCCTATGACATCACACTGACCTCACAGCTCCTCCTCCCAATGTCACTCCATCCAGAGTCAGAGAATCCTATGACATCACACAGACCTCACAACTTCTCCTAATGTCCCTCCATCTGTAGTCAGAGAATCCTATGACATCACACAGACCTCACAGTTCCTCATCCCAATGTCTCTCCATCCACCTCTTTTTTCCAATACTCTTAGAATGCAGGCGGACCCTTTGCATCCTCACAACCAAAGGTGAACTGTTGATCCCGTATTTTATGTAATGATATCAGAGTTCCTTATGCCAAGCCTTTAATCTACAGAGTGTGGGGGATTTAATAAAATACAGTTCGGTGAAGGGAGGATTCTGGAAATGTCATTTAATTTTACTATTCATGTTATTTGTGACATCTGCTGACAGGAGAGGTGACTGGAATGTGTCTGGATGGTGACTGTATCATTGTATGTGTCAGGTTCCTATAAGGTGTCAGGATGTCACTGTCTATTTCTCCATGGAGGAGTGGGAGTATTTAGAAGGACACAAGGATCTCTACAAGGACGTCATGATGGACAATCAGCCGCCCCTCACATCACCGGGTAAGAGGAGACTTTATTGTAAAGGAGAGAGCAGTACGGAGGGTCCACCTAGATCCCCCATCATCTGATAAACACATAGAAACAATGTATTCAGTCAGTGTGTGTGTTTCCTACAGATGGATCCAGTAATGGGAACCCACCAGAGAGATGTCCCCGTCCTCTGTATTCCCGGGATTCCACACAGGAAGGTCACACCATCCCTCACCATCATCAGGTAGATGATTGACAATTATTAGTAGATATGATTCATAACCAGCATGTTTGTTACAGTGAATGTTTTGTGATATCTTTCAGAGTGGAAACCTCGGGGATTATAATATTGTTGTAAAGGAAGAGTATAAAGAGGAGGATGAGGAGTATGGAGTGATGGAGGAGTTTTCAGAAGGACACAAGGATATGATGGAGCCACCTAATACCAGGAACCCACCAGAGAGATGTCCCCGTCCTCTGTATTCCCGGGATTCCACACAGGAAGGTCACACCATCTCTCAGTGTTACAAGGTTCGTGGCATGGAGCATCTAGAACATGGACTTGTAGAGATGATGTGTGGATTTTTTTTTATGAGCTTATATTTTATAGTTGATATTTTCTCTCATTTTCTTGGTGTAGGATGATGAGCTGATCGTTATAAAGGTTGAGGGTAAAGTAGAAGAAGAAGAGAGGTATGTGAGGGGTGATCAGCATCTTTCTATGGAGGAGGATGGAATAACGGGGACATTTATAGAGGAGGACACTCCTACAGAGGTCAGCACAGGTGGGTCATTAACACTAAATACATTCCTCCACCCCCATACTGCTCACTGATTGGTCCAGAGTAGGGCAAGGACTGGGAGATATCAGCCTGTAATACCCTGGTCACTTTCCTGAGCTGTGTTTCCCGTCCTGTATTCCTGTATTTCTCTCGGATAATTTTTCTTCTCTGTGCTGCAGACACAGTTTATGTATCTAGATTGGATTTTATGGAGATTCTGGGGTTCAGCTAGCAGCAAAATGTTGATTTTCATCATAGACGTTACTAGACCTAGGCACCTGGGGTATGAGTCTTGGGCCTCCTTCCCCCATACCCGAGTCTAGTAAGATCTCTGACAGAGCAATTCTCACAGGGTTATGTGTTCTGTTGTTTGCTGGCTGTGTCGGGTGGAGGGATATGTCTGTATAGTCTCAGACCCAAGTCACTGAGTGCAGTCTACATTACATACTCCTGACCCCTGCACTATATACTCTATGTTGTACACTACATACTCCTGAACCCTACACTATATACTCTATGATATACATTACATACCCCTGACCCCTGCAATATATACTCTATGTTGTACATTACATCATTCTGATACTATAAAGTCCTATCTGTTGTATCTTATACAATATGTTATACATTATATAGTCCTGATTTCTGCTCTTTCCCCACTGCTATATATACAAACAAAATATATATTCTCTTTTGTTACACCCATTTTCTACCAACTGGACATTTAATATCTGATGATTTGATTGGAGCACAGACTTTTACATGTTGATAATAATGTGATAACTACTCAAACTTTGGAACTTTAAACAGAAAGTGATAATGAGGGAGGAGTCAATAACCCAATGATGGTGGTCTTCAGGATCAGTCTAGTCTTCATCTTGGTTGTTCTCCCCCATCCTCACTCTCTGACCTCTGGTGGGGCTCAGCCCCGCTGTTATTCATGACTAAATCATGGACTAAATAAGGAAGTACAGTACTTCTTGATAGAGTGGGTGGGAACTTTCGTCCTATAATCCATCATCATCACTGTCACTCCTATAAAAGACAGTTCTCCTTGTTTCCTCACTCTCTGACTAAGGTCCATGAATAAAGAAATGAACTACTAGGAGATTCAGAGGACCCATTTAGTCCTAGTTTAGGGGAACTAATCTGCTCATGTCTAGTAATCTTTTTATTTCTCTTTTAGTACATGGATGGGAGATGAGGAAAACCTCAGAAGATTGTCTCACTTTGTCTCCAGACTGTAAAGTAGAAGATGAGGACATCACACAGTATAGTCCAGGAGAAAACCCGACTACCTCAAATGTCCATCCGGCACCACACAGTGTAGATGGACCATCGTATTCCTCTTATCCTGAGGAACCTCAGACTGTGAGGGACGGTGCCGTCCTTCCAACAGATAAGAGGTTTTCCTGTACTGCATGTGGGAAATATTTCCATTTTAAATCTGAACTTAATAGGCATAAAAGATCTCACACAGGGGAGAAGCCGTATTCCTGTCCTGAGTGTGGGAAATGTTTTTCACAAAAGTCCCATCTTTACAGACATCAAAAATCTCACACGGGTTACAAGCTGTATTCTTGTGCTGAGTGTGGGGAATCTTTTTCAAACAAGTCATTTCATTCCAAACATCAGAAATTTCACACAGGTGAGAAGCTGTATTCTTGTACTGAGTGTGGGAAATGTTTTTTAAAAAAATCAGAACTTGTCATACATGAGAGATCTCACACGGGGGAAAAGCCATATTTCTGTTCTGAGTGTGGGAAATGTTTTTCAAAGAACTCCAATCTTTACAGACATCAGAGATCTCACACGGGTGAGAAGGTATATTACTGTCCTGAGTGTGGAAAATGTTTTTCAGAAAAATCCAGTCTTTATAGTCATCAGAGATTGCACACAGGAGAGAAGCCATATTCCTGTTTTGAGTGCGGAAAATGTTTTGTACAAAAATCAGCTCTTGTCAGCCATCAGAGAACACACACAGGTGAGAAGCCGTATTCCTGTCCTGAGTGTGGGAAATGTTTTTCAGACAAGTCCAATCTTTACAAACATCAGCGATCTCACATGAAGGAGAAGCCATTTTCCTGTCCTGAGTGAGGAAATTGTTCCTCATTGAAGTCCTGTCTTCCTGTACATCAGGGATTCCACACAACCCTTGAGGTGTATTAGTGCCTTGAGTGCGGGAAAAGTATTCTATATGAATGTTGCTGGACATCACAGCTCTCATGTGGGGAAGAAGCACACCCTGATATACACCTCAGATATACTCCATGGCTGATCTTCATCATGTAAGAAACAGTTCATAAGGAGATCAGAGATCACCAAAGACATGGATGAAGTGTTGTACTGTGTTGGCCATTGATAGCGGTAGAAAAGTAAAAATGGAGTCATTACCTTTTTATTTGGTTGAGTACATGTTGTGATGTAACCTTTCACAAACACTTAGAGGTGTATTTAAAAAAAAAAAAAAATTGAACGAATGTAACCAGCATTCTTCTAGCTGTGATGAGTATTGGACATATTTTATTTCATATGATCATTGGCTCCATCTAGTGGAAATGTCTGTAAAGGAAATTAGTAAGTAGGGATGAACTGAACACCCCCCGGTTCGGTTCGCACCAGAAAATGCGAACAGACAAAAAATTTGTGCGAATATGCGAACACCATTAAAGTCTACGGGACACAAACGTCAAAAATCAAGTGTTCATTTTAAAAGCATATATGCAAGTTATTGCCATAAAAAGCATTTGGGGACCTGGGTCTTGCCCCAGGGGACATGCATCAATGCAAAAAAAAAAATTTAAAACGTTTTTTCAGGAGCAGTGATTTTAACCACTTGACAACCGGGCACTTAAACCCGCTTCCTAACCAGACCAATTTTCAGCTTTCGGTGCTCTCACACTTTGAATGACAATTACTCAGTTATGCAACACTGTACCCATATGAAATTTTCGTCCTTTTGTTCACACAAATAGAGCTTTCTTTTGTTGGTATTTGATCACCTCTGGGTTTTTTATTTTCTGTGCTATAAATGAAAAAAGACCGAAAATTTTGTAAAAAAATGCATTTTTCTTAATTTGTATTATAAAATTTTGCAAATAAGTAATTTTTCTTCATAAATTTGGGCCAAAATTTATACTGCTACATATCTTTGGTAAAAATAACCCAAATTAGTGGATATTATTTAGTCTGTGTGAAAGTTATAGCGTCTACAAGCTATGGTGCCAATCACTGAAAATTGATCACATCTGATCACACCTGATATACTGAGGCCTATCTCATTTCTTGAGACCCTTACAAGCCAGGAAAGTACAAATACCCACAAAATGACCCCTTTTTGGAAAGTAGACATTCCAAGGTATTTAGTAAGAGGCATGGTGAGTTTTTTGAAGTTGTCATTTTTTCCCACAATTCTTTGCAAAATTAAGATTTCTTTTTTTTTATTTCTTTTCACACCAAATTGTCATTATAACAGGTTATTTCTCTCACATGGCATGTACATTCCACAAATGACACCCTAAAATATATTCTGCTACTCCTCCTGAGCATGGCGATACCACATGTGTGAGACTTTTACACAGCCTGGCCACATACAGAGGCCGAACATTGAAGTAGCACATTCAGGCGTTCTAGGAGCATAAATTGCATATCTAATCTCTCAACCACCTATTACACTTTTGAAGGCCCTGGAGCACCAGGACAATGGAAACGCCCACAAAGTGACCCCATTTTGGAAAGCAAACACCCCAACGTATAATCTATGAGGCATAATGAGTCTTTTGAACGGTTCATTTTTTTCCAGAAGTTTTTGGAAAATGTGGAAAAAAAATTAAAACGCATTTTTTTTTACACAAAGTTGTCCATTTCTAAGATGTTTCCAACACATAGCATGTACATAGCAAAAATGACACCCCAAAATATATTCTGCTACTCCTCCTGAGTATGGCGATACCACATAGTTACATAGTAGGTGAGGTTGAAAAAAGACACAAGTCCATCAAGTCCAACCTATGTGTGTGATTATGTGTCAGTATTACATTACATATCCCTGTATATTGCGGTCATTCAGGTGATTATCTAATAGTTTCTTTAAGCTATCAATGCTCCCCGCTGAGACCACCGCCTGTGGAAGGGAATTCCACATCCTTGCCGCTCTTACAGTAAAGAACCCTCTACGTAGTTTAAGGTTAAACCTCTTTTCTTCTAATTGTAATGAGTGGCCACGAGTCTTATTAAACTCTCTTCTGCGAAAAAGTTTTATCCCTATTGTGGGGTCACCAGTACAGTATTTGTAAATTGAAATCATATCCCCTCTCAAGCGTCTCTTCTCCAGAGAGAATAAGTTCAGTGCTCGCAACTTTTCCTCATAACTAAGATCCTCCAGACCCTTTATTAGCTTTGTTGCCCTTCTTTGTACTCGCTCCATTTCCAGTACGTCCCTCCTGAGGACTGGTGCCCAGAACTGGACAGCATACTCCAGGTGCGGCCGGACCAGAGTCTTGTAGAGCGGGAGAATTATCGTTTTATCTCTGGAGTTGATCCCCCTTTTAATGCATGCCAATATTCTGTTTGCTTTATTAGCAGCAGCTTGGCATTGCATGCCATTGCTGAGCCTATCATCTACTAGGACCCCCAGGTCCTTTTCCTTCCTAGATTCCCCCAGAGGTTCTCCCCCCAGTGTATAGATTGCATTCATATTTTTGCCACCCAAATGCATTATTTTACATTTTTCTACATTGAACCTCATTTTCCATGTAGTCGCCCACCCCATTAATTTGTTCAGGTCTTTTTGCACTATTTCCACATCCTGCGGAGAAGTTATTGCCCTGCTTAGCTTAGTATCGTCTGCAAATACAGAGATTGAACTGTTTATCCCATCGTCCATGTCGTTTATGAACAAATTAAATAGGATTGGTTCCAGCACAGAACCCTGGGGAACCCCACTACCCACCCCTGACCATTCTGAGTACTCCCCGTTTATCACCACCCTCTGAACTCGCCCTTGTAGCCAGTTTTCAATCCATGTACTCACCCTATGGTCCATGCCAACGCACCTTATTTTGTACAGTAAACGTTTATGGGGAACTGTGTCAAATGCTTTTGCAAAATCCACATGTGTGAGACTTTTACACAGCCTGGCCACATACAGATGCCCAACATTGAAGTAGCACATTCAGGCGTTCTAGGAGCATAAATTGCATATCTAATCTCTCAACCACCTATTACACTTTTGAAGGCCCTGGAGCACCAGGACAATGGAAACGCCCACAAAGTGACCCCATTTTGGAAAGCAAACACCCCAACGTATAATCTATGAGGCATAATGAGTCTTTTGAACGGTTCATTTTTTTCCAGAAGTTTTTGGAAAATGTGGAAAAAAAATTAAAACGCATTTTTTTTTACACAAAGTTGTCCATTTCTAAGATGTTTCCAACACATAGCATGTACATAGCAAAAATGACACACCAAAATATATTCTGCTACTCCTCCTGAGTATGGCGATACCACATAGTTACATAGTAGGTGAGGTTGAAAAAAGACACAAGTCCATCAAGTCCAACCTATGTGTGTGATTATGTGTCAGTATTACATTACATATCCCTGTATATTGCGGTCATTCAGGTGATTATCTAATAGTTTCTTTAAGCTATCAATGCTCCCCGCTGAGACCACCGCCTGTGGAAGGGAATTCCACATCCTTGCCGCTCTTACAGTAAAGAACCCTCTACGTAGTTTAAGGTTAAACCTCTTTTCTTCTAATTGTAATGAGTGGCCACGAGTCTTATTAAACTCTCTTCTGCGAAAAAGTTTTATCCCTATTGTGGGGTCACCAGTACAGTATTTGTAAATTGAAATCATATCCCCTCTCAAGCGTCTCTTCTCCAGAGAGAATAAGTTCAGTGCTCGCAACTTTTCCTCATAACTAAGATCCTCCAGACCCTTTATTAGCTTTGTTGCCCTTCTTTGTACTCGCTCCATTTCCAGTACGTCCCTCCTGAGGACTGGTGCCCAGAACTGGACAGCATACTCCAGGTGCGGCCGGACCAGAGTCTTGTAGAGCGGGAGAATTATCGTTTTATCTCTGGAGTTGATCCCCCTTTTAATGCATGCCAATATTCTGTTTGCTTTATTAGCAGCAGCTTGGCATTGCATGCCATTGCTGAGCCTATCATCTACTAGGACCCCCAGGTCCTTTTCCTTCCTAGATTCCCCCAGAGGTTCTCCCCCCAGTGTATAGATTGCATTCATATTTTTGCCACCCAAATGCATTATTTTACATTTTTCTACATTGAACCTCATTTTCCATGTAGTCGCCCACCCCATTAATTTGTTCAGGTCTTTTTGCACTATTTCCACATCCTGCGGAGAAGTTATTGCCCTGCTTAGCTTAGTATCGTCTGCAAATACAGAGATTGAACTGTTTATCCCATCGTCCATGTCGTTTATGAACAAATTAAATAGGATTGGTTCCAGCACAGAACCCTGGGGAACCCCACTACCCACCCCTGACCATTCTGAGTACTCCCCGTTTATCACCACCCTCTGAACACGCCCTTGTAGCCAGTTTTCAATCCATGTACTCACCCTATGGTCCATGCCAACGCACCTTATTTTGTACAGTAAACGTTTATGGGGAACTGTGTCAAATGCTTTTGCAAAATCCACATGTGTGAGACTTTTACACAGCCTGGCCACATACAGATGCCCAACATTGAAGTAGCACATTCAGGCGTTCTAGGAGCATAAATTGCATATCTAATCTCTCAACCACCTAATACACTTTTGAAGGCCCTGGAGCACCAGGACAATAGAAACGCCCACAAAGTGACCCCATTTTAGAAAGCAAACACCCCAACGTATAATCTATAAAGCATAATGAGTCTTTTGAACGGTTCATTTTTCTCCAGAAGTTTTTGGAAAATGTGGGAAAAAAATGAAAACGCATTTTTTTTTACACAAAGTTGTCCATTTCTAAGATATTTCCAACACATAGCATGTACATAGCAAAAATGACACCCCAAAATATATTCTGCTACTCCTCCTGAGTATGGCGATACCACATGTGTGAGACTATTACACAGCCTGGCCACGTACAGAGGCCCAACATTGAAGTAGCACATTCAGGCGTTCTAGGAGCAAATTACACATCTAATTTCCTTACAATCTATCACATTTTTGAAGGCCCTTCATATTTCTAACACATAGCATTAACCAAGAATTACCCCCTAAAATACATTCTGTTGAGCAAAGGGTAAACAAAAGATTACCTGTGGTTTTAGTAGTGCAGTTGTCCACAGGAGGAGAGCCCTGATCCAGGCAGCAGGCAGGGACGTGGTCAGCGACAGTGAATGGAATAGTCCAGGCAGCAGGCAGGAATATTGTCCATAGTACAGGCAGGGATACTGTCCTTATACAGTCCAGGGTCAGTGCAAGTAGAGACATTGCAAGCAGTGCCAAAATATTGGTCCTGGTAGTAAGCAGGAACATGGTCCAAGTAGCAGGCCAGGAAAGAATGGGGACAGGGGTACAGGCTTCTCCCACCCAAATCTCTTTGAAGCCTCTGAGTCTCCAGACCCTAATCTGGGAATGAGAAAACTAAAAAATTAGTTTTCTTCATTCAGAAAAACAATTCTGGAGCCCCTCACATATGTGAGACCCCTGTGTTATGAAGCCCACTACTCCAGTAGCATAGTAAAAGACCAGTCCAAGAGGCAGGCAAAAAACATGGTCAAACAGTCCAGGGTCAGTTCCAGAGCAGGCAGAGGTAGGTACAGTTTAGCGTTAGGCAGAAGCGTGGTCAAACAACAGGCCAGGGTCAGTTCCAGAGCAGGCAGAGGTAGGTACAGTTTAGCGTTAGGCAAAAGCGTGGTCGTATAACAGACCAGGGTCGGTTCCGGAGAAGGCAGCGGTATGTACAGTGGCATAAAGGGGTTGTGGCGGTAAATGACAATTACGTTTACCATACTTCCCTAATAATGTAGAGAAGTATGGTAACGGCGGAAACATTCATCAATACAAAGGCCTGGTTGGGAAGGACAATCAGGACAATAATACACGGTGTCTCTTCTAGTTCCTCCTCTTGAGCACACCCGGCATCTCTTCTGACATTTCCGGCCTGTTTCATGGGGGGGGAGTCTTTTAGGAAAGTGGCGTTCATGGAGTCTGCTTACTGAATCCGAGCGAATGCTTTCTGGTGCGCCTTCAGGGTACAAAAGGGTGGAGATAATTTGTTCTTGGTACTGAAGATAAGATACGGGGCTCTGTGTAGATTTACGGTAAATACCAAAACTATTGTAAATGGCCAAACTGAAAAGATATATGGAGACTTTTTTATACCAAAAGTGGCTGTTTCTTGTGGGAAGGTAGGGTTCGATCATCTGATCATTGAAGTCGACTCCCCCCATAAACAAATTATAGTCATGGACACATTTTGGTTTCTGGATTGGGCCATTTCTTTGGGGGATTTCCACGTAGGTGTCATTGTGGATCGTTGTGAGCATGTGGACATTTTGTTCATCCCTCCACCTGAGAGCCAATATCTCTTCATTCCTCAAAGACGCCGTCTCCCCTTGTCGTAGTGTTTCAGTAACGAGCCTTTTCGGGAAGCCCTTCCTATTGGTTCACACTGTACCACACGCTGGAGTGTCCTTGCGGTAAAGATTGCGGAAGAGGGGCAAGCTTGTATAATAATTATCCACATAAAGGTGGTAACCCTTTCCAAGAAGTGGATATACAAGCTCCCAAACAACCTTTCCGCTGACTCCGATGTACTCCGGACATTCAGGGGGATGCAGTTGGGTATCCTTCCCTTCGTACACCCGAAATGCATAGATGTACCCCGTTTCTCGGTCACATAGCTTGTAGAGCTTAACCCCATATCGAGCCCTTTTACTGGGGATAAACTGCTTGAAGCCAAGCCTGCCTGTGAAGTGGACCAATGACTCATCCACAGAGATATTTTGGTCAGGGATAAATAACTGGGGGAATTTCTCAGAGAAAAAATTTAGAAGTGCCCGAATTTTTAAATAATTTGTCATGTGATGGGTCATTTCGGGGAGGGCACTGGGTGTTGTCATTGTAATGAAGGAAACTAGTGGGGTGTCATCTCGGCCCCAAAGCGTTAGGACCCATGCCAGCCTTCCCTATGCCCTTGAAAACCCTCTGTGGCTTCCCCCTAATTCAAGAGCAGCAAACATCCCCCCTTTTACTGCCCAGCCAGGTGTTCAGGTGAACACAGAGAATTTTGCACCTAAGATCAAGATACCTCATGAGGTATCTTGGTCTTAGGGGCAAAATGATGAGGTATCTTGATCTTAGGGGCAAAATTCTCTGTGTTCACCTGAACACCTGGCTGGGTGGTAAAAGGGGGGATGTTTGATGCTCTTGAATTAGGGGGAAGCCACAGAGGGTTTTCAAGGGCATAGGGAAGGCTGGCATGGGTCCTAATGCTTTGGGGCCGAGATGACACCCCACTAGTTCTTGGCCTTTGCTGCAGTGGTACTTCATTTCTTCTGGATGGCACTGTGCTACTGGGGGATGGCACTGAGCTGCTAGTTGATGCCACTGCATTTCTGGTGGATGGCACTGAGCTGCTGGTTGATGCCACAGCACTACTTGTGGTAGCCTGCTCCTCCATGCCAGAGCGCCTTCGTTTCATGGGCACACTTTGCTCTTCCTCCGATTCTGTATCAGAACTACTGCTTACAACGGGTTCATATTCTGAACCAGAATCAGACACAGACTGAGAGAGCTTCCCGCTGCTCTCGTCGGTCAAGCTAAGTTGTTGGTATGCCTCCTGAGCGGAAATTTTTTTTTGCCATACTGGTGACTGTGGGCTGTGGTGACAAACTGCTGTGGTAGGGACACTTGGATAGATAGGGCTGCACTGATGGGTGCTGATGAGGCTGGTCTAATGAGGGTGCACTGCTGGGTGCTGAAAAGGCTGCACTGCTGGGTTCTTATGAGGGTGCACTGCTGGGTTCTGATGAGGGTGCACTGCTGGGTTCTGATGAGGGTGCACTGCTGGGTACTGATGAGGGTGCACTGCTGGGAACTGATGAGGGTGCACTGATGGGTACTGATATGGTTGCACTGATGTACACTAATGCACCGCACTGATAAGGTAGCACTGATGGGTGCTAATGAGGATCCACTGATATGGTGGCACTGATGAGCACTCACTTATGGGCACTGATGTGCACTATTGGGTACTGTAGTGGCACCGATGAGCACTGTAGTGGCACTGATGAGCGATGTAGTGGTGCTGATGAGCACTCTAGTGACGCTGATGTGGTACTGATGGCACAAATGAGCACTATAATGGCACTAATGAGCACTGTAGTGGCACGTGGCACTGTTGGAGCACTGGCGTGGCACTGATGGAGCACTGACGTGGCACTGATAGGCACGTTAGGTGCACAAGTGGCACTGATGGGCACTGGTGGCACAGATGAGCACTGTAGTAGCACTGGGCACTGGTATGGCACTGACGGAGCACTGACGTGGCACTGGTGGCACAGATGGGTACTGAAGTGGCACTGATGAGCACTGGTGGCACTGATGTGGCACTGATGAGCACTATAGTGGCACAGATGAGCACTGTAGTGGCACTGATGGACACTTTAGTGGCACTGATGGGTACTGTAGTGGCACTGATGGGTACTGTAGTGGCACTGATGGGTAGTGTAGTGGCACTGGTGGCACAGATGGGTACTGTAGTGGCACTGATGGGTAGTGTAGTGGCACTGGTGGCAAAGATGGGTACTGTAGTGGCACTGATGTATAGTGTAGTGGCACTGATGGCACTGTAGTGGCACTTGTGTGGCACTGTATGGCACTGCTGGGCACTGTAGTACTTTCAAAAAGCTTGTCACTCACTGTTTTACACTCGATCTCTCTTCTCTCCTCTCACGCTGTATCGGTGTGAGGAGAGAAGAGAGCTGGGACCTTTGCATGACCCCAGTTTGTTTACATTGTGATAGCTCCCTCATTGGAGGGAGCGATCACATGGTAAAGAGCCACTGTCATTGGCCCTTTACCGCGATCCGTGTTGCGCCGGGTCCCGTGAACCCGGCGAGCACTTCAGCCACTGGGCGCGCAGGGAGCGATAGTTCCGGATGACGTCCATGGACGTCAACCCAGAACTAGCCGACCGCGCTGTTGCCGTCTTTCGGCAATGGCCCGGTCGACAAGTGGTAAATAATGCTTGAAGTGAAACAATAAAAATTAAATATTCCTTTAAATATCGTGCCTGGGAGGCCCCCTTAGTCTGCCTGTAAAGTAGCACATCTTTCCCATGTTTATAACAGTACCACAGCAAAATTACATTTCTAAAGGAAAAAATTCTATGTACAATTGCTCACGGCTGTAATGTATTGCCGGATCCCGGCAATATACATAAAAAACCCTTCGGGTCTTGTATGGATATTAAAGGGAACTCTATGCCAAAGTTTTAAAAAAAATGGAGTGGGTGTCACCCCAAAATCCATACCAGGCCCTTCAGGTCTGGTATGGATTTTAAGGGGAACCCCATGCCAAAATAAAATTAAAAAATGGCATATGGGTTCCCCCAAAATCCATATCAGACACTTATCTGAGCATGCAACCTGGCAGGCTGCAGGAAAAGGGGGGACGAGAGAGCAGCCCCCCCTCCTGAACCGTACCAGGCCACATGCCCTCAACATTGGGAGGGTGCTTTGGGGTCCCCTAAAACACCTTGTCCCCATGTTGATTGGGACAAGGGCCTTATCCCCACAACCCTTGTGGTTGTGGGGGTCTGTGGGCGGGGGGATTATCAGAATCTGGAATCGGCCCCCAGATCCCAGCCCCCCCGATGTGTACCCCTACCCATTCACCAATAAAGTGTCAAAAAGTTCAAACGAGAGGAGACAGTTTTTGACAATTCCTTTATTAAAAAAATTAAAAAGTGTCCCGCAATGTAAATCCATCATCAATCACGGCGTCCGACGGTCCCAGAAAAAAAATGGAAGCACTCCGCTTCCATGGGAGGAATGCCAACTGCTGTCTTTTTACTTTGACAGCTGTTATATAGGCAAGGGCGGGGCCACCCGGTGATGTAAACGGGTGACCCCGCCTCCTCTGATGTCACAGCCAAGAGACAGCAGCTGGTGGGATGCCTCCCATCGAGGCGGAGCTTCTTTTTTTTTTCCTATTTTCGGGTCCGTCAGACCCCGTGATTGAAGATGGATGGACATTGCGGGACACTCTTTTAAAATAAAGGAATTGTCAAAAACTCCCCTGTCGTTTTTTACTTTTTTGACACTTTTTTGGTGAATGGGTAGGCTTACAATGTACCCACCTCCCTACCCATTCACATGGGGGGTTGGATCTGGGGGCCCCCTTGTTAAAGGGGAAGGGGGCTTCCAGATTCCAATAAGCCCCCCACCCGCAGACCCTCACAATCACCAGACAAGGGTCGTGGGAATGAGGCCCTTGTCCCCATCAACACAGGGACAAGGTGCTTTGGGGGGGACCCCAAAGCACCCTCCCCATGTTGAGGGCATGTGGCCTGGTACGGGTCAGGAGTGGGGGGGCTCTCCTATACATGAAGGGCCTGGTATGGATTTTGGGGGAGACCCCCACGCCATTTTTTTTTACATTTTGGCACGGGGTTCCCCTTAAAATCCATACCAGATTAACCACTTCACTACACACTGTGTTATATAAACTACACTGCCTGCACTGACTGAATATAGAGTCTACACTGAATGCAGAGTGTGTGTGTATATAATATATAGATATAGATATATATACTAGACTGACTGTGTGTGTGTGTGTATTATATATATATATATATATATATATATATATATATATATATATATATATATATATATATATATATATATATAAATACGCTGCCACTAACTAACCTGCCTAATCCATCTCTGTCTATACACGGCCTCTATGTAAGCAGCCTTATATAGTGTGGGGCGTGGACTTAGTCCCCCTGAGCCATGATTGGCCAATGGCACTCTGCTTTTGGTCAATTATGGCTCTCTGTCAGGGCTGGGCTCAGCCCTTCCTTCTCTGAGCTGGCCACTCAGCTGTCGGCTAATTGCCAGCTCCTATCTCTCCACAGTGACTCACCTGTTGATGATATCCTGCTCGTCAGTCCTGCCTACTTAAGCCATCCAGCCCAGAAAATCTCTGCCTTCATCTTGGTCACATCTCTAAAGACGCTCTCCTGTGTTCCTGTTAAAGACTTGCTTGGCTGACATTCCTTCTGGCTCCAGATCCTGCTTGCTGTTCTACTACGCTCATCTCTGGCTCCCTGACGTTTTGGCTTGTCTGACTATCCGTTCCGGTTCCTGAACTCTGGCTATGTTTTGACTACGTTTACTCTGTCTACCTTTTTTATTATTATTAAACAAGTGAAATTTAACTGTACTTCTGTCTCAGTTTGATTCATGGTTTCTGACACTTCCTCAGCAGAGCGCGCTGTGATTGGCCAAAGCATGCATGTCAGGTGCATGCTTTGGCCAGTCATCATACAGCAATGCACTGCGATCTCGCAGTGCATTATGGGGCTTTCCTCGGTGTTTGAATTTCCCGCGAATGCCCCATAATATTTGCTGTTCAGCAATGGGCGAACACCAGATGTACGAGTTGAACGTAATTAGTAAGTTCTGTATATTAGTGTATTCTATTTTGTATGTATTGCACACGGCAATCACTGTACGCACCACACTAATAATAAATTTATAATTTTTCTCAGGGATGTGGTGCCTATCAATGAGGGTGTTTTTCCCATACTCGGAACCGAAACCATAAATACCACACTAATAATGTTTTCATTACATGTTTGCATTTTTTCGAGTCCTGATTAGAATTAACCTGCCTATGTTACGCCCCTTGTTACCATAAAAGTACAATTGTAATACTAATGTGATACCTACATAACCATATGTATAAAAGCCTTCAATTGCGTCAAATAAAACAGAACAGTTATTTTGGAAAGATCCTGAGTCTATCTTTTTGTGTCTGTTCCCTACTGTTGTAGTTTCATAATTTGGAACCACAAATCAATATGAGGATAAAAGTTTGTATATCTATAAAATTTCCAGAACAGTTGGTGAGCCAGCCAGGACAGAATTTACAGGTGACCCTGAGAATCCAAAATGAGAAGCTTGAGAGGATCTGGGAATTTCTGCTAATTAGCCGGCCGAGGTAAGCCTTTTGCTTACATTTGATTTATCAGACTTCCTTGATCGGTAAGGCATTTTTTGGACAAAAGGTACTCATTTTACTCCCCGTAATCAAACTATATTGATTGGTGGTTATATGTTATGTTGTCCCCTTCTACTGTCCATCAGAGTGTTATAGATAAGAAAAGGAAGAATAGTGTTGTTCATAGGTTATATGAAGAACACTTTACACTTTAGGCTGATGAAGGAAGCATGGTTAAGCTTCCGAAACGTGTCCCGATTGGCTCACATAGCAGTTGGACTGACAGCTCCTCTCACTACTCTAGCTGGACACATCATCTTCGGGCAGACATCTGTTTTCTGGCTATACCATCATGGCCACACGGGTCAGCCTCACGCCGGTCTCCCTGCACGGACTCCAGGCTCATCTTGCTCCCCACCACAGCCGGCTTTCTTCTCCACCAAGGACTACCACACAGCTCCCACCTCATTACAATCCACTGCAGACTGTCATCCTCTCTCTCCCCCTAACCCGGTTGGTAGTTGAGTTCTATTTGTTTTATATGGTATTTTACCTAATAAATTGTGCTACACTATGCCGGTTTGGCGCTTTCTTCCCTTCCCTATATGAAGAACACATCTGCTGTAATAGTAGTTTAGAGGCAAGAGGGTATAGGCACGAGTATAGAAGAGAAAAAGACTGGCTAGTCATTATGGGCATCAAATTACAAAAGGGAATGAAGGGTAAGAGACCCTCCAAAAGGGCCAGCACAAGAGGAGTGCTATAGAATATATGAAACGAAGGTTTGGTTCCACCTATACTGAGCCGATAGACAAATGGTTAGAGTGGACAGGGATCCACAATGGTTAACAGGGTTACCGAGTCCTCAGGGACTAAGAATCATGGTCTCCTGTGGGAGGTGTCCATTGGTTGCTAGGGAGTTGAGGAGGGTACAGAGAGGAGCCTGTAATTTATCAAAGAACTTTAAATAGTAGGCCCTGGTGAAGCCCTCAGGCCCAGGGCTTTTGCCAGTGGGTAGGGACTTAATAGTGGCCAGTAGTTCAGCTGTGGTAATTGGATGTTCTAGGTCAGTTTCTTGTTCTGGGGATAGAGTGGGGAGCCCTATTGAAGAGAGGTAAGTTGTTATTCGGGACTTTTTAAGAGCTACTTCTGCTGCAGAGGAGGCGGAGTCCAGATTGTACAAGGTTGCATAATAGTCGTGGAACATGGAGGCTATTTTTGATGTGTGTTGTGCTGGTTCTCCCGTAGAGGAGTGTAACATATGCACGTGTGTTAGGAGTCTCTTTTTACGGAGATCTCGGGCCAATAACCTGCCGCATTTATTGCCATGCTCATAGTATGTATGGGCCATATAGTGTAGTTTGCAGCTTATTCTGCAGTCTAGTAGGCTTGAAAAAAGTTGTCTAAGCTCACTCAGACGGCAGAACTCCACAGGGTCTAATGTCCGTTTGTGGCTGAGCTCAGTGCGTTGTAATGCCTGCAGTACTCTCTGGAAGTCCGCCTGCCTCTCCTTTTTAAGTTTAGCTTCCAGTGCAATGAGGGTGCCACGAACAACTGCTTTGTGGCCTTCCCATAGAATGCAGGCACTGACCTCACCGTTAGCGTTTTCTATGAATTAGTGTGTTAAAGTCTCTTGTACCCCTGCCACCACCCCCAGGTCATCCAATAAGTCTTCATTTAGTTTCCAGGTCCTCTCTTTAGCCAGGGCTTGGGTTAGCGAGAGTGTGAGTGTCACCGGGGCATGGTCAGAAATAGTGATCTGGTCAATGGTTGCTCCTAGTATTAAGTCAAGGGTACCCTGATCCACTAGTAATAGGTCAATTCTAGTGTACACTTTGTGGACACTGGAATAGTAGCTAAAGTCCTTCTCAGAAGCATGTAGTGCTCTCCAGCAGTCCACCAAGGTATGTCCCTGGAGGGTCTTTCGGAAATGCTGCAAGAAGGCGTGAGAGTGTGTTGATCTATTCGCCGAGGTATCTAACACGGGGTCAGGGCTAACATTAAAATCCCCTCCTAGGATTAGCCTACCCTCCCGAAAGTCTGCCAACTTGGTGAGGACTTGGTCAATGAATGTGAGTTGTTGGGCATTAGGGGCATATAGAGTAGCAAATGTGTATGTTTGACCCATTATGGTGCCCTTCAGGAACACATAGCATCCCTGAAAGTCCACTCTATGGTCAGAAGGTTGGAGCTGGCAGTTTTTGTGAATAGCTATGGCTGTACCTCTGGATTTAGGTTTTGGGGAGTTGCTCAGGTACCACTGTGAAAATAAGTGGGTGGGTAGTTTTGGGAGTGAGGAGTCAGTGAAATGGGTCTCCTGCAAGAACAGCACCTGCACCCCCAATCTTCTCAACTCTAACCATAGCCTATTCTGTTTATTGGGGGAGCACATACCACCTACATTGTATGACACTACCTTTAATCGTAGCCATGTTTCATCGGGGGGGTTATCCAGGCCCCCAGCTCAAATCTGTTGAGTCCGGTGAGGGTGAGTGCGATTCCACCTTCTGAACAATGGAGAAAGAGGTAAAATGGAGGATGGAGAGACAAAAAAGGGGGGGAGAGAAAAAGAGAGAGAGTTATCATAGCATAAAGTAAACATAACATTTTGTAGTGTGGGTCCACTAACGCCTCAAAGGCCATATGTGGTTTTACCCTAAACGGTTTGCCCGACTCATGCAGCCCTCGTAATATAAGGGAGTCACATGAGTGTGGCAAAGTGCCCATATCCGGGCTAACACCCAATAATTCTACCTTTGACTGCAACTGAATTCCACCTTTGACTGCAACTGCTTCATTGTTTTAAACATGCTTAAATGGTAATCTATGCTGCCTTCAAATTCTACCTTTAACTGCAACTACTTCATTGTTTTAAACATGCTTAAATGGTAATCTATGCTGCCTTCAAATTCTTTCCATATCACTGTGATGTTTGTTTTTGTTTTCTTATTGTCCATACCTAAATTATGAGCTGGCTTTATCTTTATAGCCATGATCCCCTGCTTTCTTGATGTATCTTGTAGTCTGTCTTTGGTGTGAGAAGTTTGTTCTGTCAGCCATGTGTTCCTCCTATGCAATCCTGGCTGATTAATTGGCAATAATACCCTCACCCAACTCAGTATAAATGTAGGCCTTCTCTAGGGGATGCCCAGGCAGGGAATGCATTGGCAACTATCATTTGGGATAAAGTATTCATATTGGATTAAGTAATACACTTCGGCTCAGCACTTCAGCGAAGCACTTCAGCGTATGCACAAAGCGAAAATATACAACATACTTCTGCAGAACACTAAACAGACTACAGGTGACCTGATTCTCCTTTAAACATTTTAATCCAGTCTTCCTCTCAATCTCACCACTCTGTATCCTGCACTCCCTACTTTTCCTTCTCACAGTTGCATCCTCTTTCCTTAAATTCTCTCTCCTTTACCGATCTTCTCCACCCCACATCTTATATATATATATCACCCTCACTCCTGTCTTCACCTTATTACTGCACGTATCAGCTCCTGCTAATTCTGAACCCAGATACCAATAAAACCTGCAGGACATTGGGACATGTCCCCCCACATAAGTCACACTCCCATATCGCCTCTCTCACCCTTCTGCTTCTCCTAACTTCTGGAGAGATTTCCCCAAATCCTGGACCACCATCATTTACCAACATACCCAGCACCCCCCATCCTCTTGATAGCAGCTGCAATCCACACAATCTCATTTCTATTCCTCTTCAGCCTAGAACCAGCCTCCCCTTCTCCTGTGCCCTTTGGAATGCCCTCTCTGTAACAAACTCACCACCGTCCATGACCTATTTATCACAAACTCCCTGAACCTACTTGCAATTACTGAGACCTGGATTCAAGAATCTGACCTTCCTTCTCCTGCTGCTCTCTCCTATGGTGGCCTCCTGTGGACTCTCCCAGGCCTATTGGATGGAAAGTAGGTGGTGTTGGAATCCTCCTATCCCCTTAAAGCACTTTTCAGGTTCTTCATCCACCCCCCTCTCTGTCCCTCTCCTCATTTGAAGCTCACTGTATTCATCTATTTTCTCCAGTTTCATTGAGAATTGCTGTGATCTATCGCCCCCTTGGACCGGTATCAAACTTCCTTGATGACTTCTCTGCCTGGCTACCCTTCTTTCTCTCTTCTGAAATTCCAACAATCATTCTTGGTGACTTCAACATCCCCGTTAATCTTAACACTCCTGCTACTTCTAAGCTGCTGAGCCTAACCCCCTCTTTTGTCCTAAAACAATAGATACATGCTTCTATTCACTCTGTTGGCAACTGCCTTGACCTCATATTCTCCTACCTATGCACTCCGCACAACCTCTCCAATATTCCTTTTCCTCTCTCTGATCACCACCTTATTAGTTTCACTCTCTCCTTGTCTGCCTCCTCCTTGCCTTTCAACTACCAAACTATTACCCGTAGAAACCTTCGCCATCTTAACCCTTCTCTTTTTTTTTTCTGCTACAGATTGTCTCTACGACAAAATCTCATCCTTGTCCTGCCCCAACTTGGCCACTTCTGTCTACAACAGTTCACTGTCATCCACCCTGGATACCTTCGCCCCCTCACTACACACAGAATCAGGCCTCGACCACTACAACCCTGGCAGACAGACAATACCAGAAGCCTCCAAAACCGTAGCCATGCTCTTGAGCATCTGTGGCGTAAGACTAAGTCACAGCAAGATTTCAGCCAATATAAATCTGCCCTCCAAAAATACCATTCCTGCATCCACACTGCCAAACAGACCTACTTTATCACTCTCATCAACACCCTCTCACGCATTTCCCATCAACTCTTTTCTACCTTTACCACTCTACTTCATCCTCCATTACCCCCACCCACTAACTTACTCACTGCCCAGGAGATTGCTGATCACTTCAAAAATAAGATTGAGACAATTCGTCTTGAGATCTCCGCTCTATAGATATCTCCCTCACTTTACACTTCTTGTCCTCCTGCATAATCAATACTTCCCTCTTTTAACCCAGCTGCTATAGAGGAAGTCACTAAACTTTTTTCTAAAGCCCATCTAACCTTTTGCCCCCTGGACCCTGTTCTTTCTCAAATACTACGGTCACCATCTGACTCTATCCTACACTCCATAACTCACATCCTCAACCTCTCACTCTCTACTGGCATCTTCCCCAACCCCCTAAAACATGCGCTAGTCACTCCTATACCAAAAAAGGCCTCACTAGACCCCACCAATCTTAACAACCTAAGACCCATCTCTTTACCCCCTTTTGCCTCCAAACTCCTTGAACGTTTAGTCTACAACTGGCTGAGCGACCACCTCATTGAGAATAACCTTCTTGATCCCCTTCAGTCTGGATTTCGCCCACAGCACTCCATAGAAACTGCCCTCCTAAAACTCACAAACGACTTACTAACAGCCAAAACCAATGGTCATTATTCCATACTCTTCCTCTTGGACCTTTCTGCTGCCTTTGATACAGTTGACCCCCCCCCTCCTCAAAAAACTCAATTTGCTTAGTCTCCATGGCTGCACTCTCCACTGGTTCGAATCTTACCTCATCTCATCGCACCTTCAGTGTCACTTACAACTCCACTTCCTCCTTTCCAACTCCTCTTACCATTGGGGTCCCCCAAGGTTCTGTCCTTGGACCTCTACTATTCTCGATCTACACATCCTCCCTGGGTCAACTGATAGCCTCCCATGGCTTCCACTACCATTTATATGCTGATGACACCCAAATATATCTCTCTGCCCCTCAGCTCACCCCATCAATCTCCTCACGCATCACTGATTTACTAACAGACATATCAGCCTGGATGTCAAACCACTTCCTCAAACTGAATCTAAAACTGAGCTCTTAATATTTCCTCCCCCACGTGCCCCTTCCCCTGACTTCTCTGTCAAGATCAATGGCACATCTATCAGTCCGTCCCCACATGACAGGGTGCTAGGGGTAACCTTAGACTCTGAACTGTCCTTTCAGGCCCACATACAATCCCTGTGCCAATCATGCTGCCTTAGCCTCCGCAACATTTCCAGAATATGCCCCTTTTTAACTAATGACACCACCAAGCTTCTAATTCACTCCCTGGTTATCTCTCGCCTCGACTGCTGCAACTCCCTCCTCATTGGATTACCTTTACATAGACTATCCCCCCTTCAGTCCATAATGAATGCTGCTGCAAGACTCATCCACCTTACCAACCATTCAGTGTCCTCCACCCCTCTCTGCTAATCCCTGCACTGGCTTCCACTCACCCAACGAATAAAATTCAAAGTACTAACAATAATTTACAAAGCCATCCATAACTCTGCCCCTAGCTACATCACTAACCTAGTCCCAAAATACCAACCATGCCACTCTCTTCAGTCCTCCCAAGACCTCCTGCTCTCTAGCTCCCTTGTCACCTCCTCCCATGGTCACCTCCTGGATTTCTCCAGAACTTTTCCCATCCTTTGGACCTCCCTACCCCAATCTGTCCGATTGTCCCCTAATCTATTCATCTTTAGACGATCCCTGAAAACCCTTGTATCAATTGACCCTTCCTTTTTAGATTGTAAGCTCTAATGAGCAGGGCCCTCTGATTCCTCTTGTACCAAATTGTAATGTAACTGTAATGTCTGGCTTTATTTTGTTCAGCGCTGCGCAAACTGTTGGCGCTATATAAAACCTGTATAATAATAATAATAATAAATAATAATACGGGTAGTCTTATGTGTGGGTCGTGATCGGATGTGAGAAGCCAGGAAGTTCCTGCTCCTTACAGGAATAAAAGCAGTAGTTGTCCGGGGGTTGGGCTTTTGATGGGGCCCTGGTTAAACCAGGGTACTGAATAGTGCACTAAAATGGTGGTGTCTTTTAACAGCCTTATAGTCCATTTGCCCTTGTGCATAGATTATAGTGAGCAAAAAGGAAAAGAAAAAGGGGCTTCAAATGAGGTATCTGGGTCGCACGTTCCTGATGCGTGCGTAACTGGAGAAGCCATTTTTAGTCAATGGGCAAGTCTAGAGGCTGTCATTGGTGTATCCCTGAGAATGTGGTAATTTATATGAATTCTTCAGTCCCCTGCAAGGGACTCCTACCTCACAGTTGTAGAGGAAGAGCGCTTGCGGTTCCCTGAGTTCCGGTTGGATCGGGCTTGCTGCCAGGGTTGGGGTGCTGGTACTGTTTGGATATTCAAGGAGAATCTCCAGTCAGGGAAATCCACAGGTTCCAGGTTCAGTTGCAACAGGAAACGTGGAAGGTCGTCTTTAGTGCGTAGGGTGGCAGATTTTCCATCCCTTCCCGCGTGGAGGCTGAAGGGGAACCCCCACCTATAGGTGATGCCTGCTGTGCGTAGTGATTCCAGGAGGGGGTGTAATGCCCTGCGCTGCATCAAAGTGCGATGGGACAAGTCCTGGTAAAAGAACAGGTAGGCTCCATCAAAATCAAAGTAGGGGCGTTTGCGCATAAGCTGCACGATTTGATCCTTGACTGTATATTTGTGCAGTTTGCAGATTATGTCACGTGGATTGTCTGCATCCTGTGAGAGGGGTCAGAGGGCTCTGTGTGCCCTATCAATCTCAACTGTTGGGGGGGGAGACCTAGGAGTTCCTTGAATATGCCTTGCAGCGTGGGAATAATGTCTTTGGCTCCTGTTGCCTCTGGTAACCCCCTTAAACGTATATTGGATCTGCGGCTGCGATTCTCATAATCATCTAGCTGTGAGATTAGAGTCTCTATTTGGTGATCCTGGGCTGTGCACTTGTCCCTAAGCTGGGTGATGGCAGGCAGTGCTTCCTCCACTGGTTGCTCCAGTGTCTCCAACCTGTTGCCTAGTTGAGTGGTGTCTGCTTTCAGCTGCTCTATGTCCTGTTTAAAGGCCTTTTCAACTCTGGTGGCAAAACGATCCAGGTCCTCTCTTGTGGGGAGAGACCATATATGCTGTTTTAAGTCCCGGTCCCCCACCAGCTCTAAAACGTCTGATCCCTGATCTAATGAGGCCGATGAGCCAGGGGATTCAGGAGGGGCAATATCTCTTACCAGTTGTGGAGTCTGGATAGGGGACATAGCAGGTTGTGGCTGTGTTTTCCGGTCCCCGCTGCAGCGTCAGTCCCGAGGCCCTTCCCAGCCGCCATTTTAGGTGACCCACCACGCAGCTGCCCTCTGCCGCCAAAATACACTCCTATGAAACCTGTACTGTGTTGTGTGGGGCCCCTGTGTCTTGAGGAGGCTCTCCGGTGCTGGGACATACCGGTGGGGTCCGTGTAGGAGCGCAGTATCCGCCAGATCAAGCTGATTTAGCTGCTGGGTGTGAGGAGCTCTGGAGGTCTGCTTCCTCACTCGGCTATGTCCAAGTAATGCCCCAGGGATTAGGGTTTTATTCAAACCTTTTCACAGTACCAAAACCGAATGGGGATGTCGAACCCATTCTAGATCTCAAAGATCTAAATCGGTTTCTGAATATCCGCTCTTTTCGCATGGAGTCAATCCGATCAGTAGTCTCCATTCTACAAGGTGGAGAACTTCTAGCGTCAATTGACATCAAGGATGCTTACCTCCATGTACCTATTTTTCCCGCTCACCAGAAATATGTACGCTTTGAGAAAGAAAATCTTCATTTTCAGTCTGTAGCTCTGCCTTTTGGTCTAGCTACTGCACCTCCAGTGTTTACAAAGGTCCTGGCTCCTCTTCTAGCCAGATTATGGGCTCAAGGTATAATGATTCTAGCCTACTTAGACGATCTGCTCTTGACAGACCAGTTGGTAGGTCCGCAAAGACCAGAGTTTGGTCACCACAGTCAGTTACCTGGAGCACCTAGGTTGGAGTCTCAGCCTAGAAAAATCTTCCTTAAAACCATCAAGGAGATTGGAATACTTGAGTCTGATCATAGATACAGCTCAGAAGAGGGTGTTCTTGCCCCAGGAAAAGATCAGTGCCATAAGGGAACTGATTCAGGTGGTCAAAACTAAGAAGAATCCTTCTATTCGACTTTGCATGAGATTGTTGGGAAAGATGGTGGCTTCGTTCGAGGCCGTTCCTTATGCTCAATTTCATTAGAGACTACTGCAAAACAGTATCCTATCGACCTGGAACAAGAAGGTCAAAGCTCTGGACTTCCCAATGCATTTATCTCCAAAGGTACGCCAAAGCCTCAGTTGGTGGTTGATAGACAAGAATCTGCAGAAAGGAAAATTCTTCCTACCAGTTACCTGGAAGGTGGTAACAACAGATGCCAGCCTTTCGGGTTGGGGAGCAGTCCTGGAAGAAGCGACTGTCCAGGGGAAATGGTCTAGATCAGAAATGACCCTGCCCATCAATATTCTAGAGATTCGGGCAGCACGCCTGGCCCTGAAGGCCTCAACGTTTAGATTACGGAATTGTCCTGTCAGGATCCAATCCGACAATGCCACAGCAGTGGCCTATATCAATCACCAAGGGGGCACGAGAAGTCGTGCGGCTCAGAGAGAGGTGAATCATATCCTAACTTGGGCAGAAGACAACATATCTTACCTGTCGACAGTCTTCATTCCAGGAATAGAGAATTGGCAGGCGGACTACTTAAGTCGCCAGCAGTTGTTCCGGGAGAATGGTCTCTTCACCCAAACATCTTTCTGACAATTTGTCAAAAATGGGGAATTCCGGACGTGGATCTGTTTGTGTCCAGGTTCAACAAAAAGATCGACAACTTTGTGTCAAGAACAAAGGATCCACTGGCATGCGGAACAGATGCCTTGGTATTCCCGTGGAATCAGTTTTCACTGATTTATGCATTCCCTCCTGTTCTGCTGCTTCTGTGACTTCTTCGCAGGATCAAGCAGGAAAAGAAGTCAGTGATTCTTGTAGCCCCAGGAGATCTTTGTATACAGAACTCGTAAAGATGGCGGTAGGAGTCCAATGGACCCTACGGCCACGTCCAGACCTTCTCTTGCAAAGTCCGGTATTCCATCCTACCTTACAAACGCTCAATTTAATGGTTTGGCTATTGAGACCCACATTCTGAAGAAGCGGGGGCTGTCAGGTTCAGTGGTGTCTACCTTGGTTAATGCAAGGAAGCCAGCCTCCAGAGTCATATATTATAGAGTCTGGAAGGCATATGTCTCCTGGTGTGAATCCAGGGGTTTGCACCCCAGGAAATATGTCATAGGTAGAATCCTCGATTTCCCACAGATAGGGTTAGAAATTAAGCTGGCCTTGAGCACTATCAAAAGCCAGGTTTCAACCTTGTTGGTATTATTTCAATGACCACTTGCTTCACATTCTTTGGTTCGTAGCTTTATTCAGGAGGTAACGTGGCTTAATCCTCCAGTTAGGTCACCCCTGAACCCTTGGGACTTGAATTTAGTTCTGTCGGCATTACAAAAACAGCCTTTTGAGCCGATACAACAGATTCCATTGGTCCTCCTGACAAAGAAACTAGTTTTTCTGGTAGCCATATCTTCTGCAAGAAGGGTATCAGAGTTGGCTGCTCTTTCTTGTAAAGAGCCATATTTAATTATTCACAAGGATAAGGTGGTATTGCGTCCTCATCCTAATTTTCTACCGAAGGTAGTGTCAGGTTTTCATCTAAACCAGGATATTGCCCTGCCTTCATTTTTCCCAGAACCCTGTTCTGCAGAAGAAAAATCACTACTTTCTCTTGATGTCGTGAGAGCTGTAAAAGTCTATTTGAAAGCGACTGCTCAGATTTGAGAAAAGGTCCTAAAAGAGGACAGGCAGCATCAAAATCTACTTTTTTAAATGGATTTGACAAGTAATTGTTCAAGCTTATGGTTTAAAGAGGAAAATTCCACCTTTTCAAATTAAAGCGCACTCTACCAGGGCTGTCAGTGCTTCCTGGGCAGTGCATCACAAAGCCTCCATGGCTCAAATCTGCAAGGCCTCAACTTGATCTTCTGTCCATACATTTACCAGATTCTAACAAGTAGATGTAAAGGGTCATGAGGATATTGCCTTTGGGTGCAGTGTGCTGCAAGCAGCAGTATAAGCCCTCTGATCTCATGGTGCCCTAATTTTGTTGTGTTTCCCTCCCTTCAGTTGGCATTGCTCTGGGACATCCCACATAGTAAACTACTATGGCTCTGTGTCCCGTGATGTACGATTAAGAAAATAGGATTTTTATAACAACTTACCTGTAAAATCCTTTTCTTTGAAGTACATCATGGGACACAGAGGTCCCACCCTTCTTTCTGGTATACACGTGCATTGCTTTGCTACAAAAACTGAGGTAGTGGGAGGGGTTATATAGGGAGTGGACTTCCTGTCCTAGGGTGTGCCAGTGTCCATCACCTGAAGGTGGCCTATTACCCACATAGTAACTACTATGGCTCTGTGTCCCGTACTTCAAAAGAAAAGGATTTTACAGGTAAGCTGTTTTAAAAATCCTACTTTTAATGCACAATAAAAAAATGTGCAGAATAATACTTGGCTATGTGTTTTACTTCAAATGACAGTTTGGGAGTAGGCAGTTACAGTATCTCACAAAAGTGAGTACACCCCTTACATTTTTGTAAATATTTTATTATATCTTTTGACAACATTGAAGAAATTACACTTTGCTACAATGTAAAGTAGTGCGAGTACAGCTTGTATAACAGTGTCACTCTAACGTAAACACTAATTTATTAAAAATACAATCAACAGACTCACATGTTTGTAGATTATCAAAAGCATAAAGAACAAGTAGCAGTAATTGTGATGGGTCCACCCAACGCGTTTCTGCTAAAGAGCTAAAGAGCCGTTATCTGGGGTGCGGACCCCCTACACATCACCACTTATAAAAGGCTAATGACCCCATGTGGTGCCACATCACTGAGTCACTTCACTTCCAGTTACTTGAAGCATAAAACATATGTTAAATTATATGATATATCAATAATCAGGATAGTATAATGCCTATAAGTAAAAATAACAGATTTAAATTAAAAAAATTGTGAATAAATAAGAGGAAAGGCTGGCCGCAAAGAAACGGAACCAAGCCTCGTTTTCGCGATACGTCATGACGTCACTACGCTCTGATGCCGCGGCATCACGATGTATTGCAGGGATCAAACCAAGCCTTATAATGAGGATGGCCATGTGACTCCCTGTGAAGATAGTCATCTGGGAAGGTCGCTTGCGGCGTGATTACGTCACAAGCGACGCATCTAAGTCAGCAGCCGGGATTCATCTTAGTAAACAGAAAAAAACGCCAATTGGCTCACATCAACACAATATGAGCGTCGACCCGGCCACAAAAAAGGAACTTACAAGCTTATGCCTAATGTGGACACAAAGAAATGTTTTAATAAACAAAGATTAGAAAACATATGTGGCAAATCCTAATAATATGCGATCTAACCTCAGCTAGACCAACGATCATAAATAATAGCTAAATGGCAACTACCAATAGGGGTCACCAACACATAAAAAATTATGGGCAATTAAAATAATAAGTGTTCATCTATCATAGCAGCATTAACATTATTTAGATGTTACGATAAAAAGTAGGTGTATTACGTATAGTGACAATATATTGTGTCAAAAAGTAAGATAAAAATTGAATAAAAATGAAATTAAAAATATTGTAAAAATAAAATGAAGGAAGAAAAACATTCCTATTACGCTTGGTTGATATACGAATTAATGTCCCACTCCAGATTCATTCCTTGTGGGAAGTGGGTCTGCAATTCATATAACCAGAAAGTTGCCATACGGGACCCCCTTTCCCTGGAAGGTCTACCGAAACAGACTCACCCAAGTGCTCGGTGGGGCTCCCCCGAAGGTAGACCCCATGACAGAGGGCAAACCAAGCCAAAAGGCCTATGTCCACCCCCTCCCAAGACTTTCAGGGTAGGCCCGAGAACCCGCACCCTACTCATCACACAGTGACAAAACGTGTACACACCAAACAAAAGGATACAAAAAAGTGACAAATACTGGGGAAAAATAAATAGGAAAGTGGGGAAGAAGGAAGTGGGAGAAGTGAAAGCGTGACCATTGTGCAATACAATGGCCAGGCCCTTCGGCCAGGAATAAAAATTTCCCCTGGTCCTAGCCAAAAGGCTTGGCCCTAGAGGCAGGTGTGAAAAACTTACCCTTGTGGAATAGTGCTATTGCTGGTCCTCAGGCTTTGGAATATTTAATTATTGATTGGATTTCTTATTATCTTTCTGATTCAGGGGTCATGAAATGACTTTGTGAGAGTTCAGAAATGAGTTCATCTTATCTCTTTCATCATTTTCTGCATTTTTATCCATTCCTTTTTGGAATTGGAGGTGAATAATCAACTTTCAAGCCTGGGAACTTATCAAAGGATTCCTGGTATAGGGTAAAAGTTATATTCAATTTTCCTGGCTTTGGAATTAAAATTGATTGGGGATTATTCGTTGCCCCGTGTCTAATTGTCTCCATCACTCAGCCTTGTAGTTTTTGGACCATTACCAGTGGCTGTACCTTAGATACAACCCCCTCTATGGCTATACCTGATGATCTGATCTATCATATCCCTATGACTCTGGAGCCTCAATTTACATATCAATAGTATTTGAATATACAGGTAATCAATATGACCAATAATTGCTTTGGCGCTATGCATTTTGCCAATTCATGAATGTTTTAAATTTGTAAACTTGTGTTATATATCCTTGGTGTTTTGTGACTGTTTATTGTCCTATCTTTCTAAAAATTCTCTCTAGTTCTAGTGCTCACTGTGCCTGATATCAATACATTCTCCTGAAGAAGCCAATTACCAAGGCGAAACATGTAGAGATGAAATCAGTTTGCACTTGTATTAGTACTGTAATATCAATACTTACCTTTTGGATGTTTGTTTTTAATGTTCCAATAAATTTCTACTTTTTATAAATGATTTTGTTATAATTGTGCACCTTAAAAATCCCAAATACATCCTCGAATTTCTATTTATCTATCAAGGGATGTGGTGCTGTATCTTTACTAGATGATAAGCAAAATACCTTTTCCTCCTTAGGATCTATACACAAATGTTTTGACTTTCTTTTCTATTTTAACCCCTTGCCTACCGGACACTTTCAACCCCTGCCCAGGCCAATATTTAGCTTTCAGCGCTCTCACACTTTGAATGACAATTGCGCGGTCATGTAACACTGTACCCAAAAGACATTTTTATTATTTTTTTTTAGACAGCTAGAGCTTTCTTTTGGTGGTATTTAATCACCACTGGGTTTTTTTTATATTTACTAAACAAAAGGAAAAAAGCCTGAATATTTGGGGCAAAAAAAGTTTTTCATAGTTTTTTATAAAATTTAGTAAATAAGTAGTTTTAATCCTTTACTGATGTGCGCTAATGAGGAGGCACTAATAGGCAGCACTTATGGATGCTGATAGGCGGCATGGATAGGTTGCAATGATGAGCACTGCTAGGCTGCACTGATAGTTGGCACTGACAAGCAGCACTGGTGAGCACTGTTGAGGCTGCACTGATGATCAGTGCCCTGATTTTCAGTGCAGATGCCCCCGCTGAGGAATAATGATTACCAGCATTTCCTGTTTACACTGTGAATAGCTGTTCTTGGACACAGCTGATCACATGGTAAAGAGCCTACGTCATAGACTCTTTACCGGGATTGGGGATGTGCCATGTCCCAGGGACACGTCACACCACCGATCACCAAGCTGTGCAACCCCACGGGGGTCGTATGACATCCTCCCAGAACAAGAGTGCGCCCGCCTGTCCATCATTTCACTATATGGTGGGCAGAAAGCAGTTAAACTGAATGGGTTGTTTTACAAGGTGAGGGCCTACATACACTTTACCTTCTATCCGTCAGTGTGTACTGTACTCATAAGTGTATGAGTATGATCTCAGATGTTAGTATGAAACCATGTCTGACCAAGGAAACTAAGGGGTCTACTTATAGAAAATTAATTCAGCTGTTACAAATTAGAACCATAATTTAACACATTGATTACCTATGATTGTCAGCTCCATCTAGTTGCCATAAAACTGTATTTTTCATGAAATACCTCAATCAGTAAAAATAGCGCAATACCACATTATGGCCATTAGATGGAGCCAAGGAAATCAGTGTATGAAACAAAATATGGCCAATATATTTATCATAGCTGGGTGAATGCTGGTCACATTCGTTCAACTATTTATTTTTTTTAAATAGACCTCTAAGTGTTTGTGAAAGATTACACTACAAAATGTACTCAGACAATGAAAGGTAATGACTCCATTTTTTTTTCCTACTGCTACTGATAGCCAACACGGTACAACACTTCATCCATGTCTTTGGTGAACTCGACCGATGAACCCATCATTCTGGGAAAACTAAGAGAGGGCTTAACAGGACGCCATTTCTTTGTGCCGATGTAGCAGGAGCTGTCAGCAGTCAGCTGAATGTAACATGAAGAAGAATAGTGCCAAATAAACAAAAGGCGGAAAATGACATGGACTTTTACTGTATTGTTCATTTAAGCACAAGAGACTCCATCTTGCTCGTAATGTTGCACTGTCTCCAAGTGCTTTACCTAAGTACACAGACTATCACACAGCTTTCCTAGAAGTTTTCTCTCTCTCCCTACTCAAGGTTTCAGTTTTACAACTGTTAGACATAGCTGATGATATATGAAAAGTGACATTCGCCAGTTTTTAAATATTCCATTCACCAGTTTTTAATAACATTTCACACCTCCCCCTTTCTTATCTTCTGGATAAAATAGAATGTAATAATACATTTTGTCAGAATAGATACTTAAAACACAGTAGTTGTGTCCTGTGAATCTGTTCCTGCATATGCAGAGTTAGGTTTTACATTCAGTGTTCAAACCAGAGATTTACATAACACTTTTAACTGATGACCTGTAAAGGTTTTATATCGTCACCTACGAGCAATGTATAGGGATCGAGATGGGGAACTCTGATCTCCTTATAAACAGTTTCTTACATGATGATCACCCATATAGTATATCTGAGGTGTATATCAGGGTGTGCTTCTTCCCCACATGAGACCTGGAATGTCCAGTAACATTCATATAGAAGACATTTCCTGCATTCAGATCACTAATACACCTCAAGGGTTGTGTAGGATCCCTGATGTACAGGAAGACAGGACTTCAGCGAGGAACAATTCCCTCACTCGGGACAGGAAAGGGGCTTCTCCCTCATGTGAGACTTCTGATGTTTGTAAAGATTGGACTTATCTGAAAAACATTTCCTGCACTCAGGACAGGAATACGGCTTCTCCCCTGTGTGAGATCTCGGATGTGTGTCAAGATGGGACTTCTGTGAAAAACATTTCCCACACTCAGGACAGGAATACGGCTTCTCCCCCGTGTGAGATCTCAGATGCCTGTAAAGATCGGACTTCTGCAAAAAACCTTTCCCACACTCAGGACAGGAATACAGCTTCTCACCTGTGTGAGATCTCTGATGTGTGTAAAGATCGGACTTCTGTGAAAAACATTTCCCACATTTAGGACAGGAATATGGCTTCTCTCCCGTGTGACATCTCTGATGTGTGTAAAGAATGGAATTGACTGAAAAACATTTCCCGCACTCAGAACAGGAATACGGCTTCTCTCCCGTGTGACATCTCTGATGTATGTAAAGATTGGACTTCTGTGAAAAACATTTCCCACACTCAGGACAGCAATATGGCTTTACCCCCATGTGAGATCTCTGATGTCTGTAAAGATCAGACTTCTGTGAAAAACATTTCCCGCACTCAGGACAGGAATACAGCTTCTCCCCCGTGTGAGATCTCTGATGTCTGTAAAGATTAGTCTTATTTGAAAAACACTTCCCGCACTCAGGACAGGAAAACCTCTTATCTATTGGAAGTATGGCACCGTCCCTCACAGTCTGAGGTTCCTCAGGATAAGAGGAATACGATGGTCCATCTACACTGTGTGGTGCCGGATGGACATTTGAGGTAGTCGGGTTTTCTCCTGGACTATACTGTGTGATGTCCTCATCTTCTACTTTACAGTCTGGAGACAAAGTGAGACAATCTTCTGAGGTTTTCCTCATCTCCTGTCCATGTACTAAAATAGGAATAAAAAGATTATTACTAGACATGAACAGATTGGTTCTCCTAAACCAGGACTCTGCCCACATCAGGCAGCTTTGTTTCTGAGGATCTTACAATTCCCCCCTCAAGGTAACTAGTAAATGGGTCCTCTGATCTCCTACCAGTTCATTTCTTTATTCATGGACCTTAGTCAGATAGTGAGGAAACAACGAGAACTGTCTTTTATAGGAGTGACAGTAATGAGGTTATTATAGGACGAGTGTCCCCACCCCCTCTATCACCCATTGCCATCTTCCCAACACAAGAAGTACTGCACTTCCTTATTTAGTCCATGATTTAGTCATGAATAACAGCGGCACAAAGGGGGGGATATATTCTCCAAGCAGTCACGAAGTGGCACACTTAAGTTGAATAAAAATTACAGCTTTAATGAAAAGATAAAAATTCAATACAAATTAGCCAAGCATTTGATACCTTCACCAACCATAAAATAAAGACAACGTTGTCTAATTCACAGGAAAAGCAGCTGCGCACACACCCATACATCCAGCCATTCACTCCTGTAGAGCTGTGTACCCCGCTTATGAAGCAAGTTCAAATAATTAGGAACCTCATCCGAGGCTTCCACTCTTTGCTATATATAATGATATATGCAGCGCGTCATACATAGCCGGGCTCATGAGTGACACAATTACAAAGATTGTGGTTGCAATTCGGGAAGGGTCAGTTACTAAATAGTTGTCTGAAATCTTCCTAATAGGTAAAGGAGGTAAAACTGTCCAAGACAGAGTCCTCTTCTTGTGGAAGGAGAGTATAATCAGACTTTTACTTTTCAAATGAGGTGGGTGTGTTGGCATAGAAGGGACCTGCGGCCGGGGATAGACTGCTTAAAGAATGGATGTAAATGGGGGTCACTGTGAAGATGTCAAGGTCTCACCACCTAGGTCTTGCATCCACTTCAAGTTCCATATCAGAACATCCCCCTCCATAATATATATATATATATATATATATATATAGCAGTGGGTAGAGTCGAGAGAGCAGAAGTGAGGACTATGTAATGTACAACATATTATATAAGATACAACAAATCTATATAGTATCAGAATTATGTAATTTACAACATAGAGCAGTGCCGGGACAAGTTCATATGGTGCCCAGGGAGAAAATTGCAAAGAGTCAGTGTCTTTTCAAAACCAGTTTGAGATAATAACCCACAGCATAAATGGCAATTTCTGTGAAAATCACCCGCAGCATCAGTGCCAGTTTATGCAAACACAATAATAACCCCCAGCATTGGTGTCAGTAGCAGCAATAACAACCCCCAGCATTAGTGCCAGTTTATGTAATAAGAAAGCCCGGCATTGGTGTCAGTTTAGGCAGTAATAACCGCTAGCATAGATGGCAGTTTCTCTAAAAATAACCCCCCGCCTTAAGTGCCAGTTTATGTAATAAAAAAAGCCCAGCATTGGTGGCAGTTTAGGTATTAATAACCCCTAGCATAGATGACAGTTTCTGCAATCATAACCCCAGGCACTGATGTTAGTAGCAGCAATAATAACCCCCAGCATCAATGCCAGTTTCTGCAATACTGTAAAAAAAAAACAGCATTGGTGTCAGTTTAGGTAGTAATAACCCCTAGCGTAGATGGCAGTTTCTGTAATAATAACCTCCAATATCAGTGTCAGTTTATGCAATGACAACCCCCAGCATCAGTGCCAGTTTACGCAATAGTAACCCCAGCATTGATGTTAGTAGGTGCAATAATTAATTAATATGGGAATAGGGAATTAATAGGGAAAATAACCCCTAGCATCGGTGTCAGTAGCAGGAAAAATAACCCCCAGCATTGGTGTCAGTGGCATTATGCTTTCTAAACCCCCTTTCATTGGTAGCTTCTAAAAGTGGAATTCTGGCCTGAACCAACTAGCCTTAAAAATGCCCTCTTCCTAATGCCCTGTACACACGGTCGAACATTGATCGAACATTCCGACAACAAAATCCATGGATTTTTTGACGGATGTTGGCTCAAACTTGTCTTGCATACACACGGTCGCACAAAGTTGTCGGAAAATCCGATCGTTCTGAACGCGGTGACGTAAAACACGTACATCAGGACTATAAACGGGGCAGTAGCCAATAGCTTTCCTCTCAATTTATTCTGAGCATGCGTAACACTTTGTGCGTCGGATTTGTGTACACACGATCGGAATTTCTGACAACGGATTTTGTTGTCGGAAAATTTTATAGCAAGCTCTCAAACTTCGTGTGTCGGAAATTCCAATGGAAAATGTGTGATGAAGCCCGAATTTCCAACAACAAGGTCCTATCACACATTTTCAGAAAATCTGACCGGGGCATAACACCTATGCTAACCAACCTGGGTTAAAAAAATAAAAAAAAATAATGTACAGTATATTCTTACCTATTTGTAGGTCACTCAAGTGTGGTCAAGTGATCTTCCCTGTGTCAGCCAGCAGTGGCTGCAGGGAAGATGAACGAGCACTCCAACAACTGCTGGTAAAGCCTGAGTGGTGATGTCACCCATAGACTTCCATGTCCCAGATGTTGCCAGCGCTTCCGGCTATCCCTTGCATATGCTACTGGCTCACACAGGGGAGATCACATGACCAGACTGGAGCAGCCTGAAAATAAGTTAGTCAGCATAGGTATTAAAAGGGGGAGGGGCATTTTTAATGCTAGTTAGGTTTATGCTGGAATTCTATTTTGATGATCAGTGTGGCAATACTATTTAGATATCCCTCCCCATTGCTCATAGATATCCCTCCCCCTTGGTGGTCAGCGGAATTTAGATATCCTTCCTCATTGGTGGTCAGAGGCATTTAGATATCCCTCCCCATTGGTGGTCAGCGGAATTTAGATATCCCCCCCATTGGTGGTCAGTGGCATATAGATGCCCCCCCAATAGGTGGTCAGTGGCATTTAGATATCCCTCCCCACTGGTGGTCAGTGGCATTTAGATATCCCTCCCCACTGGTGGTCAGCGCCATTTAGATATCCCTCCCCATTGGTCATCAGTGGCATTTAGATATCCCTCCCCATTGGTGGTCAGTGGCATTTAGTTGTCCCCCCGATGGGTGGTCAGCGGCATTTAGATATCCCTCCCAATTGGTGGTCAGTGGCAGTGATAATTAACCCCTTTGTGCTGTGACATTAAGGGGTTAATTAACACAGCCACCGATTTCTAATACATCAGTGACCGGTTGCAATACATTAACCATTTGTGCTACACATTACTAGCCAATGACAGTGTTAGACAGTTAACCCCTTCACCACCATCACTAACCCCTCCCCCACAGTCCCTAAGGTGATAACCAGTCCAGGTCACAGTAAATGACTGTGTCATTTAGTCTCTGCAAATGAACAGAACTTTACACTTGCTACTTCTCCTCCTCTCCCTGCTGCTTGTATTGCTCAGTCCTTCATACCTGCTCCCCTGCGGTGCCACTATCTCTGTCCCCGCCTCTGAATGATGTCATATCAGAGGGCGGGATTAGAAATCATTTGTTGGGAGGAGTTCACTCCACCTCACAGAGTATGTATGTCTGTCTTCCAGTAGTGCCGGCCGGGTGCAGGAGGTGCGCAGGGTCCTCGGCTCCCCACTAAAGCTCTGCAAGAGCACTGTGTGTGCCAGGTGTGTTGTGGGCCACAGCCCCGATCGGTGCACTGTCTGCTGTGTGTTTTTAACCAATGATCAACCTCCATCAGGCTGGCTATTACAAGCACTGCAGCGTGTGATCACTGCACTCCACCTGTGACTCCTGTCCCTTCCACCCCCCCTTCTTTTGTCCGGGCCTTGACAGAGGACCCACACGGCTGCCTCCCATCTCCTGAGACTGCACTCAGTGACTTGGGTGTGAGATTATACAGACATATCCCTCCACCCGGCACAGCCAGCAGACAACAGAGCAAGTAATCCTGGGAGAATTGTTCTGACAGAGATCTTACTAGACCCGGGCATGGGGCAGATGTTCCAAGACTCATACCCCGGGTGCCTAGGTCTAGTAACATCTATGGTGAAAATGAACATTTTGCTGCCAGGTGAACCCCAAAATATCCAAAAATCCAGTCTAGGTACATAAATTGTGTCTACAGCACAGAGAAGGAAGATTATCGGACAGAAATACAGGAATACAGGACGGGGAACACCGCTCAGGAAAGTGATCAGGCCGATATCCCCCAGTCTCCGCCCTACTTTGGCCCAATCAGTGAGCAATATGGGTGGAGGAATGTATTTAGTGTTAATGACCCACCTGTGCTGATCTCTGTAGGAGTGTCCTCCTCTATAAATGTCCCCGTTATTCCATCCTCCTCCATAGACTGCTGATCATCCCTCACATACCGCTCTTCTTCTGCTTTAACCTCAAATTCTATATCGATTTGATCTTCACTCTAAATCAAAAAATGAGAGAATATCATCTGTAAAATATAAGCTTTATTACTGTGACATCACATAAAAAATCTACACATTGTCTCCATGAGTCTGTGTTTTATAAGCTCCTTCCCACCAACCTTGTAACAGTGAGGGATGGTGTGATCCTCCTGTGTGGAATCCCGGGAATACAGAGGATGGGGACATCTCTCTGGTGGGTTCCTGGTATTAGGTGGCTCCATCATATCCTTGTGTCCTTCTGAAAACTCCTCCATCATGCCATACGCCCCACGCTCCTCTTTATATTCTTCTTTAACAAAAATATTATAATCCTCGAGGATTCCACTCTAAATATATAATAAAATATTAATTGCAACAAACATGCTGTGTATAAATCAGAACTACAAATAATGGTCAATCATCTACCTGATGATGGTGGGGGATGGTGTGACCTTCCTGTGTGGAATCCCGGGAATACAGAGGACGGGGACATCTCTCTGGTGGGTTCCTGGTATTAGGTGGCTCCATCATATCCTTGTGTTCTTCTGAAAACTCTTCCATCACTCCATACTCCTCATCCTCCTCTTTATACTCTTCTTTAACAACAATATTATAATCCCCGAGATTTCCACTCTAAATATATAATAAAACATTCATTGTAACAAATATGCTGTGTATAAATCAGAACTATCAATAATTGTCAATCATCTACCTGATGATGGTGAGGGATGGTGTGATCTTCCTGTGTGGAATCCTGGAAATACAGAGGACGGGGACTTCTCTCTGGTGGGTTTGGGTAGCTGGATGACTCCACCATGGTGTCCTGGTACAGATCTTTGTGTTCTTTTAGAAACTTTGACACTTCCATCACTCCATCCTCATCTTTTATCTCTTCTTTAACCTCAGCTTTAGAATCTCTCAGGTTTCCACTCTGAATATATAATACAAATGTCATCAATTGTAACAATACAGATAATGTACAGATCCTAATGATACTATCAGTGATTGTTCCTCATCTACCTGATGATGGTGAGGGATGGTGTGACCTTCCTGTGTGGAATCCCGGGAATACAGAGGACGGGGACATCTCTCTGGTGGGTTCCCATTACTGGATCCATCTGTAGGAAACACACACACTGACTGAATACATTGTTTCTATGTGTTTATCAGATGATGGGGGATCTAGGTGGACCCTCCGTACTGCTCTCTCCTTTACTCCTAAACTCCCTCAAGAACTGGCTCTGTCCATCTCAGTAGATTGCTTTAACTACTTCAATACCGGGCACTTACACCCCCTTCCTGCCCAAGTCAATTTTCAGCTATCAGCTCTGTCGCTGTTTAAATGACAATTGCGCGGTCATGCTACACTGTACCCAAACAGAATTTTTATCATTTTGATCCCACAAATAGAGTTTTCTTTTGGTGGTATTTGATCACCTCTTCATTTTTTATTTTTTGCTAAACAAATAAAAAAAGACAGAAAATTTTGATTAAAAATAAAAGTTTTTATTTTGTTTCTGTTTTTGTAAATAAATAAGTTTTCTCCTTCACCTGATGGGCACTGATAAGGCGGCACCAATGAGGGGGCACTGATGAGCACCGATAGGCAGCACTTATATGCAGCACTGATGGGCATTGATAGGCGGCACTGATGGGCACTCATCGGTGGCACTGATAGGCGACACTGATGGGCACTAAAAGGCTGCACTGATAGGCGGCACTACTGGGCACTGATAGATGGCATTGTTAGGCATCACTGATGGCACTGGCAGGCATTGGGGATGGGCACTGACTGGTGGCTGCCTGTGCACTGATTGGCATTTCCCTGGTGGTCTAGGGTCGCATACCTGGTGGTCTAGTGTGGTGGCCATCCCTGGTGGTCCTGGCGGCATCCTGGTGGTCCTGGGTGGGCATCCGAGGGGGGGTCTGCGCAGATAAACAATCAGCACAGACCTTCCTGTCAGGAGAGCAGCTGATTGGCTCTCCTCTACTCTCATCTGTCAGACGCGAGTGAGGAAAAGCCAATCAATGGCTCTTCCTGTTTACATCGTGATCAGCCATGATTGAACATGGCTGATCAAGTGGTAAAGAGCCTCCGCCAGAGGCTCTTTACTGAGATCAATATATACTGGGACCTCTGCGCTACTAAATGAACAAGTAATAAAAAGGTTCCAATGTGGATAAAGCTATCAAAAAGCCTATAAAGTGATGCTGCAAAATCAATAGTGCACACTGTAACACCATAAAGTAAATATTGTGAATAGGAATTTCGCGCAAACACATCTAAATCAATAATAATCAAACATGAATGTAAAAAATGACTAATAGTCACGTGATCTGTGTGTAACCATTATAGGGCGTACACGCGGTCGGACTTTGTTCGGACATTCCGACAACAAAATCCTAGGATTTTTTCCGACGGATGTTGGCTCAAACTTGTTTTGTCTACACACGGTCGCACAAAGTTGTCGGAAAATCCGATCGTTCTAAACGCGGTGACGTAAAACACGTACGTCGGGACTATAAACGGGGCAGTGGCCAATAGCTTTCAACCCTTTATTTATTCTGAGCATGCGTGGCACTTTGTCCGTTGGATTTGTGTACACACGATCGGAATTTCCGACAACGGATTTTGTTGTCGGAAAATTTTATCTCCTGCTCTCCAACTTTGTGTGTCGGAAAATCCGATGGAAAATGTCCGATGGAGCCCACACACGGTCGGAATTTCCGACAACACGCTCGATCGGACATTTTCCATCGGAAAATCCGACCGTGTGTACGGGGCATTAGTATAAAACAACAAAACAAGTGTCCATTAAAAGTCAACTAATGAAAAATACTGGCTCCAAAACTCCTAGCCAGGTGATAACGTGATCAGACAGCTGTGTAAACGTGACTGTTAGTGGTGATAATTCCAAAAAATATAAAATTCACGGCTGGGCTTATCCACTCTATATAAGTGCTCCCATTGCCCTTACCTGAAGGGGCTTAAAATAAAGCCTTGATGTATGTAGTCTGGGGGTGTTTATCCTCTAGGTTTCCAGGTGATGTCCTCTGGTTCCAAGAGAAAGAAAGGCACCTTAGCTGCTTCTTAACGAAGATAATTCTACATCCTTGTACAAAGTTCCACAGCCAAAGACTGAGCACGCCTTTCTTTCTCTTGGAACCAGAGGACATCACCTGGAAACCTAGAGGATAAACATCCCCAGAATAAGCCCAGCCGTGAATTTTATATTTTTTTGAAATTATCACCACTAACAGTCACGTTTACACAGCTGTCTGATCACGTTATCACCTGGCTAGGAGTTTTGGAGCCAGTATTTTTCATTAGTTGACTTTTAATGGACACTTGTTTTGTTGTTTTATACTAATGGTTACACACAGATCACGTGACTTTTAGTCATTCTTTACTGAGATCGGTGTAGCACTGCACCACCGATCACCGCGATGCGCGCCCCCCAAGGGCGCGCAAGAGCGGCCGTTCTGGGAGGCCGTCATATGACGTCCACCCAGAACAAGAGCCGCGCTGGCCAGCCGGTGGGCGGGAAATGGTTAAGAAAGGCCTGGATTCTTTCCTAAATGTACATATAACTGGGTACTAACATTTATAGGTAAAGTTGATCCAGAGAATATCTGATTGCCTCTCGGGGGATCAGGAAGGGATTTCTTCTCCTGTTTTAGCAAATTGTATCAATCTTTGCTGGGGATTTTTGACTTCCTCTGGATCAATTGTGGGTATAGAATTGTGTATGTGTGATTGTATGATTTTTTTTTTCTCTTTTGTTGGTTGAACTGGTTTGAATTGTGTCTTTTTCAACCTAACTATGTAACTATAAAGTCTCCTCTTACCCGGTGATGTGTGGGGCGGCTGGTTCTCCATCATGATGTCCTTGTAGTGATCTTTGTGTCCTTCTAAATACTCCCACTCCTCCATGGAGAAATAGCCAGTGACATCCTATGGTCATATGACTTCCAAATTTCATAGGAGAAAATCTCTAGATCTGAACACAAATTGTAAAATCAAATTATATTCCCAGAATCCTCCTCATCTCACCATTCAGGTTTACATTTTCTCAAAGCCCCACTTCAGGCCGAGGGATAACTTACCCACACAGAACACCCACACACTGCAGGTTCAAAGCTTTTTGCAGGCATTCTGATGTCATTACATACGATGCAGGACCAACAGTCCCACTTTTTAAGTGAGTATGCCAAGGGTTCACCCACATCCTAAGAGCATCAGAAAAAAAAAGCCAGGTAGAGGGACATTAGGAGGAGGAGCTGTGAGGTCATTGTGATGTCATAGGATTCTCTGACTCTGGATGGATGGACATTTGGATGGGGAGATTTGAGGGACATTTGAATGAATGAATGAATGAATAACTTGTATAGCGCTACATACAGTGCCTTGCAAAAGTATTCACCCCCCTTGGCTTTTTACCTATTTTGTTACATTACAGCCTTTAGTTCAATGTTTTTTTAATCTGAAATATATGTGATGGATCAGAACACAATAGTCTAAGCTGGTGAAGTAAAATTAGAAAAATATATACATAAAACTATTTTTCAGAAATAAAAAACTGATAATTGGCATGTGCGTATGTATTCACCCCCGTTGTTATGAAGACCATAAAAAGCTCTGGTGCAACCAATTACCTTCAGAAGTCACATAATTAGTGAAATGATGTCCACCTGTGTGCAATTTAAGTGTCACATGATCTGTCATTACATATACACACCTTTTTGAAAGGCCCCAGAGGCTACAACACCTAAGCAAGAGGCACCACAAACCAAACACTGCCATGAAGACCAAGGAACTCTCCAAACAAGTAAGGGACAATGTTGTTGAGAAGTACAAGTCAGGGTTAGGTTATAAAAAAATATATCCAAATCTTTGATGATCCCTAGGAGCACCATCAAATATACCATAACCAAATGGAAAGAACATGGCACAACAGCAAACCTGCCAAGAGAGTTCCACAGCAGACACTGGAGTATCTGTACATAGGACAATAAGCTCCATAGAGTTGGGCTTTATGCAGAGTGACCAGAAGAAAGCCATTACCTTCAGCAAAAAACACAATGGCACGTTTTGAGTTTGCGAAAAGGCATGTGGGAGACTCCTAAAATGTATGGAGGAAGGTGCTCTGGTCTGATGAGACTAAAGTTGAACTTTTTGGCCATCAAAGAAAACGTTATGTCTGGCGCAAACCCAACACATCACATCACCCAAAGAACACCATCCCCACAGTGAAACATGGTGGCGGCAGCATCATGCTGTGGGGATGTTTTTCAGCAGTCGGGACTGGGAAACTGGTCAGAGTTGAGGGAAAGATGGATGGTGCTAAATACAGGGATATTTTCGAGCAAAACCTGTACCACTCTGCGTGTGATTAGAGGCTAGGACGGAGGTTCACCTTCCAGCAGGACAATGACCCAAAACACACTGCTAAAGCAACACTTGAGTGGTTTAAGGGGAAACATGTAAATGTGTTGGAATGGCCTAGTCAAAGCCCAGACCTCAATCCAATAGAAAATCTGTGGTCAGACTTAATGATTGCTGTTCACAAGCGCAAACCATCCAACTTGAAGGAGCTGGAGCAGTTTTGCAAGGAGGAATGGGCAAAAATCCCAGTGGTAAGATGTGGCAAGCTCATAGAGACTTATCCAAGGTACTTGGAGCTGTGAAAGCCGCAAAAGGTGGCTCTACAAAGTATTGACTTTAGGGGGTTGAATAGTTATGCACGTTGACTGTTTCTGTTATTTTGTCCTATGTGTTTCTTTTTCTGTTATTTTGTAATATTTGTTGTTTGCTTCACAATAAAAAAAAAATATCTTCAAAGTTGTGGGCATGTTCTGTAAATTAAATGATGCAAATCCTCAAACAATCCATGTTAATTCCAGGTTGTGAGGCAACAAAACACAAAAAATGCCATGGGGGGTGAATACTTTTGCAAGGCACTGTATGCAAACTTAATCGCCTCAATTTGTATGGGGAGATTTGAGGGGCCCTCTATATGAGGCTCCAGTGCAAACCAAATCATTGTTACTGGGTGCGTCCAACCTCTCCTAAACTGAATAGTGAACTTTTGACCTTTATCATACAGAAATCTGTCAGGAATCTGTGAAAATAATATCTCATGTGAACAGGTGATGTGCAGAGGAACGGAGTCTAAATAGCAGACAATTTTCTCCAGAGCTCCTAATGGTGGGGATGGATTTTGCTGCATGCTGTTGCCACCAGGATCACTGCAGGTGTGGAGAAAAGCTGTGTAAGAGGATATGGAGGAGAGATAAGGAGGAGCTCCAGGAATCAGGATAAAGGTCAGGAAAGGCAACAGACAAGCGCATCCAAGAGATAGCCGGGGTCACTACACAGAAAATCAATCCAACGAAAACAACAAGCAGGATGAGGAATAGCAAGAAGGAGCTCAGAGACAAATGAGAATATTGCTCAGGCAATGGGAGATTATCTCAGCATGACTTACATAATGAAGGAGATGAGGGGGAGGGGAGGAAGTCACTTAAGGCAGGGCTTGACAAATTTGCTTTGAATCTAGGTGCCAGCTAAAAAAAATTTAGGATACAGGTTTTTTAAGTGTAGCATGGGTTGTCAGTGCCCAGAAAAAGGCAAGTAATTAATGAGGTGCAGAATGCAGGGCGTGGGATCAGGGCCGAAACTAGGGTGGAACCTGCCTCAGGTGCACCATTGAGAGGGGCACCCGCAGCATGGTTTGGCTATGGAGTAGTAGTGCGCACAGAATGTGAGCTCTACCGTACTGGGCTGCTTTCCTGGCTACAGACCGGCTTCTCCTTCTTCATGCCAAAATACAGGAAAAAGTTTGTCTAGGTCGATGGGGCACCCTTGGAACAGCTGCTGGATCTCTTCTTCTCCCCGCACATAGCGGGCCCTCCTGCATCCACCAGCATAATGGACATTTGCTCTAGCACATCCAGACCCAGAGCAAGCTGATGCCCTCAGTCTGGTAAGCAACCTCCTGACACAGCCCTGCAGTTAATACTTTCATCTCCAGAGATAACTCACATTGGACAGTCCCTACCAACCAGCGAAGAACTAGCCAAATACAATTTACTCTGAAGGCAGATCTTACTGAGACCACACAGGAGCTGATAACCCTTTCCTCTAAAGTCTCCACTTAGGACTCTAATCAAGCCCTGTTAGAACAGAGAGTGGTCCCCCCTGAACAGCAGCAAACCCAGTCCCGTCAATGAGAAGTGCAAGCACAGCTTTATCTGGATGACCTAGAGCAGTGGTCTCCAAACTGCTGCCCAGGGGCCAGATGGGGCACTTTACTTGCTTTTAGCTGGCCCTTGGGGCACTATTCCATCAACTGATATGAACAATGGTGCATAATGAAGGGGCACAATTACTCCCAATGGTTCCAACAATGGGACACCATTCTCCCCAAAGATACCACTGATGGGGCACAAATTCTCCCAATGACACCATTGATGGGACACAATTCCTTCCACTGACACCAACAATTAGGCCCACTGACACCAATATGACACCAATGGGCACAATCTCCCCCCAATGATGGGACACAGTTCCTCCCCATGATACTAATATTGGAGATAGTTATAGACATGATTAACTGAACAATGTCACATATTTTGGGTTATATATATATATATATATATATATATATATATATATATATATATATATATATATATATATATATATATATATATATATATATGATGTATTTACCGATATTGTATATGAATGTGATGTCTAGAAGTTCTATTAATGGGGATGTTTAAGAATAAACCATTATACTTCTAGTCAGAAACATGGGGTTAAATTCCACATTACCTATTTTAAGGAATTAAAAGATAAGGTAATTAGTGTGGGTATATTTTCTTAAAGTAATAGATCTTAGGAATTGCCACTATGTCTGGAGAGGTTGACATTAGTCTGACAGTTTTTGATAGTTTATTGTGTTTTTAAAGCTAAAGTCAAAAGGTTATTCAAGTATTAAATAAAGTCAAATTTTTATACAATACTGCCCCCCTTTGGCCACTGTTAATAAAGGAAACTACAATTTCCCTAGAAGGGTTGTACAGGAATCGACATGTGTCTTAGAATTGGATTAGTTATGGTATGTGTTGAACCATAGTTTCATACTAAATTTATTTTTATTTTAAAATGAGACTTGGTTAAATTACCAAGTTTGTATATGATTAACAAAATTGTCCATATACTGTAAAACAGGTTTAAGCTTGAAGAACTCTTTGTTTTGAGAAGAAATCACAAGAGTTAAAGTCAACACCTAGTTTGTTTACATAAGTCTATAGAGCCACGGAAAGCTATTTACTAAGTGTTAATAAGTATAGGTTTATTAAGTATTGAAATATGACATGTTGTAACAAGAGCTTGTGGTAAAATGTATTATCTGTATCACACATATATTTGATATTTGAAAGTATAGATTTTCTTTTTGATATATCACCAATTATATCTAATATTATTTTACACTGAATTTTTAGTTAATAAATATATATATTTTTGGCACATTGTTGTACTCGCATGGATAAATAAACTTGAACTAATTGGTTGTATTGTGGAAAAATGTGAAAATCTCCTTAAACACAGATTTTGCATAATTCCATAAATATAATACTGTTTTAATATTTCAGTATAAACATCTGACAGTTTTTTCCCCACTAACGTTGGGACCTTTTATACTTTCAAGGGCCACAGTCCGGCCCCCCTAAAGTCTGAATGACTGTAAACTGGCCCTTTGTTTAGAAAATTTGGAGACCCCAGACCTAGAGAATGGCAGTAGGCAGAACAACACAAAACTATGGGAGATCCCAGAGGCTACAGCAGGCACCAATCTACTCCCAACTGTAATCACCATCCTTAACCACTTCCCACCTGGCCTATAGCAAAATGGCGGCTGGGCGGTGGTTCATTTATCCTGACTGGGCGTCATATGATGTCCTGCAGGATAACAGCCGCCGAGTGGGGGCGCTCATCACGGCAATCGGTGGTGCGGTGTGTCAGTCTGACACACCGCTACAGCGATCTCGGTAAAGAGCCTCCGACGGAGGCTCTTTACCATGTGATCAGATGTGTCCAATCGCGGCTGATCATGATGTAAGCAGGAAGAGCCGTTGATCGGCTTTTCCTCACTCGCGTTTGACAGACGCGAGTAGAGGAGAGCCGATCGGCAGCTCTCCTGACAGTGGGGTCTATGCTGATTGTTTATAAGCGCAGCCCCCTCTCAGATGTCCACAATGGACCACCAGGGAAACCGCCAGGACCACCAGGGAAGCACATAACATGTAGATGGCCAGGTACATCCTCCATGGCCATCCACATGTGCCAACATATGCCCAATCTTTGCCAATCAGTGCCCAAAAATGGGCACTGACTGGTACCATTATAAAAACAAAAACATTCAGTGATGCCTAGCAATGCCATCCATCAGTGTCATCAGTGCCACCCATCAGTGTCATCAGTGCCACCTATCATTGCCCATCCGTGCCCATCTGTGCCACCTATCAGTGCTACCCATAAGTACCCATCAGTGCCACCCATAATTACCCATCAGTGCCATCTGAGTGCCCATCCGTGCCACCTGAGTGCCCAGTGCCACCTACGAGTGCCCATCAGTGCCGCATACCAGTGCCACCTATCAGTGCCTCCTCATCGGTGCCCATCATTGAAGAAGAAAACATACTTATTTCCAAAAAAATTTTAACAGAAACAAAGAAAACCTTTTTGTTTTCAAAATTTCCAGTCTTTTTTTATTTGTTGCGCAAAAAATAAAAATCGCAGAGGTGATCAAATACCACCAAAAGAAAGCTCTATTTGTGGGAACAAAATGATAAAAAATTTGTTTGGGTCCAGTGTAGCATGACCGCGCAATTGTCATTCAAATTGCGACAGCACTGAAAGCTGAAAATTGGCCTGGGCAGGAAGGTGTATAAGTGCCTGGTATTGAAGTCGTTAAAGTTTAACTAAAGGCAAAACTTTTCTTTAGTTTTGGATGGAGTGTTAAGAGATTAAAACACTTGTCAATTTTTATTGCTGTCTGTGCCCCCCATCTCCCGTAGATCAGCCCTCTCTACTTGTCCTGTTTACCATTATCATTGAAAGTAAAAAGAAATCACACATTTTGGGTTGTCCCCAGAAAAGTAATAGAGGGGAAATTTGCAAATGGGGACACTAGTTCTGGTAACCTGGGGTCCCCAAGAGAGTCCATTAATTTGCAAGGATTTGCTCTCACTTCCTGTTTGGCTATGGGACAGAGAGTGAAGGTACATCTCCCCAATGACACACAGATTGCAAAAAACCTGACAGGGGTTATAAAAGAGAAGTTTGGGTGTTGAAAAAGTAAACCCTTGTACTCACCTAGGTGGATGTAGCATTGATCCCCCACTGGCTCTGCAGTGAGAGCTGATTGATCAAACACAGCTGATCGCTCAGTTCTTCCCTCCGCTCTGAGCAGAGAGCCATGGCCGTCAGTCAACGGCTCTCTGCTCTTCCCTCAAGTACTCCAGGAGGGCTGGACTGTGGAGGGGGTGGAAGAGGCTGGATCAGATTCTTAGCGAATCCCTGAGAGGTTGAGCCAGCTGTCGGTCCAAGCTTCTGGGATACCAATCAAATGGTCTGTATCTTTTCAGAGCCTGGATCAGCTCTGTGACATCAGCTGATAGTGGGCTTTAGCTTGCTGCTGGCTGAAAAGAGATCATGGGAGTGCAGATCTAACCGCACTCCTGTGATAAATAGAAGTATGGCCAAAATAGCTTTGACCATACTCCTCCTTTAATACCTCCCTGGACAAGCCACCATCCTCAGCTCTGGAGATTTATTGGGGGGGGTACATCATGTGGGCCCTAACACCTGATCAGATAACTCCAATCCCAGAGATGTCCTCTGCAGGGTCCATTATTTCAGGATTGAGATGGACAAGGCCAGACTCATCCAATCTTCTCCCCCAGCATCCGAACTCCTCCACATCACAAGTGTTTGAGTCACAGCAAAGATTAATATAGCGGAGTAACACTTGTGATGTTAAGAAGATCGGACGCTGGGGGAGCAGCAAGGGAAGAAGATTGGATGAGACATCGCTTCCTCTGCAAATGACATCTGTCAAGTAACCAGCGGGAACTTCAGTAGCGCCACATTGGTTACATAGTATAGATGCAGCTGTGGAGTTCAGCTCCCACTGGGCTCCACCACCAGAAGGTGTGGGGTTTATTGTGATGTAACCCCACTATAAAAAAACAAACTGATTACAGCTCCACAAACCCCCCGACCTTATACTCATAATACATGGAATCTTAAGAATGAGGTTGCAGTGACCACTAAAATGTAGAATATACACTTTATTAATAGTATTGATAAGATGTATCTGATATATTTCAATGGCACAGCAGTCTCATTATTTAGATTCCATGTATTATGAATAGAATGTTGAGGGGTGGGATTTGGGGGAGTCATTTTGTAGTTGGGTTACATATTAGTCTTTACTAGGAGCTCCTACCTCACTTACGACTGATCTCTGACCTTTGCATCACTTACTACTAACTTATGAGTCACTTACTGCTAACCTCTGAACTCTGCATCACCTACTGCTGACCACTGAACTCTGCATTACTTACTACTGACCTCTGAACTCTGAGTCACTTACTGCTAACCTCTGAACTCTGAGTCACTTACTGCTGACCTCGGAACTCTGAGTCACTTACTGCTAACCTCTGAACTCTGAGTCACTTACTGCTAACCTCTGAACTCTGAGTCACTTACTGCTGACCTCGGAACTCTGAGTCACTTACTGCTGACCTCGGAACTCTGAGTCACTTACTGCTGACCTCGGAACTCTGTATCACTACTGAATTCCTGTACTTTGCTTCTATTTTAACCCCGGCCAATATTCAGCACAATAAAAACCACACCCAAATATTACCACAGTGCACTGCATGCACCACAATTTATTTTTCCTGCTCAGGAGGGCCCAACTTACGATTCTTTACACAGGCCCCTTTATGTTCTTTATCACTGTTCCCCTATATTTTACTACCATGTTTCAGTGTGGTGCACTCCATCCCACGCCCTACTCTAAACTCCCCCCCCCCCCCCGGTTGGGTTGGTGGCATTTGGGGGGGGGCACCAATCTGATTCTTTCCCACAGGTGAAAGAAGAATGTCTAGCTCTTTGCCACTGCATGGGGTGAAGAACACATGACATGGGGTGCAAGGTGCATGACATGGGGTGAAGGGTATCAGAGAAGGGTGCAGGTCACCAGAGAACATGGGATCCAGAAGGGTGCAGAACACAGGACATGGTGTGCAGGGTGCAGAACATGGGTGTGGGTTGCATTACACAGGACATGGAGTGAAGGGTGCAGGTCACAGCAGGACATGGGGTGCAGGAGAAGGGGGCAGGGTGTACAATGCAGGACATGGATTGTAGGGTGCAGAACGCAGGACATGGAGTGTAGGACAGTAATGCAATCCCCCACTCCCCTGTGTCCTCCTGCATGTCCTGTACATCTCCCCCAGCAGTGTGTGAGAGCAGAGTGGATGGAGAGGACATCTTGTGTACATAAAGCAGCATGTCCCTCCCTGGCTGGTTTCTTAGCTGGCTGCTTTGCAGGCTTGTCCTGGTTACTCCTGTAAGGACTCTGTAGTCCTGTTTCTCAGCACCTTGTGGGGATCTTTGTGGCAGTGCCGAGGTGGCGCCATGTTGGAGATTCGGTCCCGCTCCTTAATCTCTGTTCTGCCGGAGGGCTCTGCAGGGACACAGGCAGCTGTGGGTGGAAGCAGGAGCCGATGGTGACAGTAATGCGGCCACAGAAAGGAGAAAGATCGGCAGCGGGAGCTCAGTGAGATGAGTCCTCTCATGCCGCTGTCCTGTCCAGTCCACCCCTCACTTCACAGGTCAGGTTCCTCCTCCTCCTCACCCTCCCGCCTGGCCCCGCTCTGAGCCACACTCCTGTCCGAATAATGTGTCCGGGTTTCAGGCAGAAACATTATTCAGACCAACAGTGAGAACGGCACCAGGACGCAATTTCTAGTCACCATGGCAACCTGAGATTTGTTGAGCCCTGACTCAAAGTGATTGTAAAGTCTCGTTTAAAAAAAAAAAAAAAAAAAAATGTTATACTTACCTCCTCTGTGCAGTTGGTTTTGCACAGAGCAGCCCGGGTGCCTCTTTGCTGCTCCTGGCCCCTCCCTCCTATCGAGGGCCCCCACAGCCAACAGCTTTCTATGAGGGCACCCGAGCCGAGTCACAGCTCCGTGTATTCATTCAGACATGGAGCCCTGACTTTGATTGACAACCGCGGGAGCCAATGGCGCTGCTGCTGTGCCTTAGCCAATCAGAAGTGTCCCAGACGAATTAGACATTTGTGGACATTGCTGGAGAGTGAAGGGGCTCAGGTAAATAATTAGAGGGTGCTGCTACACACAAAAGGTTTTTATATTAATGCATAGAATGCACCTTCTACCTTTACAACTCCTTTAACCACTTCAATACCGGGCACTTATATACCTTCCTGCCCAGACCAATTTTATAGCTTTCAGCACTGTTGCACTGAATGACAATTGCGCGGTCATACTACACTGTACCCAAACTACATTTTTATCATTTCATTTTGTTCCCACAAATAGAGCTTTCTTTTGGTGGTATTTGATCACCTGTTCGATTTTTATTTTCTGCTAAACAAATAAAAAAAAGACCAAATATTTTGAAAAAAAAATGTTTTTTTTTTGTCTCTGTTACAAAACTTTGTAAATAAGTAGGTTTTCTCCTTCACTGATAGGGCTGCACTAACGGGCACTGATAAGGTGGCACTGATGATGGGCACTAATATGCGGCACTGATAGGCGGCATAGATGGGCACTGATAGGCGGCACGGATGGGCACTGATAGGTGGCACTGTACGCTAATAAATGGTACTGATGTATGTCAATCAGTGCCAAACAATAATGCCTGCCAATCAGTGATGCCCATTGTGGGCACTGATTGGCATCCCTGGTGGTCTAGGGTGGCATACCTGGCGGTGACTAGTGGTGGCATCCCTAGTGGTCCTAGTGGCATCCCTGGTGGTCCAGTGTGGGCATCCTCGGGGGGTAGGCTGCGCACAGACCCCCCCTGTCAGCACAGACCCCCCCTGTCAGAGGAACAGCCAATCGGCTCTCCTCTACGTGCGTCTGACAGACACGAGTGAGGAAAAGCCGATCGCGGCTCTTTCTGTCTACACTGTGATCAGCCGTGATTGGACACAGCTGATCACGTGGTAAAGAGTCTCCGTCAGAGACCCTTTACCTACATCGGTGTTGCAGACTGCAACAATGATCTCTGCGATGCTCGCCCCCGGGGTGCGCAGCAGCTTGATATCGTGCTGGACATCATATGACGTCCTGTTAGGATATTGAAACCACTTTGCCGCCGTCATTTTGTTATATGGCGGGCGTCAAGTGGTTAAGGTGACCATAGATACATGGAAATTCAGCTGGTTCAGCAGGGATCAGTCACATTTCCATCCATGTGTGGTCACTGCCGGATAAAAGTCACTCGATCAGCGGCTGCAGCCAATAGCTTCATCACTGATCTGTGTATTCTGAGAGCGGAGGAGCGCCCCCCATTGTCAGAATACAATAGTGCAGTGGGGAGGAATCCCCCATCCCCCTCCAATGTGTGGATGAAAACTGACCCATGTATGGCCAGCTTTGGAAGCAAGATATATTGAGATTATTCAGGGGAATCACCAACTGATTCCCCTGAAGGGGTTAATCTAGGTTTCCACACTATATATGTGTGTATCATCATCTGCTGGAGATAAAAGACATCACAGTGCCTATGGAGGAAGAGGACGGACATGACGGGGGGGGGGGGGGGTTACTGGGTGTTAAAGCGGAGTTCCACCCTAAAGTGAAACTTCCACTCATCGGATTCCTCCCCCCCTCCGCTGTTACAATTGGCACCTTTCAGGGGGGAGGGGGGTGCAGATACCTGTATAATACAGGTATCTGCACCCACTTCTGGGAATAGCTAGCCGCAAAACCCCCGCCCACCCTGTTGTGTTGTGGGAAATGCACAGTTCCCACAACACAACGGGGACCAGTGTAGACGTGCAGCGCGACTCGCGCATGCGCAGTAGGGAACCGGGCAGTGAAGCCGCAACGCTTCACTTCCTGATTCCCTCAGTGAGAATGGCGGCGGCAGCACCCGAGGATCGAGGGACGGTTCGGTCTCGGGTGCCGACATCGCTGGACCCGGGGACAGGTAAGTGTCCTTATTTTAAAAGTCAGCAGCTGCAGTATTTGCAGCTGCTGACATCTAAAAAAATGTTTTTGGCAAAACTCCGCTTTAATAGAAAATAAGATCTTATTACCTCCTCTGCTGTCACTTCCAGCAATGTCTCCTCTCTACTTCCTCCCGACTCACCTCTCACCTGAAACTTCCTGTCCTGTCTGTGCCTTACATCACTACTCCCTGTCTTCCATAGAGACTTCCTGTCTGGGTAGAGGTGAGATCACCACCTTGTGGAGTTCAGAGGAACTGCAGCCCCGAGGAACATCTCATAGTGTGAACCCGGCCTTGTGCAGTGTGTGTATGTACTGTATATCCTTATAGATGGGGTCATCTTCACTCCCGCCAAGGGGGATAGAAATATATTACTGCTTCGGGGGGGGGGGGGGGGGAGGAAGACATTTTGGCACCTTTGAAATTGCAGTAAAATTGATTGTCATGTAGAACATCTGTTATATGGATACAAAGAACCCCAGCCGAGAGTAAAGGGTGGAAATGGCTCCTGATCCCCAGATTTGGGCAATTATGTCACCAATATAAATAGAATAAAACCCGCGCTATGTGTAACAACTCAAATACCTACAAAAATAACTTATACCGGACTGCTGCTGTAACAAAGGTAAGTATTCCCTTTATCAACTAGAAGAGCATTATGTGTCACAGCGCTGTCCTATTGTGTGTGCACATAAATCATCACAAATACACTCAAATATGTGGATACATTCATATATAAAGTGCTAGGAGCTCAAATAATATTCTCTGCAGATCTACTGCTTCCACTTTACACCTACTTCATTGATCTTATGGTGTTTATCATAACTTAAGTAAACTGAATCATGTGCAAATTTATATACAACATAAAGTGCTTTGTGCTCAAGATGCTGTTCCCTGCGAATCTACTGTTTACACTTTGCACCTACTTCTTTGATCTTATAATATTTGCTGCTATAATAAAAAGTAAAAATCTGTGCAAATTCATGTAAACATACAATATTTTGTGCTCAATATAGTGTTCTCTGCAAGTCCACTGCTTCCACTTTACATCTACTTCAATTAACGCATTTTGCTCCAAAAGGTCCACAATGAAAAGTTGATAAGGTGTAAAGTTCTCGGTGCTCCAAACTGTGCCAGCTGTAGTGTAGCCACGCCTTCTTCCACCTCTTACACACGTGATGGTGAGAGCGCCCCCTTAGTAGTGCTTCCCCACTCACCAGAGCAATATGACTCCCAGCTTTTCATCTACCAGAGTCACCAACATCCTTCACACTCTCCTCACCTCCGATGGCAAAGGAACTGGATCCTCCTCGCTCACTCCTGAGAGTCTGCTGAGCTTTCTGTCAGTCTCCCTCCTAGACTCCTCCTCCGACCGCTGTTCCAGCAGGAGCTCCGCCTCTTCATACACACTCAGAGCTCCGCCTCTTCATACACACTCAGGGCTCCGCCTCTTCACACACACTCAGAGCTCCGCCTCTTCATAACACTCAGAGTTCCGCCCCTTCATACACACTCAGAGCTCCGCCTCTTCATACACACTCAGAGCTCCTCCTCTTCATACACACTCAGGGCTCCGCCTCTTCACACACTCAGAGCTCTGCCTCTTCATACACACTCAGAGCTCCGCCTCTTCATACACACTCAGGGCTCTGCCTCTTCATACACACTCAGAGCTCCGTCTCTTCATACACGCTCAGAGCTCCGCCTCTTCATACACACTCAGAGCTCCTCCTCTTCATACACACTCAGGGCTCCGCCTCTTCATACACATTCAGTGCTCCGCCTCTTCATACACACTCAGAGTTCCGCCCCTTCATACACACTCAGAGCTCCACCTCTTTATACACACTTAGAGCTCCGCCTCTTCATATACACTCAGAGCTCCACCTCTTCATACACACTCAGGGCTCCGCCTCTTCATACACGCTCAGAGCTCCGCCTCTTCATACACACTCAGAGCTCCGCCTCTTCATACACGCTCAGAGCTCCGCCTCTTCATACACACTCAGAGCTCCTCCTCTTCATACACACTCAGGGCTCCGCCTCTTCATACACACTCAGAGCTCCGCCTCTTCATACACACTCAGAGCTCCGCCTCTTCATACACGCTCAGGGCTCTGCCTCTTCATACACACTCAGCGCTCCGCCTCTTCATACACACTCAGAGCTCCACCTCTTCATACACACTCAGAGCTCCGTCTCTTCATACACGCTCAGAGCTCCTCCTCTTCACACACTCAGAGCTCCGCCTCTTCACACACTCAGAGCTCCTCCTCTTCATACACACTCAGGGCTCCGCCTCTTCATACACACTCAGAGTTCCGCCCCTTCATACACACTCAGAGTTCCGCCCCTTCATACACACTCAGAGCTCCACCTCTTCATACACACTCAGGGCTTCGCCTCTTCATACACGCTCAGAGCTCCGCCTCTTCATACACACTCAGAGCTCCGCCTCTTCATACACGCTCAGAGCTCCGCCTCTTCATACACACTCAGAGCTCCTCCTCTTCATACACACTCAAGGCTCCGCCTCTTCATACACACTCAGAGCTCCGCCTCTTCATACACACTCAGAGCTCCACCTCTTCATACACGCTCAGGGCTCTGCCTCTTCATACACACTCAGCGCTCCGCCTCTTCATACACACTCAGAGCTCCGCCTCTTCATACACACTCAGAGCTCCGTCTCTTCATACACGCTCAGAGCTCCTCCTCTTCACACACTCAGAGCTCCGCCTCTTCACACACTCAGAGCTCTGCCTCTTCATACACACTCAGAGCTCCGCCTCTTCATACACACTCAGGGCTCTGCCTCTTCATACACACTCAGAGCTCCGTCTCTTCATACACGCTCAGAGCTCCGCCTCTTCATACACACTCAGAGCTCCTGCTCTTCATACACACTCAGAGCTCCTCCTCTTCATACACACTCAGGGCTCCGCCTCTTCATACACACTCAGAGCTCCGCCTTTTCATACACACTCAGAGCTCCGCCTCTTCATACACGCTCAGGGCTCCGCCTCTTCATACACACTCAGCGCTCCGCCTCTTCATACACACTCAGAGCTCCGTCTCTTCATACACGCTCAGAGCTCCTCCTCTTCACACACTCAGAGCTCCGCCTCTTCACACACTCAGAGCTCCGCCTCTTCATACACACTCAGGGCTCCACCTCTTCATACACACTCAGGGCTCCGCCTCTTCATACACACTCAGAGCTCCGTCTCTTCATACACGCTCAGAGCTCCGCCTCTTCATACACACTCAGAGCTCCTCCTCTTCCTACACACAGAGGGCTCCGCCTCTTCATACACACTCAGAGCTCCGTCTCTTCATACACACTCAGGGCTCCGCCTCTTCATACACACTCAGAGCTCTGCCTCTTCATACACGCTCAGGGCTCCTCCTCTTCCTACACACAGAGGGCTCCGCCTCTTCATACACACTCAGAGCTCCGTCTCTTCATACACACTCAGAGCTCCGCCTCTTCATACACACTCAGAGCTCTGCCTCTTCATACACGCTCAGGGCTCCGCCTCTTCATACACACTCAGAGCTCCGCCTCTTCATACACACTCAGCGCTCCACCTCTTCATACACACTCAGCGCTCCGCCTCTTCATACACACTCAGAGCTCCGCCTCTTCATACACACTCAGAACTCCGCCTCTTCATACACACTCAGGACTCTGCCTCTTCATACACACTCAGCGCTCCGCCTCTTCATACACACTCAGAGCTCCGTCTCTTCATACACACTCAGAGCTCCGTCTCTTCATACACGCTCAGAGCTCCGTCTCTTCATACACACTCAGAGCTCCTCCTCCTCATACACACTCAGGGCTCAGCCTCTTCATACACATTCAGAGCTCTGCCTCTTCATACACGCTCAGAGCTCCGCCTCTTCATACACACTCAGAGCTCCTCCTCTTCATACACACTCAGGGCTCCGCCTCTTCATACACACTCAGAGCTCCGCCTTTTCATACACACTCAGAGCTCCGCCTCTTCATACACGCTCAGGGCTCCGCTTCTTCATACACACTCAGCGCTCCGCCTCTTCATACACACTCAGAGCTCCGTCTCTTCATACACGCTCAGAGCTCCTCCTCTTCACACACTCAGAGCTCCGCCTCTTCACACACTCAGAGCTCCGCCTCTTCATACACACTCAGGGCTCCGCCTCTTCATACACACTCAGAGCTCCGTCTCTTCATACACGCTCAGAGCTCCGCCTCTTCATACACACTCAGAGCTCCTCCTCTTCCTACACACTCAGGGCTCCGCCTCTTCATACACACTCAGAGCTCCGCCTCTTCATACACACTCAGAGCGCCGCCTCTTCATACACGCTCAGGGCTCCGCCTCTTCATACACACTCAGAACTCCGCCTCTTCATACACGCTCAGGGCTCTGCCTCTTCATACACACTCAGCGCTCCACCTCTTCATACACACTCAGAGCTCCGTCTCTTCATACACACTCAGAGCTCCGTCTCTTCATACACGCTCAGAGCTCCGCCTCTTCATACACACTCAGAGCTCCTCCTCTTCATACACACTCAGGGCTCCGCCTCTTTATACACACTCAGAGCTCCGCCTCTTCATACACACTCAGGGCTCCGCCTCTTCATACACACTCAGCGCTCCGCCTCTTCATACACACTCAGAGCTCCGTCTCTTCATACACACTCAGGGCTCTGCCTCTTCATACACACTCAGGGCTCCGCCTCTTCATACACACTCAGAGCTCCTCCTCTTCATACACACTCAGAGCTCCTCCTCTTCATACACACCAGTGTTGCCAACCGTCAGTATTTTTACTGGCAGGCAGTAAAAAACGGGCACTTTTCTCCTGGCAGTAAATGCCAGTAAGAGCAAAAATTTGCCAGTAAAAAATATGGCTGTGATATTCGTTTGGTACTGGGCCTGGGCAGCTCGGGTCCGGAGCGGCCGAGACCATCAAAGTGTCTGCTACAGTGTGTTCGGGCGGTACCGGTGGTGGTCTGGTCTGGCGGAGGTGGTGCCTGAGTGTTTTATGTGATGTCATGGCGAAAGGGAGCCGGGCGGCCAGAGCCTCGTGTGCGGGTCTGCGGGAGGGGAGGAAGGCAAGCCGGGAGTGGGACTGTCAGTGCTGTTTGGACTGGAGGGGACTGAGAGGACCACCTGGCATGGAGAGAGACGGTCACTGTGACTCAGGAGGGGGCGTGTCAGTGATCTGTGCTGCTGCACACTGCTGTCACTATGACTCAGGAGGGGGCGTGTCGGTGATCTGTGCTGCTGCACACTGCTGTCACTATGACTCAGGAGGGGGCGTGTCGGTGATCTGTGCTGCTGCACACTGCTGTCACTATGATTCAGGAGGCGGCGTGTCGGTGATCTGTGCTTCTGCACCCCGCTGTCAGTGTCACTACGAGAGTCCATTTCATGTGCGCCGCCCATTCTAATTTCCTGTCCCTGAGCCACTTACTTACTATATTGAAAATAAAATAAGAAATATGTTTTTTGCCTTAATATCTACCTTGAATCACATTGATAATTGCATATTGTACTTATTTGTCGCCCAAATACTGAAATTTGCACTTAAAACTGTAATTTTGTAACTTTTGAAAATGTCAGTAAAAACTTGGCTGTGCCAGTAAATTTTGGGTGTTGTGTCAGTAAATTTCAAACTGGTAGGTTGGCAACACTGATACACACTCAGAGCTCCACCTCTTTTTACACACTCAGGGAGGAAAGAAAGGGGAAGGATATACAGTACATACACACACAGCACAACATGTGTTCACACTACGAGACGTTTCTCTGGGCTGCAGTTCCTCTGAGCTCCACAAGGTGGTGATCTCACTTCTATCCAGACAGGAAGTCTCTATGGAATACAGACAGGAAGTGATGTCAGATACAGGCAGAAAGTTCCATTTGATAGGACATAGAGAGAAGACACTGCAGGAAATGGCGGCAGAGGAGGTAATATGTAGATTAACCCCTTCAGGGGGGATCAGTTGATGATTAATATATTTTGCTTCCAAAGCTGGCCATACATGGTTCAGTTTTATCATTCAGCCAGCGGGATGAGTAAAAAAAATGGAAGTAATTCCCCCATCCACACGTTGGAGGGGGATGGGAGAATCCTCCCCGCTGCACTATTGTATTCTGACAATGGGGGGCGCTCCTCCGCACTCAGAATACACAGATCAGTGATGAAGCTATTGGCTGCAGCCGCTGATCAAGTGACTTTTATCCGGCAGTGACCACACATGGATGGAAATGTGACCGATCCCTGCTGAGCCAGCTGAATTTCCATGCATCTATGGTCACCATAAGTGACTTCCTCCCCTCCCCCTCATCTCCTTCATTATGTAAGTCATGCTGAGATAATCTCCCATTGGCTGAGCAATATTCTCATTTGTCTCTGAGCTCCTTCTTGCTATTCCTCATCCTGCCTGTTGTTTCCTTGGATTGATCTTCTGTGTAGTGACCCCGGCTTCATCTCTTGGATGCGCTCGTCTGTTGCTTGTCCTGACCTTTATCCTGATTCCTGGATCTCCTCCTCATCTCTCCTCCATATCCTCTTACACAGCTTTTCTCCACACCTGCAGTGATCCTGGGAGGTGGAAACTTGGCACCAGCACTCAGCGAAATCCATCCTCACCGTTAGGAGCTCTGGAGAAAATTATCTGCTATTTACACTCCGTTCCTCCGCACGTCAACTGATCACATGAGAGCTTACTTTCACAGATTCCTGACAGATTTCTGTATGGTAAAGGTCAAAGTTCACTCTTCAGTTTAGGAGAGGAAGGACACACCCAGGAACAATGAGTTGGTTTGCATGGGCGCCTCCTATAGAGGACCCCTCAAATCTCCCACTCCAAATGTCCCTATATCAAGAGTCTATATGTCCTATGACATCACAATGACCTCACAGCTCCTCCTCCCAATGTCCCTCCTTCTGGCTTTTTTACTGATGCTCTTAGGATGTGGGCGGACCCTTGACATCCTCACTAGCAAAGTGGGACTGTTGGTCCTGCATTGCATGTAATGGTGTCAGAATACCTGCAACAAGCTTTTAACCTGCGGAGTGTGGGGGTCCTGTGGGTAAATTATACCTCAGCCTGAAGTGAGGCTTTAATAAAATGGACTCTTGAATTGGAAGCTGAAGAGGATTCTGAGAATATCATTTGATTTTACTATTTGTGTTCAGATCTAGAGTTTTCCTTCTGTGAAGTCTGGAGATCATATGACCATCACATTGCCTCCACCTCCCTCCCTGATAGAATAGAGAAATACAAAGAAGATTCTAGAAGTCCCCAGAGAGATCATTGAGGAGAGGTGAGCGGTGCTGGGAATTCTGGGACATTATCCAGTAACAGACAAGGGATGTGTCTGGATGGTGACTGTATCATTGTGTGTGTCAGGTTCCTATAAGGTGTCAGGATGTCACTGTCTATTTCTCCATGAAGGAGTGGGAGTATTTAGAAGCTTATAGCAGGTCTTATAGCAGCACCATCTTGAATGTAAACACATTTTTAGGGTGTGCCCCCAAGTATGATTTTGTGTATATATATTGTATGGACTCTGACCGGGTTCCTTAGGCCGGACACCCCATCCCCCCTTTGTTACTTCTTATTAGTGCCCTCCAGTTCAAAGGAGGAGTCCCTTTTATTCTCCCATAAAGAGGTGTTTCTCTCCCATGGTTGAGACGCAGGATCTTTCATTCTATTACTGGTGTAGGACCCATGGATAAAGGGGTACTTTGACACAGTAAGTGGGCTTAGCACTATATGACAATTAAGTGTGACCAAATCCCCATATTTTTTTAATATGTTCGGGTGTTTTTAATTGCCTTGCAGGATTTAAATGTAATTTTTGTATGTGTGCGCTATAATCTATTTTGTGTAGTATTTAGAAGGACACAAGGATCTCTACAAGGACACCATAATGGACAATCAACCACCCCTCACATCACCGGGTAAGAGAAGACTTTATTGGAAAGGAGAGAGCAGTATGGGGGGTCCACCCAGATCCCCCATCATCTGATTGTGATCTAGTTGCAATCTTGAAACACCCAATACGAGGACAATATGCGACCGGTCTAAACTATGTGGCATGTTCACCAATGCCAGGAGCATGGCGGACAAGATGGGTGAACTAGAGATACTGTTGTATGAGGAGGATTCTGATTTTGTGGGAATTTCAGAGACCTGGTTCAACAGCTCTCATGATTGGCTGGCAAACATTCAAGGGTATACCCTATACCGCAAGGATAGAGAGGGTAAAAAAGGGGGAGGGGTATGCCTATATATCAAGAATAATGTACAAGTGAATGTGAGAGATGACATCACTGAGGGAGCTAGAGAGGAGGTGGAATCCTTATGGGTAGAGCTCCAAAGGGATGAAGCTAAAGGGAAATTAATACTGGGAGTATGCTATAGGCCCCCTAACCTGAGGAAGGAAGTGGAGACAGATCTCCTATCACAATTTGGATTAGCAGCAAGGATGGGAAGTGTTGTCATAATGGGGGATTTTTATTATCCAGACATAGACTGGGCGGAGGGAACCGCGCATTCATTTAAGGCTCGCCAGTTCCTTAATGTCTTTCAGGACAATTTTATGGGTCAGATGGTAGACGCACCAACTAGAAATAAAACATTACTGGATCTACTGATTACCAACAATACAGACCTGATCACGGATGTGGAAATACGGGGCAATTTAGGTAACAGCGATCACAGGTCAATTAGTTTCAGTATAAATCACACAAATAGGAAACATAAAGGGAATACAAAGACACTGAATTTCAAAAGAGCCAACTTCCCTAAACTACAAACCTTGCTAAAAGGCATAAATTGGGATAAAATATTAGGAACAAAGAATACGGAGGAGAGATGGGTTTGCTTTAAGAGCATATTAAATAAGGGCATTAGCCAATGTATCCCATTGGGTAATAAATTTAAAAGAGGGAACAAAAGTCCTGGATGGCTTAACTCCAATGTAAAAATGTATATAAAAGCAAAGGAGAAGGCCTACAAAAAATACAGGGTTGAGGGATCATCCTCAGCATTCAGACTTTATAAAGAATGCAACAAGAAATGTAAGGGTGCAATTAGGACAGCTAAGATAGAACATGAAAGACATAGCGGAGGAGAGCAAAAAAATCCCAAGAAATTCTTTAAGTATGTAAACAGTAAAAAAGGGAGGACTGACCATATTGGCCCCATAAAGAATGAGGGAGGACATCTGGTTACAAAGGATGGGGAGATGGCGAAGGTATTGAATTTATTCTTCTCCTCAGTCTTCACGAGTGAATCAGGGGCTTCAGTAACCAAAACTGCAGTGTTTATCCTCATGACACATCACAGGAAGCACCTCCATGGTTAACAGAGGACAGAATTAAAATTAGACTTGAGAAACTTAACATTAATAAATCACCGGGAACAGATGGCTTGCATCCGAGGGCACTTAGGGAACTCAGTCAAGTGATTGCCAGACCGTTGTTCCTAATTTTTACAGATAGTCTACTGACTGGAATGGTACCAGCTGATTGGAGAAAAGCCAATGTAGCACCAATATTTAAAAAGGGCCCAAAATACATCCCTGGGAATTACAGACCAGTTAGCCTAACATCAATAGTATGTAAACTCTTGGAGGGGATGATAAGGGACTATATACAAGATTTTAGTAATAAGAACGGTATCATTAGCAGTAATCAGCATGGATTCATGAAGAATCGTTCTTGCCAAACCAATCTATTAACCTTCTATGAGGAGGTGAGTTGCAATCTAGATAAAGGAAGGCCCGTAGACGTGGTGTATCTGGATTTTGAAAAAGCATTTGACACAGTTCCCCATAAACGTTTACTGTACAAAATAAGGTCCGTTGGCATGGACCATAGGGTGAGTACATGGATTGAAAACTGGCTACAAGGGCGAGTTCAGAGGGTGGTGATAAATGGGGAGTACTCGGAATGGTCAAGAGTGTGTAGTGGGGTTCCCCAGGGTTCTGTGCTGGGACCAATCCTATTTAATTTGTTCATAAACGATCTGGAGGATGGGATAAACAGTTCAATCTCTGTATTTGCAGACGATACTAAGCTAAGCAGGGCAATAACTTCTCCGCAGGAAAGGTTGTGAGCACTGAACTTATTCTCTCTGGAGAAGAGACGCTTGAGAGGGGATATGATTTCAATATACAAATACCGTACTGGTGACCCTACAATAGGGATAAAACTTTTTTGCAGAAGAGAGTTTAACAAGACTCATGGCCACTCATTAAAATTAGAAGAAAAGAGGTTTGACCTTAGACTACGTAGAGGGTTCTTTACTGTGAGAGCGGCAAGGATGTGGAATTCCCTTCCACAGGCAGTGGTCTCAGCGGGGAGCATTGATAGCTTCAAGAAACTATCAGATAAGCACCTGAATGACCGCAACATACAGGGGTATATAATGTAATACTGACACATAATCATACACATGGGTTGGACTTGTGTCTTTTTTTCAACCTCACCTACTATGTAACTATGATAAACACATAGAAACAATGTATTCAGTCAGTGTGTGTGTTTCCTACAGATGGATCCAGTAATAGGAACCCACCAGAGAGATGTCCCTGTCCTCTGTATTCCCGGAATTCCACACAGGAAGATCACACTATCCCTCATCATCATCAGGTAGATGAGGAACAATCCCTTGTGATTATTTTTAAACAATTATGTTTGTTACCATCAATGTTTCATTATATTCAGAGTGGAAACCTCAGGGATGATAATATTGATGTTAAAGAAGAGTATAAACAAGAGGATGAGGAGTATGGAGTGATGGAGAAGTTTTCAAAAGGACACAAGGATATGATGGATCCACCTAATACCAGGAACCCCCCAGAGAGATGTCTCCATTCTCTATATTCTGAGGATTCCACACAGGAAGATCACACCATCCTTCACCATCATCAGGTAGATGAGGAACAATCACTGATAGTATCATTAGGATCTGTACATTATCTTCATTGTTACAGTTGATGTCATTTTTATTATATATTCAGAGTGGAAACCTGAGAGATTCTAAAGTTGAAGTTAAAGAAGAGATAAAAGAGGAGGATGTTAAGGATGGAGTGATGGATAAGTCAGAGTTTCTGAAAAAACACAAAGATCTATACACCATCCCTCACCATCAGGTAGATGATTGACAAGTATGGTAGTTCGGATTTATATACAGCATGTTTGTTACATTGAATGTTTTATTATATATTCAGAGTGGAAACCCCAGGGATGACAATATTGAGTTTAAAGATTATAAAGAGGATGAGGAAGAGTATGGAGTGATGGAGCCGCCTAATACAAGGAACCCACCAGAGAGATGTCCCCGTCCTCTGTATTCCGGGGATTCCACACAGGAAGATCACACCATCCCTCACTGTTACAAGGTTGGTGGGTTGAAGCTTATAAAACACAGACTCATGGAGACATTGTGTGGATTTTTTATGTGATGTCAAAATAAAAAAGCTTATATTTTACAGATGATATTCACTCTCATTTTCTTGCTTTAGAGTGGAGATCCAATTGATATAGAATTTGAGGTTAAAGCAGAAGAAGAAGAGATGTATGTGAGGGATGATCAGCAGTCTATGGAGGAGGATGGAATAACGGGGACATTTATAGACACTCCTACAGAGATCAGAACAGGTGGGTCATTAACACTATAGTGAATACATTCCATCACCAATACTGCTCACTGATTGGTCCAGAGGAAGGCAAGGACTGGGTGAAATCAACCTGTAATCCCCTGGTCACTTTCCTGAGCTGTGTTCCCCCCGTCGTCCTGTATTCCTGTATTTCTCTCAGATAATCTTCCTTCTCTGTGCTGCAGACACAGTTTATGTATCTAGATTGGATTTATGGAGATTCTGGAGTTCAGCTGGCAGCAAAATTTTCTTTTTGACCATAGACGTTACTAGACCTAGGCACCTCCAGTATAGGCCTTGGTTCTCCTTCCCCATGCCTGAGTCTAGCAAGATCTCTGACAGAACAATTCTCCCAGGATTAATTGCTCTGTTGTTTGCTGGCTGTGCCGGGTGGAGGGATATGTCTGTATAGTCTCAGACCCAAGTCACTGAGTGCAGTCTCAGGAGATGGGAGGCAGCGGGGTGGGACCTCTGCAACTTGTTTCAAGTAAACATTTAAGCTTCCACTGATTACTGAATACCAATATTATGAGTCCTGACCCTTACACTATATAATTTATATTGTACATTACATACTCCTGACCTCTGCACTATTTTCTACCAGCTGGACATTTTATATCTGATGATTTGATTGGAGCACAGACTTTTACATGCTGATAATAATGTGATAACGCATTCAAACTTTGGAACCTTAAACAGAAAGTGATAATGAAGGAGGAGTCAATAACCTAATGATTGGAGCATGGTGACTGCATTATTTTATGGCCGCTGTGTGAGACGGCTCCGCTCCACAGCTGGGAAAAATCACAAATTTGATGGACTCACTGACGCTTCTGAACCCACCAGACGGCTTCGGATCGCATCCTGGACCCAGTGGCATGCCCAGGAAATGAAAGAAGGCCCCCATGCCTAGACAACTTGAGGGATTCTTTCCCCCTCTACCTTTGAGGCTTTGGCAAGATGGCGGTGGCTTTCCACAAAGCAGGGCCCTCCAGGAGCAGGCATCATCATGCTGAGATGGCTGGGCAACACAATCTAAACCCAACCTCAGGCTCTGGAGCTTCAGCTCCCTTCACCCGCAGCCCAGCCCCTCATACAGGCAGAAGAAGACCAGGCTTTCCTCAATGACATGTTGGTAGGCACAATGCAGGCTGATTCTCACCCTCCCACTGACCGCCCGGATTCCATAGCATCCTTCTACACCTCAGACCAGCTGTGTCTGACACCACATTAATAGATATGCTACTGTCACTTAGAGCATCCCTGCAGGCCGACATGCTCTCCTGCATCCACAATTTTAAAGGGGAACTCTGTAAAGTGGGTGAAAGGGTAGTTCAAATTGAAGATAAAATGGGAGAAAATGCCTTCTACTTTACCTCACTTGTTGATGCCCACAGCGCACACAGCGATGACATTCAGTGGCTCAGGGCAAAAGTAGCGGACCTGGAGGACAGAAACAATCATAAAATCCAGGGGATCCCAGAATCGGTCCAACAGGCCCCAGTAGCCCAATATGTGCAAGACTTATTCAAGTTTGTGGCTCCCTCCTTCATGCAAGAGGACCTTACCATTGAAAGTATCCACAGAATCCTGAAACTTGCTTACATGCCCCAATCTGTCCCATGTGATGTGTTGTTGAGGATTCACTTCTTCCAGGCCAAGGAGAAATCATGTATGCTTTCCGCTGGGTAGAGCACCTTCCGGAGAAGTTCTCCAGGTTGCAGCTGCTAGCTGACTTGTTGCAGTTCACCTTACAGAGACGTAAGAACCTGGCGATGGTCACCAAGGCTCTAAGGAACAACATCACCCACCACTGGTGCTACTCATGCTTGATATGGCCCGTCCCACTTAAGGGAGTTCCAATGCTTCTTTTTGATTACCTTGATGAGGACCCAGTCTCCGATTTGTACTTTGTCTTCTCCTATGGGCTTTCCTTCTGGAATGGAACACTCTTGGTTAATTTGTTTCTGTTTTAGTAACCTTGACATGTATTCTGCTAAGGTTCTCTCCACTTCTTCTGTGTGGGTTTCATTTGGTAATAAAGGTATTTAATAGGGTCTACCATACATTGTTTCAAATGGACTCAGCCCCTCTTTAGTGGGGGTGATGTGCATGTTAAAATAGCTAGTGGGAGACAGTACATCCAATTTTTCCCTGTCTCTTCCATAGCCTTTTTTAGCTTCCTCTTTAATATCCCATTATGTCTTTCTACGAGCCCCGCTGACTGATGCCGTGTACACACGATCAAAAATTCCGCCAACAAAAGTCCAATGAGAGCTTTTGGTCAGGAAATGCGACCGTGTGTATGCTCCATCGGACTTTTGCTGGCGGAATTCGAGCCAGCAAAAGATTGAGAGCAGGTTCTCAATTTTTCCGTCGGAAAATGTTTCGATCGGAAATTCTGATCGTCTGTACCAATTCCGACGCGCAAAATTCCTACGCATGCTCGGAAACAATTCGACGTATGCTCGGAAGCATTGAACTTCATTTTCTTGGCTCGTCGTAGTGTTGTACGACACCGCGTTCTTGACGGTCGAAAGTTCAGCGAACTTTTGTGTGGCCGTGTGTATGCAAGGCAAGCTTGAGCGGAATTCTGTCGGAAAAACCATCAAAGATTTTTCAGACGGAAACTCCGCTCGCGTGTTCGCGGCTTGAGGGTGATATGCACAGTGATTCTTTACTTCTATACCCATCACTTCCGGTGTTTTATGGTCTGATTTACAAAATGTGGACCATTATCACTATAAATCTTCTCTGGTATCCCAAATCGTGGAATGATGTCTTTTAGTAAGGCTTTAGATACTGTTAAGGCGTCAGCACTTCCTGTGGGGAATATCTCTACCCATTTGGTCAATGCATCAATGCTTGCCAAACAATATTTCTTCCTTTCACATTTGTCTAATTTAATAAAATCCATGCAAATGTGTTGGAATGGATATTGCGGTGTGGGGAACTTCTCTTTCCGTGGTCTTATGCCTCCCTGAGCATTGTGTCTTGCACATATAATGCATTGAGAACAAAAAGTTTTTGGGTAGTTTGTAAAGCCATAGGCTGTTACCACTTTATTTAGTATCTCACTCATCCCCCTGTTTGACTCATGTGTTACTCCATGGGTCAAGCATGCTGCATACTTAAATAAAGACTTTGGCAGGACTGGCTTGTTCTCTGGGGAGATATATATGTCCTCCTGGAGGGTGCATCCTTTTGTGACCCAAAGTTGTTTTTTAGATGGGGGTGCGAACTTTGCATATCCTTCAAGATTGTGTGATCTAATTGTATATATCTTCCTGTTGTACTAAGATTTGTGTAGATTGATTGGCTGCCTGTTTAGCAGCTTTGTCTGCCTTTCTATTCCCCTCGGATATTGGGTCTTTGCCTTTTGTATGGGCATGACATTTACATATCGCCAGCTCCATTGGAAGCTGGATAGCATCGAGTAATCTTAGGATGAAATCAGTATGTGAAATGGGTTTGCCCCTAGTAGTGACCATTCCCCTGTTTTTCCATTACTGGGCAAATACATGCACTGTAGAAAATGCGTACTGGCTGTCTGTATAGATGGTGGCCTTTTTTCCTTCAGCTAGGGTACATGCTCTTGTAAGTGCACTTAGTTCTGCTACTTGTGCTGAGTAATGTCTAGGTAACATTTCATCTTCCTAGTACCTCTGTTTGTGTGATGACTGTATATCCAGTAGCATTTGTGCCATCAGGATTCCCTCTACTGGATCCGTCAACAAAAAGTGTCATGTTAGAATGTGGTAATGGGGTTTCTTTAAGGTCACTCCTAGGTAATACCTTCTCGGCAATAGCGGCCGTACAATCATGTTTTTCACCGTCTGTTGGTATTGGCAGGAGTGTGGATGGGTTTAAAATAGTGCACCCTTGAATGGTTATGTGCGGTTGTGTCAAAAGCACAGTCATACAGGATAAGTGTCTCGCTGGGCTAAGGTGTGAAATTTTCTGTTGAAGTAATATTACTGATACAGCATGTGGGACCTTTTAATGTGAGCGGGTTATACAGTATAATGGAGGCTGAAGCCTTAATCGCTTCTGCCGCTGCGACCACTGCCTGCACACATGGGGGAAGTGCTCTTGTCACATTATCAAGTTTTGTGGAGTAATACGCGTTTGGTCTCTGTTCCCCCCATGTGTCAATCCCTCCACTGGCTTCCACTTGGCCAAAGAATTAAATTCAAAATACTAACAACTATGTACAAAGCCATCCACAATTTCGCCCCCAGCTACATCACTAGCCTAGTCTCTAAATACCAACCTACTCGTTCTCTTCATTCCTCTCAAGACCTCCTGCTCTCTAGCTCCCTCGTTACCTCCTCCCATGCTCACCTCCAGGACTTTTCCAAAGCCTCTCCAATCCTATGGAATGCCCTACCCCAATCTGTCCGCTTATCTCCTACTTTTATTAGCTTTTAGACGATCCCTGAAAACCCTTCTCTTCAGAGAAGCCTACTCTACCCACACCTAACTACTGTATTTTCATTTTCTCCATCAGCTCATCCCCCACAGTTATTACCTTTTGTTTCCACTTTACCCTCCCTTCTAGATTGTAAGCTCTAACAAGCAGGGTCCTCTAATCCCTCCTCTATTGATTTGTATTGTAAGTGTACTGTTTGCCCTCATGTTGTAAGGCGCTGTGAAAACTGTTGGCGCTATATAAATCCTGTATAATAATAATAATAATGTGTCTTTGTCAGTACTGATGTCATGTGTCCATCTCTTGAATCTACAGTTTGCACAAACGGTTTCTCATAGTTGGGGTTTATTACTTTGGTTTGATTTAGCTTTACTTTCTGCTCTACTCTGCGCTTATTGCAACCCTTCCTCTGCTACTTGAAGTCCATATCGCTTCTGATCCTTCGGTCTGAACCTTTTAATTTTATCTATTAAAGCTGGACAACCCCTCACTGTTAGTTTCCCATTAAACCCACAGTCCTTTTCCCACTTACGGCAATATTTAACATTCTTTGGATCTTTACCATGCATACATTTCTTATCTCCTTCTAACGGTACATTTGGTACACAGCAGCAACACAAACAAGCGGATTTTGTTGTCGGAATGTCCGATCAAAGTCCGATCGTGTGTACAGGGCATTAGTCTCATGATCTAACAAATGCAGCAAAAGGAGCAATGCAGGAAATATTGCTCTCGAGAGAAAAAGAGAAAAACAATCAATCTATGGGGGAAGTGTTGCTGAGCAAGTTAGATTGAACAAAGATTCCTACTCGTACATTCACTTCCTCTTTTGTCCCAACCATCACTCAGTTAGAAAAAACTGAAATGGCCATCGTGACTCTCTGTAATCTATCCAGATTACTTGTAGTCACTATTCACAACAATTATCAATTATCTTACCTGTTACGTAACCGGGTGACCCTGCCCCCTCTGACGTCACGGGGAAACCTATAGGGAAGTTCCCGTCAAGTCCCTCTGCGTCAGAGGGGGGTGGGGTCACTGGGTTGCCCCGCTTCCGTTATTTAAGAAGTGTCAGAACCAGACGAGAGCACCGGAGCAAGAAGCAGAGGATCAGAGGAAGAACCAGAGGAAGAAGAAGATGGAGGAAGAAACCGAAGGAAGATAGAAGAAAGAAGATGGAAATAAAAAGACTTTAAATAAAGGAATTGTCAAAAACTGTCTCTTGTCTTTAACATCTTTGACACTTTTTTGTGAAATGGGTAGGGGTACTGGGGGTCTCCTTGTTAAAGGGTGCTTCCAGATTCCGATAAGCCCCCCGCCCGTAGACCCCCACAACCACCGGGCAAGTGTTGTGGGGATGAGGCCCTTGTCCCCATCAACATGGGGACAAGGTGCTTTGGGGGGGACCCCAAAGCACCCTCCCAATGTTGAGGGCATGTGGCCTGGTACGGTTCAGGAGGGGGGGTGCTCGGATAAGGGTCTGGTATGGATTTTAAGGGGGACCCCCACGCCTTTTTTTTTTTTTTTTTTAATTTTGGTGCGGGGTTCCCGTTAAAATCCATACCAGACCTGGAGGGCCTGGTATGGAATTTAGGGGGACTACCACGCCATTTTTTTTTTTTTTTTAATTTTGGTTCGGGGTTCCCCTGTGGGGAATTCCTATGCCGTTTTTATCAATGAACTTTTATGTGTATTGTCGGACCGACAATTCATTAATAGCCGCGAGTAGTTTTAAATTACTTTTTTTTCTTTTGAAATGTCATTTTGCTGTCAGACTGTTCTAAACACGGGAAACATGCACCCCTTTACAGGCATACTATAGTCACACCCCAGGTACGAAATTTAAAGGAATTTTACACTTTTATTGTTTCACTTTAAGCATTATTAAAATCACTGCTCCCGAAAAAACGTCCGTTTTTAAAACTTTTTTTGCATTGATCCATGTCCCCTGGGGCAGGACCCGGGCCCTCAAACACTTTTTATGACAATACCATGCATATAAGCCTTTAAAATTAGCACTTTTGATTTCTCCCATAGACTTTTAAAGGGTTTTCTGCGGCTTTCGTATTTGCCGCAAACACCCCAAATTGTTCGCTGTTGGGCGTACTGACGAACAGCCGATGTTCGAGTCGAACATGAGTTCGACTCGAACTCGAAGCTCATCCCTACTCACCAACTTCAATTCCTCCGTAAGTTACTTCACAAAATAGCCAAAATTAGATATGGCCGGCTGTTGTTGTGCAGGGACTTTAACTTAGCAGTGGACCCAGCAATAGACTCCTCCTAGAAAAGTCTCCTAGAAGATTGGTACCTACTTTTTGCCCTCTACTCCAATCTGAAGACCTTATTGATGTCTGCTGCTGAAAAGGCACTATACATTCCCCCCCCCCCCCCCCCGGCATTCCACGTATACTCATATTGACCTGTTTTTAGTAGATAAATGGATACTGCAACAGGCCTCCTCCTCCATATCAGACATCACATGGTCTGACCATGCCGCTACCTCCTTGTATGTGGAGGAGAAGGATGCCTCTCCCCAGTTCGCCTTTGGCGCTGCAATTCAAAAGTTATCAGCTCTCCTACTAATGTTAAATTGCTCTCAATGCACCTCCGGGAATACTTTGACGTGAATCCTGCCTTTACTGAGGACACTTTCTTGTTATGGAATGCCCATAAGGCTTATATGAGAGGGTTCATTATCCAAGCATATGCCCAAACCAAGAAACAATACAACCTTTGCTAAGATACAGCCCTTTCCCAAATCTATAAGCTGAAATCTGCTAATAAAACGGTTTCTGACCCTGCACTCTCTTCCAGTCTCCTTAAACTTAGGCTAGAATTGAAAGGCCTGTTATTCGAACAATACGATAAGATTACGAGAACTTGTAAAATAAAACACTCTGCAAATGGTAATCGTGCTGACATGGTCCTAGCTAACACACTATAGTTCCAAAGAGCCAAAATTATAATCTCCCACCTCCTTCACTTTCTCCCTAATCAAAAAATATTTAATCCCCAGGACCTAGCTAACTCTTTTTTGCAGTCTATTATGGAGTCCTATACAATCTCAGAACTGACCCACTCGCCCCCAACCCCCTCTACCCAGGCTATCAATGAATCTTTGGCTCCCAACTGTCTCTGAAGAACACCTTTCTACCTTAAATGCCCCATTACCATGGCTGAGATCACTAAAATCATTGACTCTTTGCCTAACAGGAAAACCTCAGGCACTGATGGCTTCACAAACAACTATTACAAACTTTTTAAAGACCAGCTGGCCCTGCATTTGTGCCCGGTATTTCAAGAGGCTGCTTCACAAGCTTCCTTTCCCCTGGAGATGCTGAGGGCTTACGTCGTCACCATCCCCAAACCGGGGAAGGAACCAACGTCCCCTGACAACTTTAGACCAATCTCTTTGCTTATCACAGATGTTAAGATTTACGCCAAACTATTAGCAGGTTGCCTGTTCAATATCCTCCCTGAACTGATCAAACCAGACCAGACTGGCTTCACCAAAGGCAGACAGGCTTCTGACGCTCCTAGGCAAATAAGAAACCTTCTCCACCATGCTGAAGCTCACTGAAAGCCTTCTCTGCTCCTGTTTTTAGATGCAGAGAAGGAATTCAATCTGGTCCATTGGGTTTAAATGCTTGGTGTGTTGTCTAAGTTTGGATTCCAGGGTAAGTGGAGAGTGGTGGATGAAGGGCGCGTGATCAAGCTTACATCAAAACAAATAAAATTTATTTCGGAGGAAATAAAGAGCAAATAAAAGCAGTTGAATAATACCAATACTACGTATCATGCAAACAGGTGACAAAATATAAAATACATGAAAAATTAAAAATGGGTTAGGAATAACATGAGCCCATGTTGAGGCAGGTAATTAGAGTTGGCTAACGCGTTTCGAGGATGACCTCTTCATCAGAGCCTATTTGAGAGCCAGGGTGCAGTCTCTATATGCCAGTAGGCCAAAGTATGTACATCATCTTGATGGCTGGTTGGAAAAAACGGCCTAAAATGGACGATGCGATTTTCTGTGTTCCATACCAGTCCACGTTTAAGCGTTCTAGGTGGAACAGAGGTCAGAAAAGAAATATATATATATATATATATATTTATACCCATATATACACACATGTGTACGGATTACAGACGCGTGTGCACCTGTGTGCAAATGCACAGGCACACACGTATACACAAACAGTATAAAAAAGAACATTTTTACATGTGTACAAATCTTACATACATATAGAGAGACAGAATATCAGCTGAAAATGCAGTATGGAGCACATGGCGAGAGAATGCAACAAAAAATCAAATGAACGAAACAGAAAACGCATGATGGGTGAATATGCATAAAACAGAAGCACAATCGCACAATAAGTGAATATAAATGGATTGATGAATGAATGTGATAGACTGGAAACACAAATGTGTACAGAAAATTGGTAAAGGGGCAATATCTATCCCAATAGGATATGGCATAGTGTTTAGAGATAACAGACATGAATGGTCAGAGAGAGAAAAAAAAAAAAAAAATGTAAATAAAGATACATATATACGCATACATGTATGACTCAAAGGGGTTTATTTGAGGGGTGGTTGTATTTGTAGGAAGACATATATATTGGTGAGTGAGAAAAGGAAGTGGGGCTGGTGCCTTATCATGTGAAAAACACACCTACCTATGTGATAGTAGATGGTGTGTAGGTTCTCCTTTAAGTTAGTAGATAAATGGTTATGGGGTGGCGTGAACCTGGAGGAGGGGGGAGGGAGAAAGGGAACATGATGTTAGAGGAGGGGGGGGGGGGGGAGGAATCCCCCAGGACACTGGCAGACAATCGTTTTAAGGTATATAGCTAGATCAATGGATGGAAGAAACTGTGTACCTGTCACTGGCTGGGTGGAGGGGAGATCTTTTGGTTTGTAAACTCCTGGTGGGATACTGTCCAAAAAATGGAGGATGGAGGAGGGTGAAGGTCTCACGAGAGGATGCTGCAGCCGTGTGTGTCCGCAGCACTCAGTCTCAGGTGAAGGAGAATGGCAGACGAGGACAGCTTCTATAGAGCCGGTGGGGGGGGGGGGGCGGGCCTGAGCGTGGGCTGTAGGAGGATTGGATGAATGGGAGGTGTATGTGTGGCCAGCGGTGGGACGCACGCCGTCAGGCGGGTGGGCGTGGCTGTGCGCTCCAAGGGCGGTCACATGATCTGGCTCCTGTCAGCGCCTGGAGACGGAAGGAGCTCCAGGCGGAGAGTGGGCCGGTCCGGTGTGTGTTGTGTGGGACGGACAGAGACACACACACACACCCAGGCGACCCAGATGTGCAGGAGCATCAGGGTGGGGAGGGGGGATGTGTGTTGGGATACAGTTGTATGGAGGATGAGAATGGAGTTTATTGAAATGTAAATGAAGATGAAAATGAAGATGAAAATAATATGAGAATGAGAATAAGAATAATAGTGATGGCATTAATAACAAAAGCATAACAATAAATATAAGTATAAAAAAAAAAAAAAAAAAAACCATAGGAATATTTAGATAGATAAAAATGGAAACAAAAATAAAAATAAAAATAAAAATAAATCTAATAATGAAAATAAACACAAAAATAAATAGATAATAATAATAATGAAAAAAGAAAAAAGAAAAAAGGAAAAGGAAAAAGAAAAAAGGAAAAAAAGAAAGAAAAACATATAAATACATAGTAGATGATAAAGTAAAATAAAATAAATTAAAAATAAAATAATAAAATAATAAAATTAAAATTAATATTAAAAAAATGAGGAATGGAAAATAAAAATAAAAATAAAAATAAAAGCATTATTATAAAATATTAATGATTGATAATTGATAATGAAAGTGATGGTGACAACGGCAAGGACGGTGAAAATTGAGAAATTATATATATATATATATATATATATATACACATCTATACATACACATAAATATATAAGAAAAAACGTTATTACATAATGGAATTATCAATACTATCACCATCATTAGTAAATACTGAAAATAGATGGGAATGACAAGTTGGCGGAGGGTGGGATGGACAGAGTGGAACAGGGGGGGTGGGAAGTGCTCAGGGCGGGGAATGGTGATGATGGAAGCCAATGTGAACTTGGAGCTAAATGATGCCATGTATTTCCAAATCTTCATTTAATCCACCAGGAACCATAGACCCGAGAGAGAATATCCAGAAAGATTCTTGTCTGCAGAGTTTTTTGAATCTCCTCCCAGCATCATCGTCTTTTTTGATGGTTTCGATACCAAACACTTTAAGACCTGTTGGGTTTCCATTGTGGTGCTCTCTGAAGTGCCTGGGAACTGAGTAGTTTTGGTTTTTCTTATTTTTTAAGGACCAATGGTGTGTATTGCTGTTGATGATGCTGCATTTATGCTCGCTAAACCTTGTCCTCAAGGGACGTGTTGTACGTCCGACATATAGTAGCCCGCATGGGCAGATTAGGCCATAAATCACATAGGGGGTGCCGCAATTGATGAATTGGCCAATCTTATGGTTTCGGCCGTCTGTTCCAGAGACTTCTTTTTTTCTATGTGCCATGAAGGGGCAAGCTCCACAGTTTCTGATTCCACATTTGTAATTGCCCTTTTGGTCAAACAGGGATGTCCAGCGGCCTGTAGGGGTCTTGGTTAGGTTCAGTGGTTTGCGTACTCTGCTTGGTGCTATTAGACCTCTGAGGTCTTTTGCTTTCCGGAATACAACTTCAGGTTTGGACGGTAAGATTGAATTGAGGATGGGATCTTGCTTGAGAATGTTCCAGTTTTTCTGGATGGCTCTCTGTATGTCAAAGGCTTTGGTGTTGTATTGTGTGCTAAATCTGATGGAATTCTTCATTGTCTGCTTTTTTCTCTCTGTTTTTTTGAAGGTTGTTACCATGGTAGCTGTGGGGTGTTCATCATAAAGTGACCAGTATTTTAAGAAGGCTTGTTCTATCAGATGTTCTTTATATCCTTTCTCGAAAAATTTCTTTTTTAGGATGGACCCTTGCATTTCGTAGTCACTTCTTTTGGTGCAGGTTTTTTTCAGCCTACAGAATTGCCCAAAAGGGATGTTGCGGATCCACTTGGGATGATGGTGGCTTTTGGCATGAAGGTAGGAATTCCCTGCACTAGGTTTGAAGTGGGTTTTAGATGTGATCATTCCTTCTTCGTCGATAAAGAGATCAAGGTCCAAGAAGATAAGTGATGTATCATCAGTTACGTGGGTGAAGTTGATGCCAAAGGGATTGGAGTTGCAGTAGTCCAGGAATTTATTGAGATCTGTATGCGATCCATTCCAGATGATCAGAATGTCATCGATGTATCTGGTGTACAGTGCAAGCTGATCCTTAAAGGGGTTGTTGGCCCAGATGGACATGTCTTCCCATAGGCCCATGAATAGGTTCGCGTAGCTGGGAGCAAATTTTGCTCCCATAGCTGTCCCTTTTGTTTGTCGAAAGAACTCACCCACAAAAGAAAAGTAGTTGTGGGTGAGGCAGGATTTTATGGAGTCAAGGAGAAATTTAGTCTGTAGGGGGTGTGTATCGCTTTTCGATAGAAAGTACTCCACTGCTTCTAAACCGTATTTGTGTTCTATGGAGGTGTATAGAGATGAGACGTCAAGAGAAAGCCATTTGTATTGCGGTTGCCACGAAACAGATGAGAGGATATCGAGCATATGACCAGAATCTTTAACGTAAGATGGGAGTTGTAATACTAGGTCTTGTAAGAAATGGTCTATATAGCAGGCTAGATTACTAGTTAAACTGTCAATACCAGCAATGATGGGTCTGCCTGGTGGATGTGTCTGGTTCTTGTGGATCTTAGGGATATGGTAGAAGTGGGGGGTGAGTGGGTGCTGTTTGTTCAAGAAGAGGAATTCACTTTTTGTGATGACTCCGTTCTCCTTAGCTTGTTTTAGTAGAATTTCCAGAGAGATGGAGAAGGATGGTAGAGGGTCGGCAGGGAGTTTCTCATATGTCTCGGTGTCTCCAAGTAATCTTAGAGCCTCAGCCATATAGTCGTCTCTACTTTGAATTACAAGACCACCGCCTTTGTCAGCTTGTCTAATAATGATGTCTTCGCGGTCTTGGAAGTTCTTAAGGGTTTCTTTGCAGACTTCAGAGTCTTTGTTCCTGATTTTAGTGTATTTACCGTTGGTGTGGTTGTTCTGGCAAATCCTTTTAATTTCATCCAGCACTATCTCATAAAAGATAGGAATGTATTTTCCTTTTGCCCAGTGGGGATGAAAAGAAGACTTGGGTTGGAACTCTGTGTGTACGATCTGTTTTTCCATAAGGGCTAGGAGTTCTGGTTCTATTTCATAGTCCTCGCAAGCTCCTTCTTGGTATAGGCTCTCAAGATTTTCGAGTGCATTATCTATATACGGAGTTTTGTCAGATCTAGTACTTGTGAGTGAGGATGATGCTTCAGAGGCCGATTCCTGGAGAGCGAAGTACCTTTTCAGAGTGAGATTTCTTGTGTACCTGTTGAGGTCCACGAAGATCTCAAAGAGATTAGGTGGATTTTTAGGGGCAAAATTAAGGCCCTTGCGTAGAACATCTAGTTCTGTGCCATCAAAGACTGAACTGGATAGATTGAAAATTTTGATTGTGGTGTGTGTAGGAGTTATCTTTTCCCTTTTTTTGTTTTTCTGTCCTCCTCGTCGTCCTCTTCTTCTCCATCTTCTCTTTTTCTTATCATCCTCTGTGGGAGTTCTAGAGGGATTTTTTGTTGTTGTTGAGCTGTGGGTTTCAGACTGTCCACAGCTCTTTCTCCTAAAAAAATGCATGGTGATGTAATTTCTATCGATTTTGGCTGAGTCGATGAATTGGCCTCCTGTTGTCTGGTGAGGTGGTCGGTGGTGATGGCCACTGGTGGTGGATTGTGATTTGTGTGCGTATTGGCAGTGGTGTTGATAGGTGGATCATTGGTGGGTGTTTTTGTTTTTTGGGCCTGAGCTCCTGATGTTGGGGTGAGGCCCACTCTTGAGTCCGGAGGTTTGGTCCATTTGTTTCTGTTTTGGTTCCCATCATAGTGAGAGGAGGGGTGGGGGAGGGCTGACACCTGAGGATCTTTATTGGTCAGAGAGTTCCCCTTATTTGTTCTCTTGGAAAAATGGTTTGAATGGTTTTGTGGTTGGGAGCTTTTGTAAGGTCTCGGCTTATATGTGTTTCTTTTATTGGTGTTGAGTTTCGTGTGGCGTTGGGGGGTTATGGGGCGTATGTTGTTTTGAGAGAATGGTGGAGGTTTCTGGGGGTGTGCATCGTTAGCATCTGAAGTTTTTTTCCATTCAAATTCTCGTCCAGAGAGGTAGTCAAGTCTGTCCCTCTCAAATTTACCCGATTTCTTACTGATAAGATTGGTTTCGAAGCTTACCATTTGGTCATTGATCTTTTTGTCCCAATCGTCAAAAGTTGGGAGATCTGTGTAGGGGGCCAGGTCATCTTGTACATTTTTCAGATCACTACGGATTTTGATTAGGTTTCTTTCTCTTTGGGTGATGATTGAGAGAAGTAATTTTTTGTTTAATTCTCTCATTTGGATGACCCATGCATCCTTGAGATCGTCATCTAGCCAGGTGCAAGTCTTGGTTAGTTTGGATTCCAGGGGCCTATCCTATAGGCCATCCCAGCCCTATACTCATGCCCATCTGCTCGGGTATAAGCTTCTAACCTTTTATCTAGACTCTTTGAGATGACCAATGGCACCCGTCAGGGATGCCCCCTATCCCCCTCCGTATTCAATTTAATAATCAAACCATTAGCCGAGGCCATATGCTTCAGGATTGGTCACTCTGTTCATACTATTAATCACTTTGTGGACAATGTCATCCTACATCTCACAAATCTCTCCACATCGCTACTTCAGGCACTTCAACTCCTGTTTCTATTTAGTGACATATCTTACTACACGGTAAGTATTTCCAAGTCATTAATTTTAGATTTGGGTACTCCAAAATCAACTAAGAAGGCACTACAAGCCTTGCTCCCATACATTTGGAACTCCCAGGGTGTCCCATACTTGGGCGTCACCCTTACCCCTAATGCCGCGTACACACGAGCGGACATTACGGCGGACTTTGCCCGGCGGACTTTTCGACGTACTTTCCGACGGACTTTGTGAATGAACGGACTTGCCTACACACAATCCACCAAAGTCCGTCGAATTCGTACGTGATGACGTACGACCGGACTAAAACAAGGAAGTTCATAGCCAGTAGCCAATAGCTGCCCTAGCGTGGCTTTTTGTCCGTCGAACTAGCATACAGACGGCGGACTTTTCGACCGGACTCGATTTCAACGGATAAATTTAAAACAAGTTTTAAATCTAATTCCGTCCAACTTTTGAGAAAACAAAGTCCGCTGGAGCCCACACACATCGAATTGTCCGACGAAATCCAGTCCGCCGGGCAAAGTCCGCCGTAATGTCCGCTCGTGTGTACGCGGCATAACACGACTCAGCTTGCTAAAATTAACACAGAGACTCTGTCCTAATAAATTACCCAGGAACTTACTTGGCCAAAGATTGAGCTGTCTTGGTCAGGCTGCTAACACTAACCATTCATCTGCCCTTGAAACACCTCCAAGCTATAAACTCTTCACTCAAATGATTTATATGGCAGGGCAAGAGGGGATGCCCACATGCTTTTCTTGTTAAACATACAGGGGCAGGGGGGATGGGACTAATAGACATCAAGGACTAGTGCTTGGCAACCTGCTTGGATCAACTCAAGCACTGGTTTTCACCTCCGGACTCCTTATCTTGGACAGTAATTGAGCATTCCCTGTCCCCTGCCCCAGACCTTTGTACTTTTTAAATTGCAGAACTTTGACAACCCTTCTGACCAAAAGACTTTTCTTGCCCACTAAGAGCATCTCTCCTAGCTTGGAGGGAACTGAACAGCCACTCCTGGTCACAGCTCTTTGACACTCCAGTCTACATCCCTATCTCAATGATTTCTACACTATACCGCTCATAAGCCTCCAGTCCTAGATATCGAAAGGAATTACAGTCCTAGATGACATGATGGTTCAATGAGGGACGGTTTACTTGTTATGCCCCGTACACACGGTCAGATTTTCCGATGGAAAATGTTCGATGGGAGCCTTTTGTCAGAAATTCCGACCATGTGTAGGCTCCATCGGACAGTTTCCATCGGAATTTCCATCGCACAAAATTTGAGATCTGGTTCTCAAATTTTCCGACAACAAAATCTGTTCGCGTAAATTCCGATCGTGTGTACACAATTCCGACGCACAGTGCCACGCATGCTCGGAATCAAGCAGAAGAGCAGCACTGGCTATTGAACTTTTTCTCGGCTCGTCGTACATGTTGTACTTCACCACGTTCTTGATGTTCGGAATTTCCGACCAACTTTGTGTGACCGTGTGTATGCAAGACAAGTTTGAGCCAACATCCGTCAGAAAAAAACATGGACTTTGTTGTCGGAATGTCCGATCGTGTGTACGAGGCATAAGTATGACAACCCGGAAGGAAATGTATGAGCTGTCAGATGCAGACAACTTCACGTATCTCAGAATACAGCACCTCCTGGTGACATCCCCTCTTCCTGAGGTGCATCTCCTCAAACAATTATTTCAGTTCTATTTGTCAACACCTGCCAGGAACATAGACACCCCCCTAATATATAACATACTGCAGGAAAAGCTAACATTAAATCAAAACCTTTCCTTTTATGAGAGGAATATTTAAAATCCTCATTCACCACCTCCCAATAGAGCAATGCCTTAAAGTCAGTCTACAAAGTCTCGCATTGGGAGTTGACACAAAAGACCTCGCTCCGTTGGCATCTCATTCCCTGTCACTAAGCTCAGATCTTTCCCTACCACTTCCCACTTTGTTGGTGAGGATGTGGCAAAATTGGCACTCTTCTTCATATCTTTTGGTCCTACCTACAAGAATATTGCAAGTTTCTGGAACAAAATCTTTACAATAAACTCAGATGTGACAGGTATGGTGACCTCTCCCAACCCGGCTTTGGCTGTCTTGGGCCTTGGATTCGACAACGTATCCTGTTCTTTTTTGAGAAGTTATCACACACATCCTGGTCGCTGTCAGGCTCATGATAGCCAAAAACTGGAAAACCCAGGAAGCCTCCAATCCCTCTGAGGTAGATACACTTGTCAAGCTCCATCATTCTTGTGAACATACTCTTGCGTTGTGGCTTGGTTGGGCATCCACCTTCAACTCCTTGTGGGAACCCTGGTCCATCTTTGCCAATAAATGACATTACCCTCTTGTATCTATTTGCTCTTCTAACTTAACCTGTATTATATTGTAGACATGTTTTTTTGTGACAAGAAGTACATGATGATTAGATTGCTGTTGTTCCAACTGTTGTACAAGAGTTGTTAGTCATGTTCCTATTCTATTGTTAAATATGCTGAGAGCAACCTTCCATGTGTGTTCGCTCACAGCGGATTAACATGTATGTCTTGTGAAACTCAATAAAAATGTATTGATTCAAAAAAACAATGATGGTGGTCTTCAGGATTAGTCCAGTCTTCATCTTGGTTGTTCTCCCCCCATCCTCACTCTCTGACCTCTGGTGAGGCTCAGCCCTGCTGTTATTCATGACTAAATCATGGAGAAAAAAAAGGAAGCGCAGGACTTCTTGAAAGACTTTTCAGACAGTTCTCAATGTTTCCTCACTCTCTGACTAAGGTCCATGAATAAAGAAATTAACTGGTAGGAGATCAGAGGACCCATTTACCAGTTACCTTAAGTTTGAAATTGTAAGATCCTCAGAGACAAAGCTGCTCGATACGAACTGAGTCCTGGTTTAGGGTAACCAATCTGCTCATGCAGCCCTCAAAATTTCTACTTTCCTGCTCACATATGGTGAGTGTAAACAGGTTGAGGGCGAGTGTGAAGCCGCATCGGAGGAGGTGGGGGGTGAGTGCCACCATCAGATGGGGTTAAACCAGAGCCCATGCAGTCTCTATCTCACTTTTAAGTTACTGTACCTGTGTGAGCGGTGGGGTCACCAGAGAGACCAGTATGTGATGGGCAGACCAACCACACCTCTCTTCCCTTGTCTATTTCCCTACAGTCCAGGACACAGGGCCAAGGGACTTCTACACAATGAGGGGGACTGAGACTTCTCCAGAATATCTCATGTGTGGGAAAGTGGCAGGAGCCACCATGAGGGAGGGGGTGGAGTGAGTCCTGGACATGCTGGGACTTGTAGTGTGCAGGTAGCAGGGTCTCCTTCACATACCACCCACCGAAATACACTCCGTACCCCTATCCTGCCCATACCACCCACTGCCATACACTCCATACCCCTCTCCTGCACATACCACCCACTGACAAACACTTCATACTGCTATCCTGCCCATACCACCCACCACCATACACTCTGCACTCCTCTTCCTCACATACTTCCCACTGCCATACTCCCTCTCTCTCTCAGCGCCCTCCCTCAGCCCCCTCTCTCTCTCAGCCCCCCTCCCTCAGCCCTCTCTCTCTTTCAGGTCCCCTTTCTCTCTCTCAGTTCCCCCTTTCTCTCTCTGAGCCCCCTCTTTCTCTCTGCCCCCTCTCTCTCAGCTAATTTAAAAGGGCATGTTTTGGGGCGGAAAAAGTGGCAGGGTAGGGGTTGGGTGGGGCAACTGGTGGAGAGTAACTCTTAAGGCCTGGCTAGTAGCTCAGGACTTGAAATTTTGAGCCCTGTGCTCATGTCTAGTAATAATCTTTGTATTTCTATTTTAGTAGATGGACGGGAGATGAGGAAAACCTCAGAGGATTGTCTCACTTTGTCTCCAGACTGTAAAGTAGAAGATGAGGACATCACACAGTATAGTCCAGGAGAAAACCCGACTACCTCAAATGTCCATCCGGCACCCCACAGTGTAGATGGACCATCGTATTCCTCTTATCCCGAGGAACCTCAGACTGTGAGGCTTTCCTGTACTGAGTGCGGAAAGTGTTTCCATTCTAAATACAATCTTAATGTGCATAAAAGAACTCACACGGGAGAGAAGCCGCATTCCTGTCCCGAGTGCGGGAAATGTTTTTCAGTGAAGTCCAGCCTTTATAGACATCAGAGGTCTCATGCAGGGGAGAAGCGATATTCTTGTCCTGAGTGTGGGAAATGTTTTTCACAAAACTCAGGGCTTTACAGACATCAGAGATCTCACACAGGGGAAAAGCCATATTCCTGTCCTGAGTGCGGGAAAGGTTTTTCAGAGAAGTCCCATCTTTACACACATCAGAGATCTCACACGGGGGAGAAGCCATATTCCTGTCCTGAGTGCGGGAAATGTTTTTCAGAGAAGTCCGATCTTTACAGACATCAGAGATCTCATACAGGGGAGAAGCCGTATTCCTGTCCTGAGTGTGGGAAATGTTTTTCAAGAAAGTTTTATCTTAACAGGCATCAGCAATCTCACACGGGGGAGAAGTTGTATTCCTGTTCTGAGTGTTGGAAAAGTTTTTCAGACAAGTCCAGTCTTTTCACACATCAGAGATCTCATACAGGGGAGAAGCCATATTGTTGTTCTGAGTGTGGGAAACGTTTTACAGAGAAGTCAAGTCTTTATACACATCAGAGATCTCACACGGGGGAGAAGCCGTTTTGTTGTTCTGAGTGCGGGAAATGTTTTTCAAGAAAGTTTTATCTTAACAGACATCAGCAATCTCACACGGGGGAGAAGTTGTATTCCTGTTCTGAGTGTGGGAAACGTTTTTCAGACAAGTCCAGTCTTTTTACACATCAGAGATCTCACACAGGGGAGAAGCCGTATTGTTGTCCTGAGTGTGGGAAACGTTTTTCAGAGAAGTCCAGTCTTTATAAACATCAGAGATCTCACACGGGGGAGAAGCCGTATTGTTGTCCTGAGTGCGGGAAATGTTTTTCACGGAAGAACATTCTTTACAGACATGAGAGATCTCACACGGGGAAAAGGTCACTTTCCTGTTCTGAGTGTGGGAAATGTTTTGTAACAAAAGCAGATCTTGTCATACATCAAATGTCTCACATGGGGAAGAAGCCATATTCCTGTCCTATGTGTGGGAAATGTTTTTCAGTGAAGTCCAGTCTTTACAGGCATCAAAGGTCTCACACGGGGTAGAAGCCATTTTCCCGAAGTCCTGTCTTCCTGTACATCAGGGATCCCACACAACCCTCGAGGTGTATTAGTGCCTTGCGTGTGGGAAATGTCTTCTATATGAATGTTGCTGGACATCACAGCTCTCATGTGGAGATGAAGCAAACCCTAATATACACCTCAGATATACTCCATGGCTGATCTTCATCATGTAAGAAACACTTCATAAGGAGATCAGAGATCACCAAAGACATGGATGAAGTGTTGTACCGTGTTGGCCATTGATAGCAGTAGAAAAATAAAAATGGAGTCATTACCTTTCATTGGCTGAGTACATTTTATGGTGTAAGTTTTCACAATCACTCTATGAGGTCTATTTTTTTTTTAATTTAGTTGAATAAATGTGACCAGTATTTGCCCAGCTGTGACAAGTTCTAGACAAGTTTGATTCAATATGATCATTTGAATAATCTAGTGGCTTTAAAGTCATGTTGCACTATTTTTACTGAAATACTGAGGTATTTCAGGAAAATTACCAAATTATGGCCACTAGATGGACCTCACCATCAAAGGAAATCACTGTGTTAATTAAAATACAGTGCTAATTTTTCATGGCTGAACAAATGCTTGTCTTATTCATCTGAAAAATTTTCTATAAGTAGACCCCTTAGTTTCCTTCATCGGGATGGCTTCATACCAATACCTGAGGTTATACTCATACACGTGTGAGTATAGTACACACTAAAGGATACATTTTATGAAAAAATATACTAAATGAGATTGTAGAGCACACAAATTCAATATTTTACCTACTGGTAAAATATAAAGATGAGGTTGTGCTGAGTAAATAGATACCCAACATGTCCAGCCCTAAAAATTGTGTGTCAGTGAAATGATGAAAAAATTTGCTGCTAAAAAACATCCCATAGGTGACACTTTAATCCTTTTACTGCCATGGATTTATTTCATACTGACCTACAGAACGGCTTCCAGCTGGCCAGGTCAGTATGACATCCATCCATGGCATTCCCCGTTCTGCTATAAGCTTATGGTCTGCTGAGCTTCCCTCCAATCCACTACTCCTCTGCCTGTCCTCTAAAATGGCCCCCCACAGCACTGATCCCCCCCACAGCACCCATTATCCCCCCAGCACCAATCCACCTGTGGCTCCCCTGCTTCTTGCCACCCATAGAAAAGGAGGAAACTCCGAAATGTTTTCTTCAAAAGGTAGGTGTTTATTGGACAAAAAACGAAACTACTGCATTCAGATTGGACCACCAATACACGTGTCATATTAAACTGGGGGTGTGCATTGCTGGGGCCTGGAGCATTCTTATTGGACCACCAGTACATGTGTCATATTAATCTGGGGGTGTGCACTGCTGGGGCCTGGAGTGTTCTGATTGGACCACAAGTTCACGTGTCATATTAATCTGGGGGTGTGCACTGCTGGGGCCTGGAGTGTTTTGATTGGACCACCAGTACACGTGTCATATTAATCTGGGGGTGTGCACTGCTGGGGCCTGGAGGGTTCTGATTAGACCACCAGTACATATGTCATAATAATCTGGGGGTGTGCACTGCTGGGGCCTGGAGTGTTCTGATTGGACCACCAGTACACATGTTGTATTAATCTAGGGGTGTGCGTTCCATCAACAGAATGATCCTGGAAAGATGATCTCCCAGAGTGATTACAATGTAGAGGGCGGACTGATGAACAGATCAGAGTAGGGAGTTGGGCCAATGGAGGGAGACAATGCAGTGCAATAGACAATTGTGTCTTTGGGAGGGATGCGAGGACTAACTTAAAATGGAATATTACTCCTGATTTTGTTAAATCCTACTTTATCTGCAAAATAGGAAAGCCCTTGATCTACATACCCACCTACCAAGCAAAACCAGCATTGTTCTACTGCTCAGGTGCCACAGCCCAGGTCCCATGCAGCCATCTTCTTCTTTGACGTCATCAGAGCCCAGCTGCCTGGCAATCCCTGGTGATGTACCCAAACTCTGCCCTCCGGGAGCTTTGTATCTCTGTCCTACAGCCTCCTGGGATATGTGATATGGATGTGGGTGGGTGCAGCATGGTGTGCCGGCAGTAATCAGTCTCAGTCCAGTTCAAATAATGAAACTTGTATTGAAGTAACGGCTCAATGGTACAAAAAGTGCAGTGGAAGACACCCGACTGGGACACTTACAGTTCTGTGAGGCAATGTAAGCGGAACAGATTCTGATGTACTGACAGCGTCTGCCTCAGAGGGTGGAATGCGGTCTGGCGAGTCTGTGTCCAACTTGGGAAGATTCTTATTGAGGATAGCGTGTCCCCGACTTATCCCTACTCATCCAGAATTTTTCCCTACTGGTCTTCATTGTCCCTAGCAGGTGGGTAACCTGTCCCTATTCTAACCACTCGCAAAATGCATGCCAAGCCTGGGAGCCAGGGTCTTAAATAGACTCTGCCTGACCCAAGATGGCCACCAGTGTCACATGGGGAAGCTTCCTAGGAAGCTATAGAGGAGTAAGTTACCCCTGTATTTTAGCGTCACTTACATGCCATGGTTATATGTGGAATTACACCCCAAAATACATTCTGCTACTTCTCTGGAGTATGGTGATGCCACGTGTGAGACTTTTTGGGAGCTTAACCGCGTGCTGAAGCCCGAAATCCAATGACCCCTTTGAAATCCTGAAGATACGTAATTTCCTCATTTCACTTCCTCACAACCTAGCACAGAGGCCCTGAAATGCCAGGATAGAACAAAACCCCTCTAAATTACCCCTTTCTGGATAGTAGACACCCCAAGGAATCTGATAAGAGGCATCGTCAGTATTTTTCAGATCTTATTTTTTTTGTCACAAGGTTTTGAAAAAGAAAAAAAGAAAATTAAAAATACATTTTCGTTTTCTTTCTTCATTTTCCAAAAACTTGTGGCAACAAATGAGATCTGCAGAATACTCACCGTGCTTCTTACCAAATTTCTTGGGGTGTCTACTTTACAAAAAGGGGTCTTTTGGGGGTGTTTTGTTCTATCCTGGCATTTCAGGGCCTCCGAAACTGTGATAAGTAGTCAGGAAGTGTAATGAGGAAATATTTAAAAGCCTCAATGCGGATTTGATTTTGGGGGTCCTGTACGTGGCTATACTGCCATGTGGTATCCCCATACTTAGGAGACGCAGCAGAATGTATTTTGGGGTGTAATTCCATATATACCTATGCCATGTGTGAGCGATATATCATTCAAGTGTCAACTTTGTGTACGTTTTCCAAAAACGCGTGGCACTGCTGATGTGTGTATTCTGAAAGCATGCCCTGCTGCTGTCAGAATACACAGATCAGTGCTGCAGCTGAATGACATTTCTGCAAAGCAAACAACGGTTAACAATAAAACACCAGTCACAACAGAACATTAACTCAATATATCGACAACTATTTTTGTGACCTTTTTTATTTACCTTTTTAATGCTTTTTTTTTTTTTTTTACTTTTTTGTAACTTATAAAAACTAACTATAAACTTTCTAGGCTGTCATTTTAGTGTCTTCCAAAGTGCTATAGCCAGATTCCATCTTTGGAGACCCTGTGTGAATGTGTGCCCTAGACCAGTGATGGTGAACCTTTTTGAGTCCGAGTGCCAAAACTGCAACACAAAACCAACTTGTTTATTTCAAAGTGCCAGTGGGTTAATACCGGTGGTGAGAAGGTTATATATCGCCTCCCAGCCACCTGTTAACTGTTATTATAGAAACCTGAATGCTGTACCTGATGGAACATCCAGCAAGGCAGTGGCAAGCAAGACTCTCAAGCCTGCTTCCATTTGTGTGCATCCACTTCTTGGGCAACGTTCAGGAGATGATGGTGGACGGTCGCGTTATTTACATATGAATGCCGATTTATTTACATATAAATAGTGCTCTGTTTACATGGGAATGTCATATTATTTTCATATTTACAATGGTTGGTGCTGCGCTGTTACGTGTAGTAAATGACCAAAAGGATAAAATCTAAATACTAGATAAAAAACTTGTGATAAATATCAGTCACAGTGAAACCATAAATAAAGTGCTAAGTACTAAGGTACTGTAATGAAGAACATATTCGATGAATAAAAGTCTTAAGAATTGTGGAGGGAGGGCAAAACCAAGTGCTGGGTTCCCTCTACGGCTTGTTCAAATAAAGACAATATATAAAGTCTATAAAGAGCAAAAATTTAGTGCAAATAAGGCAATGTACAGGGTGAATTGTCCTCTTCTGTGCAACCACACCTCAGCGCAAGGTGGCCTCTTACCTTACGGCTGTAAGGTAACAGTGTGTATATATGAAAATGGAAATCCTAGGTCAGTGATGGCAAACCTTAGGACCCCAGATGTTTTGGAACTACATTTCCCATGATGCTCAACTAAACTGCAGAGTGCAAGAGCATTATGGGAAATGTAGTTCCAAAACATCTGGGGTGCCATGGTTCGCCATCACTGTCCTAGGTGGTAGAATAGGTCACAATCGTGGCTTCTTGTAGGTAAACATCCAGGGGGCCTTCCTGTCCTGATAGATTGTGAAGGTATATATATCTACTCCCTTGGAGTCACAGCAATGGTGTTGCTCTCCAGGTTAATACATGTTTAATGTAAGGGGAAAAAAGGGCAATTCCAGATAATATAGTTTGTAAAACCAAATAACTTTTATTCCTAAAACAGCTGTAGCACTCACATTTTAAACAAAGGTAAACAAGCTAAAACACCATGAGCGGCGAGCTCGCACCCCATCCTCACTTCCTGTGCCTGTCTGTCCCTACGCATATCGTCGCAGTCACATGACTTCATAGGGGTTGAAGGACAAGTCACTTTATATATTGTTTTTATTTGCACAAGCAGTAGAGGGAACCCAGCACGAAGTTTCCCTCTCCCTCCACTATTCTTAAGACTTTTATTCATCGAATATGGACTTTATTACAGTACCTTATCACTTTATTTATGGTTTCACTGTGACTGATATTCACGCAAGTTTTTATCTAGCATTTAGGTTTTAGCCTTTTGGTCATTTACTACACGTAACAGTGCAGCAAGATCCATTGTATATATTCCTATCTTGTGGTTATGGACTGACCCTTTCTGTGCTTGCAGCAGTTAATAGCACTCATTTGTTAGGTAGCGAGGGAATATATATTTATACTATTTTCATATTAATCATGGTGCTATTTTTTTAATAATCAGCTCTACACACTGTAGCAGCACTGGGCAGTAATAGTGACAGGCTCAGGGACAGCTGGCGGGAAAGAGAGGGGGAAGAAGCCAGCTTTTAGTTGCTGAAGAAGAGAAACAGTGCAGCGTCCTGCTGCACCAATCCCCCTGTGTACCCCCTCATGGCGGCCCTGAGCGGAGTGATAAGTGTGGAGGGTGACTGCTGAGACCATGGACAGACAGAGGCATGGTGTGAGACCAGCACATTAGAAGCTCACCTGGCTCCAGCATTCAGTATCAGTGTGACTTCCTCCATCCCGGCAGCACCACCTCGTCTCATCCACGCCCACCCCAAACACATCATCCCTGGCACAGAAGCATGTGGGAGATGTAGTTCATGGGGAGTGCTGCGTGGACGAGAAACCTTGTATAGGATGGCCGGTCAGCGTGCGCTCTTCTTCCTTGTGTGCCCACAGAGAGGGCTTTGCATGCCAGCTGTGGCATGCGTGCCATAGGTTCACCATCACTGCCCTAGACTGTACAATGCTGTACCCTATACTAATACTCCACTAGTGTGTGGTAGTGACAGAAGCAGTCCTTGTGGAAGGACAGAAAAAGTGGGTGTCTCTTCTTATTCCATGTCTACTACAGACATATCTTTTTTGGGGTGTTCTTTAGGTCGGGGTATCAGGGAGGGCATCCAAAAAATACCTCTCATGCAGCCAGCTCACTGCATCTGGCTTGGGAGTTTGTGCCACAGCACCTTCTGGATATGAAAGGGCCCTGATGATCTCTTTCTGAAATTTTAGGAAGGATCCACTTCTTCCTGATGCTTTGTATAGTACATAAGCGTTGAACACGGCCAATTGGAATAAATATACAGACACTTTCTGGTACCAGCATCTGGCTTTACGGGAAATTAAGTACGGCCCCATCATTTGGTCATTGAAGTCCACCCCTCCCATGTTAATGTTGTAGTCGTGGACACAGAGGGGCTTCACAACAACATCAGATGCCATACAAATTTGGACTGTCATGTCTGCATGAATGGAAGACAGGAAGAAAACATCCCATTAGTCCTTCCAATTCACTGCGAGTAATTTACCAGCCCACAAGCAGACTTTCTCCCCCTTTTAAGTCAGGTGTTTACAAGCCATTGGGGAAGCCCAGGTGATTAGGTCGCATGGTAGCACAGCAACCAATTCCACAATTAAATAAAAAAAAGTTTAAAAAGTATTACCCTTGCATATTAGTTGTCCAAGTACAAAAGGTACTCCATAAAAAAGGGTGGCATGCTTAGTGGGGAGATACTGTTTGATTGCAAGGTGGCAAGTGAAATGTACGAGGGACTCATCTACACAGATGTTTTGTTGATGCATATACACATCTGCAAATTTCTGGGACAGGTGATTTATAAGGGGCCGAATTTTGAAGAGCCAATCATATTCTGGGTCACCCTGAGTATGACAGATTATTGTATCACTAAAATGCATAAAACGCATTATCGTCTCATATCTATGCCTGGCCATTGCAGCAAAGAAGACGGGCATATGATGAATTGGGTCAGTGGACCAGTATGACTACAATTCATTCTTTTTTTGTAATGCCCATGTTGAGGGTTAGGCCCAAAAAAGTTTTACATTGCAAATTGTCTGGCAAGGGTTGAATTTGGCTTGACACGTACAGTATGTGTATATAACTTTGTTTGGCCCACAATCAAATTATATAGATCTTCCATGAAAAACAGCAAAAAAAAAGGGGGAGTTAAATTTGCTGTTTCCACCTGAATTCCGGGTTGGCCAGTGAATGGGGGAAGTACGGGCACTACAGAATCTGTGGGCTCCCAATCAGGACTTTTAAGCACATTGGAAGGACACTATAGGCTCTATGGGTTTGTCTTCTAATTCTTGGTGGCTGAGGGATGCTACTAGTGCTAGCCACCGCACCAGCTTGGACTGCACTAATGGGACCTGCCACCTCACTACCTTGGACTGCTGCTGTGAAAAATGCCAGGATGTACTAAGCTGCTGGACCTGCCAGTTCACCAGAAGGTAGTGAGGCACTAATACTTGGACTAGTCATGCATTCTGAGCACTTTAGCTACCCGGGGGTCGGGTACTCCTGACCTTAGCAGGGACCTCTTCTCCATCACCTAAGCACCCCCTTGGGGTGACAGGGCTGGGCTCAGCCCTTATTTCTCAAAGCTGGCCGCTCAGCTGTCAGCTAATTGCCAGCTTCTTTCTCTCCACAGTGACTTACCTGTTGATGATATCCTGCTTCTCAGTCCTGCCTACTTAAGCCATCCAGCCCAGATGATCTCTGCCTTCGCCTTGGTCACATCTCTAGAGATTCTCTCCTGTGTTCCTGTTAAAGACTTGCTTGGCTGACATTCCTTCTGGCTCCAGATCCTGCTTGCTGTTCTACTACGCTCATTTCTGGCTCCCTGATGTTTTGGCTTGTCTGACTATCCCTTCAGTTCCTGAACTCTGGCTATGTTTTGACTACGTTTACTCTGTTTACCTTTTTATTATTATTAAACAAGTGTGATTTATCTGTACTTCTGTCTCAGTCTGATTCATGGTTTCTGACAGGATGCTGCTTCTCTACAGGTTCATATTCTGAGGTTGATTCTGTCGGAGAGGCTTCCCCTTCGCTCTCAGCTGATATACTCAGAATCCTGTAGGCCTCTTCACTAGTGTACCTTGGTTGGGACATTTTGGGCACTAAATTTACAGGTACCTAGTGCGACTCACGGGAAAAAGAGCTCCTGGCTGTCAGGGACTGCTTGAACCGCTACAAATAAATGTCACCTGCTAGTGCTAGCAGAGGTCAGGCCTGATCTTTCTTTTTTTTTTACAATAGATTTTTATTGAAGGAATTTTCTTAACAATACAGATTGACATTGTCACGATAGTAATTGTGACTAACTTCTTTGCAATAGTTTTTAAGAATATTCTTATACAAATACAGTAATTGATAGTCTGTACCAGCCTACCCCTATTGGGTTCAAACTGTAGGCATGGATAGGCCATCAATTGCGTTAATTAGTTGAATACAGAAAATTGTAAGGAAAATAAAAAAAAAACAAAAAACAAAATATATACATATATATACATACATATATATATATACATACATATACACATACATACATCTAAATTAACTGAACAAAACTTGTTGCATAGGTTAATAAAGTGGGTCCAGGATGATATACTACATCTGAGGTGTGTTTATATATGACTTCAGTGTACTTCCAACTTGTCTTAAGATTATATATTACATTGTTTTAAGTAATTGGATGCTTTGGGATGGGATATCCAAGTACTCCATTTCTTTCTAAATGTAATGGTGGAATAGTTTTTATAAGCCAGCATTAATTCGTATTGGGCCTGTGTGTTAATTCTGGCTATTACTGTCGATAAATTGGGTGCATTACTGGATTTCCAGAGGCTGGATATAGTGAGTCTTGCTGCTATTAGTGTGTGGAATACAATTGTTCTGAATTCTTTAGGATATATATCTAAATTAATACCTAGCAAGGCTGTGGCAGGATTTAGTTTATTTAGGATGCCCGTAAGGTCTGCAATGAAGGAAGTTATTGAATTCCAGAAGCTTTGCAAACTTTTACAGTTCCATAGAATGTGTAAAAGGTTACCCGTCTGATCATTGCATCTCCAGCATAAATTAGATGTAGAGGGATATATTTTTGATAATCTATATGGGGTCAGATACCACCTATTGAGTATTTTTTGTGCATTGTCCCAGTGCTCGATACATGCTGATGACTTGCTAGATATATGAATGGCTTTTTTCCATTGTTCCCAGGTAAATTTTTGTTCTAGATCTCTCTCCCATTTAATCATGTGTGTGTTTTTATTGTCAAATGGGTGAGTCGATAATAGATCATAAAAAAGAGAAATTCCTTTTATTGATAGTTGATTTTGACGTGTGAAAAATTGCCATATAGTTAAAGGGATTTCTACAGGGTTAGTCGGGTTGAAATCTTTTAGTTTGGTTTGTTTCCTCAATTTATTTAGAGTGATCTCTTTATAATGCAAGGGTAAATTTACGTAAAGATGATAACCTTCTTTAACCCATTCGTCAGAATTTAGACGTATTTTACAATAATTGATTGCTCCTGTCGGAATCATTAACTTGCTTTTATTTTGGATATTTTTCGTTTTTGAAAGTATATGTTTCCAAGCTATTAATGTGGTTCTTATACTGAGTAGTTTAGGTATATTAATCTTTGGTAGTATAGCGTAAGCTATTGCTAGGGCATACAGGTCGTGTCTTTTTGTGACTTGTTTCTCTATGTTTAGCCATAGTTTGTCTTCCGTGTTGTTAAACCAATATCTCATCTGATCTAATAAGGTTGCATAATAGTAGTTTTTGATGTCAGGTAGGTTCATTCCTCCTAAAGATTTTCTGGTAGTGGAAAATGCCACTCTGGGTTTCTTTCCATTCCATATGCACCTTTTAAGTTTTGTATTCAGTTGCGTGAAAAATTTGGACTGGATTGGGATGGGTAAACATCTAAAATGGTATAGTATTTTAGGGAGGGTTTGCATTTTAAATGCGGCTATTTTCCCTACCCAAGAAAGTTGTGTTTTTTGTATGTTTTGTAAATCTTTGTTGACTAGGTCTAAAAGGTGGGGGTAATTAGCTTCGTATATTTTGGTTGGAGGGTAGGTAAGTTGTATTCCCAAATAGCTTATTGTGCAGTTATCCCAGTTAAAGCCATTTTTCTTGCGTAGTGTATTGATTAGTGTCTTGGGAATGTTCATAGGGAGAGCATAGCATTTGTTTTGGTTTATTTTATAGTATGATACCTCCCCAAATTTATCTAGTAATTTTTGAGCTTCAGGTAGGGAAGAGGTAGGATTGGTTAATGTAAGTATGATGTCATCTGCGAATAATCCTACTTTATGTTCATATCGTCCTATAGTTATACCTTTAATGTTGGGGCTTGATCTTATATATTCCGCAAGTGGTTCTATTGCTAGTGAGAAAATTAATGGGGATAGTGGGCATCCTTGTCTGGTTCCGTTGGTAAGGGGGAAAGTTTTAGAAATTATACCTGATGTGAGTACTTTGGCCGTAGGATGAGAGTATAGTGCCATAATTGCCGAGTGGATGAATCCTTGAAATCCGAATTTGTCTAAAGTTTTGGAAATGTATATCCAGTGCATTCTATCGAACGCCTTTTCTGCATCTAATGTTAGAAGTAAGGAGGGAGTTCGATCAGTATGAATTTGGTCAATTATATTAAGAATTCTTCTAGTGCTGTCTGGTGCTTGTCTCCCTTTAGTGAATCCTACTTGGTCGGGTCCTATTAGTTGGGGGGTTATGTTTACTAATCTGTTGGCTAGGATTTTTGCATAGATTTTTAGGTCAGAATTTAATAATGAAATGGGTCTATAATTTAGAGGGGATGAGGGGTCTTTACCCTGTTTCGGTATTGTTATTATAATTGCTTCCAATAGTTCTTTGGGAAAAGAATTAGAGTTAGCTAGATGGTTATACATGTTAGTTAGATATGGAACTAGAGTTTCTTTGAAGGCCATGTAATATTCCGCTGATAGGCCATCAGCTCCTGGTGTTTTGTTTTTGGGTAGTTCTTTGATTACTTTAAGGGTTTCTTCAGGTGATATTGGTTTATTCAATCGTTCTAGATCAATAGGGTCGATATTTGGTAATTTTATATTATCTAAGAATTTTGTTATATTGTCTAGGTTAGGTTGGGGCGTATTGCTTTCATCTTTTAGGTTGTATAGTGACTCATAGTATTGTGCAAATGTATCTGCTATTTCTTGGGGGTTGATTACTACTTTACCGGAGGTATGATGTGTTAATTTATGTATTTTATTCTTTATTTGGCGTTGCCGGAGTTGGGAGGCTAGTAGTTTCCCTGCTTTGTTGTTCTGGGAGTAATAGTTTACTTTCATTTTTTTTAAAATTTTGTCTTGGTCCGATATTAGAATGGCTCTTAGTTCAGATCTTAGTTGAGTAAGACGGTGATCTAGGTTAATGTCTTTGGGGTTTTTTTTGTGTAATTCTTCTAATTTGGCTATGTCTTTTAAGATATTATTTACCATATTGGTTTTCTTTTTTTTTTCCCTCGTTGCTGCCTGTATAAGGAGGCCTCTAGCATAGGCTTTGTGTGTACACCATAGAGTAGTGCAGTTTATCGGTTCTTTATCATTAATTACAAAAAATTCCTCCAAATTTTTTCTCAGAACCGACAAGTGATTCTCCTGCGAAAGAATAAAGGTGTTATTTCTCCATATGTAGCTATTCGAGCAAGGTAACCCTTGGTTAATTTCAAGTGTGATTGGTGCATGGTCGGACCAAGTTATATTGTGGATGCAGGCTTTAGTGATCTTTGGCAGGAGAAGCTTGTCGGCAATGAAGTAGTCTATTCTAGAATAGGATTTGTGAACATGTGAAAAAAAAGTGAAGTCCCTTTCCGTTGTGTGCATGCATCTCCAGGCATCATACATGTCTTCTGAGGCAAAAATGGGAGATAATCCCTTCCTGGAGATAGTTCCTTCCTTGGAGGTGTCCATAACGGGGTCCATAGGTGCATTGAAGTCGCCGCAGAATATAAGATTTCCTTTCTGTATTTTCCTTGTTTTCTTGAGAATCTTTTGGATGAATTGATGCGGATTTTTATTGGGAGCATAGATGTTCACAATTGTGTAGATTACATTGTCTATTGAAGCCACCAAGATTATGTATCTGCCTTGAGTGTCGGTTATTAGGTTGATAAGCTTGAAAGAGATAGTGTCTTTGATTGCTGTTATCACTCCTTTTTTCTTTTTTTTGCAGCTGGATAAGAAGATATGAGGAAATTTGTGATGGTTGAATTTAGGAGTTTTATCTAGTGCGAAATGGGACTCCTGGATGCAAATGATGTCACATTCATGTTTTAGGGCATCCGTCCACAGAGCTCTTCTTTTGTAAGGGCTGTTAAGTCCTTTTACATTTAATGAGTAGAGTTTAAGATTCATTGTAGTTTCGTGTGCACTTGCTGAAAGTAGTCGTATGTTTTATATACAGATAAGTTGTAAAGGTAATGTATTTGATGTAGATATGTTTTTCATCCAGTAGATGGTGGTGTTGGACCATAAATTCAATATAAGTGGTTTTAAAGAGATGAGAATAAAAAACACAGTCTTTTAACTCAAACATAAAAAGGTAGAAAAAATTAAAGAGTTGCGGGGCAACTCTAGTGTACATTGAACTTGTACTAATTTCCAGGGGTTACAGGGAAAAACACGGGGTGAATCAGGTATCAGGATCCCTGATCTTCAGTAAAAGAAAAACCTTGGATCTTTAATCTTGGAGGAGTTTTAATCTCCAGAAAAAAAAAAGACAGCAGCATGTCGCTATATACAGGGTATTCATCTGTGATTTTTTTGCCAGTCTTGTGGCATTTTTCCAGGTGTGGATTTATCCGATGTGATGACTTCATCTTTTGGGAGAATGCCCCATGAACGTAAGATTTTCAAACCTTGCTCCAAGTTGTTGATCGAGTATGAGGTGCCTTTATGTTCTACGAGTATTTTCGTAGGGAATCCCCATCTGTAAATCATGCTGTGATTCCGTAGGATCTTGGTAATTGAGTTTAGGTTCTTACGTGCCAGGATCGTAGCTTGTGAGAGATCTGCATATAAGACAATACCTGTGTATGGGTCAGGTAGTGGAGAGTTTCGTCGTGCGTATTGCATCAGTTGATCTTTCACTTCATAGAAATGTATTTTGGCTATGACGTCTCTTGGTAGTTTTTCTGAAATGTGAGGCGGTTTGGGCAATCTATGAGCTCTGTCGATTTCTAGTTGTTGATGTGGGATTGTTGGGATTAATTTTTTAATCATGTCTTTAAGAAATCGCTTCAGTTCCGGTGGTTTAACATTTTCAGGTATGCCTCTGAATTTCACGTTATTGCGTCTTGCGCGATCTTCTAAGTCTGCCATTTTCATTTTGAGATGTTTAACTTCATCTTCTAATTCAAAGTGAGAATCGACCATTTCATTGTGGGCAGATGTAAATTCACACATTTTATTTTCTACATAGTCCACTCTCTCTCCTAACGCATCAATTTCCATTTTTGATTTCTGCATGAAATTTAACATATCATATTGTAGTGCGCCTCTTAGGGAGATTATCATATCTTTTATAGTGGAGTCCAATATGGGTTGTCCTGCTGTGGGGATTGCATTCAGCTTCTCATCATATGGATTTATATCTGGTGTGTAATTATTATCTTGTGTGGGATTATTACCTTCAGCAGAAGAAATCCTCCTTCTTTGTTTGAGAGGGCTTGTAAATTCAGCCTGTGTGTCAAGGCTGCTATACCGCTGCTGACCACTGTGTGTCTCCTCTTCCTCTCCTGAGTCTGCAATGTTGTGTACAGAGCTGTGATGAAGGAGGGAGGAGTCAGCGCCATCTTTGATCTCCTGTGTCCTGGACGGACCGAGGAATTCACCTAATTTGCGGGGTCCCTCTCTGGTCTTTCGTTTTGCTGACATTATCATCAGGTTGCCGCCGCTTTCCGGATTCGGGGTATGTCTCCAGGGCTTTTCTGTTGCTTTGTGTGTAGCTCAGGGATGTCCGTGATTACAGAGGTCCCTCACAGTGCAGCCAGCTCGTTCTGCAGCTAGCCACGCCCCTAGGCCTGATCTTTCTAATGCTGCGGTTTTGTATGCAATGTATCACAGGTGACATGATCTACTGACACTTGTTGGGTGGGGAGGAAGGGCTAAACGCAAGTGCTGGCAGTGAATGGGGCTGATCATTACGTTTTTGGGGACACTATACTAAGAGGTCACTAATATAGTTCTGATTGTGAACAATATATTGATCCGTACAGACACTATAATAGTAATGACGGTGATCAGTGACCTATAGCATGAGTGCGATAGTGTGCGGGTAATCTAACACTAGCTGACCCTGGCTGGGAAGGGCACTAACTGACCCTGATGCTATATGATGTTGCTAGTGGCAGTAATACAGTGAACTGCTCTTGTAAGGAATGGCAGCGGGGGTCAGCGAGGGGACACACACATGTGCACTCTGAATTTGGAAGTATCGAGCGAAGTACTGGTACGTTGCTTTGCCTGCAGTATATTGTGGGCAGTCAGGTGGACAGCAACTAGTTAAATAAACATCTTCTGACACTTAGGGGCCTAGTTATAAAAACTTTGCATTGAAATTCACCCAATGAAAGTTCATGTACATTCCATCTGTGTGAATGTGGGTAAAAAAATAATGTTATTAGACTATTTGTTGTGCTTTTTGACTGATTTTCATTGAATTAAAATGGAAAATACGGCATAAAAGTGATTGGAACTTCTATACAGCTGCAGATCATTTTTACAGCACATGGAAGGGCCCCCATCCAACCACCGGTCCCGGGCTCTTCAGTTCCACCGGGGAGTCTGGGACCACTGGAAGCGGTTGGGTCAACTGCACAAAAAGGAGAAATAAGAACATCCATTCCTCCATCTCCTCTATGTTCAATGAAGCCAGAAATGACAAGGATTTCATCTCTTCCGGTGTTGGTTCGGTGTTTATTCGGCCGATACTCCAGAAATGCTGCAGATTTCTGTTTCATTTGTTTCTTGGAGGGCAAAGGAGGGATCAGGGGTCTGATCTCTCAATAAAGAGGACCTATCACTGTCCAAGCTATCACACGGGATCAAGGGATGTTGTTAAACACCTTGTGATAGTAATCAAGTTGAATAATAAAAAAAAAAAAGATTTAAACTAAATAAATGAAAACTTAAGGCAGCCCATCCCCCCATATTCTTGCGCAAATGCAAATGTAGGTCCAGCACACGTATGTAAATAGTGATTGCACAAAACATGTGACGTATCGCAGCGAATGTCAATTATTCTAGTGCCAGAGATCAGATTTTAACTCTAAACTGATAATCTATAAATGCTTTCACAGTGTCACCTATGGAGAATTTTAGGTACCGCAGTTTGTCACCATTTCAAAGGAGTGAGCAATTTTAAATCTTGACATGTTTGGAATCTATTTACTCGACGAAACATCATCTTTTATATTTTACCAACAAATTGGGTATGTTATTGTGTTTGCTTTAAAATTAATTTAAGCGCGTTTTTTTTTCCTGAAAATTTGCGTTTGATGAATGCACATATATTGTGCGACATAAACAATTGCAACAACCACAATGTTATTCTCTGGGGCCTTTGCATTCAGAAAATGTATAATGTCTGGGAGGTCTAAGAAATTGCAGTGAGCAGTAAGTGGTTATAATTGTTGATGTTAAAAAAATGGTTGGATTAATACTGTTGGTTTAATGAACTTATGTTCTTCGATGTCTACTGTACTCATAAGTCCATGAGTATGATCTCGAGTATTAGCATGAAACCATGCCTAACGATGAAAGCTATGGGGTCTAAATTTAAAAAAAATTGCTGGACAAGGGTAACAAGCATTCGTCCAGCTGTGACAAAGTTTGGCCATAATTTAATTAACACATTGATTTCCTATGATCACCAGCTCCTTCTAGTGGCCATAAAAAAGGTATTTTTCCTGAAATACCCGTATCAGGAAAAATAATGCAATGTTACATTATGACCACTAGATGGAGCCAAAGATTAGAGGAAATCACTGTATGACATAAAATATGAACCATATTCATGACGGCTGGGTAAATCACATTTTCAACTAATATTTTTAAAACATTAGACCTCTAAGTGTTTGGGAAATCTTACACCACAAAATTTACTCAGAACTCAAAAGGTAATGACTCCATTTTTATTTTTATCTTGCAATCAATGGCCAACACGGTACAACACTTCATCTATGTCTTTGGTGATCTCTGATGTCCTTATGAACTGTTTCTTACATGATGAAGATCAGCCATGGAGTATATCTGAGGTGTATATCAGGGTGTGCTTCTTCCCCACATGAGAGCTGTGATGTTCAGCAACATTCATATATAAGACATTTCCCGCACTCAAAGCACTAATACACCTCAAGGATTGTGTGGGATCCCTGATGTACAGGAGGACAGGACTTCAATGAGGAACAATTCCCTCACTCAGGATAGGAAAGTGGCTTCTCCCCCGTGTGAGATCTCTGATGTCTGTAAAGATTGGACTTCTGTAATAAAACATGTGTGAGACCTCTGATGTATAACAAATACTCATTTTTCTCACATTCAGAACACAAAATTGGCCTTGCCCGCTGTGTGAGACCTCTGAAGATGTTTGTAAAGAGTGGACTTCTGTGAAAAACTTTTGCCGCACTCAGAACAGGAATATGTCTTCTCGCTTGTGTGAGATCGCTGATGGCGGTAAAGATACGACTTCTGTGAAAAACATTTCCTGCACTCAGAACAGGAATATGGCTTCTCCCCCGTGTGCAATCTCTGATGTGTGTTAAGATTGGACTTCCGTGAAAAACATTTCCCGCATTCAAGACAGGTATACGGCTTCTCCCCTGTGTGGGATCTCTGATGATTATACAGAGAGCACTTCAGTGAAAAACATTTCCTGCAATCAGGACAGGAATATGGTTTCTCCTCCATATGAGACCTCTGATGTCGGGAAAGATTGGACTTGTCTGAAAAACATTTCCCACACTCAGGGCAGGAATATGGCTTTTCCCCCGTGTGAGACCTTTTATGTTTGTAAAGACTGGAATGCGTTGAATAACATTTCCCGCACTCAGAACAGGAATACAGCTTTTCCCCCGTGTGAGACATCTGATGTACAACAAGTCCTGATTTTTGTACAAAACATTTCCCACACTCAGGACATGAATACGGCTTCTCACCCATATGCAATCTCTGATGTCTGGAAAGATGTGACTTGTGTGAAAAACATTTCTCACAATCAGCACAGGAATATGGTTTTTCCCCTGTGTGCAATCTCTGATGACTGTAAAGACTGAACTTTTGTGAAAAACATTTCCCGCACTCAGAACAGGAATATGGTTTCTCCCCCGTGTGAGATCTTTGATGTTTGACAAAATCAGATTTTTGTGCAAAACATTTCTCGCACTCAGAACATGAATATGGCTTCTCACCCGTGTGAGATCTCTGATGTCTGTAAAGATGGGACCTTTCTGAAAAACATTTCCCACACTGAGGACAGGAATACGGCTTCTCACCTGTGTGAGATCGTTTATGTACATTAAGATGGGATTTAAAATAGAAACACTTCCCGCACTCAGTACAGGAAAACCTCTTATCCGTTGGAAGGACGGCACCGTCCCTCACAGTCTGAGGTTCCTCAGGATCAGAGGAATACGATGGTCCATCTACACTGTGTGGTGCCGGATGGACATTTGAGGTAGTCGTGTTTTCTCCTGGACTATACTGTGTGATGTCCTCATCTTCTACTTTACAGTCTGGAGACAAAGTGAGACAATCCTCTGAGGTTTTCCTCATCTCCCGTCCATCTACTAAAATAGAAATAAAAAGATTATTACTAGACATGAGCAGATTGGTTCCCCTAAACCAGGACTCCGCCCACATCAGGCAGCTTTGTCTCTGAGGATCTTACAATTCCACCCTCAAGGTAACTAGTAAATGGGTTCTCTGATCTCCTACCAGTTCAATTCTTTATTCATGGACCTTAGTCAGAGAATGAGGAAACAATGAAAACTGTCTTTTATAGGAGTGACAGTGATGAGGGGATTATAGGACGAGTGTCCCCACCCCCTCTATCACTCATTGCCATCTTCCCAACACAAGAAGTACTACACTTCCATATTTAGTCCATGATTAAGTCATGAATAACAGCGGGGCTGAGCCCCACCAGAGGTCAGAGAGTGAGGTCAGAGAGTAAGGGGGAGAACAACCAAGATAAAGACTGGACTAATCCTGAAGACCACCATCATTGGGTTATTGATTCCTCCCTCATTATCACTTTCTGTTTAAGGTTCCAAAGTTTGAGGAGGTTATCACATTATTATCAACGTTTAAAAGTCTGTGCTCCATTCAAATCATCAGATATAAAATGTCCAGCTGGTAAAAAATGGGTGCAAAAGAAGTAAGGACTATGTAATGTACAATTTATTATATGGGATACAAAAGATATCACTATACAGTATAAGAATAATGTAATGTACAACGTACAGTTTATAGTGGTCAGGACTAGTGATGGGTGAATGGTTCGGTCCAAGCATAAGCAAAAACTCACCCATTTGGGTGTTCACCGAGCAACCAAATTTTCTGTGCGCTCGGCGGGATGTTCGCCCACCAACCGCACAGTCAATGGGTTGTTAAGGAGCGGGGCCAGGAAGCTGGCCTCCGTGTCCTTAACAACGAACGAGTCATCAGCTGTCAGCGGGATTCCCTGCTGACAGCTGAATGTAAAAAAAATAATTGCTGGCCAAAAAAAAAAAAAAAAAAACGGGGATAAAAATGATGTGGGGTCCTAATATTTACCAGGCCCTTTGGGTCTGGTATGGTTCTTAAGGGGAACCCCACACCACAATTAAAAAAAAACAAAAACTGTGTGGGGGCTCCCCAAAATCCATTACTGACCCTTATCTGAGTATGCAGCCTGGCAGGCCAGGAAAGGGGGGGCGAGCGAGTGCTTCCCCCTCCTTAACTATACCAGGCCACATGCTCTCAACATACGGGGGTGCTTTGTGGCAGGGGGAACTCTGCTCACCCCAACCCAAAGCACCGAGTCTGCATGTTGATGGGGAAAAAGGCCTCTTCCCCACAACCCTGGATGGTGGTTGTGGGGGTCTGTGGGCAGGGGGCTTATCTGATTCTGGAAGCCCTCTTTAACAAGGGGCCCCCAGATCCCACCCCACCCCACATGTGAATGGGTATGGGGTACATTGTACCCCTACTCGTTCACCAGAAAAAAAAGAGTAAAAATAAAGACATGAGCCAGTTTTTGACAATGCCGTTATTAAAAAAAATAGAAATAAAGAAACAACGTCCTTCGATGTAGATCCATCGTCAATCATGACACCCACTGCACCTCCAGACCCCCAAAAAAAGAGAAAAAAAATGCTCCGCCCGTGAGGAAGGCTGATCGGCAAATGCCTGATCCTCCATCTGATAGTTCTTAAATAGGTAAGGGGCGGGGCCACCCAGTGAAGTCACCTGGGGCCCCCCTCTTTGTGACATCACTGACCGGTGCATATTAGGTTTTTGACATCACAAGGGGAGGGGCCACAGGGGTGCAGTCACCAGGTGGCCCCGCCCTTTACCTATTTAAGAACTGTCAGACGGAGGAGCAGGCATTGGGCTGGTAGAGCGTTTTTGTTTTGGTCTGGCCGTGCGGGGGGGGGCGTTGTGACTGACGATGCATCTACATTGTGCTGCGTGCTCAGATAAGGGTCTGGTATGGATTTTGAGGGAGACCCCATGCCTTTTTTTTTTTATTTTGGCGTGGGGTTCCCCTTAAAATACACACCAGACCTGAAGGGCCTGGTATGGATTGGGGGGATCCCCACGCTGTTTTTTTTTTACATTATTGTTTTGTGGGAAATGGCTTGCAGCTGGGAAAATCAATTCAAATGTCATTTTTTTTCCTTTATATACATCAGTTTTGCTGCAGCAGGTTCTATACACTGTACAGATGCACCACTTTACAGGCAGACTAAGGGGACCTCCAGGCACTATATTTAAAGGATTTTTTCATTTTTATTGTTCTACTTTAACCTGTTGCCGCCCGCCCACCGTCATATGACGTCATGGACTTTGAGCGGGGATATCTGAATGATGCCTGTAGCTACAGACATCATTCGGATATTGCTGTTTTCATACACCATAAGAATGATCATTCCGCTGCTTGATCCTTCTTACGGGAGGTGAGAGGGGAAGTCCCCCCTGCCGCCACCCTCCGGTGCTTCTACTGACTTACTGATACGATCTGTGAGTCGGAGAATGGATCCGCCGGCCCCGGATGTTGATCATAGGGATTTTCAGGGGACCAGATGGTCGCCGGAGTCTCTATGATCGTCGGAGGCCAGGCACGATGTTATGATGTCACGCCCGGCCTCTGCATTAAAAAAAACAGCGCTGCCTTGGCTGGGAAGCCGTGATCGTTTTTTGTTTTTTTTAATTTCAGGCTTTCCAGCCTAGTGGTGAGATGTGGGGTCTTATTGACCCCATATCTCACTGTAAAGAGGACCTGTTATGTCATATTCCTAATACAAGGGATGTTTACATTCCTTGTAATAGGAATAAAAGTGATCAAATTTTTTTTTTTTCAAAAAAGTGTCAAACTAAAAAAAAGAATGTATAATTGACAATAAATTATTATTTTTTTTAAAGCGCCCCTGTCCCCGTGTGATCGCACGCAGAAACGAACGCAAGTCCCGCCCACAAATGAAAAGTCCCGTAAGTCCCGCCCACATATGAAAATGGTGTTCAAACCATACATTTGAGGTATCGACGCAAAAAATGTTTATATATGGTCTCATTTTGTCTCACCCATGAATGATGCCACCAACCCAGCAGAAGGCCTGGCAACAGGGCAGAGTGCTGCTGGCCTATGCCCTCAACTAACAAAGATGCGGTCTCCATCTGTATACCCCAGGGATGCTGGGCAGTCTGCCCAGATGCTTAACAGCATGATGGAGTGAGCCCAGTCACTCTGTCTTCTCTCCATCGGCTGAAAGGAATTTATTTGGGGTACTGTGTGGATACCAGCATTGGAACTACTGACTAACTTAAACTTCAAGTCAACCCGTCTAGGGTCTCCTCCTGTGTTAGTCTGCTGCCGAAAGGGGAGAGATGTCTGACGAGAGTCACTTTGGGCGGGGGGCCTGTGGAACCCAGAATCCCTTGGGGAGGTTGGGAAACCCTTGTTTAAGCTCCCTATGTCTAAGTCACCCTGTGTCTCTGATAGGGGCACAGGGTGACCGAAAAATCCAGTCTGATCTGTACTAATCGGACTCACTGTACAACCACACTGAAATGTTATATTATATATATATCACACACACACAGTGGGGCAAAAAAGTATTTAGTCAGCCAGCAATTGTGCAAGTTCTCCAACTTAAAAAGATGAGAGAGGCCTGTAATTGTCATCATAGGTATACCTCAACTATGAGAGACAAAATGTGGAAACAAATCCAGACAATCAATCACACTGTCTGATTTTTGAAAGAATTTATTTGCAAATTATGGTGGAAAATAAGGATTTGGTCAATATCAAAAGTTCATCTCAATGCTTTGTTATATATCCTTTGTTGGCAATGACAGAGGTCAAACGTTTTCTGTAAATCTTCAAAAGTTGTCACACACTGTTGCTGTTATGTTGGCCCATTCCTCCATGCAGATCTCCTCTAGAGCAGTGATGTTTTGGGGCTGTCGCTGGGCAACACAGACTTTCAACTCCCTCCAAAGGTTTTCTATGGGGTTGAGATCTGGAGACTGGCTAGGCCACTCCAGGACCTTGAAATGCTTCTTACGAAGCCACTCCTTCATTGCCCGGGTGGTGTGTTTGGGATCATTGTCATGCTGAAAGACCCACCCACGTTTCATCTTCAATGCCCTTGCTGATGGGAGGAGGTTTGCACTCAAAATCTCACGATACATGGCCCCAATTATTCTTTCATGTACACGGATCAGTCGTCCTGTTCCCTTTGCAGAGAAACAGCCCCAAAGCATGATGTTGCCACCCCCATGCTTCACAGTAGGTATAGTGTTCTTTGGTTGCAACTCAGCATTCTCTCTCCTCCAAACATGACGAGTTGTGTTTCTACCAAACAGTTCTACTTTGGTTTCATCTGACCATATGACATTCTCCCAATCCTCTTCTGGATCATCCAAATGCTCTCTAGCAAACTTCAGAAGGGCCCGGATATGTACTGGCTTAAGCAGGGGGACACTTCTGGCACTCCAAGATCTGAGTCTCTGGCGGCGTAGTGTGTTACTGATGGTAGCCTTTGTTACGTTGGTCCCAGCTCTCTGCAGGTCATTCACTAGGTCCCCCCGTGTGGTTGTGGGATTTTTGCTCACCGTTCTTGTGATCATTTTGACCCCACGGGGTGAGATCTTGCGTGGAGCCCCAGATCGAGGGAGATTATCAGTAGTCTTGTATGTCTTCTATTTTCTAATTATTGCTCCCACAGTTAATTTCTACACACCAAGCTGCTTGCCTATTGCAGATTCAGTCTTCCCAGCCTGGTGCAGGTCTACAATTTTGTTTCTGGTGTCCTTTGACAGCTCCTTGGTCTTCACCATAGTGGAGCGTGACTGTTTGAGGTTGTGGATAGGTGTCTTTTATACTGATAACAAGTTCAAACAGGTGCCATTAATACAGGTAATGAGTGGAGGACAGAGGAGCCTCTTAAAGAAGAAGATACAGGTCTGTGAGAGCCAGAAATCTTGCTTGTTTGTAGGTGACCAAATACTTATTTTCCACCATAATTTGCAAATAAATTATTTCAAAAATCAGACAATATGATTGTCTGGATTTGTTTCCACATTTTGTCTCTTATAGTTGAGGTATACCTATGATGACAATTACAGGCCTCTCTCATCTTTATAAGTGGGAGAACTTGCACAATTGGTGGCTGACTAAATACTTTTTTGCCCCACTGTGTATGTATGTATATATATATATATATATATATATATATATATATATATATATATATATATATATATATATATATATATATATATATATATATATATATATATATATAAATATTCATACACACACAGTAGTATATTGTCTCATTTTGTTGTGTACTCTTTGCTGTGTCGTTTTGGTGTGGCTGTATTCAATTGTTCTATTGTGTCTAGGGTTGTCCCGATACCGATACTAGTATCGGTATTGGCACCGATACCAAGCATTTGCCCAAGTACTTGTACTCGGGCAAATGCTCCCGATGCTTCCGCCGATACCTTGACTGTCAGCGGTGATGGACGTGTGGGGGAGTTACAAGCTTCTCCCCCCGCGGCTTTCAGCTGCTTAGTGACATACAGCGGTGATCGGTGCTTGTAATTCCCCCACACGCGATCACCGCTGACTGTCACCTCCTCCTCCTTAGTCCTCCTCCGTTCCTCTGTCCCCCTCCGCTGTCCTGCTCCATTGCTGTGTCCCCCTCCGTTCCTCTGTCCCCCCCCCCGCTGTCCTCCTTCTTTGCTCTGTCCCCCTCCGCTGTCCTCCTCCGTTCCTCTGTCCACCTCCCGCTGTCCTTCTTCTTTGCTCTGTCCCCCTCCGCTGTCCCCATCCGTTCCTCTGTCCCCCTCCGCTGTCCCCATGCGTTCCTCTGTCCCCCTCCGCTGTCCCCATGCGTTCCTCTGTCCCCCTCCGCTGTCCCCATCCGTTCCGGCTTTCCGTTGTCCCCCTCTCTCTTCGTCTGTCCCCTCCGTTCTGCTGTCTCTCCGCTGTGTGTATGGAGAGAGTCAGCTGACTCTTTCCATTCACATAACTGAAACATTGTAATCTCCTGTGATTACGATGTGTCAGTTTATGAATGGAGAGAAGCCGCTGTCTTCTCTCCATTCATTCTCAGTGCAGCTGACGCTGCAGAGAAAGGGACTGGGGAATCTATCCTCAGTCTATTTCTCTGTCTCAAGGGGGAGATATCAGAGGTCTGTTAAGACCCCTGATATCTCACCAAAGCCCCCCAACAGGGCTGATTAAAAAAAAAAAAAAAAACACACACATAGTGCAATAAAGAATAAAAAAAAAAAAAAAAATTGTAAAAAATAATAAATGTAAATGAAAAAAACCAAAACAAAAAACACACACACAGACACCGTTCACTATACCCCCACCCCCACCCTCAAAAAAAAAAAAAAAAAAAACTGTCACGTGACATTAAAAAAAAAGTATCGGTAATCGGTATCGGCGAGTACTTGAAAAAAAGTATCGGTACTTGTACTCGGTCCTAAAAAAGTGGTATCGGGACAACCCTAATTGTGTCTTTAGATATTATAGGATGTGTGTGTGTGGGGGGGGGGTCCTCCAACAGCTCTCCCTGCTGACTGTATTATCTGTGTACCTGTGTTTCAATAAACAGTTCATGCTGAGCAACCAAATGAGTACTGCCTTGTTATTGGTTGCCAGTGGTTTGGAATATCTGATATCTATATTCAGACTAGGAGGAAGCGGTATATGACGGAAGCACTGAAGCGGAGTGTGGGATGTTTCATTACAAGGAGGAGCCACGGGCACCGCTGAGGGACCCCAGAAGAGGAGGATTGGGCCACTCTGTGCAAAACCAACCGCACAGTGGAGGTAAGTATGACATGTTTGTTATTTTAAAAAAAGCATCCTTAAAATCACTGCTGTTTTAAAAATTATAGGTTTTAAAAAATGTTTTGTATTGACACATGTCCCCCAGGGCAGTACCCAGACCCCCATACCCTTTTTATAGCCAATAACTTGCTTATAAGCCTTCAAAATAGGGACTTTTTGATTTTCATGTTCAGGTCCCATAGACTTTAATATAGTTTTTGGATTGGGGTCAAACTTTTTCCCTGTTCAGGAGTTCTGATGCGTAAGAACTGTTCAGCCCATCTCTAGTCGGGACTCATAATATTGGTATTTAGTAAGCAGTGGAAGCTTAAATGTTTACATGAGACAAGTTGCAGAGATCCCACACCGCTGCCTCCCATCTCCTGAGACTGCACTCAGTGACTTGGGTCTGAGACTATACAGACATATCACTCCACCCGACACAGCCAGCAGACAACAGAGCAAGTGACTCTGGGGGAATTGTTCTGTCAGAGATCTTGCTAGACCCGGGCATGGGTAGAAGACCCAAAGAACATACCTCAGGTGCCAAGGTCAATCAACACCTATTGTGAAATCGACATTTTAATTCCAGCTGAACCCCAGAATCTCCATAAATTCAGTCTAGATACATAAATTGTGTCTGTAGCACAGAGAAGGAAGACTATCCAAGAGAAATACAGGAATACAGAATGGGGAACACAGCTCAGGAAAGTGACCAGGGGATTACAGGCTGATATCACCCAGTCCTTGCCCTACTCTGGACCAATCTGAACCTTGCTAAAAAGGCATAAATTGGGATAAAATATTAGGAACAAAGAATACGGAGGAGAGATGGGTTTGCTTTAAGAGCATATTAAATAAGGGCATTAGCCAATGTATCCCATTGGGTAATAAATTTAAAAGAGCGAACAAAAGTCCTGGATGGCTTAACTCCAATGTAAAAATGCATATAAAAGCAAAGGAGAAGGCCTTCAAAAAATACAAGGTTGAGGGATCATCCTCAGAATTCAGACTTTATAAAGAATGCAACAGGAAATGTAAGGGTGCAATTAGGACAGCTAAGATAGAACATGAAAGACACATAGCGGAGGAGAGCAAAAAAAAAATCCCAAGAAATTCTTTAAGTATGTAAACAGTAAAAAAGGGAGGACAGACCATATTGGCCCCATAAAGAATGAGGAAGGACATCTGGTTACAAAGGATGGGGAGATGGCAAAGGTATTGAATTTATTCTTCTCCTCAGTCTTCACGAGTGAATCGGGGGGCTTCAGTAACCAAAACTGCAGTGTTTTTCCTCATGACACAACACAGGAAGCACCTCCATGGTTAACAGAGGACGGAATTAAAATTAGACTTGAGAAACTTAACATTAATAAATCACCGGGACCAGATGGCTTGCATCCGAGGGTACTTAGGGAACTCAGTCAAGTGATTGCCAGACCGTTGTTCCTAATTTTTACAGACATTCTACTGACTGGAATGGTACCAGCTGATTGGAGAAAAGCCAATGTAGCACCTATATTTAAAAAGGGCCCAAAATACATCCCTGGGAATTACAGACCAGTTAGCCTAACATCAATAGTATGTAAACTCTTGGAGGGGATTATAAGGGACTATATACAAGATTTTAGTAATAAGAACGGTATCATTAGCAGTAATCAGCATGGATTCATGAAGAATCGTTCTTGCCAAACCAATCTATTAACCTTCTATGAGGAGGCGAGTTGCCATCTAGATAAAGGAAGGCCTGTAGACGTGGCGTATCTGGATTTTGCAAAAGCATGTGACACAGTTCCCCATAAACGTTTACTGTGCAAGATAAGGTCCGTTGGCATGGACCATAGGGTGAGTACATGGATTGAAAACTGGCTACAAGGGGGAGTTCAGAGGGTGGTGATAAATGGGGAGTACTCAGAATGGTCAGGGGTGGGTAGTGGGGTTCCCCAGGGTTCTGTGCTGGGACCAATCCTATTTAATTTGTTCATAAACGACCTGGAGGATGAGATAAACAGTTCAATCTCTGTATTTGCAGATGATACTAAGCTAAGCAGGGCAATAACTTCTCTGCAGGATGTGGAAACCTTGCAAAAAGACCTGAACAAATTAATGGGGTGGGCGACTACATGGCAAATGAGGTTCAATGTAGAAAAATGTAAAATAATGCATTTGCGTGGCAAAAATAGGAATGCAATCTATACACTGGGGGGAGAACCTCTGGGGGAATCTAGGATGGAAAAGGACCTGGGGGTCCTAGTAGATGATAGGCTCAGCAATGGCATGCAATGCCAAGCTGCTGCTAACAAAGCAAACAGAATATTGGCATGCATTAAAAGGGGGATCAACTCCAGAGATAAAACGATAATTCTCCCGCTCTACAAGACTCTGGTCCGGCCGCACCTGGAGTATGCTGTCCAGTTCTGGGCACCAGTCCTCAGGAAGGATGTACTGGAAATGGAGCGAGTACAAAGAAGGGCAAGAAAGCTAATAAAAAGGGTCTGGAGGATCTTAGTTATGAGGAAAGGTTGCGAGCACTGAACTTATTCTCTCTGGAGAAGAGACGCTTGAGAGGGGATATGATTTCAATTTACAAATACCGGACTCGTGACCCCACAATAGGGATAAAACTTTTTCGCAGAAGAGAGTTTAACAAGACTCGTGGCCACTCATTAAAATTAGAAGAAAAGAGGTTTAACCTTAAACTACGTAGAGGGTTCTTTACTGTAAGAGCGGCAAGGATGTGGAATTCCCTTCCACAGGCGGTGGCCTCAGCGGGGAGCATTGATAGCTTCAAGAAACTTTTAGATAAGCACCTGAATGACCGCAACATACAGGGATATACAATGAAATACTGACACATAATCACACACATAGGTTGGACTTGATGGACTTGTGTCTTTTTTCAACCTCACCTACTATGTAACTATGTAACAATCAGTGAGCAGCATGGGTGGAGGAATGTATTTAGTGTTAATGACCCACCTGTGCTGATCTCTGTAGGAGTGTCCTCCTCTATAAATGTCCCCGTTATTCCATCCTTCTCCATAGACTGCTGATCATCCCTCACATACCTCTCTTCTTCTTCTGCTTTAACCTCAACACTAGAATCTCTCAGGTTTCCACTCTGAATAAAGAATAAAAAAGACATCAATTGTAACAATGCAGATAATGTACAGATCCTAATGCTACTATCAGTGATTGTTCCTCATCTACCTGATGATGGTGGGGGATGGTGTGACCTTCCTGTGTGGAATCCCGGGAATACAGAGGACGGGGACATCTCTCTGGTGGGTTCCCATTACTGGATCCATCTGTAGGAAACACACACACTGACTGAATACATTGTTTCTATGTGTTTATCAGATAATGGGGGATCTAGGTGGACCCTCCGTACTGCTCTCTCCTTTACAATAAAGTCTCCTCTTACCCGGTGATGTGAGGGGCGGCTGATTGTCCATCATGACGTCCTTGTAGAGATCCTTGTGTCCTTCTAAATACTCCCACTCCTCCATGGAGAAATAGACAGTGACATCCTGACACCTTATAGGAACCTGACACACACAATGATACAGTCACCATCCAGACACATCCCTTGTCTGTTACTGGATAATGTCCCAGAATTCCCAGCACCGCTCACCTCTCCTGTCAGCAGCTCCATCATCTTCTTGGTGGCTTCTAGAATCTTCTGCATGTTGTGTCTCTCAGGTTTTAGGGAGTCACATGGAGGCACTGTGATGGTCATATGATCACCTGACTTCACAAGAGGAAATCTCTGTATTGAGGAACCAATAGGAATATCATGTTAGAATCCCAGAATCCTCCTCACCTCTCCGGTCAGGTCTGTGTTTTATTAATAGAGATAAGAGTGATGTCATGTGACCTCCCAGAATCCTCCTCACCTCTCCGGTCAGGTCTGTTTTATTAACCACTTGCTGACCAGCCACCACAGCTGTACTGAATGGCACGGCTGGGCGAAGCTACGTTATGTTACGTCGATTCGCCCTGCGCCCGCTGCTCACCCCCAGAGCTGATGCAAGTGCCCGGCAGTCACGATCACCGTCGGGCTCCCGCGATCGCGGCTGACACACAGAGAACCGTGTTTCCAGTTCTCTGAGGGGAGAAGAGACAGATCGCCTGTTGATACAGAGTATGAACAGCGATCTGTCAACTCCCCTACACACTCCCCTCCCCCTTCAGTTAGAATCACCTCCCAGGGAACACAATTAACCCCTTGATCGCCCCCTAGTGTTAACCCCTTCCCTGTCAGTGACATTTTTACAGTAATCAATGCATTTTTATAGTCCTGATCGCTGTATATATATGCCAATGGTCCCAAAAACGCTTCAAAATTGTCCGATGTGTCCGCCATAATGTCGCAGTCCCAATAAAAAACACAGATCGCCGCCATTACTAGTAAAAAAAAAAAAAATTAATAATAAAAATTCCATAAAACTATCCAATATTTTGTAGATACTATAACATTTGCGCAAACCAATCAATATGCGCTATTTACGATTTTTTTACCAAAAAAATGTATCAGCCTAAACTGAGGAAAAAAATGTTTTTTTTAATATATTTTTGGGGGATATTTATTATAGCAAAAAGTAAAAAAATTGCGTTTTTTCAAAATTGTTGCTCTTTTTTTGTTTATAGCACAAAAAATTAAAACCGCAGAGGTGATCAAATACCACCAAAAGAAATCTCTATTTGTGGGAAAAAAAAGAATGTCAATTTTGTTTGGGTGGTCACAAGACTGCGCAATTATCAGTTAAAGCGACGCAGTGCCAACTCACAAAAAGCGCTCTGGTCAGGAAGGAGGTAAAATCTTCCGGGGCTGAAGCGGTTAATAGAGAAAAGAGCGATGTCATGTGACCTCCCAGAATCCTCCTTATCTCTCCGGCCAGGTCTGTGTTTTATTAATAGAGATAAGAGTGATGTCATGTGACCTCCCAGAATCCTCCTCACCTCTCAGGTTAGGTCTGTGTTTTATTAATAGAGATAAGAGTGATGTCATGTGACCTCCCAGAATCCTCCTCACCTCTCCGGTCAGGTCAGGTCTGTGTTTTATTAATAGAGATAAGAGTGATGTCATGTGACCTCCCAGAATCCTCCTCACCTCTCCGGTCAGCAGGTAGATGATCTCCAGGGTGAGGTTTAGTATCTTCTCAGTCATGTGACTCCGGTCCTCCTCCATCCTCATTGGTCATGTGATCTATACAGGTCTCCCTATAAACCAATAATTGATGAAAGAGAATGATCTGGATTGTACTGGTTGTAGAATATTAGGATGGGATGTATGGGGGTAATATGAGGGAAGAACGGACCCCAGTGGGAATACACACAGAGGAACATTCAGTTTATGGTTGTTTTGATCTGGGAACCTCTCACCTTTGGTTAGACAGATCACAAAGTCTTTTTTCTATGTAAAGTCTGTTTTGCTGTTGATCTGCTGGTAAAGAAAGGCAAATAATATTCCTTTTATGTCTAAATAAACCCCATCCCCCACACTTAAATAAAAGTCATATAAGCCATTAAATAAAGACTAATAAAGCGGAAAAAAAATTAGGAGAATTAGTGGGGACTGTTCTGCCCCTGAAGGGGTTAATCTAGGTTCCCACACAATATATGTGTGTATCATCATCTGCTGGAGATAAAAGACATCACAGTGACTATGGAGGAAGAGGACGGACATGACGGGGGGTTACTGGGTGTAAATAGAAAATAAGATCTTATTACCTCCTCTGCTGCCATTTAGAGTAACGTCTTCTCTCTACTTCCTCCCGACTCACCTCTCACCTGGAACTTCCCCTTTATACCTGACATCACTTCCTGTCCGTATTCCATAGAGACTTCCTGTCTGGGTAGAAGTGAGATCACCATCTTGTGGAGCTCAGAGGAACTGCAGCCCAGAAAAAACATCTCGTGGTGTGATCACAGCCTTGTGCTGTGTGTGTATGTAACTTCTGGTTCCGGTGAAATCACTTCCTAGTGTTGGTTATACAAGCATTGTGTCACATCTGTTCTTCAGTGAGTACAGTTTTTAGTATTTGCTTTGTGTGTATGAGTGTGTATGAAGAGGCGGAGCTCTGAGTGTGTATGAAGAGGCGGAGCTCCTGCTGGAACAGTGGTCGGAGGAGGAGTCTAGGAGGGAGATGACAGAAAGCTCAGCAGACTTGCAGGAGTGAGCGAGGAGGATCCAGTTCCTTTGCCATCGGAGGTGAGGAGAGTGTGAAGGATGTTGGTGACTCTGGTAGATGAAAAGCTGGGAGTCATATTGCTCTGGTGAGTGGGGAAGCACTACTAAGGGGGCGCCCTCACCATCACGTGTGTAAGAGGTGGAAGAAGGCGTAGCTACACTACAGCTGGCACAGTTTGGAGCACCGAGAACTTTACACCTTATCAACTTTTCATTGATTGGTGGGTTTTGTTTGAGAAGTAGATGTAAAGTGGAAGCAGTGGACTTGCAGAGAAAACTATATTGAGTACAAAATATTGTATGTTTACATGAATTTGCACAGATTTTTAGTTTTTTAAATATAGCAGCAAATATTATTGAATGAAAGAAGTGGAAGCCATGGATCTGCAGGGAACAGCATCTTGAGCACAAAGCACTTTATGTTGTATATGAATTTGCACATGGTTCAGTTTACTTAATTCATTAATACACCATAAGATCAGTGAAGTAGGTGTAAAGTGGAAGCAGTAGATCTGCAGAGAATATTATTTGAGCCCCTAGCACTTTATATATGAATGTATCCACATATTTTAGTGTATTTGTGATGATTTATGTGCACACACAATAGGACAGCGCTGTGACACATAATGCTCTTCTAGTTGATAAAGGGAATACTTACCTTTGTTACAGCATTATGCCTTTGTCTTGCAGGTTTTTTGTTTTTTTAATGTTTCAATAGGGTTTACAACCACTTTAAATGACTTTTTTTTTCTTTAGAAATGTAATTTTGCTGTGGTATTGTTCTAAACATGGGAAAACTGCGCCAATTTACAGGCATACTATAGACACCCCCAGGCATGAAATTTAAAGAAATATGTAATTTTTATTGTTTTACTTTAAGCATTATTAAAATCACTGATCCTGAAAAAACTTTTTTTGCATTGATCCATGTCCCCTGGGGCAGGACCCGGGTCCCCAAACACTTTTTATGGCAACAACTTGCATATAAGCCTTTAAAACTAGCACTTTTGATTATTCATGTTCGTGTCCCATGGACTTTAACGGTGTTTGTCCAAATTTTTTGCCTGTTTACGAGTTCTGGTGCGAACTGAACCAGGGGGTGTTCGGCTCATCCCTACTCTTCATACACACAGGGAGGAGAGAAAGGGGAAGGATATACAGTACATACACAGAGCACAAGGCCGTGTTCACACTATGCGATGTTTCTCTGGCCTGCAGTATCTCTGAGCTCCACAAGGTGGTGATCTCACCTCTACCCAGACAAGGAATCTCTATGAAATACAGATAGGAAGTAATGTCCGGAACAGACAGGATAATGAGGACATTCCATTTGATAAGATGTAGAGAGAAGACATTTCTGGATCTGTGGCAGAGGAGGTAATACGTTGATTAACCCCTTCAGCCCCTCATTATGTAAGTCATGCTGAGATAATCTCCCATTGGCTGAGCAATATTCTCATTTGTCTCTGAGCTCCTTCTTGCTATTCCTCGTCCTGCCTGTTGTTTCCTTGGATTGATTTTCTGTGTAGTGACCCCGGCTTCATCTCTTGGATGCGCTCGTCTGTTGCTTGTCCTGACCTTTATCCTGATTCCTGGATCTCCTCCTCATCTCTCCTCCATATCCTCTTACACAGCTTTTCTCCACACCTGCAGTGATCCTGGGGGGTGGAAACTTGGCACCATCACACAGCAAAATCCATCCCCACCATTAGGAGCTCTGGAGAAAATTGTCTGCTATTTACACTCCGTTCCTCCGCACATCACCTGATCACATGAGAGCTTACTTTCCCAGATTCCTGACAGATTTCTGTATGGTAAAGGTCAAAGTTCACTCTTCAGTTTAGGAGAGGTAGGACACACCCAGGAACAATGATTTGGTTTGCACGGGAACCTCATATAGAGGACCTCTCAAATCTCCCCATCCAAATATCCCTCCATCCAGAGTCTATATGTCCTATGACATCACACTGACCTCACAGCTCCTCCTCCCAATGTCCCTCCTTCTGCTTTTGTTTTCTGATGCTCTTAGGATGTGGACGGACCCTTGGCATCCTCATTAGCAAAGTGGGACTGTTGGTCCTGCATTGTATGTAAGGATGAGCTCAGGCGTGTTCGCAAATAGCACATGCAAAGCCTGCCAGGAAGTCGGCACTGCACATCGCTAATCACAGGCAGTGGGACATTTCCCGATCTCTGCAGCCACGCATCGGGACAATGCCTCACTGCTTGTGATTAGCGATGTGCAGTGCCGACTTCCTGGCAGGCTCTGCATGTGCTGTTTGCAAACACGCCAGAGCTCATCTTTATTTGTATGTAATGACGTCAGAATACCTGCAACAAGCTTTTAACCTACTAAGCGTGGGGGGTCTTGTGTGGGTAAATTCTACATCAGCCTGAAGTGAGGCTTTAATAAAATGGAGACCTGAATTGTGAGGTGAGGAGGATTCTGTGAATATTAATTGATTTTGCTATTTGTGTTCAGATCTAGAGTTTTCCTCCTGTGAAGTCTGGAGATCATATGACCATCACATTGCCTCCACCTCCCTCCCTGATAGAATAGAGAAATACAAAGAAGAAGATTCTAGAAGTCACCAGAGAGATGATGGAGGAGAGATGAGCGGTGCTGGGAATTCTGGGACATTATCCAGTAACAGACAAGGGATGTGTCTGGATGGTGACTGTATCATTGTGTGTGTCAGGTTCCTATAAGGTGTCAGGATGTCACTGTCTATTTCTCCATGGAGGAGTGGGAGTATTTAGAAGGACACAAGGATCTCTACAAGGACGTCATGATGGACAATCAGCCGCCCCTCACATCACCGGGTAAGAGGAGACTTTATTGTAAAGGAGAGAGCAGTACGGAGGGTCCACCTAGATCCCCCATCATCTGATAAACACATAGAAACAATGTATTCAGTCAGTGTGTGTGTTTCCTACAGATGGATCCAGTAATGGGAACCCACCAGAGAGATGTCACCGTCCTCTGTATTCCCGGGATTCCACACAGGAAGGTCACACCATCCCTCACCATCATCAGGTAGATGAGGAACAATCACTGATAGTATCATTAGGATCTGTACATTATCTACATTGTTACAATTGATGTCATTTTTATTCTATATTCAGAGTGGAAACCTGAGAGATTCTAATGTTGCGGTTAAAGAAGAGATAAAAGAGGAGGATGATGAGGATGGGGTGATGGTAGGGTCAAAATTTCTAAAAGAACACAAAGATCTGTACCAGGACACCATGGTGGAGTCATCCAGCTACAGAAACCCACCAGAGAGATGTCCCCGTCCTCTGTATTCCCGGGATTCCACACAGGAAGATCACACCATCCCTCACCATCATCAGGTAGATGATTGACAATTATTGGTGGTTATGATTTATACACAGCATGTTTGTTACAATGAATGTTTTATTATATCTTTCAGAGTGGAAACCTCGGGGATGATAATATTGATGTTAAAGAAGAGTATAAAGAGGAGGATGAGGAGTATGGAGTGAAGGAGGAGTTTTCAGAAGGACGCATGGATGTGATGGAGACACCTAATACCAGGAACCCACCAGAGAGATGTCCAACACAGGAAAATCACACCGTCCGTCCCCATCATCAGGTAGATGAGGAACAATCGCTGATAGTATCATTAGGATCTGTACATTATCTGCATTGTTACAGTTGATGTCATTTTTATTATATATTCAGAGTGGAAACCTGAGAGATTCTAAAGTTGAGGTGAAACAAGAAGAGGAGACTTATGTGAGCAATGATCAGCAGTCTCTGGAGGAGGATGGAATATTGAGGCTAATTCTAGAGGACGGCACTCTTACAGAGATCAGCACAGGTGGGCCATTAACACTAAATACATTCCTCCACCCATACGCCTCACTGATTGGTCGAGAGTAGGGCGGGGACTGGGTGATATCAGCCTGTAATCCCCTGCTCACTTTCCTGAGCTGTGTTCCCCGTCCTGTATTCCTGTATTTCTCTCAGATAATCTTCCTTTTCTGTGCTGCAGACACAATTTATGTATCTAGACTGGATTTATGTAGATACTGGGGTTCAGCTGACAGCAAAATGTTAATTTCTTATCGTACATCACGGAACACAGAGCCATAGTAGTTTTTTTATGTGGGTTATAGGCCACCTTCAGGTGGCCTATAACTTCTGGCACGCCCCAAGACAAAAAGTGCACTCCCTATCTAACCCCTCCCACTACTGGGAGTACCGGTACATCAGTTTTTTCACCAGTGTCTAAGGTGTTGGTTGCGAGTAAAGATGTGCTGTGCTCCACTGGAGCAATCCTTGCTGGGGCTAGCCATGCTGACCGAATCCATCCTGACCGGGCTTCGTATCTGAAGAAACAATGTTTTTGCGAGTGCAAGTAGGTCTGCGACTGTTCTGTGATTGCACGTAGGTCTGTGAGTACCTGTGTATTGTCTTGTTGTGTACCTGTGTATTGTCTTGAGTATTAGTGCCAGGAAGCTAGCTGTTAGGTAATTTGGACAGGGTAAAATCCCCAAATCCTCACTAAATTTAATAGGTATGATGCCCGGCGGGTGTGGAGAGACGACTCTTTGTACATCTTGCCGCATGTATGCGTTCCTTGATCATCCAATCGAGGGCGAATACTGCTGTGCAAAATGTAAGCACATTGTTTCCCTGGAAGCCCAGGTTCTGAATCTGGGGAAGCAACTGTCAGCACTGAGAAGTCCCTCCATACTAAAGGAGAGCCAGGAACGTACCCGGCAGGTGCCGGCAGGGGCCAGCACAGAGGAGGGTGGAGACAAAGAGGTGCAGGCACTAGCAAAGAGTAGATAGGTGACAGTCAGGAGGGGTAGAGGGGGAAGTGCCAGGGAGGCCGATCCAGGACTGGAGCATCCCAATAAGTACGCTCCATTGAGTGACATTGGTGAAACCAGTCAGGGACCAGCACTGCTGGAGCTGAGGGACTCTCCTAGCTGCCAGGGGAAGAACTCCTCCAGTGAGAGTGGGGGGGGGGGGGCAGCAAAGGGAAAGGAAAGACAGATTCTGGTGGTAGGGGACTCAATTCTTAGAAGGACAGAGAGGGCAATCTGTAACCAAGACCTGAAGCGCTGAACAGTATGTTGTCTACCGGGCGCTCGGGTTTGGCACATCACGGATCTTGTGGACAGATTACTGGGAGGGGCTGGGGAAGACCCGGCTGTCATGGTGCACGTTGGCACCAATGACAAAGTCAGAGGCAGATGGAGTGTCCTAAAGAACGATTTTAGGGACTTAGGAGCTAAATTGAGGAATAGGATCTCCAAGGTAGTATTCTCAGGAATACTACCAGTACATTGAGCCACACCAGCAAGGCAGAGGGAGATTAGGGAAGTAAACAAGTGGCTGAAGAGCTGGTGTAGTAAGGAGGGGTTTGGGTTCCTGGAGGACTGGGCCGACTTCTCAGTCGGTAACCGGTACTATAGAAGGGACGGACTGCACCTAAATGAGAAGGGTGCAGATCTGCTGGGAATGAAGATGGCCAAAAAGTTAGAGGGATTTTTAAACTAGGCAATGGGGGGGAGGGTCCAGAGACAGAGATAGCCAGCGCGGAAGATATTCCAGAGGGTAGTATTGGGGGCATTAGTGGTAGGTTAACCAAAGCACAAAAACACAAGGTGAGTATAGTAGCAAGTCCTAGTTGCAATCTTGAAACACCCAATACGAGGACAATATGCGACCGGTCTAAACTATGTGGCATGTTCACCAATGCCAGGAGCATGGCGGACAAGATGGGTGAACTAGAGATACTGTTGTAGAAGGAGGATTTGGATTTTGTGGGAATTTCAGAGACCTGGTTCAACAGCTCTCATGATTGGCTGGCAAACATTCAAGGGTATACCCTATACCGCAAGGATAGAGAGGGTAAAAAAGGGGGAGGGGTATGCCTATATATCAAGAATAATGTACAAGTGAATGTGAGAGATGACATCACTGAGGGAGCTAGAGAGGAGGTGGAATCCCTATGGGTAGAGCTCCAAAGGGATGAAGCTAAGGGGAAAATAATACTGGGAGTATGCTATAGGCCCCCTAACCTGAGGGAGGAAGTGGAGACAGATCTCCTATCACAATTTGGATTAGCAGCAAGGATGGGAAGTGTTATCATAATGGGGGATTTTAATTATCCAGACATAGACTGGGCGGAGGGAACCGTGCATTCATTTAAGGCTCGCCAGTTCCTTAATGTCTTGCAGGACAATTTTATGGGTCAGATGGTAGACGCACCAACTAGAAATAAAACATTACTGGATCTACTGATTACCAACAATACAGACCTGATCACAGGTGTGGAAATTCGGGGCAATTTAGGTAACAGCGATCACAGGTCAATTAGTTTCAGTATAAATCACACAATAGGAAACATAAAGGGAATACAAAGACGGGCGTGGCCAGCAGCCGGAGGAGATGGCCGCATAAGGAGAGAGCTCCGTGATAGCCAGCTGCAGCAACCCGCACAAAGCGACTACGATAGCCGGTAAACACACATCGAGAGAGCCTGAGAACCCCTGAACATCGATCCAGCGATGGGTAAGAGAAAACCCCCAGGGGGACCCTGCAAATTGACGGACTTTTATTCCTCGGCCAGCACGCCGGAGATCCAAGATGGCGCCGCCGCTCACAGGCAGCAGCGCGCCCGACAGTTTGACATCAGAGGGAAAGGGAGAGAGGATAACAGACATCCATCCTTCTCTCCAGGCCACAGCAGCCGCTCTTCCACCTGCCAGACCCCCTCTCAAAGCCCACAAAAAGCAGCCCCTAAACGTTCCTCTGCCCATACTTATGCAGGGGAAAGAAATGAGGAGGACTATACATCCCATGACAGTACCACTGAGTTCATTGAACAGATCCAGGAGTTCCCAACGTCCGGTCTGCCCCTAAGTGACACTACCATGAAAGAGATGTTGGTCTCATTGAGGGGATCCATGCACAGGGACCTCATGGAATGCATATCGCAACTAAAAACAGATATTAATGATATTGGGGAGAGAGTTAGCCATGTAGAAGACAAAATGGCAGAATTTACAACAGCACATAATGAACTAGTGGACGCCCATAACGAAAAAGATGATGAACTGGAAGCCTTAAAAAACAAGATGGCGGATTTAGAGGATAGGTCCCGCAGAAATAATATAAAACTGCGAGGAGTAGCGGAATCTGTACCTCCCTCTGAACTCCGGAACTATGTTCAGCAACTAATCCAAGATCTGCTCCCAGACACGCCATCAGGGGAAATTACGGTAGATCGAGCCCACAGACTACCCAAGCCGCAATACCTACCAGAAAAGATACCCCGTGACGTCATAGCTCGCATACACTTCTTCCACGTCAAAGATGACTTAATGCGCTTTGCGAGACAAAACTCCCCATTACCCAATCCCTATGCGGGCATTGCTATTTATGCGGATCTCTCCCAGCACACAATGTTGGCAAGAAAAAAGCTATTAACACTAACAAAATTACTACGTAACAGCAAACTTCCTTACTCTTGGGGCTTCCCCACGAAACTCCTCGTCACTAAAGATGGTCGTACTTACACCATCAGGTCTTTGGAAGAGGGCCTTCAACTTACCAGAAAATGGGGACTCCCCTCAGCTGAAGAAGAGGACATTCTTACTACCAAAACCCCTAGAGGTATATCCCCAGAATGGAAATCAGCCAACGACACTTGACTGTTCTCTCATGCATTAGAAATTAACAACACACCTGTTGTTTACTTACCCAATCCAAGGGCCGAAACTGGCTATTAGGAGCCTATACCCCCAAGTGTTATTATGCGATTTTACTCGCACCACGAGGATGATACCCTCAATTTTTTAAGTTTTGTTTGCATGTTGACGTTTTTTTCCTTTTCTTTTTTATTCTACCACCGACAACCACCCACGGCAAACCTGAAGACAACAATCTGGAGTCTAATTCTTCTGTGCAACTACTTCACTGGAACGAGCACCCTTCACTCAAGGTTATGATAACTTTAACCACAGGTACCATTTTGTACTGTTCCACAACTCAAATTTTGAATATATCTACACCTAAGCAAATTCTCCCACAGCCCAATGGTTCTTAATTTCGTGACTATAAACGCTCATGGTCTTAATAGTCCTTTTAAAAGGAGAGCTATGTGGCAACAAGCAAAATCCCTAAAGAGCGATGTGTTATGCATCCAGGAAACTCACTTCGTCCAGCAAAAACACCCTATTTGCAAGGACAGACAATTTCCACATATTTTCACGGCTTCAGGCCCAAAGAAAAAGGGAGGGGTGATGATCGCTATTAACCAAAATGTTGCATTTAATCTGCAGGAAATAGTAAGCGATAAAGCGGGTAGATATATTATACTGATTTGTGAATTAAATAATACTATGTATACTATCATTAATGTTTATGCTCCGAATTGTAGACAGTTGTCTTTTTTGAATGCCCTCAAAAAAAAGGTTGAGAACATCAAAAAAGGCTTGATTTTATATTGCGGGGATTTCAATTGCGTTCCTGACAAACAACTAGATTGCTCACTCCCACGAAAATCCATACGTACTGAACTTCAATCCTTTTTACACTCTTCTAACCTGTATGACGTATGGCGCTGCGTCAATTCAGGAGAGAAAGATTTCACCTACTACTCAGCTCCTCATAAGTCCTATTCAAGAATCGACTTATTTGTAGCTGACCTAGCTTGTCTTAATAATGCAATATCCGCTAAAATAAATCCAATTACTTGGTCTGATCACGCGCCCGTCTCACTCTCGATTAAAGAAAAAAATGCAGCGTCACCCATACGTCTGTGGCGAAACAATATATCAATTCTAAATAATCCCAAACACAGGGATGGTTTGCGTGATCGGATCAAAGAGTTCTTTCAATTTAATGACACTCCGGATACAAACATTTTCACGTTGTGGTGTACACACAAAGCATTTAGCAGAGGCCTACTTTTACAAACAGCAGCACGGGGAAAAAAAAGGAAATTAAAGGCATTTACCACTTTAATGGCTAAACTTACATTCCTTGAACAACAGCATAAAACAAATCCCTCCTCCAAGATAAACACAGAATTAACTCAAATTAGACAAGAGGTTAGGAATCATTTGATTTCAGAACATCAACTATATTTACAAAAATTTAGAGCTATACACTATACCCAAGGAAACAAGGCTGGCAAATTTTTAGCGGCCTACATCCGCAAAAAACAACAAAAATCTAAACTATCTTACATTATAGACCCTATCACCTCACAAGCAGTGCACCATCCAAAGGACATTGCAAATGCATTCTGTAAGTACTATAAACAACTATACAATTTGAAAGAAGACCCCTCAACGACACAACCTACAGACAAAGGAATCAATACTTTCCTTAATTCAGTTAACCTTCCTTCCCTAAATAGTGACCAATTAATGTACTTAAATTCTGTAATAACAAATAAAGAAATTGCCCTAGCTGTCCAATCTCTACCCCACAACAAATCACCTGTGCCGATGGCTTCTCGGCAGAGTATTCTAATGCCTTCTCCAGTATTTTAGTGCCATATATGAATAAACTCTTTCAGAAAGCATCCACCGACAGCACATTTCCAGAAGAAATGCTTCAAGCAGTTATAGTAACCCTCCCCAAACCAGGGAAAAAACCAGACGCCCCACAAAACTTTAGGCCCATATCCTTGCTCAACACAGATTTGAAAATATATTCAAAAATTTTAGCTAACCGCTTAGCGGAAGTAACCCCTTACCTAATCAAAGTGGATCAAGTAGGCTTTGTAAAAGGGAGACAAGCTCCGGATGGAACCCGTAGAATGTTCAACCTTCTCAAAATAGCAGAAACGCGAAAGGTGCCCACAGTGTTCCTGACGCTAGACGCCGAAAAGGCGTTCGATCGGGTCCACTGGGGGTACCTACTAGCGACACTTGCGAAGTTCGGCCTCAGTGGTCCTATCCTTTCTTCTATATCAGCACTCTACACAGTCCCAACGGCACAGGTTTATACCTCTAACGCCATGTCGGACAAATTTCATATAACAAACGGGACCCGCCAGGGTTGTCCTCTATCGCCACTGATCTTTTCACTTGTGATGGAACCCCTGGCGGAGACAATAAGAAAAGATACTCTTATCAAAGGCATTGTGGTGTCGGACGTAGATCACAGGATAGGACTATTTGCTGATGATGTGGTACTGACACTAACTTCACCAACCACATCTCTTGACAGAACTCAACAAATTCTTAATGATTTCGGGAAAATATCATACTATAATCTCAACATTAGCAAATCCTCAATTCTCCCCATACATATTAATAAATCTAACCTTAAAAAGTTAAAATCCGACTTCCTTTTTGAGTGGGCTCACAAATATTTGAAATATTTGGGGATAAATCTCTCTTATCCTTCGGCCACTGTATACGATCATAACTACCCCTCCTTATTAAATACAATAAAAAATGACCTTGAACATATCTCCTCACATGAACTCTCATGGATAGGGAGAATAGCCGCTTTTAAAATGACTGTTTTACCAAAAATATTATACTATTTCCGCACTATCCCTATCATTTTACCTGATCATTTCTTTATCACAACAGATAAAATACTAAGGAAATTTATATGGGCTGGTAAAATAGCTAGACTATCTTACTCTACCTTACAAAAACAAAAACAGAAAGGTGGAATGGGTTTCCCCAATATACGCAATTATTATGTAGCAGCACTTCTGGACCAGGCCAAATCTTGGTTCACCCAGACGTCAGATAAACTATGGGTGCAAATAGAAAAAGCAATAGTACAACACAGAGATCTACCTTCACTTCTATTAGCCACACTTACGAACAGACCATTGTTTCATCCCAACTTTCCCTCTATAAATGCAACGGTCAATGCATGGAAATTAGTTAATGCAAAAGATGATGGCAGCAAAGCCTTACAGAAAAGAGTAATTTCTTTAGGCATGTACGAATACCTTATCCCTTCCTTAAAAATAATCAAAAAAGACGTTTCAATAAATCTGACATATATACAATTCAAAGCTCAAAACTCATCAACACCGTCATACGCAAACATCCAGCTACACCACTATCATATTAAATATCCACACCCCTTTCTTAACCACAACCCTACAGTGTGGACATACCTAAAGGTCTCACATGGTTCTACAAATATCTGCAAAACACACATAAACAAACTAAAACTGCCAGTATGCTAAACTGGGAAAGAGACCTTAGGAGTAAATTTGCTTTAACTGAGTGGAACAAAGCTATTCAGGCTAACCATTTATATTCCCACTGTACTAACCATTGGGATATGTCCCTTAGGTTGCTATATAGAAGCTACCTAACTCCGATGAGAATTTCACAAATCTTCCATAGCTCTGATATACAATGTTGGCGAAACTGTGGTAGCAATGGAACGATATTTCACATATTGTGGGAGTGTAAATCTGTAAGAAGCTTCTGGAACTCGATTTTCTATTTGCTAGCAAAAATCACTGGAATAGTCTTTTCCCCCACTCCTGCATTAGCTCTCCTCAACTTAGGAATAGATAAAATACCAATAAATTACAGACGTTTAACTACTCACATATTAATAGCAGCACGTTTATCTATCACTTCAAAATGGAAATCAAATAATATACCAAATATTAGTGAAGTAATACATAGAGTTAATACCCACTACCAATATGAAAACATTCCATTCCATTACTTCAAAGGCAAAATTAATGAGTGAATGGGCTCCATGGTGCGCAAGAGTTCCAGAATCTTCTCATTAACTTTCTGGTATGGACATAATAACTAAAATGTCAATTGGTGGTAAGATGTTGTCATTGCAATCTTATGTTTGGTTTTACATTTCTTTATTTTATAATTTTTTATAGTTTTTAATTTTCACCTTCTCTTCCTTTCTTTTTATTTTTTATATAATTAGTAATAAGGTGTTTGGTAAAAGCTTAAACACTCAGCCGTATATTTGACTTCATTATCTTTTTATATTGAGTTTTGTCAGCAATTCTATGTTACATTGCACCAGTACAAATAAGTATTTATGAAAGATAATATGGAGTAAAATTGAGAGTTCCAAGAAATAATTATTCTACCAACTGGAATATAATTAAGATCAAGGGGAGGGAGGGGGGGCACCTCTCCGGACACAGTTTGTTCCCAGATGGGGTGTCTGGGGGGGAGGCTCCCAGTCCCGGTCCCATTCTTGTGAATACAAGAAAAAAGTTTGTAATACTCAGTTTAACTCGGTTTACAATTACTATAAAGTGTACACCGTGATATGTTGAATTACTTGATAGATGCATTCACAGAAGCAACCAAAGAATACTTGTAACTGTATACGGATGTACTGTTATACTGTTGTTCACATGAAAACTTCAATAAAAAATAATGAAACGGGAATACAAAGACACTGAATTTCAAAAGAGCCAACTTCCCTAAACTACAAACCTTACTAAAAGGCATAAATTGGGATAAAATATTAAGAACAAAGAATACGGAGGAGAGATGGGTTTGCTTTAAGAGCATATTAAATAAGGGCATTAGCCAATGTATCCCATTGGGTAATAAATTTAAAAGAGTGAACAAAAATCCTGGATGGCTTAACTCCAATGTAAAAATGCATATAAAAGCAAAGGAGAAGGCCTTCAAAAAATACAGAGCTGAGGGATCATCCTCAGTAGGGATGAGCCGAACACCCCCCGGTTCGGTTCGCACCAGAACCCGCGAACGGACCGCAAGTTCGCACGAACGTTAGAACCCCATTGACGTCTATGGGACTCGAACGTTCGAAATCAAAAGTGCTCATTTTAAAGGCTAATTTGCATGGTATTGTCCTAAAAAGGGTTTGGGGACCCGGGTCCTACCCCAGGGGACATGTATCAATGCAAAAAAAACTTTTAAAAACGGCCGTTTTTTCGGGAGCAGTGATTTTAATGATGCTTAAAGTAAAAAAAGTGAAATATTCCTTTAAATATCGTACCTGGGGGGTGTCTATAGTATGCCTGTAAAGTGACGCGTGTTTCCCATGTTTAGAACAGTCCCTGCACCAAATGTCATTTTTAAAGGAAAAAATCTCATTTAAAACTGCTTGCGGGTTTAATGTCATGTCGGGTCCTGGCAATATGGATGAAAATCAGTGAGACAAACGGCATGGGTACCCCCCAGTCCATTACCAGGCCCTTTGGGTCTTGTATGGATATTAAGGGGAACCCCGCACCCAAATTAAAATAAGGAAAGGTCCCTATATACTCTGAACAGCAGTATACAGGCGGTGCAAACAAGACAGGGACTGTAGGTTTGTTGTTAAGTAGAATCTGTTTGTAATTTTGAACATTTTTAATGTGTTTAGCTCCAGCCAAAAAATCTTTTCTAAGCTTTTTGGAAAACATAGGGAAGGGTTATCACCCCTGTGACATTTGTTTTGCGTCTTTCCTCCTCTTCAGAAGATTTCACCTCACTTTTTTGTCCCAATGAAAAATGTTTTTTGAAAATTTGGGTTTTTTTGTGGAACAAGGATTGGAAAGCATCAGTGGAAAGGAGAAATTGTTTTCCCATATTAACTCTTACATGAGAGAATTTCCCTTCCTATGGGTAGATTTCATCTCACTTCCTGTTGTCTCCTTCCGTTTGCAAGTAGGAGTCGTTTGTAAGTTAGATGTTTGAAAGTAGGGTCCTGCCCTATATACTCAGCAGAAATTTGGGCCTTAGGTGTTGCTGTGGCCAAAACACTGTAAGCCCTCACAGGGCCCTGCTGTGAAATATTAGATCAAGAATTGTAATTACATGCCCCTGTTGAACAGGAGCTGAAAAATTAGGCCTTAGGCACTGGTGCTGGTGCCACAACACTGCAACCCCTCACAGACACTCTAGTTGGAACGCAGGAACGAGCCCTGCTGCAAAGTATTGCATCAAAAATTGTAATTACACGCCCCTGTTAGACAGGGGCAGAAAAATTGGGCCTTAGGCACTGGTGCTGGTGCCACAACACTGCAACCCCTCACAGACACTCTAGTTGGAATGCAGGAACGAGCCCTGCTGCAAAGTATTGCATCAAAAATTGTAATTTCACGCCCCTGTTAGACAGGGGCAGAAAAATTGGGCCTTAGGCACTGGTGCTGGTGCCACAACACTGCAACCCCTCACAGACACTCTAGTTGGAACGCAGGAACGAGCCCTGCTGCAAAGTATTGCATCAAAAATTGTAATTTCACGCCCCTGTTAGACAGGGGCAGAAAAATTGGGCCTTAGGCACTGGTGCTGGTGCCACAACACTGCAACCCCTCACAGACACTCTAGTTGGAACGCAGGAACGAGCCCTGCTGCAAAGTATTGCATCAAAAATTGTAATTTCACGCCCCTGTTAGACAGGGGCAGAAAAATTGGGCCTTAGGCACTGGTGCTGGTGCCACAACACTGCAACCCCTCACAGACACTCTAGTTGGAATGCAGGAACGAGCCGTGCTGCAAAGTATTACATCAAAAATTGTAATTACACGCCCCTGTTATACAGGGGCTGAAAAATTGTGCCTTAGGCACTGGTGGTGGCGCCCAGAACCAAAAATGTTCTTACAAGCTATCAGCGTGATGATTGAGGAGGAAGAGGATAATTACTCAGGGATAATCACTCAGCATCAGCATAGGCAGTCTTTGAAGGGATCTGAAAAAAATTATTCAGTTACATCAGCATCAGGTGCTTGGTAGCTGGTGGTGATCCAAGACTGATTCATTTTTATGAAGGTCAGCCGATCGACCGAGTCAGTGGACAGACGCACCCTGTGATCGGTTACCACGCCTCCAGCAGCACTGAATGTACGTTCCGAAAGAACGCTGGATGCAGGACAGGCCAGTAGCTCAATTGCATACTGTGCAAGCTCTGGCCAGTGATCCATCCTCAAGACCCAGTAACCCAGAGGATTTTCGGTGGGAAAGGTGTCCAAGTCTGATCTTGCCCCTAGGTATTCCTGCACCATGTAAAACAGACGCTGGCGATGGTTGCTGGAACCGATCATACCTTGGGGCTGCGGACCAAAAAATTGTCTGAACGCATCGGTCAGACGGCCACCTTCTCCACCGCTCCTTCTTTGACTGACCGAAGCCTCAGCAACACGTTGTCCAGAAACAGGAGTTTGTAACCTCCCAGTCTCTGGGAACGCGTTGCACAGACCTTTCTGCAAGGCCTCCCGAAGATGTTTCATCCTCTGCTCCCTCTGCGATGGCAAGATAAGGTCCGCAACCTTACCCTTGTAACGTGGATCAAGGAGGGTTGCCAGCCAGTATTGGTCCTTCTCCTTGATACCACGAATACGAGGATCCTTACGCAGGCTTTGCAGGATCAGGGAGGCCATGCAGCGTAGGTTTGCTGAGGCATTCGGTCCGGAGTCCTCTGGGTCACTAAGGACAACAACGTCCGCAGCCACCTCCTCCCAGCCACGTACAAGTCCATGTGTTCCTTGGGACTGATCCCTTAAAGACTGCTGATGCTGAGTGCCAGGCTCCACCTCCATACTGACACAATCTTCCTCCTCCTCCTCCTCCTCCTCCTCGTCCTCTTCCTGTGTGATCGGCGGGCACGCAGGAACACTGTCTGGATAAAGGGGGCCTTGAGAGCTAAGGAAGTCCTCCTCTTCCTGCCTCTGTTCTGCCTCAAGTGCCCTGTCCATTATTCCACGCAGCGTGTGCTCCAACAGGTGGACAAGGGGGACAGTGTCACTGATGCATGCACTGTCAGTGCTCACCATCCTCGTGGCCTCCTCGAATGGTGACAGGACAGTGCATGCAAAAAAAACCAAGGTCCCCTGACCCTGTCCTGGTGCCATAGTCGCACAGGTACTCATTGATGGCCCTCTGCTGCGTGTGCAGCCGCTGCAGCATGGCCAACGTCGAGTTCCACCTGGTGGGCATGTCACAGATTAGGCGGTTCTTGGGCAGGTTAAACTCCTTTTTGGAGGTCCGTCAGCCGAGCACTGGCATTATATGACCGGCGGAAATGCACAGAGACTTTCCTGGCCTGCCTCAGGACATCCTGTAAGCCCGGGTACCTGCCCAAGAACCGCTGCACCACCAAGTTAAGGACGTGAGCCAAACAGGGCACATGGGTCAGTTGTCCCTGTCGGAGGGCAGAGAGGAGGTTGGTGCCATTGTCGCAAACCACCATTCCTGCCTTAAGTTGGCGTGGCGTCAACCACCTCTGAACCTGCCCCTGCAGAGCTGACAAAACCTCTGCCCCAGTGTGGCTCCTGTCCCCCAAGCACACCAGCTCAAGCACCGCATGGCATCTTTTGGCCTGCGTACTTGCGTAGCCCCTTGAACGCCTACGGAGCACCGCTGGTTCCGAGGAAGAGGCCATGGAGGAAGAAGAAGAGGAGGGGGTGGAGGAGAGAGGTGTGTCACAATCAGCATTTTGGAGGCGTGGTGGCGGAACAACCTCCAACACTACTGCACCTTGTCCTGCATTCTTCCCAGCTGCCAGCAGAGTCACCCAATGCGCCGTGAAACTTAAGTAACGTCCCTGTCCATGCCTGCTGGACCATGAGTCAGCGGTAATATGCACCTTACCGCTGACCGCCCTGTCCAGCGAGGCATGGACATTGCCTTCCACATGCCGGTAGAGAGCCGGAATCGCCTTCCGTGAGAAAAAGTGGCGTTTGGGTACCTGCCACTGAGGAACCGCACATTCCACAAACTCACGGAAGGGGGCAGAGTCTACCAACTGAAAAGGCAGCAGTTGAAGTGCTAGCAATTTTGCCAAGCTAGCATTCAACCGCTGGGCATGTGGATGGCTGGGAGCAAACTTCTTTCGGCGGTGCAGCAGCTGGGGCAGGGAAATTTGCCTGGTACAATCTGACGTCGGTGTACCAAAAGCAGATTGCCCACAAGTACTTGGCTGTGACACACCTAATTCTACACCTTCATTCCTCTCACTGCAGGTCTCAGAGAGGACTGAAGGTCTAGTGGGGTTGGAAATCTCAGCTGATGAGGAGCAAGGAGAGATCCTCTTTGTTCTTTGGTGTGGGTCTTTCAGATACGCTTGCCAACGAACTGCATGGCAGGTCAACATATGTCTGGTCAAGCATGTGGTACCCAAGCGGGAGATGTTTTGGCCACGCGAGATACGCTTGAGACATATGTTGCAAATAGCAGCGGTGCGATCTGATGCACTCGTCTCAAAAAAGGCCCACACCAAAGAACTTTTTGAATAACGCGCAGAGACTGCAGCGCCCTGCACATGTGGAGCTTTGGGGTGTGATGCAGTCAATGTGCTGCCCTTAGGCTGGCCCCTGGAGGGCATCCTGCCTAGTTGGTGATGTGCCTCCTCCTCCTCCTCCTCCTCTCTCCTATCAGGCACCCACGTTGAGTCAGTGACCTCATCATCCCCTCCCTCCTCATCACTGGAGCAAACCTGGCAGTATGCTGCAGCAGGGGGAGCATGACTGCCAGATTGCTGTCCTTCTTGGGCACCCCCTCTGTCCGTGCTCATGTTACTGCCTTCATTGAGCTCAGTATCATCATCAGAGCCTTCCAAACGCTGGGCATCCTCCTGGAGCATGTACCCAACACTGTGGTCAAACAGTTCGAGGGAATCCTCATGAGGACATGGTGGAGCTAGGGAAGGAGTCACTGATGACATTGAGCTGAGGGAAGAGGCCGCTGCTTTGCCAGACAAAGCACCCTGGGCATGGGTGAGAGAGGATGAGGAGGATGAGGACGGCTTGGTCATCCACTCGACCAAGTCTTCCGCATGTTGCGGCTCAACACGGCCAGCTGCCGAAAAAAAGGCCAAGCGTGTCCCATGGCCACGTGCTGATGAGGATGCACCGTCTCCACGACCAGCACTAGACACAGAGCCTGCTTGCCCTCTCTTATTGGCTTGTGACTGTCTGCCTCTCCTTCTTGGCCTTCCAGACATACTAATGGCCTGTAGCTGCACTAAGCTGGGATAGAACACCTGTAATTTTCTTCAGGTAGCTTTATATACTGTAACCAGACAAGCCTGCCTGTCAGTAGGAAGATAACAGGAACGGATCTAGCTGAACACTGTGAGCAGGACGTACTGCACTAAATGTATATAGCAGGAACGGATCTAGCTGAACACTGTGAGCAGGACGCACTGTACTAAATGTAAATAGTCTAGCTGCCTGACCGTGGTACTAATAGGATCAAAAAGAACACCTGTAATTTTCTTCAGGTAGCTTTATATACTGTAACCAGACAAGCCTGCCTGTCAGTAGGAAGATAACAGGAACGGATCTAGCTGAACACTGTGAGCAGGACACATTGTACTAAATGTAAATAGTCTAGCTGCCTGACCGTGGTACTAATAGGATCAAAAAGAACACCTGTAATTTTCTTCAGGTAGCTTTATATACTGTAACCAGACAAGCCTGCCTGTCAGTAGGAAGATAACAGGAACGGATCTAGCTGAACACTGTGAGCAGGACGCACTGCACTAAATGTAAATACCAGGAACGGATCTAGCTGAACACTGTGAGCAGGACGCACTGCACTGAATGTAAATAGCAGGAACGGATCTAGCTGAACACTGTGAGCAGGACGCACTGCACTGAATGTAAATAGCAGGAACGGATCTAGCTGAACACTGTGAGCAGGACGCACTGCACTGAATGTAAATAGCAGGAACGGATCTAGCTGAACACTGTGAGCAGGACGCACTGCACTGAATGTAAATAGCAGGAACGGATCTAGCTGAACACTGTGAGCAGGACGTACTGCACTAAATGTATATAGCAGGAACGGATCTAGCTGAACACTGTGAGCAGGACGCACTGCACTGAATGTAAATAGCAGGAACGGATCTAGCTGAACACTGTGAGCAGGACGCACTGCACTAAATGTAAATACCAGGAACGGATCTAGCTGAACACTGTGAGCAGGACGCACTGCACTGAATGTAAATAGCAGGAACGGATCTAGCTGAACACTGTGAGCAGGACGCACTGCACTGAATGTAAATAGCAGGAACGGATCTAGCTGAACACTGTGAGCAGGACGCACTGCACTGAATGTAAATAGCAGGAACGGATCTAGCTGAACACTGTGAGCAGGACGTACTGCACTAAATGTATATAGCAGGAACGGATCTAGCTGAACACTGTGAGCAGGACGCACTGCACTGAATGTAAATAGCAGGAACGGATCTAGCTGAACACTGTGAGCAGGACGCACTGCACTAAATGTAAATACCAGGAACGGATCTAGCTGAACACTGTGAGCAGGACGCACTGCACTGAATGTAAATAGCAGGAACGGATCTAGCTGAACACTGTGAGCAGGACGCACTGCACTGAATGTAAATAGCAGGAACGGATCTAGCTGAACACTGTGAGCAGGACGCACTGCACTGAATGTAAATAGCAGGAACGGATCTAGCTGAACACTGTGAGCAGGACGCACTGCACTGAATGTAAATAGCAGGAACGGATCTAGCTGAACACTGTGAGCAGGACGCACTGCACTGAATGTAAATAGCAGGAACGGATCTAGCTGAACACTGTGAGCAGGACGCACTGCACTGAATGTAAATAGCAGGAACGGATCTAGCTGAACACTGTGAGCAGGACACACTGCACTAAATAGTCTAGATAGAAGATAACAGGAACGGATCTAGCTAAACTGAATACAGTGTATATATATATATGCAACACCTGGGATGCATATATATACACAATACACTGTAAGTGCAGCTAACTGACTGACTGTTCTGCCTAATCTATCTAACTCAAATCAAATGACACTGTCTCTCTCTCTCTCTATCTCTCAGCACACCGGAACACACACTACACAGGGCCGCCGTGCAGGCGGCCTTATATAGTGTGGGGTGTGTACTAAATCCCCTGAGCCATAATTGGCCAAAGCCACCCTGGCTTTGGCCAATTACAGCTCTCTCTACTGACGGCGCTGTGATTGGCCAAGCATGCGGGTCATAGTGCATGCTTGGCCAATCATCAGCCAGCAATGCACTGCGATGCCGCAGTGAATTATGGGCCGTGACGCGCCACACGAATTTGGCGCGAACGGCCCATATCGTTCGCAATTCGACGGACGGTCGAACAGCCGATGTTCGAGTCGAACATGGGTTCGACTCGAACACGAAGCTCATCCCTAATCCTCAGCATTCAGACTTTATAAAGAATGCAACAAGAAATGTAAGGGTGCAATTAGGACGGCTAAGATAGAACATGAAAGACACATAGCGGAGGAGAGCAAAAAAAATCCCAAGAAATTCTTTAAGTATGTAAACAGTAAAAAAGGGAGGACAGACCATATTGGCTTCATAAAGAATGAGGAAGGACATCTGGTTACAAAGGATGGGGAGATGGCAAAGGTATTGAATTTATTCTTCTCCTCAGTCTTCACAAGTGAATCGGGGGGCTTCAGTAACCAAAACTGCAGTGTTTATCCTCATGACACAACACAGGAAACACCTCCATGGTTAACAGAGGACAGAATTAAAATTAGACTTGAGAAACTTAACATTTTTAAATCACCCGGACCAGATGGCTTGCATCCGAGGGTACTTAGGGAACTCAGTCAAGTGATTGCCAGACCGTTCCTAATTTTTACAGACAGTCTATTGACTATTGGTACCAGCTGATTGGAGAAAAGCCAATGTAGCACCAATATTTAAAAAGGGCCCAAAATACATCCCTGGGAATTACAGACCAGTTAGCCTAACATCAATAGTATGTAAACTCTTGGAGGGGATGATAAGGGACTATATACAAGATTTTAGTAATAAGAACGATATCATTAGTAATCAGCATGGATTCATGAAGAATCGTTCTTGCCAAACCAATCTATTAACCTTCTATGAGGAGGTGAGTTGCCATCTAGATAAAGGAAGGCCCGTAGACGTGGTGTATCTGGATTTTGCAAAAGCATTTGACACAGTTCCCCATAAACGTTTACTGTACAAAATAAGGTGCGTTGGCATGGACCATAGGGTGAGTACATGGATTGAAAACTGGTTACAAGGGCGTGTTCAGAGGGTGGTGATAAATGGGGAGTACTCAGAATGGTCAGGGGTGGGTAGTGGGGTTCCCCAGGGTTCTGTGCTGGGACCAATCCTATTTAATTTGTTTATAAACGACCTGGAGGATGGGATAAACAGTTCAATCTCTGTATTTGCAGACGATACTAAGCTAAGCAGGGCAATAACTTCTCCGCAGGATGTGGAAACCTTGCAAAAAGACCTGAACAAATTAATGGAGTGGGCGATTACATGGCAAATGAGGTTTAATGTAGAAAAATGTAAAATCATGCATTTTGGTGGCAAAAATATGAATGCAATCTATACACTGGGGGAATCTAGGATGGAAAAGGACCTGGGGGTCCTAGTAGATGATAGGCTCAGCAATGGCATGCAATGCCAAGCTGCTGCTAATAAAGCAAACAGAATATTGGCATGCATTAAAAGGGGGATCAACTCCAGAGATAAAACGATAATTCTCCCACTCTACAAGGCTCTGGTCCGGCCGCACCTAGAGTATGCTGTCAAGTTCTGGCCACCAGTCCTCAGGAAGGATGTACTGGAAATGGAGCGAGTACAAAGAAGAGAGGTCAAATCGATTCAAAATTTAAGCAAATCGATTTTTTTCGATTTTTTTTTTTTTTTTTTTTTCACCGTGCCGGTCCTGAGGAGCTGGGGGCAGGAGTTTTTATGTGAGGCCGCGGCTTCGGCCTAGTCCGCGAGGACCAGTTTGTGGAGGTACTCAAGATTATTCCTGATCAGCAGGCCCAGCATAGATGGGTGGCATATCAGAGGCACTGTGATTCACAGTGGATGCTATGAAAGATTCTATTATTCAAGCCTCACGGCTTATGCTAGGGCTGGTACATCTGCGCAAAGTCCTATGGTTGAAAGATTGGTCAGCCGAAGCACCATGTAAAAAGCTCTTGGCCAGTTTCCCATTTCATGGCGAACGGTTGTTTGGAGACGATCTGGATAAGTATATCCAGAGAATTTCTAATGGGAAAAGTTCTCTTTTACCAGTAAAGAAGAAGTTTAAATGTTTTTCCTTTAAACGTGCTTCTTCTACAGTGCCAGGAGTATCTGCCTCCAGGCAGTCTCGACGGCCTCCACCATCGGGTTCAAGAGGAAGACCTCAGGGGTAGTCCCAGGGCCAAAAGAGGACTTGGAGCAGGAAACCCACAAAGCAAAATACTAAAGCCTCCTTGTGAAGGGGCGCCCCCGCTCGCTCGGGTGGGGAGTAGGCTTCTACACTTTTCAAAGATCTGGCAGGAACATTGTCAGGACAGATGGGTGGCTTCCTCAATTTCTCTAGGTTACAAACTAGAATGATATCAGAGGTTCCCACAGAAGAGCAGGGATCAGGGTTTTATTCAAACCTCTTCACGGTACCAAAACCAAACGGGGAGGTAAGACCCATTTTAGATCTCAAGGATCTAAACCGGCACTTGAATATCCGTTCCTTTCGCATGGTGTCAATCCGATCGGTTGTCTCCATTCTACAAGGAGGAGAATTGTGGCATTGATTGATATCAAGGATGCCTATCTCCATGTGCCAATTTTTCTCGCTTATCAGAAGTTTCTACGTTTCGAGGTAGAAAATCATCATTTTCAGTTTGTGGCTCTGCCTTTCGGTTTAGCCACCGCACCTTGAGTGTTCACGAAGATCTTGGTTCCTCCTTTAGCCAGGTTAAGGGCTCAGGGTATAACAATTCTAGCCTACCTAGACGATCTGCTTTTAGTAGATCAGTCAGTCACCTGTCTAAACCAAAGTTTAATCTTAGCCGTAAGCTACCTAGAATTCCTAGGCTGGATTCTCAACCTAGAAAAATCCTCCTTAAAACCGTCAAGGAGATTACAGTACTTGGGGCTGATCATAGATACCAATCAAAAGAAGGTATCGGCTTCATAAAGGAACTGATTCGGCTTGTCAAAACAAAGACAAATCCTTCCATTCGGCTGTGCATGAAATTGTTAGGAAAGATGGTGGCCTCCTTCGAGGTCGTTCCCTATGCGCAGTTTCATTCAAGACTGCTGCAAAACAGTATTCTGTCGACCTGGAACAAGAAGATCCAGGCTTTGGAATTTCCAATGCGCTTATCCCCCGAGGTACGTCAGAGACTCAATTGGTGGTTGATATCCGGCAACCTTCAACAGGGGAAATCCTTTCTGCCAGTATCCTGGAAAGTGGTGACAATGGATGCCAGCCTTCTAAGCTGGGGAGCAGTCCTGGAAGAGGCTTCTGTCCAGAGGAAGTGGTCCAAGTCAGAAAGGACATTACCCATCAATATTCTAGAAATGTGGGCGGTTCGTCTGGCCCTAGAGGCCTGGACGCTCAGATTATGAAATTGAATCCTGACAGGACAATCTGACAATGCCACGGCTGTGGCCTACATCAATCACCAAGGGGGCATGAGAAGTCGTGCAGCCCAAAAAGAGGTGAATGGTGTGCTATCTTGGGCAGAAAGCAACATTCCTTGCCTATCTGCGTTTTCATTCCAGGGATAGAAAATTGGCAGGCTGACTACTTGAGTCGCCAACAGTTGTTTCCGGGAGAATGGTCCCTTCACCCCGACATCTTTCTGTCGATATGTCAAAGATGGGGTGTTCTGGACATGGATCTGTTCACGTCCAGATTCAACAACAAGGTCCACAACTTTTTGTCAAGGACAAGGGATCCGCTGGCATGCAGAACAGATGCCTTGGTCTTTCCATGGGATCAGTTTTCACTGATATATGCGTTTCCTCCAGTTCTGCTGCTTCTGCGCCTTCTTCGCAGGATCAAGCAGGAAGGGAAGGAGGTGATTCTGGTGCCTCCAGCGTGGCCCAGAAGATCTTGGTTTGCCGAGATCATAAAGATGGCAGTAGGGGACCCTTGGACCCTGCTGCTGTGGCCAGACCTTCTCGCGCAAGGTCCGGTATTCCATCCTACCTTACAATCGCTAAATTTAACGGTTTGCCTATTGAAACCCACATTCTAAAGGACCATGGGTTGTCTCCTTCAGTACTGTCTACTTTGGTTAATGCTGGGAAGCCAGCCTCCAAAGTCATATACTATAGAGTCTGGAAGGCATATGTCTCCTGGTGTGAATCCAGGGGTTGGCACCCCTGAAAGTATGTCATAGGTAGGATCCTTGAATTCCTGCAGATGGGACTGGAAATGAAGCTGGCCTTGAGTACCATCAAGGGCCAGGTCTCGGCCTTATCAGTATTGTTTCAACGGCCTCTTGCTTCTCACTCTCTAGTTTATAACTTTATTCAGGGGTAACGCGGATTAATCCTCCCATCAGGACCCCCCTGAACCCTTGGGATTTGAATTATGTCTTATCGGCTTTACAAAAACAGCCTTTTGAGCCTATACGGGATATTCCCTTGGTTATTTTGAAGAGAAAGATAATCTTTTTGGTTGCCATATCCTCTGCCAGAAGTGTATCGGAATTGGCGGCTCTTTCTTGTAAAGAGCCATATTTGATTATTCATAAGGATAAGGTGGTGGTATTGCGGCCTCATCCTAAATTCCTACCGAAGGTAGTGACAGGTTTTCATTTAAACCAGGATATTGTTCTGCCTTCTTTTTTCCCAGAACCTCGATCTAGGGAAGAGAAGTCACTACATTCCCTTGATGTAGTGAGAGCGGTCAAGGTTTATTTAAAGGAGACCGCTCAGATTCGCAAAACAGATGTTTTGTTTGTATTGCCAGAAGGTCCTAAAAGAGAACAGGCAGCATCAAAATCTACTATTTCCAAATGGATTCGTCAAGTGATTGTTCAAGCTTATGGCCTAAGGGGAAAATTCTTCCTTTTCATGTTAAAGCGCACTCCACCAGGGCTGTTAGTGCTTTTTGGGCAGTGCATCACCAAGCCTCCATGGCTCAAATCTGCAAGGCCGCAACTTGTTCTTCAGTCCATACATTTACCAGATTCTATCAAATCGATGTAAAAGGTCATGAGGATATTGCTTTTGGGCGCAGCGTACTGCAGGCTGCAGTATAAGTCCTCTAGCCTCTTAATGCCCTACTTTTTTGTTGTGTCTCCCTCCCTTCAGTTGCCATTGCTATGGGACATCCCACATAGTAACTACTATGGCTCTGTGTCTCGTGATGTACGATAAGAAAATAGGATTTTTATAACAGCTTACCTGTAAAATCCTTTTCTTTGAAGTACATCACGGGACACAGAGGTCCCTCCCTTCTTTGGTATACATGTGTATTGCTTGGCTACAAAACTAAGGTACTCCCAGTAGTGGGAGGGGTTATATAGGGAGTGAACTTTTTGTCTTAGGGCGTGCCAGTGTCCATCACCTGAAGGTGGACTATAACCCACATAAGAAAACTACTATGGCTCTGTGTCCCATGATGTACTTCAAAGAAAAGGATTTTACAGGTAAGCTGTTATAAAAATCCTATTTTTCACCATAGGCATTACTAGACCTAGGCACCTGGGGTATGTGCTTTGAGTCTTCTGCCCCATACCTGGTTATGGCAAGATCTCTGACAGAAAAATTCTTCTACCAGGGTTACTTTCTCTGTTGTCTGCTGGCTGTGCCAGGTGGAGGGATATGTCTGTATAGTCTCAGACCCAAGTCACTGAGTGCAGTCTCAGGAGATGGGAGGCAGCGGTGTGGGACCTCTGCAACTTGTCTCATGTAAACATTTAAGCTTCCACTGATCACTGAATACCAATATTATGAGTCCTGACCATTATACTATATAATTTATATTGCACATTACATACTCCTGACCCCTGCACTATATATTCTATGTTGTACATTACATTATTCTGATACTATAAAATCCTAACTGTTGTATCTTACATAATACATTGTACATTACATAGGCCTTACCTCTTTTGCATCCATTTTCTACCAGCTGGACATTTTATATCTGATGATTTGATTGGAGCACAGACTTTTACATAATGTGATGACATCCTCAAACGTTGCAACCTTAAACAGAAAGTGATAATGAGGGAGGAGTCAAAAACCAATGAAGGTTGTTCTTCCCCCATCCTCACTCTCTGACCTCTGGTGGGGCTCAGCCCCGCTGTTATTCATGACTAAATCATGGACTAAATAAGGAAGTGCAGTACTTCTTGTGTTGGAAAGATGGCAATGAGTGATAGAGAGGGTGGGGACACTCGTTCTATAATCCCCTCATTACTGTCACTCCTATAAAAGACAGTTCTCATTGTTTCCTCACTCTCTGACTAAGGTCCATGAATAAAGAAATGAACTGGTAGGAGCTTCAGAGATGGGTGTGGGGCTGAAACAACTAATCATAATTTGATTATATTAGATTATGAAAATAGTTGTCAACTATTTCCATAAACAATTAGTTGGTCAGTCGAATAATTGGCCTACATACAGAAGGCATTATTTCTTTACATATCAGAAAATACAGCTCAGTACACCATCCATACATGTCAGTAAATGCCTGAGAACTTGAATGCGTGAGGAGCATTGCACCATGGGAGACGTAGTCCTGGGCAAGAGAAGGAAGCAAGTGATTCTAAAGACAGACCTTTACCTTCCTATAGGGGAACTCTATACTATACTTTGCAGCTTCCTATAGGGGAAATCTATACTATACTTTGCGGCTTCCTACAGGGGAAATCTATACTTTGTGGCTTCCTATAGGGGAACTCTGAAGGCAGGAGGAGCCAGAAGTGCTGGTGGTGGTGGTGGTGGTGGTGGTGGTTTGGGTCCAGAAGGGGAGAATCGGGGTTGCTCTGTGCAAAACCATTACACAGAGCAGGGAAGTATGACAATTTTGTTTTAAAAAAGAAATCCAACATTTACAATGACTTTAAGGTCTCTGTGCAGGGAAGATCAGCATCTGAAACCAGAGAAGGTGGAGGCTGATAGACTGGAGGTAATAGAAGGCATTAATATTACATAATGTAAAAGTTTACTAGTATTGTGCATTATATTTAAAATTATTATATCCATGAAAAAAAAAGTCTGAGCTTTCAGTACTACTGTAATATAAAAGTCCCCCACCCTTCATATAGCTTCATGTGTGACTCCCAGGTAAGATACCCATATATCCTACTTCTGGGTATATTTATTATTATATATATGATATAAGATATATTACATTCACAGTATAAATTAATCCCTTATAGTAGTGATTATCTGCTGTTTTTGTATTATAAAATACTATTTTTTTTCCCAGTCATCTTCCAGGACGGCTTATAGAGAGAGAGGCTCCTCCCACCTAGTACAGGAAACATGATCCACATTATAAAAGGGCACCCATAGGCCATGGCCCCTCAGTGTTATGTGTTTTTCTCTGACCAGACAGGAACTTCAAGCAAGTTGTTTGTTTTGTGTGGCCTATGTGCTAGGTAGCAGGGGCCCAGCGGCCAGGTCCCTCTAACAGGAGGAGTGCTTCTGGGGAGCTGGTGGGCCTGGGTCATCCTGGGCCCCTCTGCTAGGGACTCATGGATGTGTAAGAAGGGACCCCCTCTCATCTCCCTGTTGGTTGTACCTTCAGTGTAAGGTGCCTTCTTGGTGTAGGAGGATGTGTGCTCAGATGAGTCCATCCCTGGTGGTAGTGTGCCGACATCAGGCTGGTCTCTCATAGCAGGGGGTAGCCTGTTTCACCCCGGTCATTCCCGCTTCATTCCTGCCGATGTTGGAGCTTGGGGTGCGCGGTAAGCCTGTCTCCATGCTGGCATCCTCGTGTGGCTGACTCCGTCTCGCCGGTGCAGGCGGGTGACGTCCCTTCCAGCGCACAGGCAGGAAGTGATGCGGTCGCCGGAGGTCATGTGGTGGCCATCTTGGTTCACCCACAGGGGAAGACCCAGCCTGTACCAAGGAAAGCAGAGACGCTATCCACGGGGACGGTGCCTGATTCACAGCGCTGTCCCGGGTCCTCCATGCCAGAATAAATAAAGGGCACTGGCAGAAGATGGCGCTGGGTTGCTACTTGGACAGTGGACATGGAAGAACAGGGGACTGCGGATGCAGGTCTGGAGGTTCCATCACTTGACTTTGGCCCTAAGGTAAGAAAAGGGGGGCTAGGGTGCTCCTATCTTCTTTTTGGATTTGTGGTTAAAACAGCTCCGCTCACTTCTGGAGTCAGATACTCCAAAAGAAGAGATCCTGGAGGCTCTACCAACATTAAACAAGGCAGTGGCTTATATAGCGGACGGTTCCAGTCTGTGAGATTTATGGCCAGGGATACAGCCTTAGTTAACAAGGCCAGGAGGGCTATCTGGTTAAAATCCTGGGAAGGGGATACAGTCTCAAAAATGAAGCTCTGTTCTCTTTCTTTTTCAGGCAAATTGTTGTTCGGGAAAGAGTTGGAGTCGGTACTTGAAAGGTAAGCCGACAGGAAAAAGGGGTTTCCTATCCCCAAAAAGCAGCAACAAAAAATGAATTTTCGTCCCTTTCAAGGGGCAAGTGGCAGCAGAGGTGACAGATGTCGGCAGAACAAAGATTATGCAAACAGAGAAAAGGGTGGCAGTACAGGAGGGGGAAAGGAAAAGGTGGCTTCCTTTTTAACCCCCCCCCAGCCTAAGGACCCCTCTCAGTGACTCAGCCGCCGGCCAGGTGGGGGGAATATTGGGGGCCTTCTTCCCACAATGGCAGGCCATTACCAGAAACAATTTTTTATTTTGATATATGAAAAAAATGCGCCGCGCCTAGGGGTGTAACTGAATAACTGTAAATCTAAGTGCAAATCATAGATAATAAAGCGTGCGAAGACGCGTAGGGGAGGGGCCAGGACGGAGCGATCAGCACAGAGCTGGGTTGTGGAGCTCTCACACCCCGCAGCACGCCGCACAGCCATTTTTTCCTATGTTATGTTTGGTGCACATGAGCACCTTATAAATGTGAGTACCCCATGTGGGGATTGGATGTGATTTTAATAAAAGTATCCTACGGTATTATACTATATTAGCCTTTTTCTTTTATATGGTCTGATGTGAGTGGAGCCATAAAGAATCCAGTGTGGGAATCAGCTGTACCTAATACTGAGCCCAGGGGTGGCTCCAAAAGCGTGTATTGACACAATTAAAACCTGTGTCACACGCTCCAAGGTGAGCGCAATCACATTGGGGGTCACCAAGGCACTTCACAGTATGTTTTTCTTTGGGCACGTTTGATTCAAAACCGGAACTTTTTCTTTGAACCATCACCATTACACTGACTTTTATTTGAACTTGGTCACTTTATGTTACTGGATTGGAAGATTTTTTCACGGATGTGATTTGAACACCTTTATTAGGGCGATTATAGTTTCAATTCGCCCACGCATGTGATTGATTTACTCTGTTTGTGTTTTACGAATATATATATTGTTTTATTTAATTTTTTTTCTTTTTTTCATTTTAATCACAGTGGATCTACATATGTGTAACATTTTTTAGCATATACACCTTATTAGGAATGATTATATTTTAATCACTGTGGATTGTATATTTATCTTATTACGTTTTTCTATGCACATTGCACTTTGTGATTTATTGCACTAGATATTTTTTAGTGTGTTTGGTCATAGGATTCACACAGCAGGTGATCTTAGTAAGTGATCAGAGCTTTAGGATTCACACAGCAGGTGATCTTAGTAAGTGATCAGAGCTTTAGGCTCTATTTGATTTGCACGCTTTATTATCTATGATTTGCACTTAGATTTACAGTTATTCAGTTACACCCCTAGGCGCGGCGCATTTTTTTCATATATCATTTATCGCACGGTCATGAATACGTGATCTGCGCCTGCAGCCGGGTAGCTGTTTGGTTGAATTTCCATTAAGGCACTGGATAATTGTGGCTCGCAAGATTTTTTTCCATAATTCAATTTTTTATTTTGGATCTTATTAATCATGGATACAGAATAGAATTAGTGGGCTGTCCTCCTCAAAAATTTCTACCTAGGATTTTACCAAGAGAGCAAGAAAAAGTGGTGGCCATGTCTTCTCTCCTTCGAAATATGCTCGAGCGGAACGTGATAAGTTACATCCCTCCAAATGAAAGGAAGGGTGGATTTTATTCCCACGTCTTCCTCAGGAAAAAGCCGTCAGGAAAATATCGTCTGATTCTCAATCTGAAACCGGTCAACACTTTCGTCAAATACAAATGGTTCAAGATGGAGTCCATTTAGACCACCAGGGAGTTGTTAACCACAGGAGTTTTCATGGCTTCATTAGATCTAAGGGATGCATAGCTGCACATTCCGATTCGGAAGGCAGAGAAGAACAAATTCAAAACCCTGTACTTCCAATTCATCTCTCTGTTGTTCGGCCTAGCATTGGCCCTGCGCATTTTTATGAAAGTGGTGGCAGAAGTGCTGCAAATTCTGAGGGTGGAGGGGAATTAAAAAAATCCCTTACTTAGATGACCCACTGATATTTGCAGTATCGGCCAAAGAAGTGGAACAAAACATGAACAGGACCATCGTACACCTCCAGCAGCTGGACTGGCTGGTGAATTGGGAAAAGTCACAGCTAGTCCCTACCCAAAAGATAACATTCCTTGGGTACACAATAAATTTGACGTTATCCAAAATCTTTCTGATGGAAGAAAAAATCATGACGATAATCACAGAGGCGAGCGACCTCTGCCCAAGCGCGGAGACCTCAATACAAAACATGATGAGGATTCTTGGATTGATGACGTCGGCCATCCCAGGGGTTCAATGGGCCCAATTTTACATTAGAGCTCTTCAGTCCCTTATGCTCTCAATCTGGGATGGGAAGAAGGAGTCGCTCCCAAGCCAGGCGAAGATCCCTCAGGAAATAAACTGCCAGATGGTGGCTAAATGCAGAAAATCTCTCGGCTGGTCATCTTTGGTCGCAACATCTTCCAGTGACAGTCACCACGGACGCAAGTGGCAGAGGATGGGGGCCCACACGGGAGACCAGATGGTATAAGGGGTCTGGAACAATCAATTAGCCCGCCTCTCTTTCAATGCGAAAGAGCTAAAAGCTGTACAGAGGGCCTTAGCGGCTTTTGGCCCTTTCCTGATAGGAAAACGTGTACAAGTCTTTTCGGACAATATAACTACCGTGAGGATGACGTGAATATAACAGATAATGTTCGTGAACTAAAATTGAGCAAAAATGATCAAACAATCACAAATAACTAAAAAGTGTCCAAAAAACTCAGTTAATATGTGCATTAAATTCTTCTTGAAAAACACAATATGAGATCTGAGTGGTGATTGTAATTCGGGAAGGAATCCTTATGCATTCGGATCAGCATAAAAGTGGTAGAAGTGGGTACTCTTACCGGAGGGGATGGACACAGGCACCATACGGTGGAGTGTCATGCGAGCTTTGGGGATTAAACAATCCCAGGGATACTATGCTGGAAGACGCTGCTGAAAGGTTCCATCCAGGGCCACCGTGGTTGTAGAATGGTGTATGGATCCGCAGCAGGTGGAGGAATGATTCTTAACCGGTTCAATACAGGGCAATTTCACCCCCTTCCTTCCCAGGCCAATTTTTAGTTTTCAGCGCTGTCGCACTTTAAACGACAATTGCGCGGTCGTGCGACGTTGTACCCAAAAAAAATTGACGTCCTTTTTTCACCACAAATAGAGCTTTCTTTTGGTGGTATTTGATCGCCTCTGCGGTTTTTATTTTTTGCGCTATAAACAAAAGAAAAGCGACAATTTTGAAAAAAACACAATATTTTTTACTTTTTGCTATAATAAATATCCCAATTTTTTTTTTAAAAAACAAATTTTTTCCTCAGTTTTGGCCGATACGTATTCTTCTACATATTTTTGGTAAAAAAAATCGCAATAAGCGTATATTGATTTTTTTGCGCAAAAGTTATAGCGTCTACAAAATACGGGATAGATTTATGGCATTTTAAAAAAATATATATTTATTTTTTTTAGCGGCGATCGCGATTTTTTTTCCGTGACTGCGACATTATGGCGGACACATCGGACACTTTTGACACATTTTTGGGACCATTCACATTTATACAGCGATCAATGCTATAAAATTGCATTGATTACTGTGTAAATGTGACAGGCAGTGAAGGGGTTAACCACTAGGGGGCAGGGAGGGGTTAAGTATGTTTCCTAGGGAATGATTCTAACTGTAGGGGGCGGGGACGCACAAGGGGAGGAGACCGATCAGTGTTCCTCCGTTCTGGGAACACAGATCGCTCTCCTCAGAGCTGACAGGCTGTAGATCTGTGTGTTTACACACACAGATCCACGGTCCGGCCCGGTTAACGGGCAATCGCGGGTGCCCGGCGGACATCGCGGCCGCCGGGCACACGCACCGGGTCCCGAGCAACGCGGCGGGCGCGTGCCCCCTAGACACCCGGGAATTCCAGGACGTCATATGACGTCCACCCAGGATGGGAGATCCCATCTGTGGACGTCATATGACTATGGCTGGGTATTGAAGTGGTTAAAGGAGAACGACTTCCGCTCCATATAGGTTAAATTCATGGGAGGAAAAGAAAATCTCCACATAGGGCATGAATCCGATAAAAAATGATTTTATTTTTTTTAAAAAGTGCCAGAAAATACTTTTTGACAAGCACTGGATAAAACGTGATTACAGAATAAAGATAAAAATCGCGTGGTAACAAGGCATCGAAAGCTTCAGCAACCCTACATGTTTCGGACGATGGTCCTTCAACTGGGGCATATTTGATCATTTTTGCTCAATTGGTAGAATTAAATCTTCTATCCCTATCTTCTGTGCACCAGAAAGGATAACTAAACTCACTGGCAAACGCCTTAAGCAGGGAATCTCTTTCGCAGACAGAATGGTGTTTAAATCAAACCGTGGCGAACCGTTCGAACTGATTGTGGCGAAATGGGGGATACCACAGATAAGGACCAGAGTAAACAGGAAAGTGGGCCGGTTCTTCTGCCTTCAAAGGGATCTGCTCAGCATGGGCCTAGATGCCCTATCAGAACCTTAGGGAACAGACCTAACGTATGCGTTTCCTCTGTTTGCACTCATACCAAAAATACTACGAAAGATAAGAGCCTCGAGGGCAAAAACCATTCTAATTGCCCTGTTTTGGCCTCGGAGGGCTTGGTTCCCAGCACTGTTAAAACTCAGCACCACGGATCCTTGCAGACTCCCCTCCATGCCAGACCTCATTCATCAGGGAACAGTGAATGATCCGCAGGTGGACCATCTCTCTCTGATGGCCTGGCTACTGAAAGGGAGCTTTTAGAGCGGAAGGAAGAATAATAGATACTATCCTTAGCAGCAGGAAAGCCACCACCAATACTATATACAACAAGATCTGGAAAAAGTTTTGTGTTTGACAATCAACAACAGAATCCCAGGCCCTATGATACCGACGGTTCTAGAATTTCTCCAAGCAGGTGTAGACCTAAACCTTGCAGTCAGTACCCTCAAGGTACAGGTATCTACTCTATCGAGCTTCCTGAATCATAGGCCATGCTAAAAGAACCCCCTAATCAAAAGGTTTCACACAGCTAGGAGGTTGAAGACCTAAGTTGAAGAAGGTCTCACAAATCTAGGAGGTTCCCCTCTTGGGATGTATCTGCGGTAATACAGAGTCTTTACAGGGAGCCATTCGAGCCACTGGAAGACTGCTCCATAAAACTTTTGACCTTAAAAATGGTCCTTTTAGTTGTGTCCGCTAGGAGGGTCAGAGAAATTCAAGCCCTCTGACAAAGTTATTCTTTCTCTTGACCCTGCTTTCCTGCCTAAAGTAGCTTCCAGCTTCCACCGATTGGAAGAAATAGTAATCCTGTCTTTTTGTGGTAATTCTTAAAATGATAAGGAGGCCAAGTTTAATAATATAGACGTGAGAAGATACGTGATTGCGTATATCGAGTGCACCAAAGAGTGGAGATCCTCCACGAGTCTTTTCGTACTGTTCGCTGGTCCCAACAAAGGTAAAAGGGCATCAAAAAATACTATTGACGGGTGGATGAAGTCGGCAATCATAGAAGCATATAAGACAGCATCTCTACCACCACCAACAGGAGTCAATGCTCATTCCATAAGAGCAGTGTCTATATCTTGGGCTGAAAGGGCCGGAGCTTCGCCCCTCCAGGTATGCAAAGCGGCAACCTGGTCCAGCTTTCATACATTTGCAATGCACTATAGGCTGAATGTGCTTGCAAATTAAGACCAGTCCTTTGGCAGGAAAGTGCTGCAGGCTGTGGTCCCTCCCTGATCAGGTAGTTCTATTTGGTCCTCTCTGTAAGCCTTCCTGGAAGATGACTGGGAACAAACAGGGTTATTACCTGTTAATGCTCTTTTCCAGGCCTCTTCCAGGATGGCCTCAGTTTCTCCCTTGTTTCGTAGGAATAATTATGTAGCGCTAAGGTGGTTGCACCAATGGAAGTGTTTAATATTTTATCTGTGCCTTTGGTTATTTGTTAATACTGAGAGGCCATGGCCTATGGGCGGTCTTTTATAATGTGGATCGTGTGCTTCCTGTACTAGGTGGGAGGAGCCTCTCTCTCTATAAGCCGTCCTTGAAGACTCTTGAAAAGTGCATTAACAGGTAATAACCTTGTTTTTTTTAACCCCATCATAACAGATGATTTTAAAATATCATGCTGCTGCTTCTAAATGTCCTATGCTGGCCATACATGTATCGATTTTTGGACGAGAATATTTGCACAAATATTTGTATGAAAATGATTTGTACATTCGATGAATGGACGAGTGTAGTTTAAAAAATTCCACTTGTCTTTAACATTCAATTTTAAAATTAACCGCTTGCCGACCAGCGCACACCTATTTACGTCAGCAGAATGGCGCTGGTGGGCAAAAGGGCGTACAGGTACGTCCCCTTTAGTAAGAGGTGCTGCGGGTGCGTGCGCGGAGAGGTAGAATGGGGATATGCTTTTGTAAACAAAGCATTTCCCTGTTCTGCCTAGTGACAGGACAGAGATCACTGCTCTCTGTCATCGGGAACAGTGATCGCTGTCATGTGAGGTGTAGCCCCCCCCAGTTAGAATCACTCCCTAGGACACACTTAACCCCTTCACCGCCCCCTAGTGGTTAACCCCATCCCTGCCAGCGTCATTTACACAGTAATCAATGCATTTTATAGCACTGATGGCTGTATAAATGACAATGGTCCCAAAATAGTGTCAAAAGTGTCTGATGTTTCGGCCATAATGTCGCAGTCCTGATAAAAATCGCAGATCGCCGCCACTACTAATATAAAAAAAATAAAAATGCCATAAAACTATCCCCTATTTTGTAGATGCTATAAATTTTGCGCAAACCAATCAATATACGCTTATTGGGATTTTATTTTTTTTTTTACCAAAAATATGTAGAAGAATACATATCGTCCTAAACTGAGGGAAAAAAATGTTTTTTTTATATATTTTTGGGGGATATTTATTATAGCAAGAAGTAAAAAATATAGTTTTTTTTTGTTTTGTTGTTTTTTTAACAGTTTTTTTCAAAATTGTCGCTCTTTTTTGTTTATAGCGCAAAAAATAAACATAAAAACCGCAGAGGCGGTCAAATACCACCAAAAGAAAGCTCTATTTGTGGGGAAAAAAAGGACGTGAATTTTGTTTGGGTACGCCCGCGCAATTGTCAGTTAAAGCGACGCAGTGCCGAATCGCAAAAAGTGCTCTGGTCAGGAAGGGGGTAAAATCTTTCGGTGCTGAAGCAGTTAATGAAACTTCTGAGCAAAAACCACATACACAATGTGAAAATTTTGTTCGATGGAGAAAAGTTTTCTGTTCTGCTCTTTCGAATTTTCCCGTCACTGTGGTCAGAAATGAGCGGCGATTTGACCCCACTAATGGTTAGAAAATTGGATGAATGTTTTTTTTAAAGAAAAATTAGTTTGTGTACGGCCAGCATAAGTGACATCAGGTGCAGGGAGCTTGTACCCACCTACCTGTCTATGACAAGGGAGTCTGTCATCCATCATATTATATTGCACTCCTGTCTGATAATCTGCAAAACAGCGTTTTACGTCTATTTTACATTTTAATAATGTTGATCTCTGATTCTGATATGTAGCAGATTCTCCCTCTAATAATACATCTATCTGTCTGTTATTCTCAAAGTGGATTAAATATCCAAATATATATCTGGGTATTTATATTTACTGCTGTATATAGATATTCAAGAGTATTAACTAAATTATACATCAACTTTTTTTTGATGCTTTTATCCAATTGATCGAAACAATATCGGCCAACTAATTAATTATGAAAATAATCATTATTTGCAGCCCTACAGAGGACCCATTTACTAGTTACCTTGAGGGTGGAATTGTAAGGTCCTCAGAGACAAAGCTGCCTGATGTGGGCGGAGTCCTGGTTTAGTGGAACCAATCAGCTCATGTCTAGTAATAATCTTTTTATCTCTATTTTAGTAGATGGACGGGAGATGAGGAAAACCTCAGAGGATTGTCTCACTTTGTCTCCAGACTGTAAAGTAGAAGATGAGGACATCACACAGTATAGTCCAGGAGAAAACCCGACTACCTCAAATGTCCATCCAGCACCACACAGTGTAGATGGACCATCGTATTCCTCTTATCCTGAGGAACCTCAGATTGTGAGGGACCGTGCCGTCCTTCCAACAGAGAAGAGGTTTTCTTGTACTGAGTGCGGAAAATGTTTTTCAGTGAAGTCTTATCTTTACAAACATCAGAGATCTCACACTGGGCAGAAGCCGTATTTCTGCCCTGAGTGCGGGAAATGTTTTATACAAAAATCAGACCTTGTCATACATCAACGATCTCACACTGGGGAAAAGCCGTATTCCTGTCCTGAGTGCGGGAAATGTTTTTCGGTAAAGTCCAATCTTTTCATACATCAGAGATCTCACACGGGGCAGAAGCCATATTCTTGCCCTGAGTGCGGGAAATGTTTTTCAGTGAAGTCCAATCTTTACACACATCAGAGATCTCACACAGGGAAGAAGCTTTATTCCTGTCCTGAGTGCGGGAAATGTTTTTCAGTGAAGTCCAATCTTTTCACACATCAGAGATCTCACACTGGGGAGAAGCCGTATTCCTGCCCTGAGTGCGGGAAATATTTTTCAGATAAGTCAAATTTTTCCACACATCAGAGATCTCACACGGGGGAAAAGCCATATTCCTGTCCTGAATGTGGCAAATGTTTTTCACAGAAGTCCAGTCTTTCCAGACATCAGAGATCTCACACGGGGAGAAGCCACTTCCCTGCCCTGAATGAGGGAATTGTTCCTCACTGAAGTCCTGTCTTCCTGTACATCAGGGATCCCACACAATGCACGAGGTGTATTAGTGCCTTGAGGGCGGGAAATGTCTTCTATATGAATGTTGCTGGACATCACAGCTTTCATGTGGAGAAGAAGCACACCCTGATATACACCTCAGATATACTCCACAGCTGATCTTCATCATGTAAGACAGTTCCAGGGCTGTGGATATTTTTTGAAAAAACTTGTCCAAGAGACTGAATCAAGGTCCCAATATTCTTGTCCCTTATGACAATTTCCTTGTTCCTCATCTACCAGAGAGCTCAGCAGCGGTGTGGGAGTTCATTGAAAACTACAAGCCGACATCGGCAAAGGACAGAACTCTGTGAATGAATGGCACGGCCGCACTTTTATAAAGTGACAACCGGTACGGGGAACTTCTCCCCGCACTGCTGTCACACAGAGGGCTCGGATCGCTGAGCCGTTGCAGGAACAGGAACATGTAATATGTTCCCGAAGGTGAACATTTCCTTTAACCCTTTCACTGCCAGAGACGGTTTTGTATTTTTTTTTGCCTACAGGGCACTTTCACCCCCTTCCTGCCCAGGACAATTTTCAGCTTTCAGCGCTCTCACACTTTGAATGACAATTGTGTGGTCACCTAACACTGTATCCATATGACATTTTTATCTTTTTTCCCCACAAATAAAGCTTTCTTTTGGTGGTATTTGATCATCTCTGGGGTTTTTATTTTTTGTGCTACAAATAAAAAAGACAAAGTTTTGAAATAAAAAAGCTTTTCATTGTTTCTGTTATAAAATTTTGTAAATAAGTAAGTTTTCTCTTCATTGATGGGCAAGGCACTGATGATGAGGTACTGAGAAGCATCCATGTTTGGCATACCTGGTGGGCACTGATTGGCATCACAGGCAGCACTGCTGGGCATCACTGGTGGGCACTGATTGGCATCACTGGCGATCATCGCTGATGGGCCTGTACTGATAATCAATGCTGAATATCAGTGCAGATCCCCCCCCCCCCCCCGTGAGGAGAGCTGCTGATCGGCTCTCCTCTACTCGCACCTTGTCAGCATGAATAAAGGAAAGACGATAACCGGCACTTACGATGTGATTAGCTTTGATTGGATACAGCTGATCACATGGTAAAGAGCCTACGTCATTGTAACGTATCTGGGATGTGAGCCTGACGTGTGGAGGGAGACCTCCCGTACCACCCTGGCTCGGAGACCACTGGAGTGGGAACAGTGGCGGTAAGAGCACAGTGAGGTAAAGGTGCCTGAGTCCTTACTGCTTGAAGTGGTTGCGGATGCAGGTCAGCAGGTGCAGGTTTGCAGAGCAGCGGATGCAGGTCAGCAGATGCAGGATTGCAGAGCAGCGGATGCAGGTCAGCAGATGCAGGTTTGCAGAGCAGCGGATGCAGGTTAGCAGATGCAGATCAGCGGATGCAGGTTAGCAGATGCAGGTTTGCAGAGCAGCGGATGCAGGTTAGCAGATGCAGGTTTGCAGATCAGCGGATGCAGGTTAGCAGATGCAGGTTTGCAGATCAGCAGATGCAGGTTATCAGATGCAGGTTTGCAGATCAGCAGATGCAGGTTTGCAGATCAGCAGATGCAGGGTTGCAGACAGAAGCGGAGTCAGACGAGCCGGGTCATACACATCAAGGAATACAGCAGAAACGGCAAGCAGAGAGTAGTCAAAGTCCAGGACAATCAGGAACGCAGGGAACGGAAGCAGATCAAACCGCAAGAGGCAGCGCCACTGAGCATCTTTTAAAGGCTATTGGGCGCCAAAGCGCGTCTTAACGCACGCGCATGCGCACGTTCGTACGAGCGGTCCGTGACTCGCGCATGCGCATAGGCGCACGCCTTCTGGAACGGGACGTACGTTCGTGACAGTGCCCCCCCCTTAAGGGCAACCTCCGGGTGCCCAAGAGAACTCTTTTCTGGGGATGATTACGGAAAAAGGCCTGGATTAATTCTTGAGCGTGAATGTTCCGTTGGGGTTCCCCGGAATTTTCTTCCAGACCGTAACCTTTCCATTTGATCAGGAACTGTAGCTGATTCCTTCTTCTTCGGCAGTCTAAGACGGCCTCTACTTCAAACTCCTCATCTCCGTCAATGATCACAGGTTCAGGTGGTCTTGATCCTCTGTCAGGAAAGAGATCCGGCACTGTAGGTTTCAATAATGAGACATGAAATACCGGATGGATTTTCAAAGACTCCGGTAAGACAAGTTCATAGGAAACATCATTTAAATTCCGCTTTACTGGAAAAGGACCAATGAATTTGGGTGCCAATTTCCTTGCAGGGCAGGCCATCTTAAGATTGGTGGTGGATAACCATACTTGATCGCCCTGTTGCAGACATAACTCCCCCCTCCTCTTCCTGTCAAACATCTTCTTATTGGTTGCCTGTGCCCTGGTCATGGCTTCCTGTAATATCTTGCTATTACGAGTCAGGAAATCGACAGTACTCTGGACTGCCGGGACTGCTGAATCCGGGATGAGATCAGGTAGGAAGGTTGGACGGTACCCGTAATTGGCAAAGAATGGCGACTGACCTGTAGCCGAATGACTGGCATTATTAAAGGCAAATTCTGCCAGAGGTAGTAATGATACCCAGTCGTCCTGAACAAAGGAGGTAAAGCATCGGAGATATTGCTCGAGCGTTTGGTTCGTCCTCTCAGTTTGCCCATTAGTCTGAGGGTGATAGGACGAGGACATAGACAGTTCAATCTTCAAAGCCCTGCATAAAGCCCTCCAGAAACGAGAGGTGAACTGCACCCCTCTGTCCAAAACAATGTCCGCAGGAACCCCGTGTAGCCTTACTATCTCTCTAATGAAGACTTGGGCAGTTTCCATGGCAGAGGGTGTGCTTTTTAATGGAACAAAGTGGGCCATCTTGGATAAACGATCAACCACGACGAAGATCGCTGAATAACCCTCTGACGGAGGCAGATCCACTACAAAATCCATGGCAATCATTTTCCAAGGACGGTCGGGGACTGGTAAAGGTCTGAGTAGACCCCAGGCCTTGCTTCTAGTGGTCTTGCTACAGATACAGGTGGCACAAGAGCTTATATATTCCCTGCAGTTCTTCTCAAGATCCGGCCACCAAAATGTACGTTGGACTAGCTCCAGAGTCTTATGCATTCCGAAATGGCCTGCCAGAGGATGATCATGACACAAATTCAGCACTGTGACTCGGACCTCTTCAGGCACAAAGATCTTGCTGTTCCTCCACAAGAGACCATCCTTGAGTAGCAGAGTAACTCCGGGAGGGCCAGACACACCTGCAGAGGCTTGCTTCAAGCTGGACATGAGGTCAGTTTGCAGAAGTAGAAAGTTACCTTCCGATAGAATGGTGTCTGGAGCTGGTACTTCCTTCGGATCATCAAACATGTGAGAAAGAGCGTCCGGTTTGGTGTTCTTGGAGCCAGGCCGGTAAGTTATATGAAATGAGAACCTAGAGAAAAATAATGCCCATCGTGCCTGGCGGGGTCTCAGACGTTTGGCAGCTCTCAGATACTCTAAGTTCTTATGATCTGTATAAATGAGTATGGGGTGCGCTGCTCCTTCCAACAAATATCTCCACTCCTCAAGAGCCGATTTAATGGCCAGTAGTTCCCTGTCCCCAACGTCATAGTTCTTTTCGGATGGGGTGAGCTTCCGGGAGAAGAAAGCTATGGGGTGCATCAAGTCCTTGAGACCCTGGCGTTGGGAGATGACAGCTCCAACCGCCGTCTCGGAGGTATCTACTTCAAGTAGGTAAGGGAGCGCAGGGTCAGGATGACTCAGAATAGGAGCCGATGTGAAAAGTCTCTTTAAGTCTGTGAAGGCGGTCTGTGCCTCGGGAGTGCACTGGAACCGAGCATTCTGCTTGGTCAGCTGCGTGATTGGGGAGATAATAGCAGAGAAGCCCTTGATGAATCTCCGATAAAAGTTTGCGAAACCAACAAAGCGCTGCACCCCTTTCTTGTCTGAAGGTGCAGGCCAATCCAGAACGGCTGCAACTTTTTGAGGATCCATCTTGAATCCCTCTGTTGATATCACGAGACCAAGGAACTGGATACTCTGTCGCTCAAACTCGCATTTTTCTGGTTTTGCGTATAGTCCGTGTTGACGAAGGCGACAGAGTACACTCTTGACATGTACTCGATGCTGCTCGAGGGAAGAAGAAAAAATCAAAATATCATCTAGATAGACAACTACATAAATGTCCAGACAGTCTCTAAAAACATCATTAATCAGGTGCTGAAATGTGGCTGGGGCGTTACATAACCCAAAAGGCATTACTAGATATTCGTAATGGCCGAACCTAGTACGAAAGGCGGTCTTCCACTCATCCCCTGCACGGATGCGTACCAAGTTGTAAGCCCCCCGTAGGTCTAATTTGGTAAATACAGAGGCGGTTCTAAGTCTTTGAAAGAGTTCAGGTACCAGGGGCAAAGGGTAACGGTTTTTAACCGTGATCTTGTTCAGCTCCCGATAGTCCACACAGGGTCGGAGAGAGTGGTCTTTCTTTTCCACAAAAAAGATTCCTGCTCCTGCTGGAGAGGTGGAAGGGCGGATGAATCCCCTCTTAAGATTCTCATCAACGTATTCCTTCAGTACCCCTAGTTCCCGTTCAGATAACGGAAAGATACGTCCGAAAGGGATCTCAGCACCAGGAAGAAGCTCGATTGGACAGTCGTATGGACGATGAGGTGGAAGAACTTCGGCCCCACGTTTACTGAAAACATCCAAGAACTCATGGTATTGTTTGGGCACAGCAGAGCAAGTTTCAGGATCTGGTTCCAGGCATAACAATGGACCAGAGGTACTGGGGCATGATGGCACGCAATGGTGCAGGCAGTAAGGTGACTGGAACCTAACACTTCCGGTTCCCCAATCGATCTGGGGATTGTGTGCCTGAAGCCAAGGTAAGCCAAGGATGACTGGAAACAAAGGAGAGGAAATAGCATTCAGGCTCAGAAGTTCCTTATGATCCACAAGGGTGATTACAGGCAAAGGAGGGGTCTCCTGGGTCACTACTCCAGATTTAATGCGGGACCCGTCTGCCAGGAAGATGGAGAGTCCCTGGGCCTTGGGCTGAAGGGGGATGCGTTGTTGGGTTGCAAAGTCTAAATCGATAAAACAACTGCATGCCCCTGAGTCTATTATTGCCGTCACTGGTATAGTTCTTTCCGGCAATTGAAATGAAATTGGTATGGCCAGGTGAGTGGCGCTGGCAGTAGAAGGTGCATGATTAGAAGAAGAGGAGGCCAGGAACTTGCGCATCTTAGCAGGACAAGAGGAGATGTAGTGACCAGCTTCTCCACAGTATAGGCATAGAAAGTTCTGCTGCCGACGAAGTCGTTCTTGGGCGGACAGGGAATGTTTCATCAATTCAGGCTGCTTTGATTTGATGGAGTGCATGGAAGTTGGCATCCGGGATAGCATCCAAGCTGGGCGGAACTGCTGAGAAGACCTCTCTGCTCTGCGTTCCCGAAGTCGTCGGTCTATCTGGATGGATAGCGTAATTAAAGTCTCTAGAGTATCAGGAACATCAACCCGGGCCAATTCGTCCTTTAAACTCTCAGATAGACCGAGACGAAACTGGTGTCGGAGAGCCGCCTCATTCCACTGAGTGTTCGCGCTCCAGCGTCTGAAATCGGTTACATAGTCCTCTGCCGTTCGGCGGCCTTGCTGGAGCGCGTGGAGGGCAGCCTCGGCGGTGGAAGTCCGCTGGGGGTCGTCATAAAGTCGGGCCATGGCATTAAGGAAGGATGATAAAGAGTTCAAATCCATATGGCGGACTTCGAGTAGGTGGTGGGCCCAGGCCTGGGGCTCCCCTTGCAGCAGGGTAATAACAAAGCCTACTTTGGTAATTTCGGATGAGAAAGTCTGTGGCAGCAATGAAAAATAAAGTTCGCATGCATTACGAAACGTCCGGAATTTGTTACGATTTCCAGAGAATTTCTCAGGAACAGGCACCCTAGGCTCGGGAGATGGGTCTGCCGAGATGGTCAACCCTTGTGTCCGCTCCTCCATTCGGACGAGACTGCTTTGCAGGGACTCCATGACCTGAGTGAGGGCTGTGAGAGTTTGACGAAGTCCATAGGCGAGGTCCCTCCTGCAGGCTCAGACATGGCGGTTTGATACTGTAACGTACCTGGGATGTGAGCCTGACGTGTGGAGGGAGACCTCCCGTACCACCCTGGCTCGGAGACCACTGGAGCGGGAACAGTGGCGGTAAGAGCACAGTGAGGTAAAGGTGCCTGAGTCCTTACTGCTTGAAGTGGTTGCAGATGCAGGTCAGCAGGTGCAGGTTTGCAGAGCAGCGGATGCAGGTCAGCAGATGCAGGTCAGCAGATGCAGGTTTGCAGAGCAGCGGATGCAGGTCAGCAGATGCAGGTTTGCAGAGCAGCGGATGCAGGTTAGCAGATGCAGGTTTGCAGATCAGCGGATGCAGGTTAGCAGATGCAGGTTTGCAGAGCAGCGGATGCAGGTTAGCAGATGCAGGTTTGCAGATCAGCGGATGCAGGTTAGCAGATGCAGGTTTGCAGATCAGCAGATGCAGAGTTGCAGACAGAAGCAGAGTCAGACGAGCCGGGTCATACACATCAAGGAATACAGCAGAAACGGCAAGCAGAGAGTAGTCAAAGTCCAGGCTGGGTCTTGGCAACAGGCAATCAGGCAGGTAACAGAGCTGGGTCAAACTAGCCGAGGTCAGGATTGGAGACATAAGCAGGGTCAGGAAGCCGGGTCAGAATACAGGAACAGAGTACTGGTACAATCAGGAACTCAGGGAACGGAAGCAGATCAAACCGCAAGAGGCAGCGCCACTAAGCATCTTTTAAAGGCTATTGGGCGCCAAAGCGCGTCTTAACGAACGCGCATGCGCACGTTCGTACGAGCGGTCCGTGACTCGCGCATGCGCATAGGCGCACGCCTTCTGGAACGGGACGTACGTTCGTGACAGTCATAGGCTCTTTACCGAGATTGGAGATGCAATGTGTCAGAGGGATTATTTGTAGTGTAGTTTTAATGTTGTTTATTTGGTGCTAATGGCTGTTATTGGTAAAGTTTTTATATCTTGTTCAGTTATTGTTGTGATCTTGTGCTGTCTTTGTTAGTGTGTCTGTGTCAAAATAATTTCCCAATTCCCTTGGGATTAATAAAGTATTCTGTAAAGACTCTCAATGTCCTTTATTTTTAAAAATCCCCCAGAAAAGTCTCTCATTGTAAATCCATCGACAATCCCGATGCCAACCGCCCCACTAACTCACCAATAGCCCCCAATGACCCGCCATGCAGGAGCCATCTCCGACGGTAACACTCGCTGACTGATAGCGTCCTGAGCTGTCATCAGCTATATAAATGAAGGGGTGGGGATAGTGGGGACATCATTGCCCAGTTATAGTCATATTCAGACAATGATGTCATGATCTATGCTCCACCCCTTTGCCTACGTGGCCATGTAAGGGAATGGGCGGGGTCTAAGGGGACCCCCCAGGCACAATATTCAAAGGAATGTTTCATTTTTATTGTTTCACTTTAAGCAGTATTAAAATCACTGATCCTGAAAAACTTTTTTTTGCATTGATACAAGTCCCCTAGGGCAGGACCCGGGTCCCCATACACTTTTTATGGCAATAACTTGTAAGCCTTTAAAATGAGCACTTTTGATTTTTCATGTTCGTTTCCCATAGACTTTAATAGAGTTTTCATGTTCTGGTGCGAACTGAACCGGGGGGGGGGGGGGTTTCAGCCCATCTCTACTGCTGACTGGGACTGTCCAACTCTAACTTGTGCCTATCCTGCATCCATACCACCCTATCTGTATCTTTCACTGGCTCCTGCTCCATCGCCAGATTGTCCTTTTATACCTGCATTCCCGACGCACACCAGCACCTGCCAGCAAGAGACTTTTCAGGCGCTTACTGTCACCCCACCAGGGACTTCAGAACTAGGGCTGTAAGATTGGCCTTCCTCAATAATTCAGGCTCTACCACCACGCACGTTGCAACATGGTAACCTATTCCACAGTCTTTATATCCACAAAATATAATTAAATGGCTGTGCCAGAAGGGGGAGTCGAACAGACACACAAAAACCTCAGCACTAGAGATGGGCTCGGGCGTGTTTGAAATACCATGTGCCTGATCCCGCCAGGAACCTGACACTGCACACGGCTAATCAGAGGCAGTGAGACATTTCCCGATCTGTGCAGCTGCAAACCGGGAAATGTCTCACTGCCTGTGATTAGCCATGTTAAGTGTTGGCTTCCTGGTGGGATCGGGCACATGCCCGAGCCCATCTCTACTCAGCACAATCATTGGTAAGAATGGAACTCTTCCATCACATTAGCTTTCTTACACTCAGCCGACCTTCAGGAAGATCTTCAATAACATACTGACTACTGAGCAACCAACAACTGTAGTGAAAAAAGCAAAGTGCAGGTGGTCAGGAGTATGTCATATACAGCCCAGTACACAGAGTGCAGTGGTCAGGAGTATGTCACATACAGCCCTGTGTACAGAATGCATCGGTCAGGATCAGCCAAATGACTGGTGTGGTGGTGATCAGGGTGTCACCAGTGCAGTACAGCATCATCATATGACTGGTGTGGAGGTGATCAGGGTGTCACCAGTGCAGTACAGCATCATCATATGACTGGTGTGAGGTGATCAGGGTGTCACCAGTGCAGTACAGCGTCATCATATGACTGGTGTGAGGTGATCAGGGTGTCACTAGTGCAGTAAAGTGTCATCATATGACTGGTGTAGCAGTGATCAGGGTGTCACCAGTGCAGTACAGTGCCATCATATGACTGGTGTTTTAGTAAATAGGGTGTCACCAGTGCAGCACAGCATCATATGACTGGTGTGGTGGTGATCAGTGTGTCACCAGTGCAGTACAGTGTCATCATATGACTGGTGTAGCAGTCATCAGGGTGTCACCAGAGCAGTACAGCATCATCATATGACTGGTGTGGAGGTGATCAGGGTGTCACCAGCGCAGCACAGTGCCAACATATGACTGGTGTTTTGGTAAATAGGGTGTCACCAGTGCAGTACAGCATCATATGACTGGTGTGGCAGTGATCAGGGTGTCACCAGTACAGCATCATCATATTACTGGTGTGGGGTGATCAGGGTGTCACCAGTGTAGTACAGTGCTATCATATGACTGGTGTGGAGGTAATCAGGGTGTCACCAGTGCAATACAGCGCTATCATACGACTGGTGTGAGGTGATCAGGGTGTCACCAGTGCAGTACAGCGTCATATGACTGGTGTGGCAGTGATCAGGGTGTCACCAGTGCAGTACAGTGTCATCATATGACTGGCGTGGTGGTGATCAGGGTGTCACCAGTGCAGTACAGTGTCATCATATGACTGGTGTGGTGGTGATCAGGGTGTCACCAGTGCAGTACAGCACCATCATGTGACTGGTGTGGCGATGATCAGGAATACTGACTGGTGACAGTATGTAAAATAAATAAATAATGTGTAAACATTTTTTTCTTTTTTAACATTCTTTTTACATTTGTCATCAGAGTAGTTCTGTGTCACCGTAGTGACCTTGTACTACTCTGGGGGATTAATCAGGGATTTTTTTTTACACTGTTATTACTTATAACACTGATAATCACTGTTATAAGCAATAGTTTTAACTGTCATGAATGTCTTTCATTTATGACAGCCTGCTTACTAATGTGATGCTGTGATTGGCAACAGCTAATTACATGGTACAGGGTGCTATGATTTGCCCAGGTACCATGTGATAGCTGTTGGCCTATCACAGCATCACAATGGTAAGCCGTCATGAATGCAAGCCACACAGTGCCAGTGCTGACAGGTCCCTCTGCTTGCCTCAGAACTATGCTGGAAAGCACCAGCCCACCGAGCGGAAGTGACATAATGATTGGAGGATAACTGGGCGTGGCTACACATTTCAGAGCATGTGCACTTCTTTCTTAGGCCTAGGCTTGAGAAAGAAGTGCGCATGCTCTTAAATGCCACACCCTTTGAAAAAGCCCTGTCAAATGCATTAGGGCCGTGGTTTTACTACGTGTGTGGGCCAGCAGAGATGAGTGGTGGTGATCGGAGGCGGCTGGTGCAGTGACAACAGCCGTATACACACTGATAACCGCTGGACAGGGAGAGAGGATCGCCGTATTGCCGGTGTTTGCTGGGCTATGCTGATTGGTTCTGAGGGTATTTTATAAATAAAAAGCAATAAGGTTTTTACATCATCACACTATTGTGGGTTTAATTCTCTTTTTTTTGGGAAGATCCGTGCCGTATATATGATGAGACAGAGCAGTCATATACCTGGAGGGAAATCAGAAGCTGGAGATCCAGTGGAATTCTGAGGCTCGGAGGAGGATATTCCGGATCTTATGCTGTTTTAGCCCAAATCCACACATTTTGGGCATATTTAGCTGGTGAGGGTAAGTCCTTCAGTAGATGGTGGGCTGCACTCCAGTATTCGAGTCACAGTGGTGAACACAAATATATGAAGATGGATTGGTGTATGTGCATAAAGAGTTACACATTACGTGGGCTGGAGTGTGCTAATAAGGACACATTCTATCAGTTTATGTTGTGTATTCATTCATCTAAGAATTCTGAGTATTGACTTCCTGTGATGTATCACACATTGTATTATAATTTCTGACATTAACTGTTGTTTTGGGTAAACTTTATTAGCGCCGTATGAAATAAGCTCTCTCTCTATCTATATACATACACACACACACATTTTGAGGGTTTATTACTAGGTTAGGATCTTGAATCTGGGGTTTGATTTCTGTTACTTAGAGCTGAGTGAGGGTTTATATAATTTATATGAATACCGCATTATGCCCACTAGATGGAGCAAAGAAAATCACTTTATGAAATCCAATATTCATCACAGCTGGGTGAATGCTGGTCACATTTATTCAACTATTTTTTTTTTTTAAAAAGGACCTCTAAATGTTTGTGAAAACTTACACCACAAAATTTACTCAGCCAATAAAAGGTAATAACTCAATTTTTATTTTTCTACTGCTATCAATGGCCAACACAGTACAACACTTCATCCATGTCTTTGGTGATCTCTGATCTCCTTATGAACTGTTTCTTACATGATGAAGATCAGCCATGGAGTATATCTGAGGTGTATATCAGGGTGTGCTTCGTCCCCACATGAGAGCTGTGATGTCCAGCAACATTCATATAGAAGACATTTCCCGCACTCAAGACACTAATACACCTCGAGGGTAGTGTGGGATCCCTGATGTACAGGAAGACAGGACTTCAGTGAGGAACAATTCCCTCACTCAGGACAGGAAAGTGGCTTCTCCCCCATGTGAGATCTCTGATGTACGGGAGGACAGGATTTCCGTGAGAAACGATTCCCTCACTCAGTGGAAGTGAAATACCGCGCTGTCACTCTAAAAATATATAAACAGCAAAGACAATTGCAAACAAATAATAGCTAATGAATGTGCAGTGCTAGAAAAAACAGTCACTAAATTCTAAGAGACCGTATAGGTGATAAATATGCTAATACAGTGGCTTGCGAAAGTATTCGGCCCCCTTGAACTTTTAAACCTTTTGCCACAATTCAGGCTTCAAACATAAAGATATAAAATTTTTATTTTTTGTGAAGAATCACCAACAAGTGGGACACAATTGTGAAGTGGAACGAAATCTTTTGGATTTTTGAAACTTTTTTAACTAATAAAAAAATGAAAAGTGGGGCGTGCAAAATTATTCGGCCCCCTTGCGTTAATACTTTGTAGAGCCACCTTTTGCTGCGATTACAGCTGCAAGTCGCTTGGGGTATGTCTCTATCAGTTTTGCACATCGAGAGACTGAAATTCTTGCCCATTCTTCCTTGCAAAACAGCTCGAGCTCAATGAGGTTGGATGGAGAGCGTTTGTGAACAGCAGTTTTCAGCTCTTTCCACAGATTCTCGATTGGATTCAGGTCTGGACTTTGACTTGGCCATTCTAACACCTGGATACGTTTATTTGTGAACCATTCCTTTGTAGATTTTGCTGTATGTTTGGGATCATTGTCTTGTTGGAAGATAAATCTCCGTCCCAGTTTCAGGTCTTTTGCAGACTCCAACAGGTTTTCATCCAGAATGGTCCTGTATTTGGCTGCATCCATCTTCCCCTCAATTTTAACCATCTTCCCTGTCCCTGCTGAAGAAAAGCAGGCCCAAACCATGATGCTGCCACCACCATGTTTGACAGTGGGGATGGTGTGTTGAGTGTGATGAGCTGTGTTGCTTTTACGCCAAACATATCGTTTTGCATTGTGGCCAAAAAGTTCGATTTTGGTTTCATCGGACCAGAGCACCTTCTTCCACATGTTTGGTGTGTCTCCCAGGTGGCTTGTGGCAAACTTTAGACGAGACTTTTTATGGATATCTTTGAGAAATGGCTTTTTTCTTGCCACTCTTCCATACAGGCCAGATTTGTGCAGTGTACGACTGATTGTTGTCCTATGGACAGACTCTCCCACCTCAGCTGTAGTTCTCTGCAGTTCATCCAGAGTGATCATGGGCCTCTTGGCTGCATCTCTCATCAGTCTTCTCCTTGTCTGAGCTGAAAGTTTAGAGGGACAGCCAGGTCTTGGTAGATTTGCAGTGGTCTCATACTCCTTCCATTTCAAAATGATCGCTTGCACAGTGCTCCTTGGGATGTTTAAAGCTTGGGAAATCTTTTTGTACCCAAATCCGGCTTTAAACTTCTCCACAACAGTATTACGGACCTGCCTGGTGTGTTCCTTTGTCTTCATGATGCTCTCTGCGCTTTCAACAGAACCCTGAGACTATCACAGAGCAGGTGCATTTATACAGAGACTTGATTACACACAGGTGGATTCTATTTATCACCATCAGTCATTTAGGACAACATTGGATCATTCAGAGATCCTCACTGAACTTCTGGAGTGAGTTTGCTGCACTGAAAGTAAAGGGGCCGAATAATTTTGCACGCACCACTTTTCACTTTTTTAATTGCTAAAAAAGTTTAAAATATCCAATAGACTTAATTCCACTTCACAATTGTGTCCCACTTGTTGGTGATTCTTCACAAAAAATTAAAATTTTATATCTTTATGTTTGAAGCCTGAAATGTGGCAAAAGGTTGAAAAGTTCAAGGGGGCCGAATACTTTCGCAAGCCACTGTACATATAACTCTTATATTAACTAAAATATAAAGATGATGAATAATCCACCAACGTGATGAGTGAAAAATAGATGAATATTGTGTACAAAAACACATATAAGTGAAACCAAAACAGTCCATAGATTGATCCTGGCAGTTGAATGTGGAGTCAACTGGATAACATCATTGGAACATCAGAGGGAAAACAGTTGAGGAGAGTAAGTATGGAAAATGGCCACCACCGACAATAAGAAGGCTTACCGGAGTTAATGGACTCATCAAGGCTTGTGGTGAAGCTTCACCAAACAATCAAGAACTTGACATCTATAGCCACTCTCACGAATAGAGGACATTCACTCCTTCCTTCAACTAGTTCCCAATGCCGTTACTGGATAAAGATTCTCACAGAGGGGTGGGTCGGATCATACCCATATAATCACGTCCAGAAATATAAAAAAAAGGTTCCACATAGTGTGATATCGTTGATAAAAAGAGCATTTATTAAATAAAAATTAGGAACACTCACATTTATGTAGAGATAAAAGCGCTTATAAAGATAACGGTAGAGTCACGCAATGATGTTAGCAGAGCTATCCTGACGCGTTTCGTCTAAAGAGACATTATCTAGGGTATGAGCCTGCCACAGTCATTACGTTAAAAAGAAAATGTGACTCCAAAATGAAATACCCACCGGCGGTGCGCTCACGTTGCATTGATTGAACTATGGTTACTACCGGTCATAAAAAATGGCGCCAGTGCATGCAATTCAAGCCTCATATGAGGAATGAATGCTATTCGCGCCTCTGAAGTCGGAATGACACCCTATTGGACAAGCCTCATTGTGAGGCACACGATGTCCAATGGACAAAACGGCATGTGGAACAAGCCTCGCTTTAAACAGCGGGCGTCATTTTCATTTCCCTTCCCAACATTATTTCCATACTCATAGTTTATACTATAAGAAGCATAAAGTGGTGACCTTCCAGTCCTACAGCTTGAACCCAACCGGGGTAGGCTGGACTAGGCCATCAAGGTTTATATCAGTACTATACTTTATGCCTTCTCAATTTTTGTATTACAAATGTTGTATAATATATGCAGCAACTTCAATTGATTTGTATTTGTTTGATAAAATAAACATTATTATTGAAAAAAAATAAAATAAACAGCAGGCGTCAAATAATCCAGCATTAAGACGTCACGCCGCGCTGCGTCACACCTTTAATCCAAATGTTATGGTCATCTGCGGGTCAAGCCTCGCTTTAAATAGCGAGAAAAGCCTGTGTGTCAGCCGCATCAATAGCCAAAAAAACTATACCACATACAGCAGTGACAATACGCTGTTGTCTTAAAGGAAAAAAGGAAGTAAAAATGCATTAGTAGCACAATCTGAATATGCAACATTCAAATTAGAAAATTAATTAAAAAAATCTTTGAACTAAAAGCCACCGCAGGGTAGATAGTCAAATTAGGGTCATATATGTGTGACAGAACCATCACATGTATTGGTTTGAGTAAATACATCTGTTAGTAAAAACATTAAGCAATTGAATGTTAAAAAAACCAGAATTCCTAAATAACAAACAAACTTACACATACATAAATGAAAGAAAATAAAAAAATGAATACATTTATTAAAAATAATGAATTAATAATCAAAAAATCAATCCATTAAATAAATCAAAAAATTACCTAGAAATACATGAATATTGAACAGCCCTTGAGTAACATTACACCTTGTTGATAAAGACGTTAATGTCCCACTCTACATTCATCCTGAATGGAGAGTGGAACTGTAACTCGTAAATCCAAAAAGTTTCAAGGCGTGAGACCCCCCTAGTGGTGGCACCACCCCACCATGGGGGGATGTACCTATCTATAATTAGAAATTTTGTCCCACTTGGATCTCCGTTATGGTGCTGTCGGTAATGTCTGGGTACACCATGTTAAATACTACCACTTTTAAATTGGGCTATGTGTTCATTAACCCTTGTTGTAAACAAACGTATCGTCCGACCGACGTACTGGTTGCCATAAAGGCAGGTCAAAAAATCATGAGATTTGTGGTAGCACATGTACAGAAATGTTTAATAGGATACTCGCGTTTGGTACAGGGGTAGTAACCAATCAGATTGTGAAAAACAGAAGCTCGAACTGGCAGATTGATAATATTGCGGGCAATCTTACTACATAGAGAAGGAGCACCCCTATAAATCACTTTCACCTGTTCGGGCAATAAAGTGCTCAAAACTCGATCACTTTTTAGCACATTCCAATGTTTACTAATGATGGATTTAACTTGTCTATGTTGGACAGAGAATGAAGTAACCAGTGACCATTTAAAGGACTCATTGGAATCTTGACGAGGCCCATCAACCAACCGAGATGATCTATCCACTTCTAAAGTGTAATTCTAAATCAACCTCGGCTTGTTCATAACCCTTATCTAAAAATGTCTGTCTCAAGATCCTGACCTGTGCTTTAAAGGTATCAGTATCTGTACAATTTCTGCGTAGACACAGGAACTGAACATAACCATGATCTATGGTGACAGCTGTCCATAGGGATGAAGCCATTGCGGTCAGTAGGTTTAAAATATGTACTAAACCTAAACTGGTGAGCGCTGTTTTCAATCTTCAAGTCTAAAAAGTGTATTTTATCCTGACTGGATTCATAAGATAGACCGATACCGCTATCATTCCCATTCAGAGAGGTGAAAAATTGAGCCAAGTACTCGGAACTACCATCCCATAGGAGGAGGATGTTGTTGATTTACCTAGCCCATAAGACAAGTTGAGGTCTGTCTTGGGCATAGATGACATCCTCCTCCCATTTGGCCATAAACAGATTGGCAAGGCTGATTTTTTTTGCTCTATCGCCATCCCCTTATGTTGTAAACAGAACTGGTTATCGAACCAGAAGTAGTTGTGTTAAGTGCCAAACTCAAGTAACTCTATAATATAGTTACATTGGGACTAAGTAAGTGATTGGTCTCAACATAAAAAATGTCGAACCTCCTCAATCCCCAACTGGTGGGGTATGCACATATACAGGGAAGCCACATCAAACGTGGCTAGGATGTAGTCTCCCTGCACATTCACCGCCTGCAACAATCTGATAGTATCCCTGGTATCTTTAAGCTACGAGGGTGTTCGTTGGACCAAAGGTTGGAGAAAAAAAAGTCTATATAATGACCTATACGTGAAATGATGGAATCAATGCCATTCATGATGGGGCGTCCTGGGGGGTGCAATGAATCCTTATGGATATTCTGTAAATACTACATCGTAGAAATTCTGGGTGCTATAGGTACAAGATACGATTTTTCTTTTTTATTTAAAATTTTTATCTCAAAACCCTTTGTGATGAGACTCACTAGATCCTTTTTGAAATTAGAAGTCGGGTTATTTGGTAAATCCCTGTAGGTATCTTGATCACTCAAAATCCTATACATCTCATTTTCATAGTCAACTTTGTCCAGTCCTACAAATTCCCCCCAGCTTTGTCGGTGGGGCCAATGACTAAGTCCTTCCTTTCACATAAAGATCTGAGGCCAACATTAGACAAGGAATTACCATTAGACATGTCCAAATAGTTTCGTATGAATCGAAAATTCATACGCATTTCTGTAAATTCATACATTCGGGAGGATCCGAAATACGAATTGCTATGCTTCTGAATTTTGTATGAAAAATGAAGTTTAATTTATGAATTTCGGATCCAAATTCCTAACGAACATTCGTAATTGTTACGAAAAGTTAACGAACCCAAAACTTAAAAACCCAGGAAGTCAGTACAGCACAGCCCCTCATAATGATAAATTCATCATAACGAACATTCGTAATTGTTATGAAAAGTTAACTAACCTAACGAAAATTCATATTTTGTACAAATTTAAATTGAACTTCGGACACGAATTACAAATTAATGCTAATACGGACTGAAAAAAAAACAAATTTATTGACGACGCACATGTCTAATTACCATAAGTTCATTTGCGAGGTAAATTAGCAAGATCTTTAGGAAACTAAATCCCTAAAAATATTAATGGCCGGAGCCATCTGGGTTGGTGGTTTGAAGAGAGACGTATTCAATAATCCAGAATACACTGTCCCAGAAATGGCTGCTCTAGATGGATTCCTATAGGGATTTGAGATAAGATAACGTTGGATATACATTTTTTGGATATACTTGTGTATATCTATGAATGTATCAAATTTGTCCAATTTTTTTCGGAGGGGCAAATTTAAGACCCTTATCCAAAATTAGTTGTTCCTCTTTATTTAACGCTTTATTACTGAGGTTGAACACTTCTTGACCGGTTACGTTCTCCTTCTTTTTCCTTTAAATCCTCCTCCCACCTCGGGAAACTCTCTTAGGTCTGGACCTCTTTTTCTCCCTTGCAGGTCCTCATAAAAAGCCTGATTCACTTGGGAATAGATTGATTATATCCATAAGGAGACTGGTCATAGTCACCGTCCATATATCAATGTGGGTCTTCATTATAGGATTGTGGGGAGTAGAAGTGGGGAGAATCTATTATAAGTGGTCACTGGAAGACAGTTATGTTAATAGGAGCCTGAGTCATAGGGGGCTGAATGATCATAATATCTTGTGGGAGAACCCCTCTGATATCGCCCCCCTTGCTCATGATGGTAATAAGTTCTAGAGTCATGATGATTACCTCTAGAGTGACCCCTACCACCCCTTCTATTGAAATGATTGCCTCTACCTCTGTATGAATTGGTTGGCATGCACATACTGGGATGTCGTCCCCTCTGATGGGAGGAACTATCCCTGCGATTGCGTCCTTTCCCACCAAGCATATGTGGAGGTTTGGCATTGGAATTTGATGACTGGCCTACACCAGCTGATCCATTTGAAGGGCCTGATGAAGCTGTAACAACTTCAGGAGTGGGCTCGCTCAGGACAGGAAAGTGGCTTCTCCCCCGTGTGAGATTTCTGATGTGTGTAAAGATAGGACTTCTGTGAAAAACATTTCCCGCACTCATGACAGGAATATGGCTTCTCCCCCGTGTGAGATCTCTGATGTCTGTAAAGATCAGACTTCTGTGAAAAAAATTTCCCACATTCAGAACAGGAATACGGCTTCTCCCCTGTGTGAGTTTTCTGATGTGTGTAAAGATGTGACTTCTGTGAAAAACATTTCCTGCACTCAGGACAGGAATATGGCTTCTCCCCAGTGTGAGATCTCTTATGTGTGTAAAGATGTGACTTCCGTGCAAAACATTTCCCGCACTCAGGACAGGAATACGGCTTCTCCCCAGTGTGAGATCTCTGATGTATGTAAAGATCAAACTTCCGTGAAAAATGTTTTCCGCACTCAGGACAGGAATATGGCTTCTCCCCCGTGTGAAATCTCTGATGTCTGTAAAGATTAGAATTGTCTGCAAAACATTTCCCGCACTCAGGACAGGGATATGGCTTTTCCCCGGTGTGAGATCTCTGATGTGTGTAAAGATCGGACTTCTGTGAAAAACATTTCCCGCACTCATGACAAGAATACGGCTTCTCGCCTGTGTGAGATCTATTATGCACATTAAGATTGGATTTAAAATGGAAACACTTCCCGCACTCAGTACAGGAAAACCTCTTCTTTGTTGGAAGGACGGCACAGTCCCTCACAGTCTGAGGTTCCTCAGGATAAGAGGAATACAATGGTCCATCTACACTGTGTGGTGCCAGATGGACATTTGAGGTAGTCGGGTTTTCTCCTGGACTATACTGTGTGATGTCCTCATCTTCTACTTTACAGTCTGGAGACAAAGTGAGACAATCCTGTGAGATTTTCCTCATCTCCCGTCCATCTACTAAAATAGAGATAAAAAGATTATTACTAGACATGAGCAGATTGGTTCCCCTAAACCAGGACTCCGCCCACATCAGGCAGCTTTGTCTCTGAGGATCTTAAAATTCCACCCTCAAGGTAACTAGTAAATGGGTCCTCTGATCTCCTACCAGTTCATTTCTTTATTCATGGACCTTAGTCAGAGAGTGAGGAAACAACGAGAACTGTCTTTTATAGAAGTGACAGTGATGAGGAGATTATAGGACGAGTAAAAGAGTGTCTAACGGTTTTAGTGGTAATGGCACTGCTCTATAGTGAAAGTAGTTTAAATAGTGATGAAAAATCAAAAAATCAAATAAAGTGCCAAGTGCTAGCCATCTGTGGTGCTGACATGTGCAAAGCAGAAATAAATAAATAAATAAGTATAAATCAGTACAGTGTACAGTGAGTAAGATGAACAGTCTCAAAAAGAAAGGGTTTAAAATAAACAATCTCAGGGGCTTGAGCCAATAAAGGTAATTACTAATTAATATAAAAAAATCACAGTGTGTATTCAGTGAATATAAGTGAAAATTCATCACACTATATCTGTTATGAATAATAGGAGGTAGCTTGAATATCCTAATTTATATTCAGAGAAAACTCAGAGAGACTCCGCGGGGCATGAAAAAACAGTCCAATGAAAAATGCATGATAAAGCAGTCCATTGAAGAAATGCAAGGCAAAGGAAAAAATTCTTCTCTAACAGACAGTAAAGGTGACCATACACAGATTAATTGGTTTATTCTTATTTATCTATTTTTTTCCCCTTTGCACATGTCAGCACCACAGATGGTTAGCACTTTATTAGATTTTTTGATTTATCATCACTATTTAAACTACTTTCACTATAGAGCAGCGCCATTACCACTAAAACCATTAGACACTCTATTACTTCAGACCCTGCCTTGGTAGGTATCATAGTGGAGGCGGCAGCTCCCATATTCATCACATTATTCTATCAGTGCGGAATAAAAACCTTTTCATTATAGGATGAGTGTCCCCACCCCCTCTATCACTCATTGCCATCTTCCCAACACAAGAAGTCCTGTACTTCCTTATTTAGTCCATGATTTAGTCATGAATAACAACAGGGCTGAGCCCCACCAGAGGTCAGAGAGTGAGGATGGGGGGGGGGGGGGGGACAACCAAGATGAAGACTTGACTGATCCTGAAGGCCACCATCATTGGAATATTGACTCCTCCCTCATTATCACTTTGTGTTTAAGGTTCCAAAGTTTGAGGATGTTATCACATTATCAACATGTAAAAATCTGTGCTCCAATCAAATCATCAGATATAAAATGTCCAGCTGGTAGAAAATGGGTGTAACAAAAGAGAATACAGATTATGTTTATATATAGCGGTGGGGAGAGAGCAGAATTCAGAACTATGTAATGTACAACATATTGTATAATATACAACAGATAGGACTATATAGTATCAGAATAATGTAATGTACAACATTAGAGTATATAGAGCAGGGGTCAGGAGTATGCAATGTACAATATAAATTATATAGTGTAAGGGTTAGGAGTCATAATATTGGTATTCAGTGGTATATTAAATGTTTACATGAGACATGTTGCAGAGGTCCCACACCGCTGCCTCCTATCTCCTGAGACTGCACTCAGTGACTTGGGTCTGAGACTATACAGACATATCCCTCCACCCGGCACAGCCACTGAGCAAGTAACCCTGGGAGAATTGTGTCAGAGATCTTACCAGACTCAGGCATGGGGAAGAGACTAAAAGCACATACCTCAGGTACCTAGGTAAAGTAACACATATGATGAAAATCCACATTTTGCTGCCAGCTGAACCCCAGAATGTCCATAAATCCAGTCTAGATACATAAATTGTGTCTACAGCACAGAGAAGGAAGATTATCAAAGAGAAATAAAGGAATACAGGACAGGGAACACAGGAAAGTGACCAGGGTATTACAGGTTGATCACCCAGTCCTTGCCCTACTCTGGACCAATCAGTGAGCAGTATGGGTGGAGGAATGTATTTAGTGTTAATGACCCACCTGTACTGATCTTTGTAGGAGTGTCCTCCTCTATTAATGTCCCCGTTATTCCATCCTCCTCCATAGACTGCTGATCATCCCTCACATACATCTCTTCTTCTGCTTGAACCTCAAATTCAATATCGATTGGATCTCCACTCTAAATCAAGAAAATTTGAAAAAAAATATCATCTGTGTGATATCAACTATGAGCTCACATAAAACATCCACATATCATCTCCACGAGTTCATGTTCTAGATGCTCTATCTTACTAACCTTGTAACAGTGAGGGATGGTGTGATCTTCCTGTGTGGAATCCCGGGAATACAGAGGACGGGGACATCTCTCTGGTGGGTTCCTAGTATTAGGTGGCTTCATCATATCCTTTTGTCCTCCTGGAAACTCCTCCATCACTTCGTACTCCTCATCCTCCTCTTTATACTCTTCTTTAACAACAATATTATAATCCCCAAGGATTCCACTCTAAATATATAATAAAACATTAATTGTAACAAACATGCTGTGTATAAATCATATCTGCCCTATAATTGTCAATCATCTACCTCGGGGCTCAAAATTTCAAATCCTGAGCTACTAGCCAGGCCTTAAGAGTTACTCGCCACCAGTTGCCCCACCCAACCCCTATGCTGCCCCGTCCCTAAACAGGCCCTCGTAAATTATCCGATGAAATACTGTTAAAAAACACTGTAATGCCCCGTACACACGGTCGGACTTTGTTCGGACATTCCGACAACAAAATCCTAGGATTTTTTCCGACGGATGTTGGCTCAAACTTGTCTTGCATACACACGGTCACACAAAGTTGCCGGAAAATCCGATCATTCTAAACGCGGTGACGTAAAACACGTACGTCGGGACTATAAACGGGGCAGTGGCCAATAGCTTTCATCTCTTTATTTATTCTGAGCATGCGTGGCACTTTGTCCGTCGGATTTGTGTACACACGATCGGAATTTCCGACAACGGATTTTGTTGTCGGAAAATTTTATCTCCTGCTCTCCACGTTGTGTGTCGAAAAATCCGATGGAAAATGTCCGATGGAGCCCACACACGGTCGGAATTTCCGACAACACGCTCCGATCGGACATTGTCCATCGGAAAATCCGACCGTGTGTACGGGGCATTAAAGGTTTTATGCATAATTAAGTTACAAAAATAAATATTAACAACAATAACTTTATTAGTGCCCATCAGTGCAGCCTCATCAGTGCCCGTCAATGCAGCCTATCAGTGCAGCATAACAGTGCGGCCTCATCAGTGCAGCTTATCAGTGCCACCCCATCAGTGCCCATCAATGCAGCCTCATCAGTGCCCATCAATGCAGTCTATCACTGCACAGAGATCACAAGGAGGAGAGCTTGCCGGATAACACAGAGAGAGGATCTCCCACTGTGACACAGCTTGGATCTGAGACGCTGGCTGCTGTCAAAGTCCCACCTCAGGAACCGGATCTCTTCTTCCTCTCCCCTCCCTTTCACAGTTTCCTGGCCGATCGCTGGGAGGAGCTCCACACTTGCCCTCAGCTTATTTCCACTCACCAAACGTGAGCAGATTAGTAATTTTGAGGGCTGATCTACCTGATGATGGTGAGGGATGGTGTGACCTTCTTGTGTGGAATCCCGGGAATACAGAGGACGGGGACATCTCTCTGGTGGGTTTCTGTAGCTGGATGTTTCCCCCATGATGTTCTGGTACAGATCTTTGTGTTCTTTTGGAAACTCTGACTTCTCCATCACCCCATCCTCATCATCCTCCTCTTTTATCTCTTCTTTACCCTCAGCTTTAGAATTTCTCAGGTTTCCACTCTGAATATATCCAAATTATATCATTGTAACAATGCAGATAATGTACAGATCCTAATGATACTATCAGTGATTGTTCCTCATATACCTGATGATGGTGAGTGATGGTGTGATCTTCCTGTGTGGAATCCCGGGAATACAGAGGACGGGGACATCTCTCTGGTGGGTTCCCATTACTGGATCCATCTGTAGGAAACACACACACTGACTGAATACATTGTTTCTATGTGTTTATCAGATGATGGGGGATCTAGGTGGATCCTCCGTACTGCTCTCTCCTTTACAATAAAGTCTCCTCTTACCCGGTGATGTGAGGGGCGGCTGATTGTCCATCATGACGTCCTTGTAGAGATCCTTGTGTCCTTCTAAATACTCCCACTCCTCCATGGAGAAATAGACAGTGACATCCTGACACCTTATAGGAACCTGACACACACAATGATACAGTCACCATCCAGACACATCCCTTGTCTGTTACTGGATAATGTCCCAGAATTCCCAGCACCGCTCACCTCTCCTGTCAGCAGCTCCATCATCTTCCTGGTGACTTCGAGAATCTTCTGCATGTTGTGTCTCTCAGGTTTTAGGGAGTCACATGGAGGCACTGTGATGGTCATATGATCATCTGACTTCACAAGAGGAAATCTCTGTATTGAGGAACCAATAGGAATATCATGTTAGAATCCCAGAATCCTCCTCACCTCTCCGGTCAGTTCTGTGTTTCATTAATAGAGATAAGAGTGATGTCATGTGACCTCCCAGAATCCTCCTCACCTCTCCGGTCAGGTCTGTGTTTTATTAAAGAGGAAGTAAACCCTGGTGGGTTTTACTTCCTCTTTATTTCCCTGCAAAGGTAAAGCATAATGGGCTACTATGTGTCACCTACCTGAAAGGTAGAGGTTTAGGAGATGGAGGAGGTTTAGGAGATATTTCAAGCACCTACAGGTAAGCCTTAATATAGGCTTACCTGTATTTAAAAGTGGTTGTACAGGGTGTACAACCACTTTAATAGAGATAAGAGAGATGTCATGTGATCTCCCAGATTCCCCCTCACCTCTCCAGTCAGGTCTGTGTTTTATTAATTGATATAAGACTGATGTCATGTGACCTCCCAGAATCCTCCTCACCTCTCCGGTCAGGTCTGTGTTTTATTAATAGATATAAGACTGATGTCATGTGACCTCCCAGAATCCTCCTCACCTCTCCGGTCAGGTCTGTGTTTTATTAATAGAGATAAGAGTGATGTCATGTGACCTCCCAGAATCCTCCTCACCTCTCCGGTCAGGTCTGTGTTTTATTAATAGAGATAAGAGTGATGTCATGTGACCTCCCAGAATCCTCCTCACCTCTCCGGTCAGAAGGTAGATGATCTCCAGGGTGAGGTTTAGTATCTTCTCAGTCATGTGACTCCGGTCCTCCTCCATCCTCGTTTGTGCCTTCATTTTGGTCTATACAGGTCTCCTTGTAGACGGATAACTTTGGGAAATGAAAGTAAGAATTATTTTGATGTTATTGGTCACACAATAATAGGATGTGGATGTGAGGGGGGTAATAGGAGGGTTTCTGTACATAAAGAACTACTGCCCCATGGTAAAACATTTAGTATTATTATACAAGGTTTATATAACGCCAATAATTTAGTGTTTACATTTTTTATTGGATATGTTTTATAGCAGAAAGTAAAAACACATTGTGTTTTTTTCAAAATTGTCTCTCTTTTTTGTTTATAGCGCAAAAAAGAAAAAACACAGAGGTGATCAAATACCATCAAAAGAAAGAGATTTGTGGGAACAATTTGTGGGAGCAATTTTATTTGGGTACAGCGTTGCACGACCGTGCAATTGTCACTTAGGGCTCATTTACACTTGCTTTGGATTCAACACACATTAAAGCGCCTATTGCTTCAACATACTTTTATGTGTTTGTATGTGTTTTTGATGCTTTGGTGGTGCTTCGGTGAAGCTTTGGTGATGCTTCAGTGGAGTAGCCTCAGTGCAGCTCACTGTGCCCGTGAATGCAGCCTCACTGTGCCCGTAAATGCAGCCTCACTGTGCCCGTAAATGCAGCCTCACTGTGCCCGTAAATGCAGCCTCACTGTGCCCTTAAATGCAGCCTCACTGTGCCCTTAAATGCAGCCTCACTGTGCCCTTAAATGCAGCCTCACTGTGCCCTTGAATGCAGCCTCACTGTGCCCTTGAATGCAGCCTCACTGTGCCCTTGAATGCAGCCTCACTGTGCCCTTGAATGCAGCCTCACTGTGCCCTTGAATGCAGCCTCACTGTGCCCTTGAATGCAGCCTCACTGTGCCCTTGAATGCAGCCTCACTGTGCCCTTGAATGCAGCCTCACTGTGTCCTTAAATGCAGCCTCACTGTGCCCTTAAATGCAGCCTCACTGTGCCCTTAAATGCAGCCTCACTGTGCCCTTAAATGCAGCCTCACTGTGCCCTTAAATGCAGCCTCACTGTGCCCTTAAATGCAGCCTCACTGTGCCCTTGAATGCAGCCTCACTGTGCCCTTGAATGCAGCCTCACTGTGCCCTTAAATGCAGCCTCACTGTGCCCTTGAATGCAGCCTCACTGTGCCCTTGAATGCAGCCTCACTGTGCCCTTGAATGCAGCCTCACTGTGCCCTTGAATGCAGCCTCACTGTGCCCTTGAATGCAGCCTCACTGTGTCCTTAAATGCAGCCTCACTGTGCCCTTGAATACAGCCTCACTGTGCCCTTGAATGCAGCTCACTGAGCCCATGAATTCAGCCTCACTGGCCATCAATGCAGCTCACTGTGTCCATGAATGCAGCCTCACTGGCCATCAATGCAGCTCACTGTGCCCATCAATGCAGCTCACTGTGCCCATGAATGCAGCCTCGCTGCCCATGAATGCAGCCTCGCTGCCCATGAATGCAGCCTCGCTGCCCATCAATGCAGCCTCGCTGCCCATCAATGCAGCCTCGCTGCCCATCAATGCAGCCTCACTGCCCATCAATGCAGCCTCACTGCCCATGAATGCAGCCTCACTGTGCCCATGAATGCAGCCTCACTGCCTGTGAATGCAGCTCACTGTGCCCGTGAATGCAGCCTCACTGTGCCCTTGAATGCAGCCTCACTGTGCCCTTGATTGCAGCTCACTGAGCCCATAAATGCAGCCTCACTGCCCATCAATGCAGCTCACTGTGCCCATCAATACAAACTCATCATGGATGATGGATCACACACACAGCACCGCTGTGTGTCACGGAGCTGGGTCTGTGTTCAGCGGTACTGTAACAAGGTCCCACCCCCCTAGACCGCCTCATGTGATAGGCAGAACACTGATTCAATCTACTACCACACGAGCCGGTCTAGGGGGACGGGACCTTGTTACAGCGCCGCCGAACACAGACCCAACTCCATGACACACAGCGGGAGATCCCGCTGTGTGTGCGATACACAAGAGGAGGAGGAAAAAGAGAGAGGGAGGGGAGCGCTACAGCCTCAGCATCCAAGTGGCCCCAAGGCAGTCCGATCCTGCCACTTTGTGTCCTCTGGCTGACAGTTTCCTGGCTGATCGCTTCTGGCAGAAGCGGTGCAGGCTTTTTTACAGGACATCAGAGCGGGGGGGCCAGGGAACCCCCCCTCCAGGCTGCTCTGATGGCCGCACTGCTTCTGCCAGAAGAGATCAGCCAGGAAACAGTCAACCTGGTCCACCCCTGCTCCTCACTCATCCTGCACTAAATTCCACTCGCAAAATGCGAGCAGTCGAGTGGAATTTTTGTGGGCTGCTCTATATCATTTATGAATACATTAAACAGAATTGGTCCCAGGACAGAGCCTTGGGGTACCCCACTTACCACTCCTGGCTAGGCTGTGTACACGTTATATATCACCACTCTTTGGATGCATCCTTGTAACCAGTTTTCTTTCCAAGAAAAAACCTTAAGGTCCAAGCTTGCAGACCTCAGCTTGGAGATTAAGCATTTATGGGGAACTGTGTTGAATGCTCTTGCAAAATCCAAGTATACCACATCCACAGGCCTCCCCCTATCTAGCTGGCAGCTCACTTCCTCGTTGATTGTTAACAGATTGTTCTGGCAGGAACGACCCTTCATAAACCCATGCTGATTACTACTAATAATACTATTTTCTTCAGAAAATTCTTGCATATAGTTCCTTATAATCCCCTCCAATAATTTATTGATATTAGGCTGACTGGCCTGTAGTTTGCAGGACTATGTCTGCCTTTTTTGAATATTGGTACCACATTGGCTTTTCTCCAATCAGCTGGTACAATTCCTGTCAGTATGCTATCCACAAGATTAGGAATAATGGTCCATCCACCTGACTGAGTTCTCTGAGGACTCTCGGGTGTAAGCTGTCTGGTCCTGGTGATTTTTTTGTGTTGAGCTTATCTAGTCTTTTTTTGACTCCGGCCTCTGTTAGCCACAAGGGTACATCCTGTGTGTTATTAACAATCCAGTCATCGTCGGTATACCCCTCCTTTTCCTGTGTAAAAACTGAGGAGAAGAAAGCTTTCAGTTACACCTAGGACCTTGGCATGCGGGGACGGGTTTATAGTTGTGCCATCAATTTTGACAGAGAAATAATTTTGACAGAGAAATCAGGGGAAGAGGCACGTGGGGAAGTAAATATTATGAGCTCAGTTTTGGATAGATTGAGTTTGAGGAAGTGGTGTGACATTCAGACTGATACGTCTGTTAGTAAATCAGTGATGCATGAGGAGACTGATGTTGTGAGCCGAGGGGTAGAGAAATATATTTAGGTGTCATCAGCGTAGAAATGGTATTGAAAGTCAAGGGAGGCAATCAAATGACCCAGGGAGGAGGTGTAGATTGAGAATAGGAGAGGTCCAAGAACAGAACATTGGGAGACAAAGAAAAGAAGGGGAGAAGAGGGAATAGAATTGTAAGTGACATTGAAGGTGCAGTGGGATAGGTAAGATGAGAACCAGTAAAGAGTACAGTCATGGAGACCAAAGAAGTGGAGTTTTTTTTTTTGAGGAGGGGTGGTTTGGAGGAAAAGGGGAGTAAGGAGATGGGGTATAGGTTGTTAAGATTGATGGGGTCCAGTGAGGGCTTTTTAATTATGGGGGTGACTAGAGCATGTTTTAGAGAGTTGGGGAAGATGCCAAAAGAGAGGGAGAGGTTGAAGATTAGTAAGTGTAGAATGGAGCTAGATGATGACGTAGCATTTGTGAGGGAGTAGAATCTAGGGGACAGGTGGGTGTCAGAAAAAAAGTTTAGCAACCTTGTCTATAGTAGTGGGGTTGAACAAAGGAAGTAATGATTGTATCTATGGACATGGGGTTTTAAATGGGGAAGGTATCTGTGCATTGGAGATCACCTCACAAATGGTATCAATCTTATTTTTAAAGTGATTTGCGATCTCCTGGGCAGTGAGTGAGTTAGTGGGTGGAGGAAATCGATGGAGTAGAGAGTTAAAAGGTAGAGAAGAGTTGAAGGGGACTGGATGAGAAGGTGTTAATGAGAGTGATAAAATAGGTCTGCTTGGCAGTGAGGAGGCGCAATTGTGTTTTTGGAGGGCAGATTAAGGTTGGCTGAAGTCTTTCTGAGACTTAGTCTTACGCCACAGGTACTCAAGAGTGCGGTTATGGTTCTCTGAAACTTCTGGAGTCATCTGTTTGCCAAGGTTACAAACAGGGCCATGGATAAATCCATGGAAAAAACAAGCGTAACTTACCACCAGCCCGCAGACAACCAAATAACCTGTCTCATGCCCTGTACACATGACCGGTTTTCCCGTCGGAATAAACTCCGAAGGCTTTTCCGACGAAGTTCTGACGGAATTCTGCTCAAGCTGTCTTGCATACACCCGGTCACACCAAATTCCTACCGTCCAGAACGCGGCGACGTACAACACGTACGACTGGACTAGAAAAAGGAAGTTCAATAGCCAGTAGCTAATAGTTTCCATCAGAGCATGCGTCGTTTTTGGTACGTCGGAACAGCATACAGAGGAGCGGTTTTCCCGATAGGAATTGGTTCCTTCGCAAAATTTTAGAACATGTTCTCTTTCTAGGTCCGTCAGAATTTTCGACGTAAAAAGTCCGATGAGGCATACACATGATCGAAATATACGATGAAAAGCTCCTGTCTGACTTTTTCTGTCGGACATTCCGCTCGTGTGTACACGGCATAACAGTATGCGTTAAAAGCAGGGGGTTTAGTCTGCACACATTTGCAATGCATGCGTAAGCCACAGACTCGTCAAGGCACCCCGGTATCTGTGGTACCTAACACTAACTTATGAGTGTCCCCAAAATGGAGGCACATGCATTCTGATGGATAGGTGAGAGCAGGTGGACTGAAGGGGAGCCACCCCTTTTTAAAGGTGCAGGGGCACACTGAACACCCAGCATGTAACACAATGGCAGCAATGGTGTCAGTGTGTTGCCTGACCAAAAAATACGACAGTGATACAAAAAGACGCCACTTGCTCACATCTATAGCTGGCTATCTCAGTAAGAAGCATTGGAGGGCTAACAACTAGTACAAACAGGGCCATGGATAAATCCATGGAAAAAACCAAGCTTAACTTACCACCAGCCCGCAGACAACCAGCATGTGCCTCCATTGTGGGGACACTCATAAGTTAGCGTTAGGTACTACAGATACCGGGGTGCCTTGACAAGGCTCTGTGGAGGCTGCATTCACGAGGCTCTGTGGCTTACGCATGCATGTGCAAATGTGTGCAGACTAAACCCCTGCTTTTAACGCATACTGTTAGACAGGTTATTTGGTTTTCTTCAGACTGGTGGTAAGTTAAGCTTGCTTTTTCCATGGATCTATCCATGGCCCTATTTGTACTTGTTGTTAGCCCTCCAATGCTTCTTACTGCGATAGCCAGCTATAGATGTGAGCAAGTGGCGCCTTTTTGTATCACTGTCGTATTTTTTGGTCAGGCAATGCACTGACACCTTTGCTGCCATTGTGCTACATGCTGAGTGTTCAGTGTGCCCCTGTACCTTTAAGAAGGGGTGGCTCCCCTTCAGTCCACCTGCTCTCACCTATCCATCAGAATGCATGTGCCTCCATTTTGGGGACACTCATAAGTTAGTGTTAGGTACCACAGATACCGGGGTGCCTTGACGGGGCTCTGTGGCTTACGCATGCATTTGCAAATGTGTGCAGACTAAACCCCTGCTTTTAACGCGTACTGTTAGACAGGTCATTTGGTTGTCTGCGGGCTGGTGGCAAGTTAAGCTTGTTTTTTTTCCATGGATTTATCCATGGCCCTGTTTGTACTTGTTGTTAGCCCTCCAATGCTTCTTACTGCGATAGCCAGCTATAGATGTGAGCAAGTGGCATCTTTTTGTATCACTGTTTGCCAAGGTTGTAGGACTCGGGCCTGATTCTGTTTGTAGTGAGGGGCAAGCTTGTCTAGGGAGGATGACAGTGAGCTGTTGTAGACAGAGGTGGCCAAGTTGAGGCAGGACATGGGTAAGATTGTCACGGAGGTGGTCAGTAGCAGAGAAGAGAAGGTTTGAGGTGGTGAAAGTTTCTACAGGTAACTGCTAGGCGGTTGGAGGGAGAGGAGGTGAAAGACAGGGAGAGAGTGAAACTAATAAGGTGGTGATCAGAGAGTGGGAGAGGATTGTTGGAGAGGTTGCAAGGGATGCATAGATAGGAGAATACAAGATCAAGTGCATTACCATTGGAGTGAGTAGGAGCCTTTACCCATTGCTTCAGGTCAAGAGAAGAGGTTAGACTGAGAAGATTAGAAGTAGCAGGAGTATTAACAGGGATGTTGAAGTCGCTGAGAATGATTGTGGGGATTTCAGAAGAGATAAAGTAGGATAGCCAGGCAGAGAAGTCATCAAGGAAGGTTGATACTGGCCCAGGGGGCCAGTAGATGACAGCAATTCCTAGAGAAAATAGACAAATACAATGTGCCTCAAAAGTGGAGAGTGTCAGAGAGGGAGGGGGGTGAAGTACCTGATAGGTGCTGTGTGGGGCTAGAAGGATTCCCACTCCACCTCCCTTCTGTCCACTGGGTCTGGGGGAGTGAGTCCAGAGAAGGCCACCATGGGAGTGGGAAGCAGGAGAAGCAGTGTTAGATTCATGAAGCCAGGTTTCAGTAATGGCAAGTAGGTTAAAAGATATTGTGATAAAGATGTCGTGGAGGGAGGCGTGTTTGTTACAGACAGATCGGGCATTCCAGAGAGCGCAGGAGAAGAGGAGGCTGGTTTTGGGAAGAAGAGGAATGTGAACCAAGTTCTGTGGATTGCGGCTGCTGCCAGAGTTTGTAGGGTGATGGAAGCGTTGGGCACAGTTAAATGATGGAGGCCCAGGGTTTGTGGATATGTCACTAGAGGTTAGGAAACGTAGAAGGGTGAGAGAGATAATGTGGCAGTACAATTCATATGAAGGGACATGCTGCATCCTGGAGGATTTACCAGCATGTGAGTTTAGAATTAGCAGGAGTTGGTCAGTGCAGTAATAGTGAGAGGACAGAAGAGAGGGTGATATATATAAGCTGTTGGGTGGAGAAGAGGGGGGAAGAAAAGAGAGGAGACAACTAACAGAAAGATTGGTAGAGAGTGCATGTTACAGAGTGGAAGGAGAGCTGAATAGAGAGACATGGTCACCGGCAGGCTGTTTGGAGCTTTTCAGTGCAGTTTGCTGTGTATGTTCACTTTGTGCAATCACTGAAGTGCAGAGCTTGAAGTGCATATCACTTGTATAAAGAATCAATTAGAGAAAAAAAAATCACTAAAGGAAAGAACCCCAGCAAAGTGCTGAGCCCCTAAGGGTGCTCTAATTTTATACTGTTATGAGTGGGGGTGGTTGTTTGTTAATGAATCATGAGTTAATATAAGGATGGCTAACAATCAGAGCAGGCCTTTCCCATCTAGATGAGACGTTCAGATAAGGCAGAGCTTGAAGTCCATATCACTTGTATAAAGAATCACTTAGAGAAAGAATCACTAAAGAAAAGAACCTCGGCAATGCACCCATCAGCAACGATAGCCTTAGGGGCGATCTAAAAAGAGCAGAACAATAGTTATCTCCAGTCAGACTCTCCTAATGGTGGGGATGGATTTTGCTGAGGGCTGGTGCCAAGTTTCCACCCCCCAGGATCACTGCAGGTGTGGAGAAAAGCTGTGTAAGAGGATATGGAGGAGAGATGAGGAGGAGATCCAGGAATCAGGATAAAGGTCAGGACAAGCAACAGACGAGCGCATCCAAGAGATGAAGCCGGGGTCACTACACAGAAAATCAATCCAAGGAAACAACAGGCAGGACGAGGAATAGCAAGAAGGAGCTCAGAGATAAATGAGAATATTGCTCAGCCAATGGGAGATTATCTCAGCATGACTTACATAATGAAGGAGATGAGGGGGAGGGGAGGAAGTCACTTATGGTGACCATAGAGACATGGAAATTCAGCTGGTTCAGCAGGGATCGGTCACATTTCCATCCATGTGTGGTCACTGCCGGATAAAAGTCACTCGATCAGCGGCTGCAGCCAATAGCTTCATCACTGATCTGTGTATTCTGAGAGCGGAGGAGCGCCCCCCATTGTCAGAATACAATAGTGCAGCGGGGAGGATTCCCCCATCCCCCTCCAATGTGTGGATGGGGGAATTGGTTCAGTTTTTTCCTCTCATCCCGCTGGCTGAACGATAAAACTGAACCATGTATGGCCAGCTTTTGGAAGGAAGATATATTAATCGTCAACTGATCCCCCTGAAGGGTTATTCTACATTTCCACACTATATATGTGTGTATTATCATCTGCTGGAGATAAAAGACATCACAGTGACTATGGAGGAAGAGGACGGACATGACGGGGGTTACTGGGTGTAAATAGAAAATAGGATCTTATTACCTCCTCTGCTTCCACTTCCAGCAACGTCGTCTATCTACTTTGTATGGAACGTCCTGTGTATCTGACATCACTTCCTGTCTGTCTTCCATAGAGACTTCCTGTCTGGGTAGAAGTGAGATCACCATCTTGTGGAGCTCAGAGGAACTGCATCCCTGATAAACATCTCGTAGTGTGAACACGGCCTTGTGCTGTGTGTGTATGTACTGTATATCCTTATAGATGGGGTCATCTCCACAGCCATGTGAAAATTCATATGCAACATAAAGTGCTCTATGCTCAAGATGCTGCTCACTGCAGATCCACTGCTTCCACTTTAGAAATGGACTTAAGAACAGATATGACACAATGCTTGCATACCCCAGACCGGTGTTCTGACAAAATGACCAACCTGGCAGAATGTACAACCCGCGTCACTTCCTGTGACGTGGAATCAGCTGTAGCTCTAAACCGCGCGCACTGCGCAGGCACAATGCGTCATACATCCCTTCAGTGGCTGACGTCAGTGCACGGAGGAATTTGCCTGACAAAATACTCAACCGACTACTGTGCATACGCACGGCGGAAATCAACTTACACTTATGAAAAGTATGTTGTTAAGGCCATCTTGGTACACCTTACACTATTTCATAAGCGTTAGTTGATTTCCGCCGTGCGCATGTGCAGTAGGCAGTCGAGCATTTTGTCAGGCAAATTCCCCCGTGCACTGACGTCAGCCACTGAAGGGATGTTTGATGCGTTGCGCCTGCGCAGTGCGCGCGGTTTAGAGCTACAGCTGATTCCACGTCATAGGAAGTGACGCGGGTTGTACATTCTGCCAGGTTAGTCATTTTGTCACAACACCGGGAAGTGCTGTGTGTTTCACAACTTCCTGTTCTGGTCACATCACTTCCTGCCTGTGGAACACACAGCACTTCCTGGTGTTGGTTATACAAGAATTGTGTCACATCTGTTCTTCAGTGAGTGCAGTTTTTAGTATTTTCTTTTAAAAAGGCATTACACGATATGGGATTCCCCTTCCTCTCCTCCCTGAGTGTGTATGAAGAGGCGGAGCTCTGAGTGTGTATGAAGAGGCGGAGCCCTGAGTGTGTATGAAGAGGAGGAGCTCTGAGTGTGTATGAAGAGGTGGAGCTCTGAGTGTGTGTATGAAGAGGTGGAGCTCTGAGTGTGTGTATGAAGAGGCGGAGCTCTGAGTGTGTATGAAGAGGCGGAGCTCTGAGTGTGTATGAAGAGGCGGAGCTCTGAGTGTGTATGAAGAGGCGGAGCTCTGAGTGTGTATGAAGAGGCGGAGCTCTGAGTGTGTATGAAGAGGCGGAGCTCTAAGGGTGCATAAAGAGGCGGAGCTCTGAGTGTGTATGAAGAGGCGGAGCTCTGAGTGTGTATGAAGAGGCGGAGCTCTAAGGGTGCATAAAGAGGCGGAGCTCTGAGTGTGTATGACGAGGCGGAGCTCTGAGTGCGTATGAAGAGATGGAGCTCTGAGTGTGTATGAAGAGGCGGAGCTCTGAGTGTGTATGAAGAGGCGGAGCTCTGAGTGTGTATGAAGAGGCGGAGCTCTGAGCGTGTATGAAGAGGCGGAGCTCTGAGCGTGTATGAAGAGGCGGAGCTCTGAGTGTGTATGAAGAGGCGGAGATCTGAGTGTGTATGAAGAGGCGGAGCTCTGAGTGTGTATGAAGAGGCGGAGCTCCTGCTGGAACAGCGGTCGGAGGAGGAGTCTAGGAGGGAGATGATAGAAAGCGCAGCAGACTTGCAGGAGTGAGCGAGGAGGATCCAGTTCCTTTGCCATCGGAGGTGAGGAGAGTGTGAAGGATGTTGGTGACTCTGGTAGATGAAAAGCTGGGAGTCATATTGCTCTGGTGAGTGGGGAAGCACTACTAAGGGGGCGCCCTCACCATCACGTGTGTAAGAGGTGGAAGAAGGCGTGGCTACACTACAGCTGCCACAGTTTGGAGCACCGAGAACTTTACACCTTATCAACTTTTCATTGATTTGTGAGTTTTGTTTTGGAAAAATAAATTAATTGAAGTAGATGTAAAGTGGAAGCAGTGGACTTGCAGAGAACACTATATTGAGCACAAAATATTGTATGATTACATGAATTTGCACAGATTTTTAATTTATTTAATATAGCAACAAATATTGTTACATTAATAAAGTAGGTGTAAAGTGGAAGCAGTGGATCTGCTTTGAACAGCATCTTGAGCACAAAGCACTTTATGTTGTATATGAATTTGCACATGGATCAGTTTACTTAATTTATTGATAAACACCATAAGATCAATGAAGTAGGTGTAAAGTGGAAGCAGTGGATCTGCAGAGAATATTATTTGAGCCCCTAGCACTTTATATATGAATGTATCCACATATTTTAGTGTATTTGTGATGATTTATGTGCACACACAATAGGACAGCACTGTGACACATAATGCTCTTCTAGTTGATAAAGGGAATACTTACCTTTGTTACAGCAGCAGTCCGGTATAAATTATTTTTGTAGGTATTTGAGTTGTTACACATAGCGCGGGTTTTATTCTATTTATATTGGTGACATAATTGCCCAAATCTGGGGATCAGGAGCCATTTCCACCCTTTACTCTCGGCTGGGGTTCTTTGTATCCATATAACAGATGTTCTACATGACTAAATTTGCAATCAATTTTACTGCAAAATCAAAGGGGCCAAAATGTCTCCCCCCCGAGCAGTAATATATTTCTATCCCCCTTGGTGGGAGTGGAGATGACCCCATTTACATGGTTGCCATAAGTGCAGATTTGGGACTTTCATGGAATTCAGTCCCATGTCCCAGTCTGACTGTGTCCCGGCCAAAATCCTAAAAAATACACTTTGTCCCAGGCAGCGGTGGACTGGGCTGGGGTGTCCAACCCCCATAACAAAGTCGCACCGCTCCGCAATCACTCTGTGTTATTCCGGCCCGCCCACACAGTAATCCGGATGGGCTGGAAGCCAGGACTGGATGATGGAGGGGGAGGATTAAAACTGACAACTTCAGCTAGCTACTGGCTGAGGAGTTAGCAGGAGGCAGGCTGCAGGGGTGCGTTCCAGCCAATGGGTGGACCTGTATGTAGTAGCTGTCCTGGGCCCCGGAATTGATGTATGCAGTGGTAAGCTGTGCTCCTGATGTGATTTGTCAACACTGTCTCTGGACACTGGCAAATACTGGTAGCAGTGGAATTGTTATGGGGGTGCCCCAGAGGGGTGACATCATCACATGCTCGGCTCCTCACACACACTGCCATTCTTTGCCCTCGTTATGTCTCTCTTTTGTCTCTCCCTCCTGTCTGGGGTAGGGTTGCCACCTTTTCTTCAAGCCAAACCCAAACACTTTTGCAGCACAGGGCAATTTAGAATTATTTCTTTTTGCTGTAAACACTATAGGATTATAAAAGACCTGGGATACATTTGGGTGCCCCAAGGAGAGTAGTAATGTATTTCCGAGCGTGGGAGCATGACATTCAGATTTCATGGGACAGTAATGCTTGGCTTCTAGCTTTACAGCTCTCCTCTAAAAGGTATCCTTAACATTTCACTAATTAAAGCCATTGTTAAACTCCTTACTAGATGGTTCTATGTTCCTTCTACATTGGCATTAATGTATCCAGATGTCTCTCCCCTATGCTTTAGAGGTTGTAACCTGGTGGGATCCATGTACCATGTCTGGTGGTCCTGTCTTTGCCTCAGAACTTACTGGAACAAGGTTTTTCAACTCCTGAGGAAAATTTTGGGAGTAGCAATACCTCAATATCCCACTTTAGCTCTCCTAAACCATAGAGTTGATATGATAGACAAGCATACGCAAACCTTAGTTTTTTTCATTCTCTTGGGAGCCAAGATCACACTGCATCGTGCATTGTGTCCCCCGCCGTGCAGCAGGTGCACTCGTGCCCCCTGGCGACTCTTAAAGGGTACAACCTACTCATAGGGGTTTCGCCCAGCAGAGCCATTCTGCAGATGTCGGCGTGACCTGGTCGGCAAGTGGTTAATATGGGTCTCCCTACGCAGAGGATACTTTATCCTCCCTGCTTGGGGCTGACAGATCTCCAATGCGAGTAATTAGATATATATGTACCAACTAGACCAAGGTACAAATGGAGATGTCCTACAGACTCTCCTACCTTACTTTTACATGAAGCTCTTATCTCTAATGGCATGCCCCACTTGCTGTATTGGAAGCATTGGTGGGTGGGACTTTGGCTCCTGTAGTGTGGTAACGTGACCTCACACTCACAGAATGATCCCAGGGGGGTGATGTGTGGTTGCCCTCTCGGGTGCGGGGACCAGAGATTTTTGTCCACTCAACTTGCTGCAATTAAATAAGCCCCTCTGGGCTAAAGCATATGGGTAATGATCTTCAGCTATAGGTCTGAACATCATCTTCGCTTCTTTATCTTATTTCAGCTATGCATGACTTGTTCTCTAAACCAAGATGTAACCACATTGGCTCTGGCATTATAGGAACCTGATTATAAATTGTTATAGTCATGTTCTCAAGCCTTGCAGGCTGAAATGTTATCCTTATATTGTTATTCCTTCTTCAAGAAATCAATAAACATATTGAAAAATAGAAAATAGAAAGCCCAATTGATAGGTGATTTGATGTCACTGTAGAACTTGAAGAAGTGGTTTCAAAGCCTGAAGCTTAGAGATGGTGAGCTGAGATAGATCAGCAAAAAGTTGATGGGTATGTCCCTGGAAAATCAGTGAATCTTTTGCTCTAGCTGCAGCTAGAAGTTGTTCCTTGGTACGGAAATAGTGAAATTTTGCGATTAATATCGCGCAGTGGTCCATCACCTTTGCGAGGTGTGAGGGCTCTATCAACCCTGTCCATCTCCATTCGTTCGACTTGTATTGACGGTTGTAGTTCTTGAAATAGGGATAGCATAGTGGCTTGCAAATCAGTGAGAGATTCAGGTATTCCACGTACATGGATATTGGAACGCCGGGCCCTATTTTCATAATCTTCTAAAGGAGATTGAAGAACTAGGTTTTCCTCTTTGAGGTTTTCAAATTCAACTACATAGGTCTGGGTATTATTTTCAAGTTCATCAACCCGCAGTTCAAGATTTGCAGTGCGTTGGCCCAGTTCTCCGATTTCCCTAGTCAGACTGTCTGTAAAATGACTGTCTGTTTAACCACTTGCCGACCAGCCGCCACAGTTTTACTGCGGCACAATAGCACGGCTGGGCGAAATTACGTTATGTAACGTTGCTTTGCCCTGTGGCCACTAGGAGCGCATGCCCACTGCTCACCACGGAGCTGATGCAAGTGCCCGGCAGTCGTGATCACCACCGGGCTCCCGCGATCGCTCGTGGCACACTGAGATCCAGAATCTGTGTGTGTAAACACACAGTTTCCGGTTCTCCGAGGGGAGAAGAGGCTGATTGTCTGTTCTTACAGAGTATGAACAGCGATCTGTCATCTCCCCTACACAGCTCCCTCCCCCCTTCAGTTAGAAGACACATTAGGGAACACAATTAACCCCTTGATCGCCCCCTAGTGTTAACCCCTTCCCTGCCAGTGACATTTTTACAGTAATCAATGCATTTTTATAGCACTGATCACTGTATAAATGCCAATGGTCCCAAAAATGTGTCAAAAGTGTCCGATAAATGTCCCATAATGTCGCAGTCCCGATAAAAATCGCAGATCGCCATTACTAGAAAAAAAAAATAATAAATGCCATAAAACGAACCCCTTTTTTTGTAGATGCTATTTTTTTATATAAATATATTTTTGGGGGATATTTATTATAGCAAAAAGTAAAAAATATTGCTTTTTTTCACAATTGTCGCTCTTTTTTTGTTTATAGCACAAAAATTAAAAACCGCAGAGGTGATCAAATACCACCAAAAGAAAGCTCTATTTGTGGGAAAAAAAGGACGTAAATTTTGTTTGGGTGCAACATTGCATGACCGCGCAATTGTCAGTAAAAACGACGCAGTGCCGAATCGCAAAAAGTGCTCTGGCCAGGAAGGGGGTAAAATCTTCCGGGGCTGAATCGGTTAAGGGCTTTGTGAAGCATTTTTTCAAATTGGCTCAAAACAGAAGAATGAGCAGGGTCTGTAAAATATGTCATTTGTAAAGTTTGTGTATCTGAATCCGAGTCATATTCCCCCTGTGTTGCCACAGATACCTTAGAGCTCTGAGGGATTTTCACTGAGTGTGAGGTAACAGGGGGAGGGGATGAAGCTAGTGCCATTCTGACTGAAGCCTGAGGCAGCACTTCTTTGTTGTTTTTTTGGCTTCATTTTCAGGCAAGAACTCCCAAGAACCATTACATTAAGTGGCGGGTGTTATTAGAGGGCCGAGTAACAATATTTACTGGGTGAAGCTGAGTGCGACATAATATGGCAGAAACATCCCTTCAGGAGCAGAGCTCTAAGCTGGCATGTCTGCTCAGTCAGGCTCCGCCCATGCGCCTTGGATGCAATTTTTCATTCCAGCTATGTGTTTCCATGTTATATCTTGTATATGTATAAACAAAGAAAAGATCTTGCGAGCCACAACAGTCCAATGCCAATAAAGTGACAAGTGATAATACCCAGCTGCAGGCGCAGATCACGTTTCATAACCGTGCAAATTACGTAGAGAGCTAATATACGCTGCACTAGGGTAAACCAAATTAATATGTAAACTCCTAAAGTGTAAATATAAATAGTGTATCAATCAAAAATTAAATAAAAACTCCTATAAACAACATCATACATACAGCATTTAAAGTACGGTACATAAAATAGTGTCCATATTTGGTGTCATCCAACATGCTCATTCGATCCTAGGTGCCACAAGCCTTGCTCCGGTGCACTTCAGTGACCCCCCTAAGATGTTGCGCTCACCTCAGAGCGTGTGACACAGCTGCTAACTGTGTCAAAACACGCCTTGGAGTCACCGCCGGGCTCTAAACTGATTACAGATACCGATCTCCCTCCTGGTTCAATGCAGCTCCATATCATAAATATGAACAAAAGAAAAACTCCATAGTGTAATAACATAGGGTATATTTATTGTATAAAAACACACTCCCCACAATGGGGTACTCACATTCTATTGGTGCGTAAGTGCACCGCTCTGTAACAAGCCTCCAAAGTAAAAAAACTGCAGGTATGGGGTGTGGTATGGTATGCGTCTCTAACAAACAGACTCCGTGCTGCTCACTCCGTCCTGGCCCCTCCCCTACGCGTGTTCGACACAGGGATCACGTGTCTTCATCAGGGTGATATGATTGGACGGATGCTCTATGGTCTAAATATAGTGACGGCGGCCATTTTACCATGGACATTCTAGCAATGGACTACACCCTCCAATTGCCACGCTAGATGTGAATAATAACCTACGATTAACAGAATCTGTTTGATATCAGTGTAAGCACTGGGCACTTTATATTTATGCATGCAATTTAATATTTGCTGATATACTATATGCACTTTGCACTTTAAATGCTGTATGTATGATAAGTTGTTTATAGGAGTTTTTATTTAATTTTTGATTGATACACTATTTATTTTTACACTTTAGGAGTTTACATATTAATTTGGTTTACCCTAGCGCAGCATATATTATTATCTCTCTATCTTGTATATGTATTTTTCTAATTTTGAAGTGATATTGTATACAGAGACACATTACAAATCAGCTCTTAACCTTATGTGTATATATACAGTATACCTTTATGCCATAGTGTGGACAGTTTTTAAGATACAGATGACAAATTGCAGTTCTGTATTATCTGTTATACAATATTATAATCACGTGCTATTTGTTTTATTATTTGTTGATGAGACGACTATATAGATTTGTTCTCTACTATTATACTGTGATATGATTTTACTTGTGTACACATATGGTATATTAAATGCAATTTATGCCAACGCCATGCTCCAAGTCCCATCCCATCCCTCTTTTTTTGTTACAAGGGATTACATATACTTTAACTTATAAACTTTAGTGTGTACTGTGGTCATAATTGAGTGTGATAGTTGTATAGTTGTATGAAGCCATGCCTGATGAAGAAAGCTAAAGGGGTCTACTTATAGAAAATTCATGGAACGAATGTGACAAAAATTCATCCAGCCATTACAAATTCTGGCAATAATTTAACGCAGTGATTTCCTATGACTGTGAGCTCCATCTAGTGATCAGAACGGTGTTTTACCTAAAATTCCTCAATCAATAAAATAGTGCAATACAACATGAAATTGTGTATTAACCACTTCAGCTCTGGAAGGTTTACCCGCTCCTTCATGACCAGGCCATTTTTTGCAATACGGCCATGCGTTACTTTAGTTAATGTCCTATTTTTCCCACAAATAGAGCTTTCTTTGGTGGTAATTGATCACCTCTGCGTTTTTATTTTGCGCTACAAGAAAAAAAAAAAAGACAATTTTGAAAAAAAAAAAAAGTTTTACTTTCTGCTATAAAACATATCCAATAGGAAAAAAATGTAAAATCAAATTTTTTAATCAATTTAGGCCAATATGTATTCTGCTACATGTTTTTGGTAAAATAATCCCAATAAGCGTATATTGATTGGTTTGCGCAAATGTTTTATCATCTACAAAACAGGGGATAGATTTATGGAATTTTTATTTATTTTTTTAGTAGGAATGGCGGCAACCAGTCACTTATAGCGGGACTGCGACATTGCGGCGGACAAATCGGTAACTAAGTGACACTTTTTTGAGACAACAATACAGTGATCAGTGCTGAAAATGTTAACTCACTGTACTAATGACACTGGCCGAGAAGGGGTTAACATCAGGGGCGATCAAAGGGTTAAATGTGTGCTCCTGGTAACTGGGGGGAGGTGCTTGTACTATGGCAAGCAGGGATCCATGTTCCTGCTGAGCAGCAACACAGAACAGCAATTTGCCTTATTTACATGGCCATTCTCCCTGTGTCCTGAATGATTGGCGGGCACTGGCGGATATATCGTGTTTGCCGGACCCGCCGATTGGCTCCTGCTGTATCCAATCACAGGGGAAGTGGGTCACCCGCATGCGCGCCCCAGACCCGAAGGTGCAGAATCACATACAGGTATGTGATTCTGCCTAGAGCGGTCGCCCTACCGCAGTAATTGTACGTGGGGCGGTCCTCAGCCAATATTCATCACAGCCGGGTGAATGCAGGTCACATTTGTTAAAGATCTATTTAAAAAAAATAATAAGTTGAAGTGTTTGTGAAAGTTTACAACACAAAATGTACTCAGCCAATAAAAGGTAATGACTCCATTTTTATTTTTCTACTGCTATCAATGGCCAACACAATACAACTCTTCATCCATGTCTTTGGTGATCTCTGATCTCCTTATGAACTGTTCCTTACATGATGAAGATCAGCCATGGAGTATATCTGAGGTGTATATCAGGGTGTGCTTCTTCCCCACATGAGAGCTGTGATGTCCAGCAACATTCATATAGAAGACATTTCCCGCACTCAAAGCACTAGTACACTGCGAGGGTTGTGTGGGATTCCTGATGTACAGGAAGAAAGGACTTCAGTGAGGAACAATTCCCTCACTAAGGACAGGAAAGTCCCCAGTGTGAGATCTCTGATGTCTGGTAAGATCAGACTTCTGTGAAAAACATTTCCTGCACTCAGGACAGGAATACGGCTTCTCCCCTGTGTGAGATCTCTGATGTCTGGAAAGACTGGACTTCACTGAAAAACATTTCCCACACTCAGGACAGGAATATGGCTTCTCCCCCGTGTGAGATTTTTGATGTGTGTACAGACTGAACTTGTCTGAAAAACATTTCCCACACTCAGGACAGGAAAGGGGCTTCTCTCCTGTGTGACATTTCTGATGTTTGTAAAGATTGAACTCCTTTGAAAAACACTTCCCGCACTCAAGACAGGAATATGGCTTCTCCCCCGTGTGAGACCTCTGATGTGTGTAAAGATGGGACTTCCGTGAAAAACATTTCCCGCACTCAGGACATAAAAATGGCTTCTCCCCTGTGTGAGATCGCTGATGGCTGTAAAGATGGTACTTCTGTGAAAAATGTTTCCCACACTCGGAACATAAAAATGGCTTCTCCCCTGTGTGAAATCTCTGATGGCTGTAAAGATGGGACTTCCGTGAAAAACATTTCCCGCACTCAGGACATAAAAATGGCTTCTCCCCCGTGTGAGATCTCTGATGGCTGTAAAGAGTTGACTTCTGTGAAAAAAGTTTCCCGCATTCAGGACAGGAATATGGTTTCCCAGCTGTGTGAAGCCTCTGATGTTTTTTAAGATTAGAATTTTGTGAAAAACATTCTCCACACTCAGGACAGGAATATGGCTTCTCACCTGTGTGGAACCTCTGATGTATTTGAAAATAAGACTTTTGAGAAAAACATTTTCCACACTCAGGACAGGAATACGGCTTCTCGCCTGTGTGAGTTTGTTTATGTACATTAAGATTGAATTTAGAATGGAAACCCTTCCCGCACTCAGTACAGGAAAAACTCTTATCTGTTGGAAGGACGGCACCATCCCTCACAGTCTGAGGTTCCTCAGGATAAGAGGAATACGATGGTCCATCTACACTGTGTGATGCCGGATGGACATTTGAGGTAGCCGGGTTTTCTCCTGGACTATACTGTGTGATGTCCTCATCTTCTACTTTACAGTCTGGAGACAAAGTGAGACAATCCTCTGAGGTTTTCCTCATCTCCCGTCCATCTACTAAAATAGAAAGAAAAAGATTATTACTAGACATGAGCAGATTGGTTCCTCTAAACCAGGACTCCGCCCACATCAGGCAGCTTTGTCTCTGAGGATCTTACAATTCCCCCCTCAAGGTAACTAGTAAATGGGTCCTCTGATCTCCTACCAGTTCATTTCTTTATTCATGGACCTTAGAAGTGATAGTGACCAGGGATTATAGGGAGAGTGTCCCCACCCCCTCTATCACTCATTGTCATCTTCCCAACACCAGAAGTCCTGCACTTCCTTATTTAGTCCATGATTTAGTCATGAATAACAGCAGGGCTGAGCCCCACCAGAGGTCAGAGTGAGGATGGGGGTGGAAAAAACCAAGATGAAGACTGAACTAACCCTGAAGACCACCATCATTGGGTTATTGACTCCTTCCGCATTATGACTTTCTGTTTAAGGTTCCAAAGTTTGAGGATGTTATCACATTAATATCAACATGTAAAAAGTCTGTGCTCCAATCAAATCATACTGTACCATATAAAATGTCCAGCTGGTAGAGAATGGGTGCAAAAGAAGTAAGGCTTGTGTAATGTACAACACAGAGTATATTATGCAGGGGTCAGCACTATGTAATGTGTGATATAATAGAACCCCTCTGACATCCAAAAGGAATGATAGCACTTCCAGAGGCAGGCTAGCATTTCACCCCAGGGCTGAATCCATGGAATAAATACGGGGACCAAGAAAGGTTAGTGGGTGCCAGTCACTTTTGTCTTTTTAAAGTGTTATTGCAGAACAATTCAGGAGGTGAGGGTTGGGGGTCTCAGATACTGTAGATCACTTACAGACTCTCCAGATCAATGTCCAGCTTCACAGTGTCAGAACATTTAAGCCGACTGAGCAACACTGTAAGCAAATTCCCGAATTTCAGTGCGTCCTTCAAGTGAGTCACCAGGCCCTTCTGAAAGGCCAGCTTTCTTCATGGCTCTCTCCAGCAAGGGGCCTCATCTGGGTCTCCTCCTTGGCACAGCTTCCTCCAGACCAGGTAGGACAGCTTTAGGATAATTTCAGCACATGTTAGGCCCTAAAACAGGCTACTGGACCTACAGTATCTCACAAAAGTGAGTACACCCCTCACATTTTTGTAAATATTTTATTCTATCTTTTCATGTGACAACACTGAAGAAATGACACTTTGCTACAATGTAAAGTAGTGAGTGTACAGCTTGTATAACAGTGTAAATTTGCTGTCCTCTCAAAATAACTCAATACACAGCCATTAATGTCTAAACCGCTGGCAACAAAAGTGAGTACACCCCTAAGTGAAAATGTCCAAACTGGCCCAAAGTGTCAATATTTTGTGTGGCCACCATTATTTTCCAGCACTGCCTTAACCCTCTTGGGCATGGAGGTCACCAGAGCTTCACAGGTTGCCACTGGAGTCCTCTTCCACTCCTACATGACAACATCACGGAGCTGGTGGATGTTAGAGACCTTGTGCTCCTCCAGCTTCCATTTACGGATGCCCCACAGATGTTCAATAGGGTTTAAATCTGGGGACATGCTTGGCCAGTTCATCACATTTAGCCTCAGTTTCTTTAGCAAGGCAGTGGTCGTTTTGGAGGTGTGTTTGGGGTTGTTATGTTGGAATACTGCCCTGTGGCCCAGTCTCCGAAGGGAGGGGATCATGCTCTGCTTCAGTATGTCACAGTATATGTTGGCATTCATGGTTCCCTCAATGAACTGTAGCTCCCCAGTGCCGGCAGCACTCATGCAGTCCCAGACCATGACACTCCCCCCATCATGCTTGACTGTAGACAAGATGCACTTGTCTTTGTACTCCTCACCTGGTTGCCGCCACACATGCTTGACACCATCTGAACCAAATAAGGTTTATCTTGGTCTCATCAGACCACAGGACATAGTTCCAGTAATCCATGTCCTTAGTCTGCTTGTCTTCAGCAAACTGTTTGCGGGCTTTCTTGTACATCATCTTTAGAAGAGGATTCCTTCTGGGATGACAGCCATGTAGACCAATTTGATGCAGTGTTCGGCGTTTGGTCTGAGCACTGACAGGCTGACCCCCCACCCCTTCAACCTCTGCAGCAATGCTGGCAGCACTCATACGTCTATTTCCCAAAGACAACCTCTGGATATGACGCTGAGCACGTGCACTCAATTTCTTTGGTCGACCATGATAAGGCCTGTTCTGAGTGGAACCTGTCCTGTTAAACCGCTGCATGGTCTTGGCCACCGTGCTTCAGCTCAGTTTCAGGGTCTTGGCAATCTTCTTATTGCCTATGCCATTTTTATGTTGATCAACAATTCTTTTTTTCAGATCCTGAGAGAGTTCTTTGTCATAAAGGTGCCATGTTGAACTTCCAGTAACCAGTATGAGAGAGTGAGAGCGATAACAACAAATTTAACACACCTGCACCCAATTCACACCTGAGACCTTGTAACACTAATGAGTCACATGACACCGGGGAGGGAAAATGGTTAATTGGGCCCAATTTGGACATTTTCACTTGGGGGTGTACTCACTTTTGTTGCCAGCGGTTTAGACATTAATGGCTGTGTGTTGAGTTATTTTGAGGGGACAGCAAATTTACACTGTTATACAAGCTGTACACTCACTACTTTACATTGTAGCAACGTGTCATTTCTTCAGTATTGTCCCATGAAAAGATATAATAAAATATTTATAAAAATAAGAGGGGTGTACTCACTTTTGTGAGATACTGTAACAGCGAAGCTCCATCCAGTAGCACCTCCCTAGCCCCAGCCCAGGTGAGGAGAGTGAGCACATGGTTTGCTTTAAATATTTATTTCCTTCCCCAGCATGCACCAGTAACATAACCCTCCTACTGGATTAGCTGAAAGAAATATACATATTCTTAACTTAAGACATTTTAAACCCAAAGAAAACCGTTATTATATTGCAGCTTATCGATTCTTAGATGGGATGGCTGCATTAGTTTTGTTTTTTAGGATTTCTTTCTGGTGATCTTACCAGTAAATCTGTTCTATAAAAGCTCCAACTCTATAGCAGAATGTATCAGTTACTGGGATGGGGCAGATCATTTACCACTAACAGGGGTGCTTAGAATAATCAGCTTTTACTTTTTCTTGTAAAACCTTTACAAATCTGCTTGCTGTAATGGATTATAAAGTGTGAGATGGAGTTTGGCTTCAATTGGTTACCGTTTTTAAATCTGCTAATACATCTAATGCCGCATACACACGGGCGGAATGTCCGACAGAAAAAGTCAGATGGAGTCGTTTCATCGGATAATCCGCTCGTGTGTAGGCCTCATCTGACATTTTTTTCCCGAAAATTCTGACAGACCTAGAAATAGAAAATGTTCTAAATCTTTCGGCCGGAACTCCCCCGGAACCTATTCCTATCGGGAAAACCGTATCCGTCTGTATGCTGTTCCGACAGACCTAAAATGACACATGCTCTGAAGCAAATAAGAGACGGAAGCGATCGGCTGATTTGTGAACGTCCTTTTTCTAGTCCCGTCATACGTGCTGTACGTCACCGCGTTCTGGACGGTCGGACTTTGGTGTGATCGTGTGTACACAAGACTGTTTCAGTGGAATTCCGTCGGAACTCCATCTGCTAAACCGTCAGTGTTTAGACCGGCGGGAATACCGGTCGTGTGTACGCGGCATAACACTCCCCACCCCCTAGACTGATAATGTTACTGTCTTCAGAGTGGGGGCGCTCTAATAGAGGAGGTGCGTTACTGGCCAGATCACCAGGTGAAAACAGAGGGCAAAAAGCCTTAAAAAGAAAAAGTAATGTAGCCACATCTAATGATTGGTAAGCTGCAATATATGACATTTTTGGTTTTGGGTTTAATATAAATTTTTAGTTTGGTTTGTGAAATGTCATACTATGTCCATGGTTAGCTGCTGTGTTACACTATTTTGTTTATCATTGCTCTGTGTCTTTAATCTGTGTTCTTCTGCCTAAGCTGAGCTCTTTCTCTCACCATACTTCTCTATATCCCCTCCCCTTCCTTCTTACTGGAATCATTCTACTGTTTCCTGTCATGGGGTATCCATCTTTCCATGTGGCTTACATCAATGTTTTTCTACCTATGAGTATCCTTCATTAAATAGAACATTCAAAAGGCTTCATCGTCTGTCTCCTCAACATGTGAGTTTATTCATCGAGTTAAACTTTCTGAATTGACGCAAGGGAAAAATAGATCACCAGGTTGTAAAAGCCCTATATGAAGCTGGAGATAAACTTATGGCCTTGTAGTTGACAGAACAGTAGAAAAACTGAGTTTTACAGGTAATCACAAGATTTCTGGGTGACAGTACTGATACAGACAAGATTTACTGCCCTCTTTGCAAAAAAGAACAAGAGAGCAGCATGTGTAAGCCTCATAACCTGAGTCCAGGCTGCTTGGTTTCATATTACAGCACACAGATCCTGCCTGCTTATCACTCAGCCATTATCAGCCTGTGTCAACATGAGTTACAAAGGCTCTGAATGTGAATACACAGCAGCCCCAGCACAAGACCCTGAGCCAGCTGAGTTACCCAAATGCTCAGTCTAACCAACTTGGAAAGCAATGGAGAATTATCAAGCTTTAAGAACTGAACTGACAACTAGCCTAAAGCTATTATGGGAAAAGGTTGTTACTCAATCTAATACACTGTCTGTTGAATATAAGCTACTGCCACTAGAGGGTGCCATTTAACAACTTTCTGCCTCATATGAGCTTTATTAGTTTACCAGCAATAAGTTCATTAACGTTACAACGTATGAACACAGAAGAACATTCACTGGAGTAATTAGACAGCTTCCAGGTTCTTAATCTAGAAAGTGACAGTTTTATCCAGCTAACCGAATTAAAGGCAGAAGCAAAGACAGAGCTGCTACAGGACACTGCATCTCACAGATCCGTTTCCAACAAACAATTTAAAAAGTCCTCTAAATCCCATAGCGACTTATTAATGCCCACGCTGCAGTGGAACCCAGCAAGGTGCAGGTCACATACGCAAAAAAGAGAGCAGAGTTTGAAGCTCAGACAGCACGTCAAAGAGCAGAGTTGGAAACTGAGTCAGTGCTTCAGACAGCACATGAAAGAGCAGAGTTGGAAGCTCAGACAGCACGTCAAAGCAATAGAAATCTTAAATGAACAGTGTAAACATGATGCAGCTATGGCAAAGCGAAGGGTCCTAGAGCAAGCTATCAGTGCAGATAAAGGTGCAAGTGAAAGACTGTATCAACGTAAACATAGCACAGTGTTTCTCAACTCCAGTCCTCAAGGTGCCTCAACAGGTCACATTTTCAGGATTTCCCTCTGATGAAAGGGCTGTGGTAATTACTAAGGCAGTAAAACTGATCAAATCACCTGTGTAAAATAATGGAGAGCCTGAAAACGTGACCTGTTGGGGCGCCTTGAGGACTGGAGTTGAGAAACACTGACATAGCATATGGAAGATCCCTTCAAATGCACTAAAGACCATGTCCTAAGCTACTGCAGTCTAAACGCCATTGTTTCCAATTAGCCTGATAACATAGCGACTTCTTCACAGCATCATGTCAAAGAGGTTCCAGCAACGTCCTGCATGCAAAATCAATCCAGTGCCTTTCCTACATGCCTACCCAACCTTCCTTCATACATCACAGAGCATCAGAGCAAGCTGCAAGCAAGTCATCAATCTCCTGTCATCAGTACAGCCTCAAATCAACATGCCATTGAAACAATTGACTTCAAGCAAGCAACTCACCTGAATGCATCTGCTGCACCAAATTCCTTTGTATCCTTTAACAACAATGTCAAAGATAGTGCAATCAGCACCGTTCAACCAACAACGTCTTGCATAAAGGCAGAGACAACTGAGACAGCAGAGAATGTGAGGTACATACTTCGCTGAGAGCTCACAAAAGACTGGTCTCACAAGTTCTGATGACCAACCTGAGAACTACAGAAATGGAAATGTGCCTTCAGAACTGCAATCAGTGATCTTGGCATTACAGCTGCTGCTGAATCGGATCTGCTGATCAGATTGCATGGTCCTCTATCTGCTGCACGCGTTAAGCCATTAACCACTTGCCGACCAGACGCCGCACTTATACTGCGAGATTGCGGGCACACGCATGCCCACTGCGGGAGCACGCACGCGGGTCCGGCGGACTCAATTTTTGCCTGGCCTCCCACGATCGATGTACACAGAAACAGAATGGGGATCTGCCTTTGTAAACAAGGCGGGTCCCTGTTCTGACAGGGCATGTCAGAGATCTTCTGTTCCCAGTGATTGGGAACTGCGATCTCTGTCATGTCCCAGGCAGCGCACCCCCCTACAGTTAGAACACGCTAAGGGAACACATTTAACCCCTTGATCACCCCCTAGTGTTAACCCTCTCCCTGCCAGTGTCATTTATACATTGATCAGTTCATTTTTATAGCACTGATCGATGTAATAATATCACTTGTTCCCAAAAAGTGTAATTTGGGGTCAGATTTGTCTGCCGCAATGTCGCAGTCCCGCTAAAAATTGCAAATTGCCACCATTACCAGTAAAAACAATAAAAAAATTTAAAAAATAGTCCCAAAATCTATCCCATAGTTTGTAGACGCGATAACTTTTGTGCAAACCAAATGCCTATAGCGATTTTTTTTTTACTAAAAATATGTAGACATTACATATGTAGACAGTATATTTTGGCCTAAACTGATGAAGAAATTTTTTTTTACATTGATGAAAGTAAAAAAACATTTTTCTTTCTCGAACATCACGGGACACAGAGCCACAGTAATTACTGATGGGTTATATAGGTATCACTGGTGATTGGACACTGGCACACCCTATCAGGAAGTTCAACCCCCTATATAATCCCTCCCCCTTGCAGGGATACCTCAGTTTTTACGCCAGTGTCTTAGGTGATGGACGTGTAAAGATGTCCTGTGCTGAGCTCCAAAGGGAATATCCTAAGATCCTATACTGGGGCAAGCCAGGCGAACCGGATCCATTCAAAGTGTCTTTTCATGGCCGAATTGAATGGTACCCGGGCCTCGTGTCCGAAGAAACTAGGTTTTACCCGTAATGCTTCTCTTTTTAGAGAGCTGGACCCCGCAGATCAGAAAATGGCTTTAAACTTCCTAATTTCTGGCGAGGTGCTTTACGGTCCCAGAACTGTTGGATCCCCCTACTGATGGGGGCCCCAGTCTCTGACGTTTTTTTCAAACGGAGCCCACCGTGAGAGGTGAAGATTGGGTCTGTGTAAACAGCACCCTGCGGCTGGATAAGGTAAGAGGAGATTCCACAGAATTTTTGAGTTCTAGTGGTTTTTCTCCTTTAAGGTAAATGCATGCTATGCCTATTGTGACCACCGGGGGCTGCCAAGAGCACAAACCTACACATGCTGACTGACTGTCTCAGGTGTTCAGTGCCAGCATCTCAAAGCAGGCTGCAAGCAGGTAAGGTGGAAAGGGGGATTTCTCATGTTTGAATGTTCCCCCCCAGGCTAGAGAGGGGCCACAGGGGTCTAGAAAGTGGTTATACCACCCGGGCTCTGCGGCCTAATGGCCACCATCTCTGAAGATAGCCGTTCAGGCAGATCTTGTTACCAGTCTCCCTCCTTCCCCCCCCCCATCCCCAGCCTTTTCTCCAGAAGCATGACAGGAGAGTCGGCAGTTTTTTCAAAACTCGAGGGGGGGGGTGGTAGAGGAGGGGGCGGGACGTCAGCACAGGTGCTTAGACTCCCACTTAGGCCAGCTGCAGGCTATTAAAGGCACTCTGTACAGGTGCACTCAGCCTTCTGAGAGACACAGAGCTGACGGTCACATGTAAGGTGGGACACAGGCATTCTCCTAGGCAGCATTTACTGAAGTAACACCAGACTGAGCATTGGGTAGCAAGGCTTTTAGCCAGACTACATCGCTCAGCGGGCAGTGTTCATTTCTATACCTCACACCTTGTTGCTTTGCACTATGGGTAGAAGAGGTTCAAGTACCCCAGGAACCAGAGACACTAGGGGATCTCGTTCAGGTTCTGAGGGCCCCCTGTCGGCAGCATCCTCCCCCCCTAAAGATGGGCCAGGGACGGCTAGCCAGGGAGAGCCATCGGGGTCAGGGGCTACACCTGCTTCGGGCACTTCAGCCCCTGTATATATTACACAAGAGGTTTTTTCCTCAACCATTAATGGTCTAGAGGAAAGATTAATGGCCGTGATTACGTCTTCACTCAGTGGAAGAAAACGCACTAGGCCTTCCTCTGTTCCCCAAGACCCTCAGACAGAGGAGCTCTGGGATAAAGGAGATGAATCCCTTTCAGAGGATTGGGATGGGACGGATGATTCCTCTTCGGGGGAATCAGGTGGAGAGGGACCCTCTGCGACTTCCCAAGAGGAGAAAGTCTTAGTGCAGATCCTTACTGGATTGGTCCGCTCCACATTTAAGTTGCCCATACCTGAAACTACTAAAGAATCCTCTTCTGCTTTGGGGTCACTGAAACCTTTCCAAGCAGCACATGCTTTTCCTGTTCATACTTTACTTGAAAAGCTCATTTATTCTGAGCCGAGAAAGTTTTCAACACTTTATCCGATGGAAGAAAAGTTTATTAAAATGTGGGGAATACCGGCTATTGATGCCGCCATTTCCTCCGTAAATAATAGCCTGACTTGTCCTGTAGACAATGCTCAGATGCTCAGGGATCCTGTAGATAAAAGGATGGAATCCCTATTGAAGGATGTTTTCTCCTTAGCAGGATCAGTGGCCCAACCTGCAGTAGCAGCGATTGGAGTCTGTCAATACTTAAGAGACCATGTTAAGCAGGTCATCAAAGTATTACCTGAACAGCAGGCCCAGGGGTTTGCTAACCTTCCAGCGGCCTTATGCTTTGTGGTTGACGCCATTAGAGATTCTATCGTGCAAACCTCCCGTCTTTCACTGGGGTTGGTGCATATACGTAGAATCCTATGGTTGAAAAATTGGTCAGCCGAAGCACCATGTAAGAAGCTACTGGCTGGGTTTCCATTTCGTGGTGCAAGGTTGTTTGGAGAGGACTTGGATAACTATATCAAGAGAATCTCTTGTGGGAAAAGCACTCTCTTACCTGTCAAGAAGAAGAGTAAGCGTCCCTCTTTCAAACTGACTCTTTCCCCAGCGCCGGGGGCTTCAGCCTCCAGGCAGTCTCGACGGCCGCCTCCATTGGGGTCCAGAGACAAGAGTCAACCCCAGGGACAAAAGAAGTCCTGGGGAAAGAAGCCTACTAGGCAAAACACTAAGACCTCTGCATGAGGGGGCGCCCCCGCTCACTCGAGTGGGGGGAAGACTGCGACAGTTCTCAGAGCTCTGGCACGAGGACTTCCAGGACAGATGGGTATTCTCCACGGTAACCTTAGGGTACAAGCTGGAGTTTCAGGAATTCCCTTCTCCTCGGTTCCTCAGATCAAATGTTCCCAGAGACCCAGAGAAGAAGCAGTCGCTCCTTCTAGCGTTAGAGCGACTTTTGTCGCAGGAGGTCATTATGATAGTTCCCGCAAAGGACCAGGGATTGGGTTTCTATTCCAACCTTTTTACGGTCCAAAAGCCAAATGGGGATGTCAGGCCCATTTTGGACTTAAGGGATCTGAACCGATTCCTAGGGATTCAATCCTTCCGCATGGAATTAATTCGAACAGTAGTTCCCACCCTGCAGGGAGGAGAATTTCTGGCATCAATAGACATCAGAGATGCATATCTGCATGTGCCCATTTTTCCTGCTCATCAGAAGTTTCTGCGCTTCGAGGTAGGAGGGCGCCATTTCCAGTTTGTGGCTCTGCCTTTCGGGATAGCCACTGCACCTCGAGTGTTCACAAAAATCTTGGCTCCTCCTCTGGCCAGATTAAGGGCTCAGGGTATAGCTGTCATAGCATACCTAGACGACCTGCTCTTGATAGACCGGTCAGTAGCCTCTTTGAATGGAAACTTGAGGACCACGGTCAGGTATCTAGAACACCTAGGTTGGATCCTCAACTTAGAAAAGTCTTTCCTAAAACCAGTAAGAAGACTGGAGTATTTAGGTCTGATTATAGATACAAGCCAGGAGAAAATATTTCTACCTCAGGCAAAGATCACTGCTTTGAGAGAGCTGATTCTGACAGTAAGGACCAAGAAGGGTCCCTCAGTCCGCCTTTGTATGAGGCTACTAGGGAAGATGGTGTCTTCATTCAAAGCAGTTCCCTATGCTCAGTTTCACTCAAGAATGCTGCAACACAGTATTCTGTCGACCTGGAACAAGAAGGTTCAGGCATTAGACTTTCCGATGCACCTGTCGCATGCGGTGCGTCAGAGCCTCAATTGGTGGCTCATACCCGAAAACCTGCAGAAGGGGAAATCCTTTCTACCGGTTACCTGGACGGTGGTAACAACAGATGCCAGTCTGTCAGGTTGGGGAGCAGTTCTGGAACAGGCTGCGGTCCAAGGGGTATGGTCCAAGACAGAGAGGACCTTACCCATCAACATTCTGGAGATCCGGGCGATACATCTAGCTCTAAAGGCCTGGACTATCAGGCTACAGGGTTGTCCGGTCAGGATCCAGTCCGACAATGCCACAGCAATGGCTTATGTCAATCATCAGGGAGGCACCCGGAGCCGAGCTGCTCAAAAGGAGGTGAACCAGATCTTAGTCTGGGCAGAGAGGCATGTGCCATGCATATTGGCAGTTTTCATCCCGGGAATAGAGAATTGGCAGGCGGACTATCTAAGTCGCCAGCAGTTACTTCCAGGGGAATGGTCTCTGCATCCCGACGTCTTTTGGGCCATATGCCAAAGATGGGGGGTTCCAGATGTAGATCTCTTTGCATCCCGATTCAACAAAAAGATAGACAGATTTGTGGCAAGGACAAAAGATCCTCTTGCATGCGGGACGGATGCGTTGGTGATTCCGTGGCATCGGTTCTCACTGATTTACGCATTCCCGCCTATTCTGCTATTACCACGACTCCTTCGCAAGATCAGGCAGGAAAGGAAGTCGGTACTTCTGGTGGCCCCCGCTTGGCCCAGAAGGACTTGGTATGCAGAAATAGTAAGGATGACGGTGGGTTCCCCGTGGACCCTACCGGTACGCCCAGACCTGTTATCTCAAGGTCCAGTGTTCCATCCTGCCTTACAAACGCTAAATTTGACGGTTTGGCTATTGAGACCCACGTTCTGAAGAGTCGTGGGCTCTCAGGTCCTGTCATATCTACCTTGATTAATGCAAGGAAGCCAGCTTCCAGGATGATTTATCATAGAGTCTGGAAGGCTTATATAACCTGGTGTGAATCCAGAGGTTGGCATCCCAGGAAATATGTCATAGGTAGAATCCTTGATTTTCTACAGATGGGATTAGAGATGAAGCTGGCCTTGAGTACCATCAAGGGCCAGGTCTCTGCTTTATCAGTATTATTTCAGCGGCCACTTGCTTCGCATTCTTTGGTCCGAAACTTTATGCAGGGGGTGATGCGTCTTAATCCTCCGGTTAAAGCGCCCCTAAACCCCTGGGACTTGAATTTGGTCCTGGCTGTGTTACAGAAACAGCCTTTTGAACCAATAAGTCAGATTCCTTTGGTCTTGTTGACAAGGAAATTAATTTTTCTGGTGGCCATCTCTTCTGCTAGAAGAGTATCAGAATTAGCAGCTCTTTCCTGTAAGGAGCCTTATTTGATTATACACAAGGATAGAGTGGTACTACGCCCTCATCCTAGTTTTTTACCGAAGGTGGTTTCTGATTTTCATTTAAACCAAGACATTGTTCTACCTTCCTTTTTTCCAGATCCCTGTTCTCCGGAAGAGAGATCTCTACATTCGTTGGATGTAGTAAGAGCAGTTAAGGCCTATCTAGGGGCAACTACTCAGATCCGCAAGACGGATGTTTTGTTTGTGCTGCCAGAGGGTCCCAATAGAGGACAGGCAGCGTCAAAAGCTACCATTTCTAAATGGATTCGATAGTTGATCATTCAAGCTTATGGTTTGAAACAGAAGATTCCTCCGTTTCAGATCAGGGCACATTCCACAAGGGCTATTGGTGCTTCTTGGGCAGTGCATCACCGGGCCTCTATGGCTCAAATCTGCAAGGCCGCAACCTGGTCTTCAGTTCATACATTCACCAGATTCTATCAGGTGGATGTGAGAAGGCATGAGGATATCGCCTTTGGGCGTAGTGTGCTGCAGGCAGCGGTACAGGGTCCTCAGGTCTGATAGCACCCTACTTGGTCGTGGTTTCCCCCCCTCAGGTAGCATTGCTCTGGGACATCCCATCAGTAATTACTGTGGCTCTGTGTCCCGTGATGTTCGAAAAAAAAAAATAGGATTTTTTAAAACAGCTTACCTGTAAAATCCTTTTCTTTCGAAGGACATCACGGGACACAGAGGTCCCGCCCCTCTTCTAATACACTATATTGCTTGGCTACAAAACTGAGGTATCCCTGCAAGGGGGAGGGATTATATAGGGGGTTGAACTTCCTGATAGGGTGTGCCAGTGTCCAATCACCAGTGATACCTATATAACCCATCAGTAATTACTGTGGCTCTGTGTCCCGTGATGTCCTTCGAAAGAAAAGGATTTTACAGGTAAGCTGTTTTAAAAAATCCTATTTTTTTTAAAAAATTGTCTGTCTTTTTGTTCATAGCGCAAAAAATAAAAACCGCAGAGGTGATCAAATACCACCAAAAGAAAGCTCTATGTGTGGTGAAAAAAAAAGAACATCAATTTTGTTTGGGTACAAAGTCGCACGACCGCGCAATTGTCAGTTAAAGCGACGCAGTGCCGTATTGCAAAACATGGCCTGCTCATTAAGGGGCAAATCCTTCTGGTCCTTAAGTAGTTAAGATCAGTTTTAATGGACAATCCTACAGCAGGCCTCACAGCTGCATGCAATCGACTAGAGCAAAGTTATGGCAGCTATAGAAAATGCTTTGTTCATGCATCTGGAAACAATCCCAAAGATATCTAGTAAGGACAACAAGGAGTTCCAGAGACTAATTGACCTTTTCTTTGAGCTTCAGCTAGCCAAGGCAGACCCTAAACTACCCTGACTCAGTTACCTGGACAGTGCCAAAGGGGTAAACCCAATCGTCTCCAAGCACTCGTATGGTTTGCAAGAAAAATGGTCTGCACTAGGCTCATTATACAAAAAAAGAGAACAAGGTTTCCTTCTCTCCATTCTCTGTCTTCTGCAAATTCATCAGGAATATTGCAGAGACCAAGAACCAAGTCCAAGTTTTTCCTACGGTGAGTGCAATCTTCTTTCACCCTTTCCTAAGAGTACCAGTCTTCAGGGCCGTAGAGGTCAGTATCCGTGAAAAAGATGGACATTCTTCCCACTCCTACCACAGTTAAGGTCGCAAACAAACAGAGTAGGAAGATTGAAAACCCTAACCGAGTGTGTCCCATTCACAAGAAGCCACACCCCCTCAAAAATGTATAAGCTTTAGAAAAAAGCCTCTTGAAGAGCGTAAGGAGCTTTTAAAGACATTTGGGGTATGTTTCAGGTGTTATGCTTCTACTGAACATTTTGCTAAGGACTGTAATATGCCCATCAAGTGCATAGAGTGTGGCTCTGAAGAACATGTGCAAGCCCGCCATCTGCATGAGTCCAGTTCTGCACAACCTGCTAACTCTCCTCCCAGGTCAACGCATGGCGGGGAGAATACAGACCAAGTGCCTAATTCCACCATCATTTCTTCATCCTGCACTGAAGTTTGTGGAGAAGACCGCTGTGATAAGTTCGGTGCTAAAATATGCTTGGTGAACATATACCACAAGGATCAACCAGGAAAGACTCTAAAGGCGTATGCTATCTTAGATGATCAGAGCAATATATCACTTGCCAAATCTTAACTGTTTGATCTATTTGAAAAAAAAAAAGACAAAAGCTCATTCTTACACCTTGGGTACTTGCGGAACTACAGAGGTTTCTGGAAGAAGGGCTCGAGGAGTCATGGTATCTTCTCTCAAAAGGTAACCTGCAATTTCCCCTACCTACACTTGTTGAGTGCAACCAGATACCTGCTAATGGGGGAAGAAATCTCTACTCCAGCTGCTACCTTCCATCACCCTCACCTGAAGGTAATGGCAAATGAGATACTGCCGCTTGACAAACAGATCCTTCTTCTGTTAGGAAGAGACATTCTAAGGGTTCACAAGGTACACAGACAAGTCAGTGGACCCCCAGAATGCATGGATCTAGGTTGGGTCCTCATAGGCAATGTTTGTGTAGGCAAAATGAAGAGACCTACCAACATTTCGTCATTCAAGGCAAACATTCTGCCCAATGGCCAAAACACTTACTTTGAGCCATGCCCACATCACTACTGGGTGAAAGAGAAGATAGCCAGCCGCAAATGGCAACATGGTATCTCGTTTAACACAAACCCACTGTCAGGTCACCTGCGGGACCAAGTGACCAGGAACGCACCGCGGAGGTTGACTGCTGAGGGTCGACGGTTCTGAGAACCAGTTACACAAGGTCGCAGCCATGGTCCCAGGCAGGGAGCTAGAGCTAAGATTCACCAGGGCGCGGAGTTTAGGAGCCAGCAAGTTTTCACCAGGGCCTCTGATGGCGAGGATGGACTTGGCTGCAGCTGACTCCAGGTCACAGCCCCCAGGGTCTCCCAGCTAATGCTCACGTCTGACTCTGGTGGATGGAGAGGAAGCAGGAGTCCAGGGCAACAAGAAATAGTCAGGAGGACAAGCCAAAGGTTGGGGCAACAAGCAGACAGGGATGGTCAGAAGAATGAGCCAAAGGTCGGCACAACAAGAATACCGGAATGGTCAGAAGAACGAGCCAAAGGTCGGAGCAACAAGAAGATAGGGATGGTCAGGAGAACGAACCAAAGTTGATACACGGGAATCAAAACGTAGAGCACATGGCAAGAATCCCCCAGGGAAGCCTTCACACAATTGTTGCTCGGGCAAGGCTGGCTTGCAGTGCATGGGGTTATGTTTCCTGTTAGAGGCTGGGGTGGAAACATGCTTAGAGAAGATTACCTAAACACACAGGTGTGAGAGCATGGTCCCTAAAGCTGATACACAGACCAGAGAAGTAAGCAGTCAGTCAGGGCATAGAAACATTACTGCAGATTCATGACACCCTTTCTCCTGCCATGATGACGACCTCGGCTCTACAGTGTTTCATACAACCAGTGAAGATGATATACTGGCTCCTTCAATGGAAGACAAAGAATTTATCAAAGTAATGGACAATGAGTTCTTTCAAGATGACTGCAATAATTGGGTAGCACCCTTTCCTTTTCATCTCCCAAAAGAGACATTGTCCAACAACTTGCAGTAGGCCATTAGTAGATTCTCCTCCTTAAAGCACAGCTTAAGCAGGAAACCAGAGATGCAAAAGGACTTTGTGGACTTTATGCAAAATCTATTTGACGGAGACCATGCAGAACCTGCACCCCCACTAAAGGAGGGAGAAGAATTCTGGTACCTTACATCCTTTGGCGTGTATCACCCATGCAAACCAGACCAAATCAGAGTTGTCTTCGATTCCAGTGCTCAGCATAAAGGTGTTTCTCTGAACAACATGCTCCTTACGGGGCCCAACTTGAACAACAGTCTAAAAGGAGTCTTGATTTGCTTCAGACGAACCCGTAGCAGTAATGGCTGACATTCAACAAATGTTTCACTGCTTCATTGTCAGAAGAAGACAACAGAAACTACCTCAGGTTTCTATGGCACAAAGACAATGACATCAACAAGGAAGGGATAGATTATCGAATGAAGGTACATGTCTTCGGTAACAGTCCTTCCCCTGCAGTGGCAACTTATGGACCAAGGAGAATGGCTAAGGCTGGAGAAGAAGAATATAGATCTGATGCTCGTCAGTTTATTGAAAAAAACTTCTACATTAAAAACGCGCTCAAGTCAAGTCTTTTCAACTGCAAAAAAAGCTTCTCACTAGAACAAAGGAGATGCTGTCTGTAGCAAACCTTAGCCTTCACAAGATTATATCCAACAGCCAGGAACTTATGAATGCCCTTCACTTTGAGGACTATGCCACTAGTCTAAAAAACCCTTGATTTGGGTACAGATGTGCCTCCTGTACAGCGAAGTCTGGGTTTGTTGGGGAACATCAAACAATTCACCTTCCAAGTGTCAACTTGTGACGAACCCCTCAATAAGAGAGGAGTCCTGTCGGTGGTGAACAGCATCTATGATCCACTGGGTTTTATTGCTCCAGTTACCATTCAAGCTAAGATTATGCTAAGACAGGTATCTACTGAGAACATAGACTGGGATACTCCTTTACCTAGTGAGAAACAACAACAAGTCGGAAAGGTGGAGATATTCCTTGAGGTCACTAAAAAAAAGTCAAATCTCACGTATGTTCCAGCTTCCATTTCAACTGCTGGCCGGAGAGAGATTCATATTTTCTCTGATGCATCAGTTGAAGCTCTTGCTGCAGTAGCCTATTTGAAGACCTCTAAAATTAATGGAGAATCACACTGTAGTTTTGTCTTAGGCAAGGCAAAACTCACTCCCAAACCTGCACATACCATACCAAGACTTGAACTCTGTGCAGCCGTGCTAGCAGCAGATATTGCACGCACAGAAGAGGTAATTATCCATTGTGTGCAACAAGAGGTATATCAGGAGGAATCTGGGAGAATCAGAAATGGAACCAAATTGTCTAAAAACAGTACACTCTTCAATCTAAACCCTATAATTAAGACCAATCAGCTGCTGAGAGTTGGTGGCCATATCTGGAAATCTGACCTATGCAGCAAAGAACAGAATCCTATAATCCTACAAGGTCAACATTATGTTACTACACTTCTGGTTCGTCACCATCATGAACGGGTGCAACACTAAGGCTGTCAGTTCACAGAAGGAGCCATCGGGTCAGATGGCTTGTGGATTTATGGTATGAAAAGGTGGGTCTCCTGCCTGCTCTTCAGGTGCATCAAGTATCACAAGGTAAGAGGAAAACATCAACAGCAACAAATGGCAAGTCTCCCAGCTGATCGCCTAGGTACAGATCCATCCTTCACCGATGTTGAAAATCTCATTCTTATAAAGGACAAGGAAGTTTGTCAGAATGAATGGCCTATGGGTCTTATTAATAAAGTTATTCCCAGTGATGATAACAAAGTCTGGAAGGTAAAGGTCAAGCTAACCAAGGGAGGATCGACATGAACCTTTACTCGACCAATTACAGAGTTAGTACTTCTTTTGCCAGGTGAGTGACTGTTGCAAGGACTAGCCATGCTATTTGCACAGCGGGGAGTACATTGCTGTTAACTACATAATAGGTGAGGTTGAAAAAAAGACACAAGTCCATCAAGTCCAACCTATGTGTGTGATTATGTGTCAGTATTACCATTGTATATCCCTGTATGTTGCGGTCGTTCAGGTGATTATCTAATAGTTTCTTGAAGCTATCAATGCTCCCCACTGAGACCACTGCCTGTGGAAGGGAATTCCACATCCTTGCTGCACTTACAGTAAAGAACCCTCTACGTAGTTTAAGGTTAAACCTCTTTTCTTCTAATTTTAATGAGTGGCCACGTGTCTTGTTAAACTCCCTCCTGCGAAAAAGTTTTATCCCTTTTGTGGGATCACCAGTATGGTATTTGTATATTGAAATCATATCCCCTCTCAAGCGTCTCTTCTCCAGAGAGAATAAGTTCAGTGCTCACAACCTTTCCTCATAACTAAGATCCTCCAGACCCTTTATTAGCTTTGTTGTCCTTCTTTGTACTCGCTCCATTTCCAGTACATCACTCCTGAGGACTGGTGCCCAGAACGGGACAGCATACTCCAGGTGCGGCCGGACCAGAGTCTTGTAGAGCGGGAGAATTATCGTTTTATCTCTGGAGTTGATCCCCTTTTTAATGCATGCCAATATTCTGTTTACTTTGTTAGCAGCAGCTTGGCATTGCATCCCATTGCTGAGCCTATCATCTACTAGGACCCCCAGGTCCTTTTCCATCCTAGATTCCCCCAGAGGTTCTCCCCCCAGTGTATAGATTGCATTCATATTTTTGCCACCCAACTAAAGGTTCTACTTGGAACTTTGGCATTCCTAGATAACATCATATGTCAGATCACTACGTGTTCTGCAATCCTGTTGAACTCATGTTTATATTTGCTTGTTGCAGGTTTCTCATTACAGGTTCCAGGGCATTCATCAATATTGGACTTATTGTGTGTCATTATATATATATATATATATATATGACACACACAGTAGTTTAAGGTTATGAAATCTAAAGATTTCAGATGGGGAGTGTTGTGTTACATTATTTGGTTTATCATTGCTCTGTGTCTTTAAGCGGTGTCCTTCTGTCTAAGCTGAGCTCTTTCTCTCACCGTACTTCTGTATCCCCTTCTCATTGGAATCATTCTACTGTTTCCTGTTGTGGTGTATACAGTGCCTTGAAAAAGTATTCATACCCTTTGAAATTTTCTACATTTTGTCATGTTACAACCAAAAACGTAAATGTTTTTTATTGGGATTTTATGTGATAGACCAACACAAAGTGGTACATTATTGTGAAGTGGAAGGAAAAAAAGATAAATGGTTTTCAAATTTTTTTGCAAATAAATATCTGAAAAGAGTGGCACGCATTTGTATATAGCCCCCCTTTACTCTCATACCCCTAACTAAGATCTAGTGCAATCAATTGCCCTCAGAAGTCACCTAAATAATAAATAGAATCCACCTGTGTGTAATTTAATCTCAGTATAAATACAGCTGTTCTGCGAAGCCCTCAGAGGTTTGTTAGATAACCTTAGTGAACAAACAGCATCATGCAAGTAATGGAACACACCAGACAGGTCAGGGATAAAGTTGTTGAGAAGTATAAAGCAGGATTAGGTTATAAACAAATATCCTGAGCTTTGAACATCTCACGGAGCTCTGTTCAATCCATCATCCGAAAATGGAAAGAGTATGGCACAACTGCCAACCTACCAAGACATGGCCGTCCACCTAAACTGACAGTCCGGGCAAGGAGAGCATTAATCGGAGAAGCAGCCAAGAGGTCCATGGTAACTCTGGAGGAGCTGCAGAGATCCACAGCTCAGGTGGGAGAATCTGTCCACAGGACAACTATTAGTGGTGCTCTCCACAAATATGGCCTTTATAGAAGAGTGGCAAAAAGAAAGACATTGATGAAAGAAAACCATAAGTCCCGTTTGCAGTTTGTGAGAAGCCATGTGGGGGACACACGGCAAACATGTGGAAGAAGGTGCCCTGGTCAGATCAGACCAAAACTGAACTTTTTAACCTAAAAAAAAGATGCTATGTGTGGCAGAAAACTAACACTGCACATCAACCTGAACAAACCATCCCCACCGTGAAACATGGTGGTGGCAGCAACATGCTGTGGGGATGCTTTTCTTCAGCAAGATGGGAAGATGGATGGAGCCAAATACAGGGCAATCTTAGAAGAAAACCTGTTATATACTGCAAAAGACTTGAGACTGGGGTGGAGGTTCACTTTCCCACAGGACAACAACCTTAAACATGCAGCCAGAGCTACAATGGAATGGTTTAGATCAAAGCATATTCATGTGTTATGCCGCGTACACACGGTCGTACTTTTCGTCTACAAAAGTCCAACGGACGCTGACGGACTAAAGCTGGCTGGTAATCCGATCGTGTGTGGGCTTCTCCGGACTTTCAACTGACTTTTTTAGCCTCAAATCCGACGTACTTTAGATTTGAAACATGCTTTAAAACTTTACTTCGTAACTACGACGGACCCCGAAATCCGCTCGTCTGTGTGCTAGTCCGACGGACAAAAAGCCACGCTAGGGCACCTATTGGCTACTGGCTATGAACTTCCTTATTTTAGTCCGGTGTACGTCATCACGTACGAATTCGATGGACTTTTGTGTGATCGTGTGTAGGCAAGTCTGTTCGTTAGAAAGTAGGCCGCAAGTCCGCCGCAAGTCCACCGAAAGTCTGCCGGAAGTCTGTCGGACAGGCTGTCTGACTTTTGTAGACGAAAAGTACGACCGTGTGTACGCGGCATTAGAATGGCCCAGTCACATTCCAGAAATAAATCCAATTGAGAATCTGTGGCAAGACTTGAAAATTGCTGATCACAGACGCTCTCCATCCAATTTGATAGAACTTGAGCTATTTCCCTCTTCAGATGTACAAAGCTGATAGACATCCCCAAAAAGACTTGCAGCTGTAATTGCAGCGAAAGGTGGTTCTACAAAGTATTGACTCAGAGGGGGGGGGGGATACAAATGTCCCTCACACTTTTAACATATTTATTTATAAAAATAACTTGGAAAACCATTTATCATTTTCTTTCCACTTCACAATTATGTGCCACTTTGTGTTGGTCTATCAAATAAAATCCCAATTAAATACATTTAAGTTTTTGGTTGCAACATGACAAAATGTTGGAAATTTCAAGGGGTATGAATACTTTTTCAAGGTACTGTACATCTTTCCATGTGGCCTACAACATCAACATTTTTCTACCTATGAGTAACCTTCATAAAACGGAACAATCAAAAGGATTCATCGTCTGTCTCCTCAACATGTGAGTTTATTCATCAAGTTAAATTGTCTGAATTGATGCAAAGGGACATATACATCACCAGGTTGAATAAGCCCTATATGAAGCTGGAGACAAAGCTCATGGCCTTGTAGTTGAGTCAGAACAGTAGCAGTGAAACCTACAGGCCACAGTGAGAAATCACGACCCAACCTAAAGTGCATGTAAACTCTCACATATACCCAGTGAAGTGAACAGCCTCATGCAGCGTACACACAACCGGACTTTACGGCATACTTTGGACGGTGGACTTTGACGGACTTTACGACGGACTTTCCGAATGATCGGACTTGCCTACACACGATCAACCAAAGTCCGACGGATTCGTACGTGATGACGTACGACCGGACTAAAACAAGGAAGTTCGTAGCCAATAGCTGCCCTAGCGTGGGTTTTTGTCCGTCGGACTAGCATACAGACGAGCGGACTTTTCGACCGGAATCGAGTCCGTCGGATAGATTTGAAACATGTTTTAAATCTAAGTCTGTCAAACTTTTGAGAAAACAAAGTCCGCTGGAGCCCACACACGATCGAATTGTCCGACGTAATCCGGTACGCCGGACCAAGTATGCCGTAAAGTCCGATCGTGTGTACGCGGCATCAGATGATACACAGAGATTAAACAAATCCCTCTTCATAAGTATTACATGTATATCTGCTGTCTTCATCTTTATATACTGTTTAGAAAGTGCACATCGTGTTAGGAGATTTTCTCTTCCTGGATAATACTGCAGTGAAGCCTGGGCATACAGCCAAGACAGCTGATTGGAGGAAAGGCACACACCCCCTTCTCCTCATGGGTAGAGAATTTCAGATGTTTGTTGAATTGTTCGGCTCAGTGCTAATCTATTTAAAAGCATCCTCCCCAACACAAAACTCCGGCTGCTTATATCAAGCGATGGAGAACTTGTCAGGAGTTATCAGGCTGATAACAGTAGAACGGAGCAGGGGACAGCTATAGGACATAGTGCTTTAAAGAGAGATAAGAAAACACTGCAGATATATGTGCCCAGTTCAAATTTCATGAATCTGGTTTACATCCGCTTTAAGCTTAGGGAAAAACCAGGTGAAAAACTGAACAATCAGTCTGAGCGAAGTACAGCCCAGCCAAAAACTAAAATGACATAGTAGCCTCTATTTAGGACAAGCTGTAACTTCTGCTCCCTGCCCCCTTTCTTCTGACTACTCAGGCAAGCTGTCTAAATTCTGGACTTTGAACAGATTTAGAGAAGAGAGGAATGCAGATTAAAAAAAAAAGGTACAACTTATGTAGGAGGATTTGTTTCATCTCTGTGTATCATCTGTGGTTAGTCACTTCACTGGGTATACGGAAGCGTTTAAAACCAATCAAAGGTAATTTGAGACAAGTTGCAGAGGTCCCACACCACTGTCTCCCATCTCCTGAGACTGCACTCAGTGACTTGGGTCTGAGACTATACAGACATATCCCTCCACCCGGCACAGCCAGCAAATAACTGAGCAAGTAACCCTGGGAGAATTGTTCTGTGAGAGTTATTGCTAGACTCGGATATGGGGGGCAAAATACGCAAAGCACATGGCCCAAGTGGCTAGGTCTAGTAACGTCTATGTTGAAAATGAACATTTTGCTGCCAGCTGAACCAAAAAATCTCCATAAATCCAGTCTAGATACATAAATTGTGTCTGCAGCACAGAGAAGGAAGATTATCCGAGAGAAATACAGGAATACAGGACGGGGAACACAGCTCAGGAAAGTGACCAGGGGATTACAGGCTGATATCACCCAGTCCTTGCCCTACTCTGGACCAATCAGTGAGCAGTATGGGTGGAGGAATGTATTTATTGTTAATGACCCACCTGTGCTGATCTCTGTAGGAGTGTCCTCCTCTATAAATGTCCCCGTTATTCCATCCTCCTCCATAGACTGCTGATCATCCCTCACATACCTCTCTTCTTCTTCTGCTTTAACCTCAAATTCTATATCAATTGGATCTCCACTCTAAATCAAGAAAATGAGAGAGAATATCATCTGTAAAATATAAGCTTTATTAATGTGACATCACACATTGTCTCCATGAGTCTGTGTTTTATAAGCTCCGTCCCACCAACCTTGTAACAGTGAGGGATGGTGTGACCTTCCTGTGTGGAATCCCGGGAATACAGAGGATGGGGACATCTCTCTGGTGGGTTCCTGGTATTAGGTGGCTCCATCATATCCTTGTGTCCTTCTGAAAACTCCTCCATCACTCCATACTCCTCATCCTCCTCTTTATACTCTTCTTTAACATCAATATTATCATCCCTGAAGTTTCCACTCTGAATATATAATAAAACATTCATTGTAAAAAACATGCTGTGTATAAATCAGAACTACAAATAATTGTCAATCATCTACCTGATGATGGTGGGGGATGGTGTGACCTTCCTGTGTGGAATCCCAGGAATACAGAGGACGGGGACATTTCTCTGGTGGATTTGGGTAGCTGGATGACTCCACCATGGTGTCCTGGTACAGATCTTTGTGTCCTTTTAGAGACTCTGACTCCTCCATCACCCCATCCTCATCATCCTCCTCTTTTATCTCTTCTTTAACTTCAACTTTAGAATCTCTCAGGTTTCCACTCTGAATATATAATAAAAATGACATCAATGGTAACAATACAGATAATGTACAGATCCTAATGATACTATCAGTGATTGTTCCTCATCTACCTGATGATGGTGAGAGATGGTGTGATCTTCCTGTGTGGAATCCCGGGAATACAGAGGACGGGGACATCTCTCTGGTGGGTTCCCATTACTGGATCCATCTGTAGGAAACACACACACTGACTGAATACATCGCCCTCATTATTTCTTTCTGTTTAAGATTTAAAAGTTTGAGGATTTTATCACATTATCATCAATATGTAAAAGCCGACATTCCAATCATAATCTATCATAATCATCAGATATAAAATATCCAGCTGGTAGAAAATATTTGCAAAAGGCCATGAATTGTACAACTTATTATATAGTGTCACAGAACATCCCACACGCCGCTTGAGTGCTTCCGTCAGTATACCGCTTCCTAAGTTCTGGAACACGAGTCCAATGGATCTGGCTATAGGAACCCCCAAGAACTAGACAACACCAGTCTTGGAGTACATCAGGACTAACCTTTTATTAAATATATCCCACAAATATATACAGCAGGATGACTAAAACCTAACCTAGTTAACATGAGCTAATTATCTAATCCTTTATCCAGCCTTGGTGACTAAGAGACATGACCTTTTAGAACAGACTTGTGGTCACCGAGCTTCACACAGTAGTATTCTCACAATAGCAGCAGCTAATTACAATTAACAATACAAACAGTGATCTCCCCCCCCCCCCTCCTCAGCCTAGTCATCAACAAACTATAGTAGGAGTAGACTGTCCCATTTTAAGCAATCCGAGACATACCCTCCAAGTCACCATTTCTCATATGGCATACACAGGGTCCCCAGAGTCTGTGTGTCCTGGGGGACAAGGACCCGAATCCAAAGTAAAACCACCTCAAGGGTCCCCAGGCATACAGCTCACAAAGAGCACCGTTCCCCCAAATGCCAGGGCCCATAATCGGTCGGCAAGAGGCTTGCATTCAGTCCCCTCCAAAAGCCTCTGTCCTGGCTAGGTCTGTCACATATAGGATACAGAAGATTATTATTATTATTATTATACGAGATTTATATAGCGCCAACAGTTTACGCAGCGCTTTACAATGTATAGGGGGGACAACACAATTACAGTACAGTTCAATACAAAAGGTACAGGAGGGCCCGGATCGTAGAGCTTACATTCTAAAGGGAGGGGGTGGTGGTACAAAAGGTAATAGCTGCAAAGAATGATTTGAAGATAGGACTATATAGTATAAGAATGATATAATGTACAACAAATGTATATAGCGCAGGGGTCAGGAGTGTGTAAAGCACATGTAGCCAGGTGCTGGCTAACTTTGCCGGTGTCATCGTGGGACATTCTGTAACACCAGCTGCAATGATCCTGTTTCGCTCTAGTGCTCAGCCTGGAAACTGTGTCATCATCTCCTGAATGCTGAGCAAGCAGAGACAACAGCTGAGAGCAAGGGATCGTGGGATATGTGGTTCGAGGAGCCAGGTTTTGCATTGGAGCCAAACTGCTGCAGACTACAAGTTTCAGCTGGCTGGGAGAGAGAGAAGAATTCTGGGTGAGGACATAAATAGCTTGATTGGGGGAGGAGTCTTTCTCCTGGGATCACGGCCTACAGCTGAGAGCAGGGATCCGGCCTTGCTGGGGGATGCAAGCAGGCGCCGCGACCTGGACGGCGTTGAGAGTGAGTGAGCAGATCCATAATTGTCAGCTCTGTGTCGGCTGAGTGACGTTCAGGGGCCACTCTCATCATCACCGGTACATACCCAGCTGAATTCAACTGGCACTTGGTGCACGGCCAGGCACCCTTTATTGGTTGCAGATTCTGCAAGAGCCTGTTCCGGGTCATCCCATTCCCTTGAGCTTTGGTATCATCATGATTGATGAGTGGGAAAAAAAACACCAGTTGTACACCCTACAAAGACACTGCATGCAGACAACCCCATCCCATCTCTTTACATTAATCAATTCACCCAAATCGCCATAGCCATACGTCGGTACTTTGACGCTAAATACCGGGGTTATGGCAGAAGCTAGCTGCCATAACCCCGGTATTTTCAGGAACGGGATGCATTTCTTTTTAAGACATAAGTGGTCTCTGAGGCGGATTTGCCCCAAAATCACTTTTATCGGTGGCAGGAGAGGGGGCCCCCCTCCCGCCGTGTTCTGGTCATCTCCACCGCTTACCGGAGCCGCCAGAGACGATCACATTCGCTCCCCTCACTGCCTGGATGCTAAGTGAGGGAAAGATACCCCCGCTCAGCTCCATAGCATCGGAGGGCGGAAGCGACGTCAAACGGCACTTCCACCCAATGCTCTTAAAGGGAATTTTTTTTTTTTTTTAAACGACATTTAATTTTTTATTTTATTTTTTTAGATTGCATTTTAGTTTAGATCTCACATTTAAGAGGTCCTTTCATGCTTTTTTTCTATTGCAAGGGATGTTTACATAAATAATAAAAAAATAAAATAAATTTAAGCGCCCCTCCCAGCTTGCGCACAGAAGCGAACGCATACGTAAGTCGCACCCGCTCATGAAAACGGTGTTCAAACCACACATGTGAGCTATCGCCGCGCTCGAGAGCAATAATTCTAGCCCTAGACCTCCTCTGTAACTCAAAACTGGTAACCTGTAGAAATGTTTAAATGTCACCTATGGAGATATTTAAGTGCCAAAGTTTGTCGCCATTCCACGAGCGGGCGCAATTTTGAAGTGTGACATGTTGGATAGAAATTTACTCGGCGTAACATTATCTTTCACAATATAGAAGAAAAAAAATGGGCTAACTTTACTGTCGTCTTATTTTTAACTCAAAAAATTGCGCTTGTAAGACAGCTGCGCAAATACGGTGTGCGACAAAGTATTGCAATGATCGCCATTTTATTCTCTATGGTGTCTGAAAAAAAAAATATCTAATGTTTGGGGGTTCTAAGTAATTTTCTAGCAATAAAAAAAAAACAAAACTGATTTTAACTTGTAAACAACAAATCTCAAAACGAGGCTTGGGGCTGAAGTGGTTAAAGCCTCTAAAAGGAAACACTTTGCAATTGCTATTTTCTGTTGCTGGTTGCCATTGTACAGCAATCCTTCTAGCAGCTAGCAGAAGACACTGAACATCTCCATCACAAGGACTCCTCCACTCTCCTCTTCTACCCCCCCTTAAAGGACTCTGTGCACAATATCTGCACACTTTAAGGGGAACTCTACTCAGAGATTAAATATTGCATTTCTTGTACCTTGTTTTATAAAATTGTGCCACAAAGTTTGCTGGGCCGTGACATCAGAATTTGAAGAGAGCAGTCTGACATAAAAGATCATTCTCTTCCCTTTTATACAGTATGTGGGGTCATTCAGGACCCACTGACTGGTTACTACTGTTTTACTTACTGGGATTTTCTTTTTTGCGTAGCGCTACCCCTGTAGGGGCCACTGGTGAATATGGTTATCTCCCACCCTGCATGGCTAGGCACATGACATTTTCCACATATTCTGAAGAGAAGAAATCAGTCCTTGCAGTTTTGTTTTTTTTGTTTTTTATTAGGGGAATTGAAATTGGATGGGGTAATGGTTCTTATGTGATGCCCAGTTGATCAATAGGAACTCTTCAGGGACACAACTATATACATCCAGTATATACACTTTTCTTCTTCTACCTCCAGCACAGACTTGCTTGTAGAACTACAACTCTCAGTATCAGCTAGCACAGGTTATTGATCTAACACAGTCTTAGTCAGATCCTTGTAAATGCCCTTTGCAGAGAGGGACCGCAGGCCCCTTTAGTGTAGCAAACATTGAGGTTCTTGGTGCTAGCTGTCCTATCTGTGGCTACTGCTCCCAGTACCACCTCTTCAGGCCCTACCAGCCCTGCTGGCTGCAGCTGCCCCTTTTTCCTGCCCGTACCATCACAATCCTCCTGACTGACTCTGCATCCACCCCAGACTGCTTTTATGAGTCCTCTCAGGCATGCCTCCCAGACCTCCTGACTGTGTGTCACTCACCAGCCCTCTTGGCTGTCCTTCTCCCTGGAGACTTGCCCTGCAGTGTTCTCCCGCTGTCCTCTCCTTGTTCCCGTGCCTCCTGGTGGTAACACCTGTGTGTCATAAAAGAGGGTAACTTCTGCCCCTGAGCCTGGGCCCAAGGTCACCTCCCTAGACAGGGGTCTCCCTCAAAGCCCACTGACAGCCTAACACTCCATCTCCAGCTTCCATACAAACTCACCCTACTCCTGCTGGGCTGATACTGAGTATATGAGGGGGCCTGCCCCCTGACAATCCTTCTTTGGGGTATTCTGAGGGCCCTGACCAATCCCCAAGATAGCTCCTCCTAGACTCCTCCTAACTGTTTCTGGAACCTTCTCCAAGTTTCCAGCAAACAGGGTGGAGTTGCCAGAGAAGCTGCTGCGGAGTCATCCAGTCTGCCTGAGTCACTCATCCGACCCAGAAAAAGCACACAGGCTTGGCTGCCAGCCAAGCCTGAAAATTTACCTGCACTAACACAAAAACATCCTACTCTAGCAATGCTAGGGGGTGCTACATTTGCATTGCATACCCTTTGCATATTGAGTAATGGGGCGTACACACGGTCGGACTTTTCGACCGGACTGGTCTGACGGACCAAATCCGGCGGACAATCCAATCGTGTGTGGGCTTCAGCGGACTTTTCCTGCTGCAAATCTGACGGACTTTAGATTTGGAACATGCTTCAAATCTTTACTTTGTAACTCCACCGGACCCAGAAATCCGCTCGTCTGTATGCTAGTCCGATGGACAAAAACCGACGCTAGGGCAGCTATTGGCTACTGGCTATCAACTTCCTTATTTTAGTCCGATGTACGTCATCACGTACGAATCCGTCGGACTTTGGTGTGATCGTGTGTAGGCAAGTCCGTGCGTTAGAAAGTCCGTCGGAAGTCCGTCAAAAGTCCGCTGAAAAGTTTGTCGGACCAGTCCGGTCGAAAAGTCCACCTGTGTGTACGCGGCATAAGAGTTTAACACTGAAAGATATGCAATACCAACACAGTGCTGCGCTACATATACATATATACATTTTTGTATACAATTTTTATCGGGACTGCGACATTATGGCGGACACATCGGACACTTACGACACATTTTTGGGACCAATGGCATTTATACAGCGATCAGAGCTATAAAAATGCACTGATTACTGTGTAAATGTCACTGGCAGGGAAGGGGTTAACACTAGGGGGCGATCAAGGGGTTAATGTGTTCCCTATGTGTGTGTTCTAACTGTGGGGGATGGGACTGACTATAGGAGATGAGAGATCGAGGTTACCAGCTCTTAGGAACTCACGGCCTCGCTCTCCTCACAGAACTGGGATGTGTGCGTTTATACACATACACATACACACACACACACACATACACACACAGACACACACACACATCCCTGTTCTGCCTCTCGTGCCCGCGATTGCTCATGGCCGGCAGTCATCGCGACCACCGGCCACGAGCATCGGCACCCCGGCTGTGCACAGGGCGCGTTCCTGCAATCCCGCTTAAAGGGACCGGTGTACAGCTAGGACGGTTCGCGGGATCGTGCCGACCTGCCGCAGTATAATGACGGCGGATGGTCGGCAAGTGGTTAATAGGTAGTTTTTTATCACCGTGTTTATATCATATTATTATTATTATTCATTAGTGAATTGTGCTGATAAATTATTGGATTTACTGAAAAATATATCTGCCTAAGTTATTCTTGTTCTTATCTGCTTCAAGAATAAGTAAAATACTTGTTTAATTTGCTAGTCTGGTGTTTGTGTAATTATCACTGTGAAACATGTCTGATCCTAGGGTGTCAAAGGTGTCGGGAGGCTTGCAAGGTCAGGGCAACCTTTGGGGACAGTCATCTTCCAGCTGCCCAAATGGGGGTGGCGCTACATACAACATAGGAGTATATAGTGCAGGGATCAGGAGTATGTAATGTACAATAAAATGTATACAGTGTAAGGGTCAGGACTCAAAATATTGGTATTCAGCAATCAGTGGAAGCTTAAATGACATGAGACAAGTTGCAGAGGTCCCACCCTGCTGCCTCCCATCTCCTGAGACTGCACTCAGTGACTTGGGTCTGAGAATATACAGACATATCCCTCCACCCGGCACAGCCAGCAGACAACAGAGCAAGTAACCCTGGGAGAATTTTTCTGTCAGAGATCTTACTAGACCCGGCCATGGGGCAGAGGATTCAAGACTCCTAAACTTGGTGCCTCTGTTGAGCAATGCCTATGGTGAGAAATCTCCAGCTGAACCCCAGAATCTCCATAAATCCAGTCTAGATACATAAATTGTGTCTGCAGCACAGAGAAGGAAGATTATCCGAGAGAAATACAGGAATACAGGACGGGGAACACAGCTCAGGAAAGTGACCAGGGGATTACAGGCTGATATCACCCAGTCCCCGCCCTACTCAGGACCAATCAGTGAGCAGTATAGGTGGAGGAATGTATTTAGTGTTAATGACCCACCTGTGCTGATCTCTGTAGGAGTGTCCTCCTCTATAAATGTCCCCGTTATTCCATCCTCCTCCATAGACTGCTGATCATCCCTCACATACCTCTCTTCTTCTTCTGCTTTAACCTCAACTTTTACATCGATCAGATCTTCAACCTAAACCAACAGAATGATAGAAAATAACAACTGTAAGACATAAGCTTCAATATTGTGAAATCACATTAAAAATCTATAAAGTGTCAATACACGTCCATGTTCTAGATGCTCCATCCCACCAACCTTGTAATTATGAGAGATGGTGTGACCTTCCTGTGTGGAATCCCGGGAATACAGAGGACGGGGACATCTCTCTGGTGGGTTCCCATTACTGGATCCATCTGTAGGAAACACACACACTGACTGAATACATTGTTTCTATGTGTTTATCAGATGATGGGGGATCTAGGTGGAGCCTCCGTACTGCTCTCTCCTTTACAATAAAGTCTCCTCTTACCCGGTGATGTGAGGGGCGGCTGATTGTCCATCATGACGTCCTTGTAGAGATCCTTGTGTCCTTCTAAATACTCCCACTCCTCCATGGAGAAATAGACAGTGACATCCTGACACCTTATAGGAACCTGACACACACAATGATACAGTCACCATCCAGACACATCCCTTGTCTGTTACTGGATAATGTCCCAGAATTCCCAGCACCGCTCACCTCTCCTCCATGATCTCTCTGGTGACTTCTAGAATCTTCTTTTTATTTCTCTATTCTATCAGGGAGGGAGGTGGAGGCAATGTGATGGTCATATGATCTCCAGATTTCATAGGAGGAAAACTCTAGATCTGAACACAAATAGTAAAATTTAAATGACATTCCCAGAATCCTCCTCACCTCATCATTCAGGTCTCTATTTTATTAAAGCCCTATTTTGGGCTGAGGTATAATTTTACCCACACAGGACCCCCCACCCGTATGCAGGTTAAAAGCTTGTTGCAGGTATTCTGAGGTCATTATATACAATGCAGGACCAACAGTCCCACTTTGCTAATGAGGATGCCAAGGGTCCGCCCACATCCTAAGAGCATCAGAAAAAAAAGCCAGATGGAGGGACATTGGGAGGAGGAGTTGTGAGGTCAGTGTGATGTCATAGGACATATAGACTCTGGATGGAGGGACATGGGGAGATTTGAGGGGTCCTCTATAAGAGGCTCCTGTGCAAACCAAGTCACTGTTCCTGGGTGCGTCCCTCCTCTCCTAAACTGAAGAGTGAACTTTGACCTTTACCATACAGAAATCTGTCAGGAATCTGTGAAAGTAAGCTCTCATGTGATCAGGTGACGTGCGGAGGAACGGAGTGTAAATAGCAGACAATTTTATCCAGAGCTCCTAATGGTGAGGATGGATTTTGCTGAGTGCTGGTGCCAAGTTTCCACCCCCCAGGATCACTGCAGGTGTGGAGAAAAGCTGTGTAAGAGGATATGGAGGAGAGATGAGGAGGAGATCCAGGAATCAGGATAAAGGTCAGGACAAGCAACAGACGAGCGCATCCAAGAGATGAAGCCGGGGTCACTACACAGAAAATCAATCCAAGGAAACAACAGGCAGGACGAGGAATAGCAAGAAGGAGCTCAGAGACAAAAGAGAATATTGCTCAGCCAATGGGAGATTATCTCAGCATGACTTACATAATGAAGGAGATGAGGGGGAGGGGAGGAAGTCACTTAAGGCAGGGCTTGACAAATTTGCTTTGAATCTAGGAGACAGCTAAAAAAGTTAGGAGACAGATTTTGTTAATGTAGCGTGGGTTGTCAGCGCCCGGGGCAAGGCAGGTAATTTGTGAGGTGCAGGACACGGGGTGCAAGGATACCGGAAGAAGGGTGCAGGTCAGCGCAGGACATGGGAAGCAGGGGAAGGGTACAATGTGCCAAATGCTGGACATGGAGTGCGGGAGAAGGTTGCAGAATGCAGGACATTGGGTGTAGAATGTAGATCGTGGGGTGCAGAATGCAGGACGTGGGGTGCAGAAAATGGGGTGAAGGGTGCAGGACACAGGATGCAAGACATGTGGCACAGGGTGCAGAAGATGAGGTGCAGGATGTAGAACATAGGGTGCGGGGTGCAGAATGTTCCCCCATGTTCCTCACAAATTTACTTGCCACAAGTTTGGCCTTGTGGCACTTTTCTCTTCTACCACTAGGTGGTCGGGTACTTGGTGGTACTAGATACGAGAAGGGCAATGCAAGGTCAGGTTATGGGTATATGGGGTATCTCAGCCAATGGGCAGGGGTTTTCTTGAATCCCTTGGCCTGCTGGGAGAACCTATATATTCGGGTGAGGGCAGGTGATCTGTGTTCTGTGCCACCTGGACGGCTGTCTGGGTGGACCACAATGAGTAAATGAAGAAAGTATCAGAACCATATTCTCACTGAACGGGCACGGTGGAGAATCGGGAAACTTCAGGTGGTGATCACGTCAGGGACCCGACCCCCGGAGGAGACGCGGTCACCACCAGTGAGACATTTCCCGATCTGTGCAGCTGAGGACCAGGAAATCTCCCTGCCTGTGATTAGCGCTGTGCAGTGTCGGCTTCCTGGTGGGATCGGGAACGTGGGGTTTCTAACACACCCGAGCCAATCACTATTCATCATCAACTGATCCCCCTTGAAGGGGTTAATCTAGGTTTCCACACTATATATGTGTGTATCATCATCTGCTGGAGATAAAAGACATCACAGTGACTATGGAGGAAGAGGACGGACATGACGGGGGGGTTACTGGGTGTAAATAGAAAATAAGATCTTATTACCTCCTCTGCTGCCTCTTCCAGCAATGTCTTCTCTCTACTTCCTCCCGACTCACCTCTCACCCGGAACTTCCTGTCTGTACATGACATCACTTCCTGTCTTCCATAGAGTTGGAGCTCTACATTTGACAGGAAACATGTGTCCTCCACTCCACTTTTTTTTTGCTTTTGTTTACTGTAACATTCAATAGACATTAGAAACAATGTTTCCTGTCACATCTGCATTTTCTGATGGTATCTGGCTGCAGACTGGAGCTCCTCTGCACAGGTGTCATGTGACTTCCACAGATTTTTTTTTTTTTTTCAGTTAACTTTAACCCTTCGCTGCCAGAGCCATTTTTTGCATTTTCTGCACACATGTTTGAACAATCCTTGTAGGCCTGAAGTAGGGTGACCACATTTCCAAACTGCCATACAGGGACAATTTTGCCAAGGACCCATGGGGGGGGAGGGGGGGGGGGGTGTTGAATGTAGTCTCGGGGTGCTTTCAGGGGCGAGTGATTTGTCGGGTGAATGGCTGGTTTTAGCACTTAAATCATCCCAACACCAAGCTTGATATGGTGTCAGGATGATCAAATCATATTATTTCTATTACTACATTGTGATATATGATGAAATAGTTCAACTCACCATAATGCAGAATCATTGGGAACCCTGAGCTTGTCACTTGCCACCAGATGCAGCATGCCACCGTCGCCTGCTATCAGATGCAGTGTGTCACTTGCCACCGTGGCAATGCGTCCCAGGGACCTGTTTTAGAGCATGCTGGAGTGGGCCCAGAGAAGATAGAGGAGGTGGGTGGCAGTGGCTTCGCTAGGGTTGGTGTCATCCCCTGCCAAGTAAAGTCCCCCCTCAGTACAGACCCCCCTTCATTAAGTATCGACACCCTTCCCTCAGTATAGATCCCCCTCCCTCAGTATAGATCCCCCTCCCTCAGTACAGACCCCGCTCCCTCAGTACAGACCCCGCTCCCTCAGTACAGACCCCGCTCCCTCAGTACAGACCCCCCTCCCTCAGTACAGACCCCCCTCCCTCAGTACAGACCCCGCTCCCTCAATACAGACCCCCCTCCCTCAGTATAGATCCCCCTCCCTCAGTACAGACCCCCCTCCCTCAGTACAGACCCCCTCCTTTAGTATAGATCCCCCTCCCTCAGTAAAGACCCCCTCCCTCAGTACAGACCCCCCTCCCTCAGTATAGATCCCCCTCCCTCAGTACAGACCCCCCCTCCCTCAGTACCGGCCCCGCTCCCTCAGTACAGACCCCCCTCCCTCAGTATAGATCCCCCTCCCTCAGTACAGACCCCCCTCCCTCAGTACAGACCCCCCTCCCTCAGTACAGACCCCCCTCCCTCAGTACAGACCCCCCTCCTTTAGTATAGATCCCCCTCCCTCAGTACAGACCTCCCTCCCTCAGTATAGATCCCCCTCCCTCAGTACAGACCCCCCTCCCTCAGTATAGACCCCCCTCCCTCAGTATAGATCCCCTCCCTCAGTATAGACCCCCCTCCCTCAGTATAGATCCCCCTCCCTCAATACAGACCCCATTCCCCAATAAGTACAGACCCCCCTCCCTCAGTATAGATCCCCCTCCCTCAGTACAGACTTCCCCCAATATGCATAGACCCCCCCAATAAGTACAGAACCCCCTCTCCCTAAGTATAGATCCCCCTCAATCAGTACGGACTCCCCCAATATGTATAGACCCCCCGCTAAGTACAGACCCCCCTCAGTACAGACCCCCCTCCCTCCCTCAGTATAGATCCCCCTCAATCAGTACGGACTCCCCCCAATATGTATAGACCCCCCCTCAGTACAGACCCCCCCTCAGTACAGACCGCCTTACTCTCAGGTGGTCTCAGCTCTCCTCAGCTTGGGCGGGCTCGGCTGTGCTGGGGCTGGGGGGTGGTCTCAGCTCCCTCGGCTGTTCTCGGGCGGAGGGGCGGTCTCAGCTGCCCTCGGCTGGAGACGGATGGAGCTGGAGGCAGAGTGCCAGCCCTATAGCGGGGTTTGCTCGCTCTGTCAATTTCATTCCGGGACACTGTATTTTCCCCGGAATGAAGGTGCCTGGGACCCGGGACAGACCTGCTAATTGCGAGAATGTCCTGTGCAATCCGGGACACGTGGGCACCATAGCCTGAAGATCACATAAAAGCCCCCAAAACATGATATATTTTCGAAGAGCAGACACCCTAGAGAATAAAATAGTGGTAGTTCCAATTTTTTATGTCACACGATATTACCGCAAAGGTCTAGAAAACACAAAATAAAGTGAATTGTAGGGCAAAGAAATGCAAGGAATTACCCAATTTTGGTATAAAAGATGAGGTTGCGCCGAGTAAATAGATACCCAACATGTCACACCTTAAATTTATGTTTGCCCGTGAAATGGCAACAAACTTCAGTAGGCTTCAAAAGCCACCTATAGGTATCAGTTTAGTGTTACGGAGGAGGTCTGGTGATAGAATTATTGCTCTCATTCTGGTGTGTGCGGCGATATGTAACATGTGTATCACAATCAATTTTTTCAAGTGTAGGCTCCCCTGACGCTTGTGTTTTCGTTCATACGTGTATATGTGGGGGTGGGGGGCCTCAAAAAAATGTTATTGGGGGGGGACTTGGGTGTAACTGTATTTTTTTTTTTTTTGTTTAACCACTTCACCTCCGGAAGATTTGCCTCCCTTCATGAAAAAGCCTATTTTTTTGCAATATGGAACTGCGTTAATTTAACTGACAATTGCGCGGTCATACGACGTTGTACCTAAATAAAATCAATGTCCTTTTTTCCCCACAAATAGAGATTTCTTATGGTGATATTTGATCACCTCTGGAGTTTTTATTTTTTGCGCTATAAACAAAAAAAACGAAAATTTTGAAAAAAAAAAAAAAAAATGTTTGTTTACTTTCTGCTATAAAACATCCAATAGAAAAATGTAAAAAATCTAATTTCTTCATCAATATAGGCCAATATGTATTCTTCTGCATATTTTTGGTAAAAAAAAAAATCCCAAAAAGCGTATATTGATTGGTTTGCGCAAAAGTTATCGCGTCTACAAACTATGGGATAGATTTATGGACTTTATTTGTTTACTAGTAATGGTGGCGATCAGCGATTTTTAGCGGGACTGCGGCATTGTTTCAGACAAATTTGACACTAAGTGACACCAATACAGTGATCAGTGCTACATAATATGCACTGTACTAATGACACTGGCAGGGAAGGGGTTAACATCAGGGGCGATCAAAGGGTTAAATGTGCTCCTAGGGAGTGCTTTCTAACTCTGTGGGGGAGGTGCTTCAACTGGGGGAAGACAGAGATCCGTGTCCCCGCTTAGCAGAAACACAAGATCTCCATCTTCCCCTCTGACAGAACGGCGATCTGCCTTGTTTACATAGGCAGACTGCCGGTTGGCTTCTCTCAGAATGATCGCCAGGCCTGCCGGACCTGCTGATTGGTCCAGCGGTAGCTGGTTGTCGGTGGCACGCACATGCGCCCCAGACCTATTGCATGGAATGACGTACCTGTATGTGGTTTTGCGCAATAGAGCCGCCACCCCGCAATACATGTATGTGGTTCAGTCGGCAAGTGGTTAAGAGGATAGACACTCTGATATGGAAAGAGAAGCAGCCTAGGATCCACTTGCCTATTTTACAACTGCTCAAAGATGGTGGAGGTTTGGCTGTCCCCTCTGATGGTTATACTTCCTGGCTTCCCAGCTGCAGCATTTTGCTAGGTGGGGGGCTACTGATGGTAGGGACCCCATTCAAGCTATACTGCTGTCTAGATCTAATAAATATCCTCTGCTGGCCCAAATGGAGGTGGTGGTGGGGGGGGGGGGGGGTTTGGGACAGTTTGATATGTAAGGTCTGGGACGAGATGCAACGTATTATGGGCTATGATGGCATTTCCAGATTTCATCCTATCTGAGAAAGGGGTATACATTACCTATATCAATTATATACCAATGGCCATCTAAAATCTTTAAAGGCTTAGAACTTGAGTTTAGTTTACCCACAACTAGTTTTTATCAATACCTTCAACTTCGTCATACATGTTCTATTCAAACCAGGTCCACATCTCTCATACAGATAGATACTCAACTCATAGATCAAGTAGCTACTAGGAGAAAAAAGGTCTTATATGATCTTTATATGGGTCTCTTCTTCTATCATCTTTATATGGGCCTCTTCCTATATCATCTTTATATGGGTCTCTTCTTCTATCATCTTTATATGGGTCTCTTCTTATATCATCTTTATATGGGTCTCTTCTTCTATCATCTTTATATGGGTCTCTTCTTCTATCATCTTTATATGGGTCTCTTCTTATATCATCTTTATATGGGTCTCTTCTTCTATCATCTTTATATGGGTCTCTTCTTCTATCATCTTTATATGGGTCTCTTATGCTTCCCTTTTTAGAGCACTCTGCAGCTTTATGGCAGGACAGGGTGGTCTACAGATATCCAGGGCTGGTGCAAGGATTTTTGACACCCTAGGCGAAAAATCATTTTGCCGCCCTCCCCTTGGCTCCACCCCTGACTCCACCCCATTTGGCCATGCCCATGTATACCCCACCATTTTAATGAAGTGCCCATCAAATGCAGCCCATCAGCGCCCATCAATGCCGCCTCACCAGCGCCCATCAAATGCAGCCCACCAGTGCCCATCAAATGCAGCCTCACCAGTGCCCATCAAATGCAGCCTCACCAGTGCCCATCAAATGCAGCCTACCAGTACCCATCAATGAATGTTTGCTTGCTTCCATTTATTCAGGAGTCAGGACACAGACACAGTCCTCCGTCGCCGCTGCGCCTCTGACACTATGTGCGAACGGAGTGCCGGCTTCCTGCTGATGCTGAGACTAATGCCGCGTACACACGAGCGGACTTTACGGCGGACTTTGCCCGGCGGATTTTTCGACGTACTTTACGACGAACTTTCTGAATGAACGGACTTGCCTACACACAATCCACCAAAGTCCGTCGAATTCATACGTGATGACGTACGACCGGACTAAAACAAGGAAGTTCACAGCCAGTAGCCAATAGCTGCCCTAGCGTGGCTTTTTGTCCGTCGAACTAGCATACAGACGGCGGACTTTTCGACCGGACTCGATTTCAACGGATAAATTTTAAACAAGTTTCAAATCTAAGTCCGTCCAACTTTTGAGCAAACAAAGTCCGCTGGAGCCCACACACATCGAATTGTCCGACGAAATCCAGTCCGCCGGGCAAAGTCCGCCGTAAAGTCCGCTCGTGTGTACGCGGCATTAGTTGCTTGCTGCAGAGAGAAGAGAGTAGGAACACCAGTGGCCGGGAGCCCTAGGCAGCAGTGCGCCCTAGGCGGCTACCTAATTTGCCTAGTGGTAGCACCGGCCCTGCAGATATCTCAAACTTGAATGTAGAGTGGTGGCAATCTATATTAGAGCAAGTACCTTTGAAGTGATTGTTTTTTTTTTTTTAATAATCGAAGCTTTACAAACATGTCATACTTACCTCCACTTTGCAGTTCGTTTCGCACAGAGTGCCTCCGAACACCGTCTTCTGGGGTCCCTCAGTGGCTCTCGCAGCTCCTCCCCGCATCAGATAACCCCCTAGGAGAAGCACTCTTCTGGGGGGGGTTTTCCCTGCGAGCGTGCTCCTGAGTCCATCATTCGGCGGCCACAGCCGCCGAAAGTATGACTCGGCCCCGCCCCCCGCATCATTGGATTTGATTGACAGCAGCGGGAGCCAATGGCTGCGCAGCTATCAATCCATCTAACCAAGAGCCGAGCACCCGGGCTGAGGGACAAAAAACACAAGGGTTTACAACCCCTTTAATGTCTATTTCTCCTACCCACCGGTTGTCAAAATATTTTGTTATTCACTGATTACATAGAACTCCCCTTAAATTGTATAAATGGCAATGTAGAGTCCAGAATGTCCAAGGTGTGGAGGTACCCCTGCGGACCATTTACACATGTGTTGGTGGTGCCCTAAACTGGTGCGCTATTGGAATAGAGTAATATCGGTTATAAACCAAGCGTTTCAGGTGTCCCTACCAAATGACCCTTTGACCTGTATATTGGGGTTTATGGATGGAGATCTACCTTCACCCCATGCCAGGGCTGCTATAGCTCACTTCTTGTTTTTGGCAGGTAAATGTATTCTGTTAAAGTGGATAGCGACTCTACCACCCACGTCTGAGGACTGGTATACCCAAGATAACTCCACATTGCTTAAGGAGAGACATATCATGAAACTCCGTGGTTCTCCAATCAAGTTCAATAAATGATGGGACCCGTGGTTACAGGTACCTGGCTTGGCTCCATTGGCCCTCGCTTCTTTATAACTCCTACAGTGCTAAATATTTGGTTGGTGATGCCCTAGAATGTGTTACCTTTAGAACAATAATGTGTGGACGCATATGGACCTCTCGTAATTCAATATGCTCATAATCTGCTGCTATTTACAGGAGGTTGGTATTAATCCTCCAAATGTTTAGTGTTGTTTGCCGTCTCTTTGGGCATGCATTGGTTATATAACTGACTGCTAGTGATAAGAAAGTATTTAAGTCTATTTCATTGTTTTCAAGATCTGCAGCAATATCCTTGTTCCAAATACGGACTTTACGGTACTTATTACTGAGTTGGTCTTTTTGATACTGTATGAGGAAAAATAAATTGCACTATATAAGGACAAATGTACTACCTTTTGAGTTGTTGCGATATGAATATTTCATGTTTTTTGTTAAATTGTTGTGCTTGTCTGTTTTGTTTGTGTATGTAAAATCACAAAACCTTTTGATAAATAACATTGAAAAAAATAAAAATAAGTGGATACATTTATATATAAAGTGCTAGGGGCTCAAAATAATATTCTCTGCAGATCTACTGCTTCTAATTTGTACCTACTGCATTGGTCTTATGGTGTTTATCAATATGTTAGGTAAACTGAACCATGTGCAAATTTATATACAACATGAAATGGAAAATTGAATACTTACCTTGCCGTCATTTTCCTTTCCTGGTGCCTATCCATGGCAGCATACTCATGGTTGGTTGATCCACCCCCCGGCTAACCCACAGGATCATTATAACGCTATAAAAGAGAGCAATGCCACCCCCTGCCCCATCCTCGTAACTGGACTCAATTCAGCCACAAGAATAAGAACAAGGGAGGGGAATATGATGCCATGGACAGGCACCAGAAAAGGAAAATTACGGAAAGTTAAGTATTCAATTTTCCATTTTCCTGGTGCCTTCATGGCAGCATATGCATGGTAAATAACTCACTACCAGGGAGGGAATGCTGAAGAAAACAGAATTTTTAATTGACTATTACGAAACAGAAAATTGTAAGGTCTTCCTCCCAAAATCCCGGGAGGTGAGACTAGCTGGATCTAGGCTGTAGTGAGCCATAAACGTGGAAAATGAGGACCAGCTTGCTGCTTTGCAGATTATTTCAGGGGAGACCTTTGCCAAGGCTGCCCATGAAGATGAAATCCCTCATCGAGTGCGCATTCACTTCCTGAGGAACAGGAAGCCCACTAGCCCGGTAAGCCCTGTGTATAATCCATACAATCCATCTCCCTATTATGCGCTTCGATGCTGCTTGCCCTTTCCTTACACCACTGGGATCTACAAATAATCTTTCAATCCCCACGGATGTGTAGAGTAGAAGAGATGTAGGACTTTAAGGCTCTTGCTACATACAATTCATGCAATTTTGATGAATTCTGTTCTTCCTAGAATGCTGGCAGGACCCATTCCTGATTGGAATGTTATGTGGAAGGGATCTTAGGTACAAATTGATGGATAGGCTGAAGGACTACTCTGTCTGGATAGAAAACGATATAGGGATCTCGAGAGCCTAGGGCTTGAATTTCTGAGACTCTGCATCCTGATGTAACAGCTACTAGGAAGGTCGGCTTCAGTGTGATGTTTTCTAAAGAACAGCCTTCCGTAGCCACAAAGGGAGGTGCTACAAGAAAATTTAGCACTATCGGTAATTACCATATGGGGTATAGACTTTTTCTTGGTGATTTTAGCCTAATTACCACTCTCAGAAAGCATTCTACCAGAGGATTTAGGTCCCATCTGGTGTCCATGAGAGCGGAAAGGGCCGAGACATGCACCTTCAGGGTATTAAGGCTTAATCCTTAATCTAGGCCTGACTGGAGAAATTGCAGCACGTTCTGAACCTCTGATCTTAGTGAGTCAAACTGCTCTCTTTGTGCTATTTCAAGACATTTCTGCCAAAACCTGTAATAGGTATTGCTTGTGGAGGCCTTCCTTGCCTGAAGCAGAGTATTGATAACTTGGCTGGAACACCCAACTTCTTCCAATCTCCTCCTCTCATCTTGGTGTTCAGAGGTGAGGCAAAAAAGGTCTATTTGGGGGTGACCCCATTGTTGACAAATCCAATCGAACACTCTCTGATTCAGAGACCACTCGTTGTTGTCAGTCAGATTTCTGGACAACAGATCCGCTTGGTGATTCTAAAAGGCTGGGATGTAGGCCGCTCTGAGGTTCAGCAGGTTCCCCTCTGCCCATGACAGAACCGGCTCCACTTCCTGCATCAGGGATCTGCTGTGGGTGCCGTCCTGGTTTTGCACATAGGCCACCGCCGCTCTGTTGTCCATATGTATCAGGAGCGATTTCCCTCTGAGAGGGGAGGCCAGAAGAGATATGGCCATCCAGGCTGCTCTCAGCTCCAGCACATTGGATACTACATTGCTGGTGTTGAACCGCCATCTTCCCTGGACCATGTCAGATCCGCAATGAGTGCCCCAGCCCAACTGACTCACGTCGGATGTAAGAATGGTCCAGGAGATGCGACCAAGATGGCAGTGATTGCGGAGGCTTTGAAGCCTTGTCCACCACCAGAGACTTTTCTTCATCCGCAGAGTCACCACTATTTGCTGGGACAGTGACTTCCTTCTCCACTAGGCTAAAAATCCCTGCTGAAAAGTCCGGAGGTGCCAGCAGGCCTGGTCAGGACTGGAACTGAAGGTGGATGTCCTCTACTTTGAATCTTAGGCAAGCCTGAAAATGGTGGTGAATGGGTATATGCAAGTATGCGTCCTGGAGGTCTATGGAGACCATCCAGTCGCCCAGCTGGACTGCCAATATGACCGTATTTCTAGGAGAATGAATCTGTTCAATCTCTTCAGATCCAGCACTGGCCTCCATCCTCCAATTTTTTTGCGCACAAGAAAAACTGGAGAATAAAAGCCTGAGTACCGATCTGTACTGTCACAAATTCCTGCTTTCTCTATTGACCTGGAAACCCTGGTGGGGAGGAAGGATGCCTAAAGAGGTTGTCGTTTGAACTTCCAAAAATTACCCAGCTGGATGGTGGAGACCACCCACCAATCTGTACAATTCTCCACCTACACATCAGCGAATGCTTTTAAATGAGCACCCACTGGGCTGGCGTGGGTGGCAGGAAGTCAACAGGCCCTTGGGTTCTACTGCAATGAGACAGATGCCATGACCTTGGCCAACTTCAGGAAGGTCAACTGGGAGCCCCTCCAGCCCTTCCTGTATTCTCTACTGGGACGATAACCCCTCGTATCTCTCGGATTTTGCTGAAAAGGACTCTTCATGGAATACTTCCCTCTCCTGGTCTTGTTTTGGGGTATTAACCCACTCTTCCCACCGGTCACTCTGGAAATTGCTGCATCCAGCTTTTCTCAAAACAGAGCTTTCCCATTGAACAGTATGCAACACCATGTCTGCTTCGAGGAGGGGTCAGCTGCCCAGGGCTTCAGCCAGAGAGCCCTTCTAGCGGTTATGGAGTATAGCATTGTTCTTGCTGAGCATTTCAGAGAGACAATAACAGCCTCTGCCATGAAGTCTGAGGCCAACTTCAGTTCATCCAGGGCTCTGATTATTTGCCCTGTTACCACATCTTGCCACAGAGCTGATTCAACATTCTCTGTCCAAGCTCTAACTGCTCTGGAGACTGAGGTTCACAGCCGGCTTGCAGGCACCCCCTGCTGCTTTGTATGTCTTTTTCAGGTCTGCATCAATCCTGCGGTCAAGCGCATCCCTAAAGGAGACCGCATCTTTCAGTGGCAGTGTGGTGTTTCTTGCCAGCCTCATGACCGAGGCATCCACTGGGGAAGCTGCATCAAACAGTTGTGCGTCCGCATCAGACAGGGGATAAAGCTTTTGGAAACGGTTGAATGGTACCGGTCTCTTGCGGACCTTCTCCACCTCTTTATACACACTCAGAGCTCCGCCTCTTCATACACACTCAGGGCTCCGCCTCTTCATACACACTCAGAGCTCCGCCTCCTCATACACACTCAGAGCTCCGCCTCCTTACACACTCAGAGCTCCGCCTCTTCATACACACTCAGAGCTCCGCCTCTTCATACACACTCAGAGCTCCGCCTCTTCATACACACTCAGGGCTCCGCCTCTTCATACACACTCAGAGCTCCGCCTCTTCATACACACTCAGAGCTCCGCCTCTTCATACACACTCAGGGCTCCGCCTCTTCATACACACTCAGAGCTCCGCCTCTTCATACACACTCAGAGCTCCGCCTCTTCATACACACTCAGGGCTCCGCCTCTTCATACACACTCAGAGCTCCGCCTCTTCATACACACTCAGGGAGGAGAGAAAGGGGAAGGATATACAGTACATACACACACAGCACAAGGCCGTGTTCACACTAGGAGACGTTTCTCTGGGCTGCAGTTCCTCTGAGCTCCACAAGATGGTGATCTCACCTCTACCCAGACAGGAAGTCTCTATGGAATACAGACAGGAAGTGATTCCAGGGACAGACAGGAAGTTCCATTTGCTAAGACGTGGAGAGGAGACACTGTAGGATCTGGTGGCAGAGGAGGTAATACATAGATTAACCCCTTCAGGGGGATCAGTTGATGATTAATATATTTTGCTTCTAAAGCTGGCCATACATGGTTCAGTTTTATCGTTCAGCCAGTGGGATGAGCGACAAAAACTGAAGTGATTCCCCCATCCACACATTGGAGGAGGATGGGGGAATCTTCCCCGCTGCACTATTGTATTCTGACAATGGGGGGCGCTGCTCCGCTCTCAGAATACACAGATCAGTAATGACGCTATTGGCTGCAGCTGCTGATCGAGTGACTTTTATCCGGCAGTGACCACACATGGATGGAAATGTGACCGATCCCTGCTGAACCAGCTGAATTTCCATGTCTCTATGGTCACCATAAGTGACTTCCTCCCCTCCCCCTCATCTCCTTCATTATGTAAGTCATGCTGAGATAATCTCCCATTGGCTGAGCAATATTCTCATTTGTCTCTGAGCTCCTTCTTGCTATTCCTCGTCCTGCCTGTTGTTTCCTTGGATTGATTTTCTGTGTAGTGACCCCGGCTTCATCTCTTGGATGCGCTCGTCTGTTGCTTGTCCTGACCTTTATCCTGATTCCTGGATCTCCTCCTCATCTCTCCTCCATATCCTCTTACACAGCTTTTCTCCACACCTGCAGTGATCCTGGGGGGTGAAAACTTGGCACCAGCACTCAGCAAAATCCATCCCCACCATTAGGAGCTCTGGAGAAAATTGCTATTTACACTCCGTTCCTCCGCACGTCACCTGATCACATGAGAGCTTTCTTTCACAGATTCCTGACAGATTTCTGTATGGTAAAGGTCAAAGTTCACTCTTCAGTTTAGGAGAGGTAGGACACACCCAGGAACAATGATTTGGTTTGCATGGGAACCTCATAGAGAGGACCCCCTCAAATCTCCCCATCCAAATGTCCCTCCATCCAGAGTCTATATGTCCTATGACATCACACTGACCTCACAGCTCCTCCTCCCAATATCCCTCCATCTGCTTTTTTTTCTGGTGTTCTACTGTGGGCGGACCCTTGGCATCCTTACTTACAAAGTGGGACTGTTGGTCCTGCATTGTATGTAATGACGTCAGAATACCTGCAACAAGCTTTTAACCTACATAGTGGGGGTCCTTTGTGAGAAAATAATACCTCAGTCTGAAGTGGGGCTTTAAAAATTGGAAAACTGAATGGTGAGGTGAGGAGGATTCTGGGAATATTATTTCATTTTACTATTTGTGTTCAGATCTAGAATTTTCTTCCTGTGAAGTCTGGAGATCATATGACCATCACATTGCCTCCACCTCCCTCCCTGATAGAATAGAGAAATAAAAAGAAGATTCTAGAAGTCACCAGAGAGATGATGGAGGAGAGATGAGCGGTGCTGGGAATTCTGGGACATTATCCAGTAACAGACAAGGGATGTGTCTGGATGGTGACTGTATCATTGTGTGTGTCAGGTTCCTATAAGGTGTCAGGATGTCACTGTCTATTTCTCCATGGAGGAGTGGGAGTATTTAGAAGGACACAAGGATCTCTACAAGGACGTCATGATGGACAATCAGCCGCCCCTCACATCACCGGGTAAGAGGAGACTTTATTGTAAAGGAGAGAGCAGTACGGAGGGTCCACCTAGATCCCCCATCATCTGATAAACACATAGAAACAATGTATTCAGTCAGTGTGTGTGTTTCCTACAGATGGATCCAGTAATGGGAACCCACCAGAGAGATGTCCCCGTCCTCTGTATTCCCGGGATTCCACACAGGAAGATCACACCATCCCTCACCATCATCAGGTAGATGAGGAACAATCACTGATAGTATCATTAGGATCTGTACATTATCTGCATTGTTACCATTGATGTCATTTTTATTATATATTCAGAGTGGAAACCTGAGAGATTCTAAAGTTGAGGTTAAAGAAGAGATAAAAGAGGAGGATGATGAGGATGGGGTGATGGAGCAGTCGGCGTTTCTAAAAGAACACAAAGATCTGTACCAGGACACCATGGTGGAGTCATCCATCTACAGAAACCCACCAGAGAGATGTCCCCATCCTCTGTATTCCCGGGATTCCACACAGGAAGGTCACACCATCCCTCACCATCATCAGGTAGATGATTGACATTTATTGGTAGTTCTGATTTATACACAGCATGTTTTTTTTACAATGAATGTTTTATTATATATTCAGAGTCGAAACCTCGAGGATGAAAATATTGATGTTAAAGAAGAGTATAAAGAGGAGGATGAGGAGTATGGAGTGATGGAGGAGTTTTCAGAAGGACACAAGGATGTGATGGAGCCACCTAATACAAGGAACCCACCAGAGAGATGTCCCCGTCCTCTGTATTCCCGGGATTCCAAACAGGAAGGTCACACCATCTCGCAGTGTTACAAGGTTGGTGGGACGGAGCTTATAACAGACTCATGGAGACAATGTGTGAATTTTTTATGTGATGTCACATTAATAAAGCATAAAATTTTACAGATGATATTCACTCTCATTTTCTTGGTTTAGAGTGGAGATCCAATTGATATAGAATTTGAGGTTAAAGCAGAAGAAGAAGAGATGTATGTGAGGGATGATCAGCAGTCTATGGAGGAGGATGGAATAACGGGGACATTTATAGAGGAGGACACTCCTACAGAGATCAGCACAGGTGGGTCATTAACACTAAATACATTCCTCCACCCATACTGCTCACTGATTGGTCCAGAGTCTGGCAAGGACTGAGTGATATCAGCCTGTAATCCCCTGGTCACTTTCCTGAGCTGTGTTCCCTGTCCCGTATTTCTCTCGGATAATCTTCCTTCTCTGTACTGCAGACACAATTTATGTATCTAGATTGGATTTATGGAGATTCTGGGGTTCAGCTGGCAGCAAAATGTTCATTTTCACCATAGGTGTTACTAGATCTAGGCACCTGGGGTATGTGTTTTGGGTCTTCTGCCCCATACCCGGGTATGGCAAGATCTCTGCCAGAATAATTCTCCCAGGGTTACTTGTTCTGTTGTCTGCTGGCTGTGCCGGGTGGAGGGATATGTCTGTATAGTCTCAGACCCAAGTCACTGAGTGCAGTCTCAGGAGATGGGAGGCAGCGGTGTGGGATCTCTGCAACTTGTCTCACGTAAACATTAACCTTCCATTGATTACCGAATACCAATATTATGAGTCCTGACCCTTACACCAGAGCTCAAAATTTCAAGTCCTGAGCTACTAGCCAGGCCTTAAGGGTTATACACCACCAGTTGCCCAACTCAACCAGTCCCCACCCCTAAACACACCCTCATAAATTATCTCATGAAACAACACCTAAATGTTTTATGCAGAATTAAAGGGGTTGTAAACCCTTGTGTTTTTTCACCTTAATGCATTCACATTAAGGTGAAAAAACTTCTGTCAGTCACTGGCCCCCCAGCCCCCCGTTTTACTTACCTGAGCCCTGGAATTTCCAATGACGAGGATGCACTGTCTCTCTGCCTGGGGTTCTCAGCACTTGATTGGATAGATTGATAGCAGCGCAGCCATTGGCTCCCGCTGCTGTCAATCGAATCCAATGATCCGGGGGGCAGGGCTGAGTCCGGCATTTGTGTCTATGGACGCAAATGCTGGACTCGGGAGCGTGCCCGCAAGGTAAGCCCCTCGGGAGAACGCTTCTCCTAGGGGGTTATCTGATGTGGGGAGGAGCGTGAGCCGCCGGGGGACCCTAGAAATTTAGGTTCGGGGCCACTCTGCAAAGCGAGCTGCACAGTGGAGGTAAGTATGATATGTTTGTTATTTGGAAAAAAGAAAAAACAATCCTTTACAATCACTTTAAGTTACAAAAATAAATATTAACAATAACTTTATCAGTGCCCCTCAGCACAGCCTCACCAGTGCCCATCAATACAGTGTGACCAGTGCCCGTCAGTGCAGTCTCACCTGTGCCCGTCAGTGCAGTCTCACCTGTGCCCGTCAGTGCAGTCTCACCTGTGCCCATCAGTACAGTCTCACCTGTGCCGATCAGTACAGTCTCACCTGTGCCCATCAGTACAGTCTCACCTGTGCCCATCAGTACAGTCTCACCTGTGCCCATAAGTACAGTTTCACCTGTGTCCATAAGTACAGTCTCACCTGTGTCCATAAGTACAGTCTCACCTGTGTCCGTCAGTGCAGTCTCACCTGTGTCCGTCAGTGCAGTCTCACCTGTGCCCGTCAGTGCAGTCTCACCTGTGCCCATCAGTGCAGTCTCACCTGTGCCCATCAGTGCAGCCTCACCTGTGCAGAGGAAGAGTCAAGCTGGCCGATCATCAAAAAGCAGGGATTGCCCACTGTAATAGCTTTCATTTGAATTGCTGGGTTCCCGATGCCGTTCACTGCCACACAGTCCCGCCTCCTCACCGGTCACGTCACTCAGTCCCGCCTCCTTGCCCGGCGCCTCCCGGCATTGGACCGGTGTTCTGTCTATCAAATGCGGCGGGTGAGGAGGCGGGAATGTGTGACATGAGCGGTGCTGGGTGAGGAGGCAGGGCTGTATGTGACGGTGAACGGCGCTGGGAACCCAGCAATTCAAATGAAAGCTGTTATAGTGGGCAATCCCTGCTCTCTAATGATCCCCGCTCTCTGATGATCGGCCAGCTCGACTCTTCCTCTTTTCTCTTCCCCTGGCTGGGAGAGTGGCTCCCGTTCAACCCCCATCTGCCGGTGGTAATCGCCTCTCTCCGAGGCAGCCCACACTCGCCAGTCATCATTTTCCACTCGCAAAATGCGAGTAGGCGAGTGGAAAATTTGAAGGCTGAGCCTTACACTATATAATTTATATTGTACATTATGTACTCCTGACCCCTGCACTATATACTCTGTTGTACATTACATTAGTCTGATACTATAAAATCCTAACTGTTGTATCCTCTATAATAAGTTGTACATTACATAGGCCTGAATTCTTTTAGACCCATTTCCTACTAGTTGGACAATTTCCTAGCAGCTTGACAATTTATATCTGTTGATTTGATTGGAGAACAGACTTTTACATGTTGATAATAATGTGATAACATACTCAGACTGGAACCTTAAACAAAAAGTGATAATGAGGGAGGAGTCAATAACCCAATGATGGAGGTCTTCAGGATCAGTCCAGTCTTCATCTTGGTTGTTCTCCCCCATCCTCACTCTCTGACCTCTGGGGGGGCTCAGCCCCGCTGTTATTCATGTCTAAATCATGGACTAAATAAGGAAGTACAGGACTTCTTGTGTTGGGAAGATGACAATGAGTGATAGAGGGGGTGGGGACACTCGTCCTATAATCTCCTCATCACTGTCACTCCTATAAAAGACAGTTCTCGTTGTTTCCTCACTCTCTGACTAAGGTCCATGAATAAAGTGTAGCACCCTCTACCTGAAGGTAGGTGCTAGACTAGTATTTTTCTATAGCTCAGGGTCCTAGTACAGGTAAATTTAGCCAGGTCTGTGCTTTAGGCTGAGCCTGGTTGTTTTGGGACTGGGAGTGTTTGGTGTAGTGGGAGGTGTGGCCACCTGTGCTCTGACTCAGAGGTGCCTCCCCTGCTTTTAGAAGGATTGTTCTGGAAGAGGGGTCGGAGCTGAGGTTTGAGTGGCAGGCAGCTCATGTGAGGAGCTCTGACCATTTACCCTTGGGGATTGGCAGGGGGCAGGCCTCCCATATAAGCTGAGGTCACATGCTGCCAGGGAGGGGTTCTGGAAAGCAGGAACAGACAGAATGTAGTATTGAGTTGCTGTTCCGGGTGTCCCCACGTGGGGATGCGCCGAGCGGACGAGGGATGGAGGAGCCGCTAGGAGGGAGTCCTAGATAAAGATCTTCATCTCTAAGAAGTATCAAGCTGCCGTGACCGGAAAACACAGGACTTGCATCCTGGAGAAGATCAGAATGGAAGAAGTAGCAGTCAAGCGTAGGAGAGTAGATCAGCGTTCTGTGACCAGGGACACAGAACGATCCTTTTAAAGAAAGGTCAGTGCAGAATGCTGTGGCCGGGGAACGCAGCATTGATGGTCTTGGACTGGCTGGGAACAGTAGTCCGCCCATTACCATGTGTCAGGCTGTCGTGGAGAGGTACTGAGTATCTCTGGTCTGGTTAGCACAATGGTGATACCTTCCAAAAGACTGTGTGGCTGTCTGATTCTCTGGGCCATCGGGGAGAGGCTGTGTAGGCTTCTGGCTCTTTGATTCGCATAGGCAATACCATTATGGTCTGCAAGGAGGAATTATTCAGAGTCTTGTCCCAATGGAAGTGAAGAAATAGAAAATCAATATTTTTGCAGTGAAGAATTTGTGCAAGGAGCAACAGTCCGCAGAAAAGTTATTCAAAGGAAGGAGACTGGGGTGCAAGGTGTGCATCCAGTTTTTGCAAGGCCAAGGCCAATAAATAACGACTGATAATGTGCTAAATACTATGGGCATCTCACATCGTTCTTTCCCCACGCCAAGTTGTATCCTGCAATAAACATAACAAAACTGTGCAAATGACTGTTCATTGTCTTAACTGATAGATGGGGGTCTGGCAGCAGGGTGATTGGCGGATTGCTAGTAACCAAGTGGTGAACATACTGCTACAAAGAAATGAACTGGTAGGAGATTCAGAGATGTAGGGCTGAAACAACTAATCATCATAATTGATTATAATCGATTATGAAAATAGTTGTCAACTATTTTCATAATTGATTAGTTGGCCAGTCGATTAACCACTTCAGCCCCGGAGGATTTGACTGCTCAATGACCAGAGCACTTTTTACAATTTGGTACTGCACTGCTTTTAACTGGTAATTGCGCAGTCATGCAATGCTGTACCCAAACAAAATTTGCGTCCTTTTTCTCCTTTCGTCTTCCAGGACAGCCTCTGAGACATAGGGCTCCTCCCTCCGGGACAGGAAACACGTACACCCACAATTGTTTAAAGGTGGTCCTCCAGGCCCCCCTCTTAAGTTTTTGTGTTTCCTGCCGGACGGGAAGTAGCATGTTAGGAACCTAGGGAGCGCCATGTCTCAGGGCTATCCTGAAGTGAGCACCTGGCATTTTAGCTCTCTTCTGCTTGCAAGCACCCCTCTATCCAGCTGGGGAAGAGTAGCGTTACTGGCCCCACCGCTGCCGTTTTGGTTGTGGAGAGTAGGACCCCTGTGCATGCACCCCGCCTTCCATGCCAAACGCTATGGTTACCTGGACAAGATTGCATCCATGCCGCTGTGATCAGGGCGAGAGACGCACTTTGCCGGCCATTGCTCTGGGTCGTTCCGGGTAAAGGAAGCGTGCGGTGTCCGAGACGGGGCTTCTGAGTTCCAGCGGATGGAAGTGACGAGTACTTCCAGCGGAACCGTGTCATCAAGGGGCGCCGCGAGATGAGGTTCCAGTCTCTGGGGCGCGGCGGTGGACTGACAGGCATCCGGCGCCTGGTGAAAAGGGCTCAGCAGAGGCTAAGCACACACCGAGAACCATGGAGGGCACGGCAGCACAGGCGGTAGACTCCGTTTCTTCTGGCACCGTCACCTCCCAGGTAAGCGTGGTAAGGGGAGGCCATGGCTTAACCTGGGGGGTTAGAGTCCTTAAGCATAGGTTCCCTTTCGAGAAGGATGCTTCCCACTCTTCGAATAAAATTCCAAAATTGGATGCACCATTAGCCAAGGTATCTAGAAAGACTGATTTGGCTTTTGACAACCTGGGGTCACTTAGAGATCCCATGGACAAAAGAGGGGACGTGTTGTTAAAAAGGGCTTGGGATGCCTCATCTATTGGTTTAAAGCCAGCCCTAGCAGCTACTTGCATGGCCAGGAATCTGGAGTGTTGGCTAACTCAGTTGCAGTCCCACATTTCAGCCAACACGTCCAGGCAACAGCTTCATAAATCTTTTCCGTTGTTATTTAAAGCTGTTGGATTTTTGGCGGATGCCTCGGCAGAATCAGTAAAATTGGCAGCTAGGTCAGCAGCTCTAGTGAACGCCGCTAGAAGGGCTGTGTGGCTGAAAGCCTGGACTGGTGATGCCGCATCAAAGCTTAAGCTTTGTGGGTTACCTTTTTCAGGTGATCACCTGTTTGGACACAGCCTCCAGGAGGCTTTGGACCGTATTCAGGATAAGAAAAAAAGCATTCCCTGAAAAGAAGAAAGGAGGGTAATCGTTTTTTTCGAGGCCACAGGCAGCAGGCCCAACAGGAGAGAGGTGGCTGCCCCAAAAAAGCATTGGACAGGGCACAAAGGGCGTGGATAAGGAGGAATCCTATTTAATCCTCCTCAGGCCACCACAAAGCCCCAGTGACTCCTGCGTCCCGGTGGGAGGGAGATTGGGGAACGTCCTCTCACAATGGACCGCTACAACTTCAAACCCGTTCATATTAGACATAGAGAACGGCTACAAGTTGGAGTTCAATTCCATTCCCTCTCCCAGTTTTTAGATCACCCAGTTACCCAGGGATCGGGAGAAGGCAGAAGCTCTGTCTTTTTTTTAGGGGATTTGGTGGATCAGAAGGTCCTTATGCAGGTGCCTCAGAAGGAATGCTTTCAAGGAGTATGTTCCTACGTGTTCGTGGTAAAAAAGCCCTTGGAAAAATTCAGGTTGATCTTAAATCTCCGTCCTCTAAACAGGTTTGTGAAATACAAACGCTTCAGGATGGAGTCTATTTTTCACAATAACAAATCTCCTGTTTCCAGGTTGCTACATGACAATGATCGATCTCAGGGATGCCTACCTGCATATCCTGATACATCGAGACTTTCAAAAATTTCTCAGGCTGGCAGTCAGAGTGAATTCGGAGGTTCTTCACTTTCAGTTCCGGGCACTACCTTTCAGGCTGTCGTCCTCTCCAAGGATCTTTACAAAGGTCTTGGCAGAGACCTTAGCCCCATTAAGAATCAGGGCCATTACGGTGATCCCTTGATTGGAGGATCTGCTATTTGTCGCCCATTCCTTCAAGCAGCTGGCAAGGGATTTGCAGGAATCACAGGATTTCTTGCAGTCCCTCGGTTGGCTGATCAACTGGGACAAGTCTCAACTGAGCCCTACACAGGAAGTCCAGTATTTGGGGTACAGGAACAATAAACAATAAAACATTGCAGTTAAAAAATACAGTTAAACAGAGCAGAACAATAGAGAGAGAATAGAGAAAGAATAAAACGACAACTATTTTTGCCTTTTTTTATTTAATATATATTTTTTTTTTCAACTTTGTTTTTAACACTTTTATTTGTAACTGAAACTGTTGTAACGGTTCCAGGTTTGGGTCTCTAAAAAATGGGATGGCATCTTTGGAGACCCTGTGTAAGTGTGTCCTAGTCTGTGCAGTGCTGTACCCTACGCACCATACTCCACTAGTGTGTGGTAGCGTTCAAAACATTCACAGATGCAGAGACCATGTTGGTCAGGACAGGAGGGACAACAATAGCAGGTATCACACCTAAATCCACGCTTGCTACAGACACGACATGGGATGATCGATTGGTAGGGGTACCAGGGAGGACATACGGAAAATACCTCCTATGTGGCCGGCTCACTGCATATACGTTGGGAAGTTGGGCCACAGCACCGTCTGGAAACAGAAGGGCTGTGATGATCTCTTCCTGGAATTTAAGGAAGGATCCAGTTCATCCTGAAGCTTTGTATAGCACATAAGCGTTCAGCAGAGCCAATTGGAATAAGTATGCAGACACTTTTTTGTACCAGCGTCTGGCCTTGTATGGCGCCATCAACTGGTCATTGAGGTCCACCCCTCCCACATTAAGGTTATATTTGTGGACACAGAGGGGTTTCTCCACAACACCAGTCGCTGTAGGAATTTGGATCAGGGGGTTCAACTTTTATTGGGTAATATACGGCGGGTGCCCTGACGGTATAAAACCCAAACTAATTAATCAGCGTCACCCGTAACACTAATACGGTGATCACTGGTGACGTGGTGAAAGGGTTAACTAAGGGGCAATTTAGGAGGTTAAACCTTTATTAGGTAATATATGGGGGTACCTGACACTATAAAAACCTGATGGTGAAACTAATCAACTAACTGGCTAACTAGCATCACCCATGACACAAATACGGCGATCAGAAAAATGATCTATTAGTGACACTGGCGACAGGGGGCAAAAGGGTTAAACCTTTTATTAGTGGGGTTTAGGGGGTACCCTAGACCTACCTGGGCCTACTACTAACTGCCCTAACACTTATTACAGTCACAAATTACACCAATGCAGTGAAAAATCTGAAAACTGCAATTGGAAAAACAGGGACAGGGAGTGAAGGGGTTAACTGGGGGGGGTGACAAGTGTACCTATGTGTACTGGTGTTAGTGTAGTGTTGTACAACTCACGTTTAGACGTCCTCTCTCCTCTGACTGGAATCGAGAAGCCTCCACGAGAAGAGATGACATCACTTCCCCTTTCTGTGTTTACACTTACATAGGCAAGGGAAGGATTTCATTTGCCAGGACCGATCTGCAGGTCCAGGCCATAAATCATTGGCCTGGACCTGAGGACTGATCGGTTCTCTAACAAATCCGACCACCGCAGGCACGGGGGGGGGGGTTGGGGGAACGTAGAGGTTTGCCAATTTGCCCACACGTCATATATCGGCGTGCGGCAGTCCGCAAGTGGTTAATTGGCCTGCTTATAGAATGCATTATTTCTTTACATATCAGAAAATACAGCTCAGTACACCATCCATACACAACAGTAAATGCCTAAGAACTTGAATGCGTGAGGAGCAATGCCTCATGGGACATGTAGTCCTGGACAAGAGAAGGAAGCAAGTGATTCTAAAGGCAGAAGTTTTTGTACCTTGCTGTAGGCGAACTCTATACTATACTTTGTGGCTTCCTATAGGGGAACTCTATACTATACTTTGCGGCTTCCTATGGGGGAACTCTATACTATTCTTTGTGGCTTCCTATAGGGAAACTCTATACTATACTTTGTGGCATCCTATAGGGGCACTCTGAAGGCAGTCCAGAAGAGGAGAATCAGGGCTGCTCTGTGCAAAACCATTACACAGAGCAGGTATGGCATGGACCATAGGGTGAGTACATGGATTGAAAACTGGCTACAAGGGCGAGTTCAGAGGGTGGTGATAAATGGGAAGTATTCGGAATGGTCAGGGGTGGGTAGCGGGGTCCCCCAGGGTTCTGTACTGGGACCAATCCTGTTTAATTTGTTCATAAATGACCTGGAGGATGGGGAAAACAGTTCAATCTCTGTATTTGCGGACGATACTAAGCTAAGCAGGGCAATAACTTCTCCGTAGGATGTGGAAACCTTGCAAAAAGACCTGAACAAATTAATGGGGTGGGCGACTATATGGCAAATGAGGTTTAATGTAGAAAAATGTAAAATAATGCATTTGGGTGGCAAAAATATGAATGCAATCTATACACTGGGGGGAGAACCTCTGGGAGAATCTAGGATGAAAAAGGACCTGGGGGTCCTAGTAGATGATAGGATCAGCAATGGCATGCAATGCCAAGCTGCTGCTAACAAAGCCAACAGAATATTGGCATGCATTAAAATGGGGATCAACTCCAGAGATAAAACGATAATTCTCCCGCTCTACAAGACTCTGGTCCGGCCGCACCTAGAGTATGCTGTCCAGTTCTGGGCACCAGTCCTCAGGAAGGATGTACTGGAAATGGAGCAAGTACAAAGAAGGGCAACAAAGTTAATAAAGGGTCTGGAGGATATAAGTTATGAGGAAAGGTTGCGAGCACTGAACGAAGAGTCGCTTGAGAGGGGATATGATTTCAATATACAAATACTGTACTGATGACCCCACAATAGGGATAAAACTTTTTCGCAGAAGGGAGTTTAACAAGACTCGAGGCCACGCATTAAAATTAGAAGAAAAGAGATTTAATCTTAAACTACGTAGAGGGTTCTTTACTGTAAGAGCGGCAAGGTTGTGGAATTAACCACTTAAGGACCAGACCATTATGCTGCTTAAGGACCAGAGGACTTTTTCCAATTTGGCACTGCGTCGCTTTAACTGCTAATTGCGCGGTCATGCAATGCTGTACCCAAACGAAATTTGCGTCCTTTTCTTCCCACAAATAGAGATTTCTTTTGATGGTATTTGATCACCTCTGCCATTTTTATTTTTTGCGCTATAAACGGAAAAAGAACGAAAATTTTAAAAAAAATGATATTTTCTACTGTTTGTTATAAAAAAAATCCAATAAACTCAATTTTAGTCATACATTTATGCCAAAATGTATTCGGCCACATGTCTTTGGTAAAAAAAATGTCAATAAGTGTATATTTATTGGTTTGCGCAAAAGTTATAGCGTCTACAAACTAGGGTACATTTTCTGGAATTTACACAGCCTTTAATTTATGACTGCCTATGTCATTTCTTGAGGTGCTAAAATGGCAGGGCAGTACAAAACCCCCCAAATGACCCTATTTTGGAAAGTAGACACCCCAAGGAAATTGCTGAGAGGCATGTTGAACCCATTGAATATTTTTTTTTTTTTTTGTCCCAAGTGATTGAATAATGACAAAAAAAAAAAATATTTACAAAAAGTTGTCACTAAATGATATATTGCTCACACAAGCCATAGGCCTATGTGGAATTGCACCCCAAAATACATTCAGCTGCTTCTCCTGAGTACGGGGATACCACATGTGTGGGACTTTTTGGGAGCCTAGCCGCGTACGGGGCCCCCGAAAACCAATCACCGCCTTCAGGATTTCTAAGGGCATAAATTTTTGATTTCACTCCTCACTACCTATCACAGTTTTGAAGGCCATAAAATGCCCAGATGGCACAACCCCCCCCCCCCCCCAAATGACCCCATTTTGGAAAGTAGACACCCCAAGCTATTTGCTGAGAGTCATGTTGAGTCCATGGAATATTTTATATTTTGACACAAGTTGCGGGAAAGTGACAATTTTTTTTTTTTTTCACAAAGTTGTCACTAAATGATATATTGCTCACACAGGCCATGGGCATATGTGGAATTGCACCCCAAAATACATTTAGCTGCTTCTCCTGAGTATGGGGATACCACATGTGTGGGACTTTTTGGGAGCCTAGCCGCGTACGGGGCCCCGAAAACCAATCACCGCCTTCAGGATTTCTAAGGGTGTAAATTTTTGATTTTCACTCTTCACTGCCTATCACAGTTTCGGAGGCCATGGAATGCCCAGGTGGCACAAACCCCCCCCAAATGACCCCATTTTGGAAAGTAGACACGCCAAGCTATTTGCTGAGAGGCATGGTGAGTATTTTGCAGCTCTCATTTGTTTTTGAAAATGAAGAAAGACAAGAAAAAACATTTTTTTTTTCAATTTTCAAAACTTTGTGACAAAAAGTGAGGTCTGCAAAATACTCACTATACCTCTCAGCAAATAGCTTGGGGTGTCTACTTTCCAAAATGGGGTCATTTGGGGGGGGGGGGGTTGTACTGCCCTGCCATTTTAGCACCTCAAGAAATGACATAGGCAGTCATAAATTAAAGGCTGTGTAAATTCCAGAAAATGAAACTGTGATAGGCAGTGAAGAGTGAAATCAAAAATTCACGCCCTTAGAAAGCCTGAAGGCGGTGATTGGTTTTCGGGGTCCTGTACGCGGCTAGGCTCCCAAAAAGTCCCACACATGTGGTATCCCCGTACTCGGGAGAAGCAACAGAATGTATTTTGGGGTGTAATTTCACATATTCCCATGGCATGTTTGAGCAATATATCATTTAGTGACAACTTTGTGCAAAAAAAAAAAAAATTTGTCTCTTTCCCGCAACTTGTGTCACAATATAAAATATTCCATGGACTTGACATAACTCTCAGCAAATAGCTTGGGGTGTCTACTTTCCAAAATGGGGTCATTTGGGGGGTTTTGAACTGTCCTGGCATTTTATGCACAACATTTAGAAGCTTATGTCACACATCACCCACTCTTCTAAGCACTTGAAGACAAAGCCCTTTCTGACACTTTTTGTTTACATGAAACAATTATTTTTTTTGCAAGAAAATTACTTTGAACCCCCAAACATTATATATTTTTTTAAAGCAAATGCCCTACAGATTAAAATGGTGGGTGTTTCATTTTTTTTTTCACACAGTATTTGCGCATCGATTTTTCAAACGCATTTTTTGGGGAAAAAACTCACTTTTTTAAATTTTAATGCACTAAAACACACTATATTGCCCAAATGTTTGATGAAATAAAAAAGATGATCTTAGGCCGAGTAAATGGATACCAAACATGACATGCTTAAAAACGTGCAGTAGCGACAAACTAAGTACATTTTTAAAAGCCTTTACAGGTTACCACTTTAGATTTACAGAGGAGGTCTACTGCTAAAATTACTGCCCTCGATCTGACGTTCGCGGTGACACCTCACATGCATGGTGCAATTGCTGTTTACATTTGACGCCAGAGCGATGCTTGCGTTCGCCTTTGCGCGAGAGCAGGGGGGGACAGGGGTGCTTTATTTTTTTGCTTTTTTATCTTATTTTTAAACTGTTCCTTTCATTTTTTTTTTCTTTAATCATTTTTATTGTTATCTCAGGGAATGTAAATATCCCCTATGATAGCAATAGGTAGTGACAGGTACTCTTTTTTGAAAAAATTGGGGTCTATTAGACCCTAGATCTCTCCTCTGCCCTCAAAGCATCTGACCACACCAAGATCGGTGTGATAAAATGCTTTCCCAATTTCCCAATGGTGCTGTTTACATCCGGCGAAATCTAAGTCATGAAATGCTCGTAGCTTCCGGTTTCTTAGGCCATAGAGATGTTTGGAGCCACTCTGGTCTCTGATCAGCTCTATGGTCAGCTGGCTAAATCACCAGCTGCATTCTCAGGTTCCCTGTTGAGACAGGAGAGCCAGAGAAAAACACGGAAGACGGTGTGGGGGGGGGGGGGGCATTCCCTCCCACGGCTTGTAAAAGCAGTCCAGAGGCTAATTAGCTGCTAGGATTGCTTTTACATGAAAGCCGACCGCTGGCTGAAAAGAATGATACCAAGATGATACCTAAACCTGCAGGCATCATTCTGGTATAACCACTCAAATTCGTGAATGGCGTACCTGAAGACAAAAAAAAGTTAACAATAAAACACAGTAAACGGTAAAGTATAAAAAATTGCATACCTGAAAAGCAAACATGATAAAACATAATAACAATAACATTGCAGAATAGAATACAGTAAAAAAGAGCAGAGCAATAGAGAGAGAATAGAGAGAGAGAGAACAATAAAACGACAACTATTATTTTTTATTTTATATATATTTTTTTTTTTTTTTTTTAATACACTGTTTTTGTAACTGTAACTTTTATAACTGTAACGGGTTCCAGGTTCGGGTCTCTCAAAATGCGATGGCATCTTGGGAGACCCTGTGAAAGTGTGCCTAGTCTGTGGAATGCTGTACCCTACGCTAATACTCAACTAATGAATGGTAGCGTTCAAAACATTCACCAATGCAAAGACCAGGATTGTCAGGACAGGAGGGACAATAATAGCGGGCGTCACGCCTATATCCGCGCTTGCTGCAGACACAACATCTTTTTTGGGGGGGTTCGTTGGGTAGGGGTACTCAGGAGGACATAAAGAAAATGCCTCTCATGCAGCCGACTGCATTTGGTTGGGGATGTGAATGGGGGAAGTACGGGCGCTGCAGAAGTGGTGGGTTCCAAATTAGGATTGGCGAATGCAGCAGGAAGGGCATTATGGGCACGATGGCCTGTGTTTGTCTTCTTGGTGGCAGCGGGACACTACTTGTGCTTGCCACCTCACCAGCTTGAACTGCACTTATGGGACTCGTCACGTCACCAAGTGTTACTGCAGTGCTGGTTTGACTACGACCGGGGTGTACTAGGCCGCTGGTGCTTGCCAGTTCACCAAAACGCTACCAAAAAAACTGCTAGCGATCGCAGGGATCAGGCCTGACTCTGCGAACGCTGCAGTTATGCATTTAGTGTTTTGTAAGTGACAGTGATCGATCGATACTGCACTTGGGTGGGCTGGGCCGGGCGGAGGGGCAAAACGCAGGTGCTAGCAGGTATCTGGGCTGATCCCGCTAACACTGCGTTTTTGGGAACCCTAAACTGCTGGGGACGCTAGTATAGATCTGATCGGATCAGATATTGATCCGTTCAGATACTATACCACTAAGGGAGGTGTACGGTGCGTGCGTGGGTGTTAGCGCTACTGGCGCTAACCTGACGCTGCTTGGAGCTGGTGCTTACCAGTTCACCAAATTGCTACCAAAAAAACTGTTAGCGATCGCAGGGATCAGGCCTGACTCTGCGAACGCTGCAGTTATTCGTTTAGTGTTTTGTAAGTGACAGTGATCGATCGATACTGCACTTAAATGGGCTGGGCTGGGCCGGGCGGAGGGGGCAAAACGCAGGTGCTAGCAGGTATCTGGGCTGATCCCGCTAACGCTGCGTTTTTGGGAACCCTAAACTGCTGGGGACGCTAGTATAGATCTGATCGGATCAGATATTGATCCGTTCAGATACTATAACACTAAGGGAGGCATATGCTGCGTGCGTGGGTGTTAGCGGTACTGGCACTAATCTGACGCTGCCTGGGGCGACGCATATCACCACCGGGCGATCAGGGGGCTAAACCTTTATTGGGTAATAAACGGCGGGTGCCCTGACACTATAAAAAATAAACGAACTAACCAGCATCACCCGTAACGGTTATACAGCGATCAGTGGTGAAAGGGTTAACTAGGGGGCAATCAAGGGGTTAAAACTTTTATTAGGTAGTATATGGGGGTCCCTGACGCTATAAAACGATGAAGGCAAACCTAAATATTTACGTCCCTAACTAGCGTCACCAGCGACACTAATACAGCGATCAGAAAAATGATCGCTTAGTGACACTGGTAATGGAGGGTGATCAAGGGGTTAAAACTTTATTAGGGGGGGTTAGGGGGGTACCCTAGACCTACAGGGGGCTAATACTAACTGCCCTACCACAGTAACTGTCACAAACTGACACCATGCAGTAATCAGAAAAAAAAAACTGCTTGGTGTCAGTGTGGGGGGGGGGGGGGGTTGATTAGGGGGTGATCGGGAATCCCATGATTAATTCAGGTATGATGAAACATGTCGGGGCGTGGCTGTACGGCATCAGACATTAGCAGAGATTGACGGACGGAACGTTGCCTTTCATCTCCGTGTATCAACTGGAGATTCGGAATTGATCCGAGGAGTTGCAGCGAGCGTGGGTGAGAACCTGTTATCGCTTACCTTGGGTCCGCCGTTACCTTCATTCACAGTGGTGCTGGGCGTTTCACAGATGAGGATTGATGTTTGAAGTGCAGTGTGGCTTTGGCTTTTTCTCAAGAGGTTTTATGTGAGTGTAATGATTGAAGTTTTACACAAAGTTGAATAAATTTTATATTTTACGGTATCACACTATTTGCGCATTTTTATTTTTATATGGAATGAGATGACACTGGAATTGATTGAACTTGGAGCTGTCACCTTCATCTGACCATCTAGATCAGGGGTCTCAAACTGGCGGCCCTCCAGCTGTTGCAAAACTACAAGTCCCATGAGGCATTGCAAGGCTGACAGTTACAAGCATGACTCCCACAGGCAGAGGCATGATGGGACTTGTAGTTTTGCAACAGCTGGAGGGCCGCCAGTTTGAGACCCCTGATCTAGATGATAATGCTTGATTGCCAAAACACGAGAGTGTGAGGCATATTGAGTCGGTGAGTGTTGACTTCAAAGGGAGAGGAATCACTGACACTGAGTGAACTGGTGGACATTTTTCAGAAAATTGCACACTTTCTCACGGTGCTTCTTCTATGGACTCTTCATGGATGAAATATCTATAGTCTTTTTATATGCTTTCACTTTTTGATATTATTGGTGGTACAGATTGTTTTGTGTATATCACGCAATATCACACAGTATTTTTTCAATTTTTATTTAATTTTTATTTATTTTTGGTATAGATTGCTCTGTGTATGTTATATTGATTTTATCATCACTTCATATCACTAGAGCATTACAGCACAAAGAGTTTAACATTTTGAACACCAGGTGGTGCCATCACCATTATTAGCGCCACCTATATTGATTGACGGGGACTTTTTTGGGTTTCTGCACATCAATAGAGGTTTTTTCAAAATCCCCATATATCCTACTTCTGGGTATATTTATTATTATATATATATGATATAAGATATATTACTTTCACTATTTCACAGTATAAATGAATCCCCTATAGTAGTGATTATCTGCTGTTTTTGTACTATAAAGGACTATTCTTTTAACCCTATCATAACAGATGACTAAAAAAAATCATGCTGCTGTTACTAAATGTCCTAAATGTCCTATGCTGGCCATACATGTATCGATTTTTGGACGAGAATATTCGCACAAATATTTGTATGAAAATTATTTGTACATTCGATGAATGGAAGAGCGTAGTTCAAAAATTCCACTTGCTTTTAACATTCAATTTTAAAATGAATGTAACTTCTAAAAAAAAAAAAAAACACATACTTTTTCAAAATTTGTTCGATGGAGAAAAGTTTTATGTTCTGCTCCTTCGAATTTTCCCGTCACTGTGGTCGGAAATGAATAACGATTTGGTTAGAAAATTGGATGAATGTTTTTTGTAAAGAAAAATGAGTTTGTGTACAGCCAGCATAAGTGACATCAGGTGCAGGGAGCTTGTACCCACCTACCTGTCTATGACAAGGGAGTCTGTCATCCATCATATTATATTACACTCCTGTCTGATCATCTGCAAAACAGAGTTTTACCTCTTTTTTACATTTTAATAACGTTGATCTCTGATTCCGATATGTAGCAGATTCTCCCTCTAATAATACATCAATCTGTCTGTTATTCTCAGAGTGGATTAAATATCCAACTATATATCTGGATATTTATATTTACTGCTGCATATAGATATTCAAGAGTATTAACTAAATTATAGACTAACCTATTTTTGAGGTTTTTATCCAATTAGTCGATTAATTGAAACAATAATCGGCCAACTAATAATTTCTTAAAATAATCATTAGTTGCCGCCCTACAGAGGACCCATTTACTAGTTACCTTGAGGGGGAAATTGTAAGATCCTCAGAGACAAAGCTGCCTGATGTGGGTGGAGTCCTGGTTTAGGGGAACCAATCTGCTCATGTCTAGTAATAATCTTTTTATTTCTATTTTAGTAGATGGACGGGAGATGAGGAAAACCTCAGAGGATTGTCTCACTTTGTCTCCAGACTGTAAAGTAGAAGATGAGGACATCACACAGTATAGTCCAGGAGAAAACCCGACTACCTCAAATGTCCATCCGGCACCACACAGTGTAGATGGACCATCGTATTCCTCTTATCCTGAGGAACCTCAGACTGTGAGGGACGGTGCCGGACCATCGTATTCCTCTTATCCTGAGGAACCTCAGACTGTGAGGGACGGTGCCGTCCTTCCAACAGAGAAGAGGTTTTCCTGTACTGAGTGCGGGAAGTGTTTCTCTTCTAAATCCAATCTTAATGTGCATAAAAGAACTCACACAGGCGAGAAGCCACATTCCTGTCCTGAGTGTGGGAAGTGTTTCTATTATAAATACAAACTTAATAGGCATAAAAGATCTCACACGGGGGAGAAGCCGCATTCCTGTCCTGAGTGCGGAAAATGTTTCCTTTCTAAATCTAGTCTCAATGTCCATAAAAGATCTCACACAGGGGAGAAGCCGTATTCCTGTCCTGAATGTGGGAAATGTTTTATCCAAAAATCAGTCCTTGTCACACATCAGCGATCTCACACTGGGGAAAAGCAGTATTCCTGTCCTGAGTGCGGAAAATGTTTTCTTTCTAAATCTCATCTTAATGTTCATAAAAGATCTCACACGGGGGAGAAGCCGCATTCCTGTCCTGAGTGCGGAAAATGTTTCCTTTCTAAATCTAATCTTAATGTTCATAAAAGATCTCACACAGGTGAGAAGCCCCATTCCTGTCCTGAGTGCAGAAAATGTTTCATTTCTAAATTTAATCTTAATGTTCATAAAAGATCTCACACGGGAGAGAAACCGCATTCATGTTCTGAGTGCGAAAAAGGTTTCCATTCTAAATCTCAACTTAATGTTCATAAAAGATCTCACACAGGTGAGTAGCCGCATTCCTGTCCTAAGTGCGGAAAATGTTTTATCCAAAAATCAGACCTTGTCAAACATCAGAGATCTCACACGGGGGAGAAGCCGTATTCCTGCCCTGAGTGCGGGAAATGTTTTTCACAGAGGTCCCATCTTTCCCCCCATCAGAGATCTCACACGGGGGAGAAGGCATATCCCTGCCCTGAGTGCGGGAAATGTTTTTCACAGAAGTCCAGTCTTTCCATACATCAGAGATCTCACACGGGGTAGCCACTTTCCTGTCCTGAGTGAAGGAATTGTTCCTCACTGAAGTCCTGTACATCAGGGATCCCACACAACCCTCGAGGTTTATTAGTGCCTTGAGTGTGGCAAATGTCTTCTATATGAATGTTGCTGGACATCACAGCTCTCATGTGGGGAAGAAGCACACCCTGATATACACCTCAGATATACTCCATGGCTGATCTTCATCATGTAAGAAACGGCTCCAGGGGTGTGAACATTTTTCAAAAAAACAACTTGTCCAAGGGACTAAATCGGGCTCCCAATCTCCTTGTCCCTCATCTACCAGAGAGCTCAGCAGCGGTGTGGGAGTTCATTGAAAACTACAAGCCGACATCAGCAAAGGACAGAACTCTGTGAATGAATAGCGCGGCCGCGCTCTTTTCATAAAGTGACAGCCGGTACGGGGAACTTCTCCCCGCAATGCTGTCACACAGGGGGCTCGGATCGCTGAGCCGCTGCAGGAACATGTAACATGTTCCCGAAGGTTAACTGTTCCTTTAACCCTTTCACTGCCAGAACTGGTTTTGCCCACATGTTTAACCACTTCAATATCGGACACTTTCACCCCCTTCTGCCCAGGCCAATTTTCAGCTTTCAGCGCTGTCACACTTTGAATGACAATTACTCAGTCATGCAACACTGTACCCATATGACATTTTTTATCTTTTTTTCCCACAAATAGAGCTTTCTTTTGGTGGTACAGTGCCTTGAAAAAGTGTTCATACCCCTTGAAATGTTCCACATTTTGTCATGTTACAACCAAAAGCGTAAATGTATTTTATTGGGATTTTATGTGATAGACCAACACAAAGTGGCACATAATTTTGAAGTGGAAGGAAAATGATAAATGGTTTTCAACATTTTTTACAAATAAATATGTGAAAAGTGTGGCGTGCATTTGTATTCAGCCCCCTTTACTCTGATACCCCTAACTAAAGTCTAGTGGAACCAATAGCCCTCAGAAGTCACCTAATTAGTAAATAGAGTCCACCTGTGTGTAATTCAATCACAGTATAAATACAGCTGTTCAGTGAAGCCCTTAGAGGTATCTTAGAGAACCTTAGTGAACAAACAGCATCATGAAGGCCAAGGAACACACCGGACAGGTCAGGGATAAATTTGTGGAGAAGTTTAAAGCAGGGTTAGGTTATAATAAAATATCCCAAGCTTTGAAAATCTCATGGAGCACTGTTCAATCCATCATCAGAAAATGGAAAGAGTATGGCACAACTGCAAACCTACCAAGACATGGCCGTCCACCTAAACTGACAGGCTGGGCAAGGAGAGCATTCATCAGAGAAGCAGCCAAGAGGCCCATGGTAACTCTGAAGGAGCTGCAGAGATCCACAGATCAGGTGGGAGAATCTGTCCACAGGACAAGTATTAGTGGTACACTTCACAATTCTGGCCTTTATGGAAGAGTGGCAAGAAGAAAGCCATTGTTGAAAGAAAACCATAAGTCCCGTTTGCAGTTTGTGAGAAGCCATGTGGGGCACACAGCAAATGTGGAAGAAGGTGCTCTGGTCAGATGAGACCAAAATTTACTTTTTTAGCCTAACAGCAAAACGCTATGTGTGGCAGAAAACTAACACTGCACATCACCCTGATCACACCACCCCCACCGTGAAACATGGTGGTGGAAGCATCATGTTGTGGGGAATGCTTTTCTTCAGCAGGCACAGGGAAGCTGGTCAGAGTTGATGGGAAGATGGATGGAGCTAAATAAAGGGCAATCTAATGCCCCGTACACACGATTGGATTTTCCAAAATAAATGTTGGACTTTCCGCCAACAAATGTTTGCTAGCAGGTTCTCAAATTTTCCACCAACAAATTTTTGTTGTCAGACTTTCCGACTTGTGTGTACACAAGTCCGCCGCACAAAAGTCCACGCATGCTCAGAAGCAGAAGCGGCCGGTCTTGTAAACTAGCATTCGTAATGGAGAATTAACATTCACGACGTGGCAAATTATGAAATCTGCAAATGCAGCGCACAATTCTCTTCTTTAATTGGATAATAATGAAGCTGCTTTGCTGGTGATACTGATGGAGTTATTGCAAACAAATTTTCAAAGGCTTTTTTTTTCAAGTGATATCAAGAATAATAATAATAGCGGTAAATGAAAAACGCAAAAAGAAAAGCGCGAATCAACACTCACCAAACTTCTACTAACACGAAATTAGCAGAAGGAGCCCAAAGGGTGGCGCTAAAGAGCTAAAAAAACACGTAGTACGTCTAGTACGTCACTACGATCGTAATTGTTGGCCAACATTTGTGTGATTGTGTGTATGCAAGACACGTTGGATTGTGTGCGTGCAAGACACGGTTTTGTTGTCGGAAAGTCCGATCGTGTGTACGGGGCATTCGAAGAAAACCTGTCTCTGCAAAAGACTTTTGTGTGCTCCTTTGAAATGGTGCCAACCTTCAGTACCCTATATTTTCTATAGGTGACAATTTAAAAGCCCCCTATAGGTCATCAGTTTAGTGTTACAGAGAAGGTCTGGTGTAAATGTGTTGGAATGGCCTAGTCAAAACCCAGACCTCAATCCAATCGAAAATCTGTGGTCAGACTTAAAGATTGCTGTTCACAAGCACAAACCATCCAACTTGAAGGAGCTGGAGCAGTTTTGCAAGGAGGAATGGGCAAAAATCCCAGTGATAAGATGTGGCAAGCTCATAGAGACTTATCCAAAGCGACTTGGAGCTGTGATAACCGCAAAAGGTGGCTCTACAAAGTATTGACTTTTTGGGTAAATAGTTATGCACAATGACTTTTTCTGTTATTTTGTCCTATTTGTTTGCTTCACAATAAAAAAAAATCTTCAAAGTTGGGGCATGTTCTGTAAAATAAATGATGCAAATCCTATGGGACCCATGGTTACAGGTACATGGCTTGGCTCCATTGGCACTCGTTTCTTTACAACTCCTACAGTGCTAAATATTTTGTTGGGGATGCCCTAGAATGGGTTACCTTTCTAGGGCCGAGACGTGCACCTTCAGGGTATTAAGGCTTAATCCTAAATCTAGACCTGACTGGAGAAATTGCAGCACGTTCTGAACCTCCGGTCTTAGTGGGTTAAACTACTCTCTTTGTGCTAATTCGAGAAATTTCTGCCAAATCCTGTAATAGGTATTGCTTGTGGAGGCCTTCCTTGCCTGAAGCAGAGTTTTGATAACTTGGCTGGAACACCCTACTTCTTCCAATCTCCTCCTCTCAACTTCCAGACCCTTAAATTCAGATTCCCTGGATGTGGATGCACAAAGTCTCCCTGAGACAGAAGGTCCTGAAGATGTGGGAGAGGGAGGGGTTCGCAGAGGGACAGATGCATCAGCAGGGTGAATCATGGCCTCCGCAGCCAATAGGGGATTACTGCCAACACGATCATTCTCTCCTTGCTGAGTCATTGGAGAAAACATAGGATTATACGGACTGGAGGGAAGGCATAGGCCAAGCAGAAATCCCATGACTGAGCTAGCGCATCCACCCTCACTGACGTCCGGCAGACATATCTCGAGAAAAAGAGAGGCGTATTGGTGTTCAGAGGGGAGGCAAAAAACGGAAAATTTATATCAAATACTTACCATAATTTTCCTTTCATGATAGGCTCCATGGCAGCATATGTGTGGGTAGGCTCCGCTTCCATAACTACCCAATAGGACCCCCTCTCCCATAAATCTTTGCTCTAGGCTGCTATCCATGTTCCGTAACTAGCCTACTCCAGACATTTGGGAGGGACTCCTGCTGCCATGGAGCCTATCAGGAAAGGAAAATTACGGTAAGTATTTGATATAAATTTTCAGTTTTCCTGACAGGCTCCATGGCAGCATACGTGTGGGAAATAACTCGCCCAAAAATACACATGGGCGGGCAAAAATGTTTGAGCAAAGAAACCAAATTTATTTTACATTGTCAACCGACAATACTTGTAAACCAAAATTAATAGATGACAGAGCAGCAGGCTCAACACAATAGTGAGAAACAAATGTGTTAATAGAAGACCAGGAAGCCGCTCTACAAATGATTTCAGGCGTGACATGCCGGGAAGCTGCCCACGAGGTCGAGATACTCCTGGTCGAATGAGCTGTCACTGCCTCTGGAGGAGCCAAGCCCTTTGCCTTGTTTGCCCTCTGAATGGTCTGCACAATCAAAGAAGAAATTGATCTGGCCGAAGCTCGCATTCCCCTGTTTTTACCATGGAGAAGAACGAAAAGGAATTCCGTTTGTCTGAATGGAGCCGTGACCTCCAGATATTGTTTTAGAGTGTGGCCTACGTCAAGTGGATGAACATCCTGATCATCCGTTGTTCTGAAAGTAGGAAGTACAATCTCTTGATTTTCATGAAAGACTGAGGTCACTTTAGGGTTTGACCCAAGCATGGGAATCAACACTACCCTGTCTGGAAAGAAGGTTAGGAAAGGTTCTTCTGAACCTAGACTTCTAATCTCTGACACTCTTTTAGCCGATGTCACAGCTACTAAGAAGGTGGTCTTGAGCGTGAGATCTCTCATGGAAAGAGGTTTGTCAGGATCTGATCCGAGATTGGAGAGAAAATCCAAGACAATAGGAAGGTCCCATTTGGGAAACCTAGGTCTTCTTTGAGGTTTAAGCCTAATAGCTCCTTTAAAGAATTGACGGACTAATGTGTGATTAGCCCAAGATACTCCTGTGAAGGCCGAGATGGCTGAGACTTGAACTCTTAGTGAGCTGACTGCTAAAGATAGGTCCAGCCCTGATTGGAGAAAACTTAAAATGTCCTGTACTGCTGGAGAATTACACGGATTTGACCGGGAAGACATATGATCAGAGAATTTAGACCATATCCGTTCGTATACTCTGTTCGTACTTCCCCTCCGGGCACTAAGAAGAGTTGGAATAGCTTCTTGCGGACAACCTAGAGATTCAAGCCTTTCCCTCTCAAGAACCACACCTTGAGGTGTAGGCAAGATGGGCATGGGTGTAACGTCGATCCTTGCGACATTAGATCCGGCCTGAGAGGAAGGGGAACTGGGTCTTGATAACTCAGGAGCGATAACAGAGGAAACCACGGCCTGTTGGGCCAGAAAGGAATCACTGCAATGATCTCCACCTTCTCTGTTCTGAGCCTCCGGAGGAATTGAAGAATCACCGGTACCGGAGGGAAGGCATAAGCCTTCTGAAACTTCCATTGATCTGAGAGAGCATCTATCCCGTAAGCCTGAGGGTCTCTGAACCTCGAATAATATCTGGGCATTTTGTGATTGCATGGAGAAGCAAATAGATCGACCTCTGGAAGTACTCCCAGGGTCAGAAGCCACTCGAACACCTCTCTGTGGAGAGACCACTCGTTGTCCATTTGCACTCTCGAGAGGAAGTCCGCCTGTACATTCTGAATCCCCAGAATGTAAACTGCCGAGATGTTGGACAAATACTTCTGAGCCCAGCTCATTATTGGCTCCACTTCCTGTAGCAGAGACCAGCTGCGAGTTCCACCTTGCTTCTTTATGTAAGCCACCGCGGTTGTATTGTCCAACCTTAGCATCACAGATGACCCTTCTATTAGATGGCGAAATGACGAGTGCCTGAAAGGCAGCCCTCAGCTCCAGAATGTTGGAGACAATCCCTCGAGCAGGGAAAATCCATTGGCCTTGCGCCACTTCTGAAAGGCAGTGAGCGCCCCAACCTCGATAGCTGGCATCCGAAGTTAACGTGACCCATGAGATGGGCATGATTGAATGGTGAGTGCGCAGATTCTTCCCTTGAAGCCACCAAAGGAGAGACGTCCTCATGGATGACGTAAGGTGTATGCGCTGGACTTGGCTGGAAGAATCCCATTGTTGAAGGAACCCTTTTTGGAAGGGTTGTGTATGCCATTGGGCCCACTTCACCATAGGAATGGTAGCTGTCATTGTGCCAATTACTTTCAGGCATTGGAGAGCGGAGAGGTGAGACGACACAAGGGCTGCGTGTATTCTGTCTCGAATCACTCCAATCTTCTCCTCTGGAACGGAGATGGTGCCTTCCAATGTGTTGAAGTGAGCCCCTAGAAACACCAGAGATTGTGTTGGCTCTAAATGGCTCTTCTCTAGATTCAGAAGCCACCCGAATTCCTGCAGGGTGGAGATGACTAAGCTCCTGTGCTCTAACAGTTGATCTTCGTTCTGAGCTAGGAGAAGTAGGTCGTCTAAATAGTGGTGGAGACGAACCCCCTTGATACGAAGTAGAGCCACAACCGACAACAGGACCTTTGAAAAGACCCGAGGTGACGTTGTTAGGCCGAAGGGTAGACATGTGAACTGCAGATGCTGATTGCCTACCGCAAAGCGGAGGAATTGTTGGAACTCTTTTGCCACTGGCACGTGAAAGTATGCATCTTTCAGATCGATTGAAATCATCCAATCTCCCAGATGTATTGATTGTTGGATCGTAATTAAAGACTCCATTTTGAACTTTTCTTTTCGGATAAAGGAATTGAGATGTGTTAAATCTATTACTGGCCTCCATGTACCGTTTTTCTTCTGTATCATGAACAGAGGAGAATACATGCCTTTGCCTTGTTCGTTTTCTGGAACAGGGACGGCTGCGCCTTGATCCAATAAACAGCTCACGTAGGTTAATAGGACCTGCTTTTTCTCTTCTGAACCTGGAAGAGATGTGGGAACAAATCTGAGTCTTGGGGTATTGTTGAAGACCCACTTGTGACCGGAGGAGACCGTCTTGATGGTCCAGTAATCTCGGATTGAGGCCGCCCAGACATGCCCGAAGTGGCGAAGACGAGCCCCCACCTGGCATGCCTGAGCGGGCCCAATCTCAAAAGGACTTTGTGGCGTCCTGGTTGCCAGAGGAACCCCCTTTTGCGGGTTTCTTGAAAGAAGACTGCCTGGATTTCCAGGATCTTGAGAACTCCCGACCAGGTCTGTAGCTGCGCGCATCCCTAGCGCGATCAGAGTTTTGTCTTCTAGGAAAACTGCGTTTCTGATTTTGTAGGCGTCTGTCTTGAGGGAGGAAACCAGACTTCCCCTCTGTGGCCCGGGTTATGGCACTATCGAGCTTATTGCCGAACAATGAAGAACCTTCAAACGGAATTCGGCACCAAGCTTGTTTGGAAGCTGGATCCGCCAACCATGGACGGAGCCATAGGGCACGACGAGCTGAAACAGCTGCCAACATAACCCGGGACATCAGGCGGATGACATCAATAGATGCCTCCCCAAGAAAGGCTGATGCCAGCCTGATCTCTTGGATAGGAGAATCCTTAGCTGTTTCAGTAGAGATACCTCTTAAGAACTCATCCACATTATCAGACCAAGATTCCAAAGCTTTGGAGACTGCAGCTATCGCAAGTACTGGCTTACATGCCATTCCTGACGTCACTTAGATCCTCTTTAAATCCGAATCAATTCACCTTTCCAAAGGATCTTTAAAAGATAGTGTCTTCTAAGGGAAGCGTTACATATCTTGCTAGTCTCATTAAAGCTGCATCCACTAATGGGGCTGATTCAAGGTGCTTTACTTCCTCTTCCTTAAAAGGATATAGTTTCAAGACCTTTGACTGCATGGAACTTTTTGCTCCATTCCTCAGAAATGACATCGCCCAGCTCAGAGAGAAAAGGAAAATACTGTCGCTCCTTATTGAGCTGCTTGAAAAACTTCCTCTGTTTTGGGGGGGAAGTAACTGGATCTTCCCACTTCAGGGCCTCTTTTACTGCCTTCACCAAAGAAGGAACTAAAGCATACTCAAACCCCACGCCAGGATCTTCCAGATCCGATTCGCTGTCTGAAACAGGAGCAGAAGGGTCACTTGGCTGGGAAGATTCCCATGTCTCATGCACAGAACCTTCACCCACTGGAGGGCATAATGGGTCTAGTGGGGAATCACGGGGCTGCTGGGCCTCTCTCTCCTGCAGAGATTCTCTCACAACCCGCCTCACCATAGATTCCAAACGCTGGTCTGCACCATCCCTCTCATCTACAGCTTTAGAGAAGCAGTGATCACAGAGAGATTTTTCTGTTGGAACAGGCATCCTGCATCCCCAGCATGATTTTCCTGAACTCTCTCTAGAGTGAGATGAAGGGGGGTGAGAAGGATTTTTATTGCGTTGTTCAGATCTGGAAGGAGATCTATGATGGCTAGACCTGGAGGAAGATTGCCGGTGGTGCGATTTTGATGATCCACTTCCTTTATGGGAACTACGGTGTGGATCAGACCTAGAAGGGCTGTGAGGAAAGAAAGACAGAGAAGACAGAGAAAAGAAATCAGCTGGTGTCCTAAAATCCTACTCTCAATCCTTGTACAGGCAGAAAAGCAAAACTGCAAACATACCTGCTACAAGCGGGCTGGCCACTAGGGGGCAGTGAGGAGTCCATAGTGTCAATACAATAGGAAGCTGCAGAGACAGATTCACAGATTCAGCTGACTGACAACAGACCTCCACCCCCAGACAATAGAGATCGTCTTACCTTGAAACGCCAAGATAGTTGCCCCGGGAAGTCGCCGTATCCCCCACGATCATTCCCAGGGTTCTGTAAGCTTTCCACAGCTTTTAAAAGTGGCGCCCGTGACGTCATCGCCGAGGCAGAGCGCACGCCGGTACCCAGAAGTCACAGAGAGAGCGGCTGCTGGAACGCAGAGAGCGTCAGCGCCGATCTAGGACACCAATGAAGCAGGAAAAAAAACACACAGAGGTATGATAACACATAAACACTGCTGCCATATGTGAATGAATGTAAAAACCTTACCCCTCCACCTACGATCACCTGGGCCGAGGAACACCATCCATACACACACACCCACCGGACTTGCCAGCAGACAATGGTCGCCTGAAACATTAGGCAAACAGACCGTGCGCACATAGATGAACCAATCCAATCTTCAGCGCTACTCTGCTATACACTCCATACCCTGCTTAACAGTCAGGGCCTATCGGAGGAATCTTTGGCACTCGGCAGCATCGATCGTAGGGAGGTTTATCTTCAGGTAGGAGAACCAACCTGGTCCTACGGAGGAGGACAAAAAAGGAACATGGATAGCAGCCTAGAGCAAAGATTTATGGGAGAGGGGGTCCTATTGGGTAGTTATGGAGGCGGAGCCTACTCACACGTATGCTGCCATGGAGCCTGTCAGGAAAGGTCTATTTGGGGGTGACCCCATTGTTGACAAATCCGATTGAACACTGTCTGATTTAGAGACCACTCGTATATATTTCTTGGGAATTTGAAAATATTGGTCCTCACAGAAGGGGACAGAGAGGGTATGAAGGCCCCAATAACTCTTGGGGAATTACAACAGGCAGTAGCTGGGATGGCCAATCAAAAATCTCCTGGGCCGGATGGACTCCCGGTGAAGACTTATAAATATTATGGAGAAGTACTACTCCTGGAGCTGCTTAAGGCGTTGAACGGGGCGATAGTAGCGGGGAATCTGCCCAGTTCAATGTCAGAGGCGACTATAATAATGTTGCATAAAGAGGGGAAAGATCTACTGGATACGTCTTCGTATAGACCGATATCCCTGCTGTGTTCCGATGTTGAAATATTGGCAAAGGTGCTGGCAGCTAGGCTGAATAAAATTATCCAAAAACTTATACATCCAGACCAAACAGGATTTATTGCTAATAGATCCACTAGTCTGAAAATCAGAAGGGCATACCTGAACCTGCAGACCCCGACAGAAAATATGGGATCGAGAGCTGTTTTGTCTCTAGATATAATTAAGGCTTTTGATAGCTTGGAATGGGGCTATATCTGGCGAGTTCTGGAGGTATTTGGGTTTGGACCTTCTTTTATTGGGTGGATAAAAACACTGTACAATGACCCAAGTGCTAAGTTAGAATCAACTGGAAAGGGGGATGAGGCAGGGGTATCCAATGTCACTTTTGTTCTTCGCCTTGGCGATGGAGCCATTGGCAGTTGCAATCAGATCAAGTTCAGGTATGAAAGGTTTCCAAAGACGGGGGAGGAAAGGATTGCAATGTACATGGATGATATTCTTTTCCTGGGGGACACTGAGAAATCCCTTAGGAAGGTAATAAGCATAGTAGAGGGGCCTGGAAGATTCTCAGGCTTAGTTATAAACTGGGAGAAATTGGTACTTTTACCAGTGGACCCCATTGATAACCCTGTATTGCCCGAAATGCCCCAATTGGATGTAGTAGAAACAAAAAAATTTTCTAGATATATATCTGATAACAGACCCCACAAATACATCAGTAATAACATAATACCACTTTTGACTAAATTTAAATGAAAAAGCGAGATCTGGAGCCGGCTTCCTCTATCAGTAGCGGGTACATGTAATTTGATCAAAATTATATGGATGCCACAATTGCTGTACCTGCTACATAACTCTCCGGTGCGGATATGCAAAAAAATGGTTCAAAAAAATTTAAACCCTTTTTAGGGAATTAATTTGGAAAAAGGGTCAGGCTAGGATCCGACTGCATACGTTGCCGCTACCAACAAAGGAGGGGGGCCTAGCTGTGCCACATCCCTGGAGTTACTTCATGGCAGCACAGATGCAGTGCTTAGGGGGGTGTGACACTCAGGGAGGAGGAAATGCAAGTAGGGGAATAATGTTGTTAGGAATCCCGCATAATACAGTAGTAGAGAGGCGGATTCTTTCTTTTTTAGGAATCCGACAATAAAAATGGTTATTAAAGTATGGGAAAACAGTCAAGATATTAATGGGGTATGGGGGGATTCCAGAATACTCCCCCCTTTGGAATAATAATAACCTGCAAAAGCTGCTAGATGTGGGAAAGATGAAAGAATGGCAAATAACGGGTATAAATAGGCTGGTTCATCTATATGAAGGGAGTACTCTAAAAACATTTGTAGATCTTAGAAAAGAATTTAAAATACCAAACCATTCCTTTTATAGATATCTACAGATTAAACATGCCCTCAATGCCCAGTTTAAGACACAAGCACTAGAATGGAATAAAACCCCCCTTTTCCAAAAGATGATTAAGTCGGATACGACTAAGGAACTCATTTCTGAATTATACGTACAAATATGCAGGGTCAGAGTCCCTCAACAGTAGGAAGAAATGGGAAGAGGATATAGGGGAAATAATGGAGGAGCAGTGGAGGAGGATATTGGAGCTGGGGTCATTGGTATCGGTCTCCCCCTCACTAAAAGTATCACACCCGATGTTGATACATAGAGATTATTATACCCCTAAGAGACTGTTCTTGTTTTTCAGAAGACCGAATGCCAATTGCCCCAGGTGCCAGGAGACGGAGGACCTTACACATATGGTATGGAGATGCCCAAAGTTATTCCGATATTTGTCAGAGGTTCTTGATACAATAAATATAACTTATGGGACTATCCTGGATATGGAAGCCAGACTCTGTGTACTGGGCTATAGGGAGAAATCTAGTGAATCGGCAAGCACTACAGTAGTGGTACTAAGGTGTCTATTCCAAGCAAGAAAACAGATCACGCAGAGATGGCAGTCGCTGAGGCCTCAGTCAGTGAGACAATGGGTTCAGATTATAAATGAGATAGTATGGAAGGAAAAGGTAGTTTATACTAAACAAGGGAATTTAAAGGAATTTGAAAAGATGTGCAAGCCATGGTTGGAAAAGATTGGATACCCCCCTTAGAGAGAATAAGGGGGAAAAATTATCAGAGAAATGGTCAGAAGTAGCCTTATAGGTAAAGAAACAATATTTACAGTAAGATACCAAAGGTGGGTTAGAACAATAGATATGAAATCTAGAGTAAAACAGTTAATCTGTATAGGTGTATATAAAAACAGCTATAGTTTTGTGAGGTGAACAAGATGGAAGGATTAAGGGATTGTTAATTGGAATGGGAGGGGGGAAGGGGCAAGGTTTTGAAGGAACATACTGTAATGCGAAAAGAAAAAACAAATAAAAAATATGTTGTTGTAATGTTTTTATATGATGTTTTGTAGAAGGGTAAAAATCTTAATAAAGAATATACAATTAAAAAAAAAAAAAAAAAAAAGAGACCACTCGTTGTTGGTCAGGCGGGGATGTAGGCTGGTCTGAGGTTCAGCAGGTTCCCCCTTGCCCATGACAGAATCGGCTCCACTTCCTGCATCAGGGATCTGCTGTGTGTGCTGCCCTGGTTTTGCACATAGGACACCGCCGCTCTGTTGTCCATATGTATCAGGAGCGATTTCCCTCTGAGAGAGGAGGCCAGAAGAGATATGGCCATCCAGGCTGCTCTCAGCTCCAGCACATTGGATACTACGTTGCTGGTGTTGAACCGCCATCTTCCCTGGACCATGTCAGATCCGCAATGAGTGCCCCAGCCCAACTGACTCACGTCGGATGTAAGAATGGTCCAGGAGATGCGACCAAGATGGCAGTGATTGCGGAGGCCTTGAAGCCTTGTCCACCACCATAGACTGTTCTTCATCCTCAGAGTCACCACTATTTGCTGGGGCAGCGACTTCCTTCTCCGCTGGGCTAAAAATCCCTGCTGAAAAGTCTGGAGGTGCCAGCGGGCCCATTTGACCATAGGAATACATGAGGTAAAGGTCCCCATCTTGATGCCGACATACATTGGCTTGACAAGGCATGCTTCACCTGCTCTCTGATGACCGAGAATTTTGCCGGTGGAAGGGAAACTGACCGGTTCTGGGTGTTGAACAGAGTGTCCACGTATATCAGCTCTTGCGTAGGAGTGAGCTGGCTCTTGGATTGATTGATTATCCAACCGAACCTGGTCAGGACATCCACTACCTCCTGCAAGTGTGCCAATAACATTATTCTGCACTGAGATAATATCAAGATGTCGTCCAGTGCAGGACTCTGATCCCCCGTTCTCTGAGTGGTGCTAGAATTGCCACAAGGACTTTTGTAAAGGTTCTTGGTGCTGTAGATATACCGAATGGGAGAAACTGGAACTGAATGTGGATGTCCTATATTTTGCATCTTAGGCAAGCCTGAAAATGGTGGTGAATGGGTACATGCAAGTATGCGTCCTGGAGGTCTATGGGGACCATCCAGTCGCCCAGCTGGAGTGACTCCATCTTGAAATATTCTAGGAGAATTCATCTGTTCAATCTCTTCAGATCCAGCACTGGCCTCCATCCTCCTAGAGCTGATTTAACATTCTCTGTCCAAGCTCCAACTGCTCTGGAGACTGAGGTTAGAGCCACAGCCGGCTTGCAGGCACCCCCTGGTGCTTTGTATGTCTTTTTCAGGTCTGCATCAATCCTGCAGTCAAGCGCATCCCTAAAGGAGACCGCATCTTCCAGTGGCAGTGTCACGTTTCTTGCCAGCCTCATGACCGAGGCATCCACTGGGGAAACTGCGTCAAACAGCTGTGCGTCCGCATCAGACAGGGGATAAAGCTTTTTGAAACGGTTGAATGGTACCGGTCTCTTGTCAACTTTCTTCCACTCTTCAGAAACAACGTCCTTGATTTCATCAATCAAGGGGAAAGTTGAAGATTTCTTCTTAAGATGAGGGAAAATCTCTGAGACTTTGGCGGAGGCTCAACAGATTCTTCTCTTTTACCGCTGTTATAAAGGGGTCAATAATGGCAAAGCCCAGGGATGTAGAGGAATCCTCTGCTGCTTCATTCTCTGAAGCTGTAGCCGAGTCCCCCTGGTCGGAAGGTGCGTCTGTTGGTCCATCAATCCCTGAGGGTCTGGGTATCTCCCGAGAAAAGGCCAACTCCTTGATCGAGTCTTGGATCATTTTCTTCATAGATGCCGTTGTCTACTGTTTTTCTTTCTCCTTGTCTCTAGAGGCTTCCAAGAAACAGTTCTCGCAGACCAGTTTGTCAGGCAGTATCTGCTTACTGCAGGCCCAACAGGCTTTCTCATGGGGTCTGGACGCACTATGGGAAGACCCAGAGTGCCTAGCAGCATGATGTGCTGAGTCATGTGATCTTTGAGCAGAATGCGTATGGCCACGGCTACTGGATCTTCTGTGAGACGAGTGCTGGAGCAGGCTGTAAAGGGACAAAGAGATATCCCTTAAAATGAGGCCCTGCTCTTTTTTATTTTACTCACCAATATGTTTCAGCCCCATACCTAGAGGGATGTTGAGGATCTTTTGTGAAGCGGCTAAGGGAAGATGGCAAAAAATAAAATCACCACAGAGAAAAAAAAGGGAGAGAGAAAGAGCGGAGTGTCAGCATAGAAAAAGAAAATGCAGCACACTGGTCCTTTAAAAGGTATGTAAACAATCAATTCCTACCTTGGGTACTCTACATGTTGGCTCCTCTGGGCAGCAGAATGGCAAGCAAGCAGCAGAGCAGGTTGGAGGCAAGACAGCAGCCATTTTTTACCTGCTCCCCAACCTGTTTAAAAAAAAGGGAGGGTAAATCAGCTGTGTGGAACAACCAAGATGGCCGCTCCTGCACTTCCTGCTACCCGCCCCATCCAGGAAGAGCCGCGCGTAGCGCCCATAGCTATTACACAGGCTGCAATTACAGAGACAGCACCTCTACACTACAGAGCAGGAGAAAACAGAGAAAGGAAATCTGGCAGTAGGATAAGGCAGGACAGAGCCGCAGAGGGGACCAAATGGTGAGTCCCACATACACTGCCCCAAAAAGATCCACAGAAAAACGGGCTCCCCCACTCCTCAGCGCATTTAGTAGCCCAAGTAGCGGGACGTCATCTCAGGGGAGCATGAACCTGAATGGCGGGACCAATTTTTTGGCTGAGGCGGGGCTGACAAATCCATGATCCTGTGTGGCCTTGAGGACAGAAAAGAGAATGGGGGCGGGGGGGCGTCGCTCTTTTATAGAGTTATAATGGTCCTGTGGGTTGGCCGGGGGTGGATCAACCAACCATGCATATGCTGCCATGGATAGGCACCAGGAAAATGCTTTGTGCTCGAGATGCCGTTCCCTGCAGATCCACTGCTTCCACTTTGCACCCACTTCTTTGATCTCCTAATATTTGCTGCTATATTAAATAAACTAAAAACCTATGCAAATTCATGTAATCATACAATATTTTGTACTCAATATAGTGTTCTCTGCCAGACCACTGCTTCCACTTTGCATCTACTTCAACAAACTTATTTTGCTCCAAAAAGTCCACAAATCAATGAAAAGTTGATAATGTGTGAAAGTGCTCCGTACTACATACATAGTTACATAGTAAGGTTGAATAAAGACACCAGTCCATCCAGTTCCCTGCAGATCCACTGCTGAGTGAGTGCCTACAATTGTCCTTATCCCTGTACATTGTGTCTCATTAAGATGCTCTTCTATTATATATTATTTATTTAAGGTACCCATATAGCGCTGTCAATTTACACAGCACTCCACACATACATTGCACACTCACATCAGTCCCTACCCTCAAGGAGCCCACAATCCAAGGTCCTAGGGCTAATTTTGAACAGAAGCCAAATAACCTACCAGCATGTCTTTGGAGTGTGGGAGGAAACCAGAGTACCTCATGCAGGCACAGGGAGAACATGCAAACTCCAGGCAGGTAGTGTCGTGGTTGGGATTCGAACCAGCGACCCTTTTTACTGCTAGGCTAGAGTGCTACCCACTACACCACTGTGCCAGCTGTAGTGTAGCCACGCCTGCTTCCCCACTCACCAGAGCAATATGACTCCCAGCATTTCATCTACCAGAGTCACCAACATCCTTCACACTCTCCTCACCTCCGATGGCAAAGGAACTGGATCCTCCTCGCTCACTCCTGCAAGTCTGCTGCGCTTTCTGTCATCTCCCTCCTAGACTCGGCTTCCTCCTCCGACCGCTGTTCCAGCAGGAGCTCCGCCTCTTCATACACACTCAGAGCTCCTCTCCTTCATACACACTCAGAGCTCCGCCTCTTCATACACACTCAGAGCTCCGCCTCTTCATACACACTCAGAGCTCCGCCTCTTCATACACACTCAGAGCTTCTCCTCTTCATACACACTCAGAGCTCCGCCTCTTCATACACACTCAGAGCTCCGCCTCTTTATATACACTCAGAGCTCCGCCTCTTCACACACACTCAGAGCTCCGCCTCTTCATACACACTCACAGCTCCGCCTCTTCATACACGCTCAGAGCTCCGCCTCTTCATACACACTCAGAGCTCCACCTCCTCATACACACTCAGAGCTCCGCCTCTTCATATACACTCAGGGCTCCTCCTCTTCATACACACTCAGAGCTCCTCCTCTTCATACACACTCAGAGCTCCGCCTCTTCATACACACTCACAGCTCCACCCCTTCATACACACTCACAGCTCCACCTCTTCATACACACTCAGAGCTCCGCCTCTTCATACATACTCACAGCTCCTCCTCTTCATACACACTCAGAGCTCTGCCTCTTCATACACACTCAGAGCTCCGCCTCTTCATACACACTCAGGGCTCCGCCTCTTCATACACACTCAGAGCTCTGCCTCTTCATACATACTAAGAGCTCCGCCTCTTCATACACACTCAGGAGTTCCCCCTCTTCATACACACTCAGAGCTCTGCCTCTTCATACATACTCAGAGCTCCACCTCAGGGCTCTGCACTTCATACACACTCAGAGCTCCGCCTCTTCATACACCCTCAGAGCTCTGCCTCTTCATACACACTCAGGGCTCGTCTCTTCATACACACTCAGAGCTCTGCCTCTTCATACATACTCAGGAGCTCCTCCTCTTCATACACACTCAGAGCTCCGCCTCTTCATACACACTCAGTGCTCCACCTCTTCATACACACTCAGAGCTCCGCCTCTTCATACACACTCAGTGCTCCACCTCTTCATACACACTCAGAGCTCCGCCTCTTCATACACACTCAGTGCTCCACCTCTTCATACACACTCAGGGAGGAGAAAAAGGGGAAGAATATACAGTACATAAACACACAGCACAAGCAAGGCCGTGTTCACGCTACCAGACGTTTCTCAGGGCTGCAGTTCCTCTGAGCTCCACAAGGTGGTGATCTCGCTTCTACCCAGACAGAAAGTCTCTATGGAATACAGACAGGAAGTGATGTCAGGGACAGACAGGAAGTTCCATTTGGTAAGACATAGTGAAGAGACAATGCAGGATCTGGCCATACATGGTCCCGTTTTATCGTTCAGCCAGCAGGATGAGGGGAAAAAAATGAAACACTCAGGGCTCCGCACTTCATACACACTCAGAGCTCCGCCTCTTCATACACGCTCAGAGCTCCGCCTCTTCATACACGCTCAGAGCTCCGCCTCTTCATACACGCTCAGAGCTCCGCCTCTTCACACACACTCAGAGCTCCGCCTCTTCACACACAATCAGAGCTCTGCCTCTTCATACACACTCAGAGCTCTGCCTCTTCATACATACTCAGGAGCTCCTCCTCTTCATACACACTCAGAGCTCCGCCTCTTCATACACACTCAGTGCTCCACCTCTTCATACACACTCAGAGCTCCGCCTCTTCATACACACTCAGTGCTCCACCTCTTCATACACACTCAGGGAGGAGAAAAAGGGGAAGAATATACAGTACATAAACACACAGCACAAGCAAGGCCGTGTTCACGCTACCAGACGTTTCTCAGGGCTGCAGTTCCTCTGAGCTCCACAAGGTGGTGATCTCGCTTCTACCCAGACAGAAAGTCTCTATGGAATACAGACAGGAAGTGATGTCAGGGACAGACAGGAAGTTCCATTTGGTAAGACATAGCGAAGAGACAATGCAGGATCTGGCCATACATGGTCCCGTTTTATCGTTCAGCCAGCAGGATGAGGGGAAAAAAATGAAACACTCAGGGCTCCGCACTTCATACACACTCAGAGCTCCGCCTCTTCATACACACTCAGAGCTCCGCCTCTTCATACACGCTCAGAGCTCCGCCTCTTCATACACGCTCAGAGCTCCGCCTCTTCACACACACTCAGAGCTCCGCCTCTTCACACACAATCAGAGCTCTGCCTCTTCATACACACTCAGAGCTCCGCCTCTTCACACACAATCAGAGCTCTGCCTCTTCATACACACTCAGAGCTCCACCTCTTCATACACACTCAGAGCTTTGCCCCTTCATACACACTCAGAGCTCCGCCCCTTCATACACACTCAGAGCTCCGCCTCTTCATACACACTCAGAGCTCCGCCTCTTCATACACGCTCAGAGCTCCGCCTCTTCACACACACTCAGAGCTCCGCCTTTTCATACACACTCAGAGCTCCGCCTCTTCATACACGCTCAGAGCTCCGCCTCTTCATACACGCTCAGAGTTCCGCCTCTTCACACACACTGAGAGCTCCGCCTCTTCATACACGCTCAGGGCTCAGCCTCTTCATACACACTCAGGGAGGAGAGAAAGGGGAAGGATGTACAGTACATACATACACAGCACAAGTAGAGTTGCCACCTCATCCCTTTAAACCCGAACATATATGAATTACACAGGTTCCGAGGCTAATTAAATGCAGGTAAGGCACCATGTAAGTTTAATTACCACCTTAATCAGCCACAGAACCTGTGTAATTCATATGTGTTCGGGTTTAAAGGGATGAGGTGGCAACCATAAGCACAAGGCCGTGTTCACACTACGAGATGTTTCTTGAGCTGCAGTTCCTCTGAGCTCCACAAGGTGGTGATCTTACCTCTACCCAGACAGGAAGTCTCTATGGAATACAGACAAGAAGTGATGTCACATACAGACAGGAAGTTCCATTTGGTAAGACGTAGAGGAGTGCAGGAACTGGTGGCAGAGGAGGTAATACGTAGATTAACCCCTTCAGGAGGATCAGTTGATGATTAATATATTTTGCTTCCAAAGCTGGCCATACATGGTTCAGTTTTATCGTTCAGCCAGCAGGCTGAGGGAAAAAAAATCTGAACCGATTCCCCCATCCACACATTGGAGGGGGATGGGGGAATCCTCCCCGCTGCACTATTGTATTCTGACAATGGGGGGCGCTCCTCCGCTCTCAGAATACACAGATCAGTGATGAAGCTATTGGCTGCAGCCGCTGATCGAGTGACTTTTATCCGGCAGTGACCACACATGGATGGAAATGTGACCGATCCCTACTGAACCAGCTGAATTTCCATGTCTCTATGGTCACCATAAGTGACTTCCTCCCCTCCCCCTCATCTCCTTCATTATGTAAGTCATGCTGAGATAATCTCCCATTGGCTGAGCAATATTCTCATTTGTCTCTGAGCTCCTTCCTGCTATTCCTCGTCCTGCCTGTTGTTTCCTTGGATTGATTTTCTGTGTAGTGACCCCGGCTTCATCTCTTGGATGATCTCGTCTGTTGCTTGTCTTGACCTTTATCCTGATTCCTGGATCTCCTCCTCATCTCTCCTCCATATCCTCTTACACAGCTTTTCTCCACACCTGCAGTGATCCTGGGGGGTGGAAACTTGGCACCAGCACTCAGCAAAATCCATCCCCACCATTAGGAGCTCTGGAGAAAATTGTCTGCTATTTACACTCCGTTCCTCCGCACGTCACCTGATCACATGAGAGCTTACTTTCACAGATTCCTGACAGATTTCTGTATGGTAAAGGTCAAAGTTCACTCTTCAGTTTAGGAGAGGTAGGACACACCCAGGAACAATGATTTGGTTTGCACGGGAGCCTCATATAGAGGACCCCTCAAATCTTCCCATCCAAATGTCCCTCCATCCAGAGTCTATATGTCCTATGACATCACACTGACCTCACAGCTCCTCCTCCCAATGTCCCTCCATCTGCTTTTTTTTTTCTGATGCTCTTAGGAGGTGGGTGGACCCTTGGCATCCTCACTAGAAAAGTGGGACTGTTGGTCCTGCGTTGTATGTAATGACATTAGAATACCTGCAACAAGCTTTTAGCCTGCGGAGTGTGGGGGTCCTGTGTGAGAAAATAATACCTCAGCCTGAAGTGGGGCTTTAAAAAAATGGAGACCTGAATGGTGAGGTGAGGAGGATTCTGGGAATATCATTTTATTTTACTATTTGTGTTCAGATTTAGAGTTTTCCTCCTGTGAAGTCTGGAGATCATATGACCATCACATTGCCTCCACCTCCCTCCCTGATAGAATAGAGAAATAAAAAGAAGATTCTAGAAGTCACCAGAGAGATGATGGAGGAGAGGTGAGCGGTGCCGGGAATTCTGGGACATTATCCAGTAACAGACAAGGGATGTGTCTGGATGGTGACTGTATCATTGTGTGTGTCAGGTTCCTATAAGGTGTCAGGATGTCACTGTCTATTTCTCCATAGAGGAGTGGGAGTATTTAGAAGGACACAAGGATCTCTACAAGGACGTCATGATGGATAATCAGCCGCCCCTCACATCACCGGGTAAGAGGAGACTTTATTGTAAAGGAGAGAGCAGTACGGAGGGTCCACCTAGATCCCCCATCATCTGATAAACACATAGAAACAATGTATTCAGTCAGTGTGTGTGTTTCCTACAGATGGATCCAGTAATGGGAACCCACCAGAGAGATGTCCCCGTCCTCTGTATTCCCGGGATTCCACACAGGAAGGTCACACCATCCCCCACCATTATCAGGTAGATGAGGAACAATCACTGATAGTATCATTAGGATCTGTACATTATCTGCATTGTTACCATTGATGTCATTTTTGTTCTATATTCAGAGTGTAAATCTGAGAGATTCTAAAGTTGAAGTTAAAGAAGAGATAAAAGAGGATGATGAGGATGGGGTGATGGAGCAGTCGGCGTTTCTAAAAGAACACAAAGATCTGTACCAGGACACCATGGTGGAGTCATCCATCTACAGAAACCCACCAGAGAGATGTCCCCATCCTCTGTATTCCCGGGATTCCACACAGGAAGATCACACCATCCCTCACCATCATCAGGTAGATGATTGACATTTATTGTTAGTTTTGATTTATACACAGCATGTTTGTTACATTGAATGTTTTATTATCTATTCAGAGTGGAAATCTCAGGGATGATAATATTGATGTTAAAGAAGAGTATAAAGAGGAGGATGAGGAGTATGGAGTGATGGAGGAGTTTTCAGAAGGACACAAGGATATGATGGAGCCACCTAATACAAGGAACCCACCAGAGAGATGTCCCCATCCTCTGTATTCCCGGGATTCCACACAGGAAGATCACACCATCCCTCACTGTTACAAGGTTGGTGGTACGGAGCCTATAAAACACACTTATAGAGTGTGGATTTTATATGTGATGTCACAATATTAAAGCTTATATCTTACAGATATTATTCTCTCTCATTTTCTTGATTTAGAGTGGAGATCCAATTGATAAAGACTTTGAGGTTAAAGGAGAAGAAGAAGAGATGTATGTGAGGAATGATCAGCAGTCTATGGAGGAGGATGGAATAACGGGGACATTTATAGAGGAGGACACTCCTACAGAGATCAGCACAGGTAGGTCATTAACACTAAATACATTCCTCCACCCATACTGCTCACTGATTGGTCAAGAGTAGGGTGGGGACTGGGTGATATCAGCCTGTAATCCCGGTCACTTTCCTAAACTGTTTCCCATCCTGCAGACACAATTTATGTATCTAGACTGGATTTATGGAGATTCTGGGGTTCAGCTGGCAGCAAAATGTTCATTTTTACCATAGGTGTTACTAGACCTAGGCACCTGGGGTATGTGTTTTGGGTCTTCTGCCCCATACCCGGGTATGGCAAGATCTCTGCCAGAACAATTCTCCCCGGGTTACTTACTCTGTTGTTTGCTGGCTGTGCTAGGCTGAATGATATGTCTGTATAGTCTCAGACCCAAGTCACTGAGTGCAGTCTCAGGAGATGGGAGGTAGCGGTGTGGGACCTCTGCAACTTATCTCATGTAAACATTAACCTTCCACTGATTACTGAATACCAATATTATGAGTCCTGACCCTTCCACCAGAGTTCAACATTTTAAGTCCTGAGCTACTAGCCAGGCCTTAAGGGTTACACGCCACCAGTTGCCCCACCCAACCCAACCAGTCCCCACCCCTAAACACACCCTCATAAATTATCTCTTAAAATGACACTTAAGAGAGCGCTTCTCGTAGGGGGTTATCTGATGTGGGGAGGAGCTGTGAGATCCGCCGGGGACCCCAGAAATCAAGGTTCGAGGCCACTCTGTGCAAAGCGAGCTGCACAGTGGAGGTAAGTATGATATGTTTGTTATTTAAAAAAAAACAAAAAATGATCCTTTACAATCACTTTAAGTTCCAAAAATAAATATTAACAACTTTATCAGTGCCCCTCAGCACAGCCTCACCAGTACCCATCAGTACAGCCTGACCAGTGCCCCTCAATACAGCGTGACCAATGCCCATCAGTGCAGTCTCACCTGTGCCCGTCAGTGCAGTCTCACCTGTGCCCGTCAGTGCAGTCTCACCTGTGCCCGTCAGTGCAGTCTCACCTGTGCCCGTCAGTGCAGTCTCACCTGTGCCCGTCAATGCAGCCTCACCTATGCCCGTCAGTGCAGTCTTACCTGTGCCTGTCAATGCAGCCTCACCTGTGCAGAGGAAGAGTCGAGCTGGCCGATCATCACAGAGCGGGGATTGCCTGCTGTAACAGCTTTCATTTGAATTGCTGGGTTCCCGATGCCGATCACTGTCGCACAGTCCCGCCTCCTCACCGCTCATGTCACACAGCCCCGCCTCCTTGCCTGGCACCTCTCAGCATTGAAAATAAATAAGCAGTGCAGAGCTATATATACAACCAGAAGACTCAAATGTTGCTCATAGCATAAATATAATAAAGTCCCCTTTGAATGTAGAAATAGATGGGTTGATAGAAAAGAGGTCTCCTCTGCGATGGTCTAGGTGCTCACAACAGTTCATACAGTGCAATGAAATCCGTGATTCCACCACCAGTTAGCCAAACCGCTCACCTCAGCAAATGGACCCCTGAACTAACAGATGGGTCAAAAAGGCATTTTCCACTCTCAGTGGGCATGGATGGAAACTTGCATAGGTAGACAGTCGCATGATTTTGGGAGACCGCACTCAGTAGTTCTCAATTGGTGATCATATTCACATGTAATATAAAAATAAATATATAGTGCACACTGTGTGGCTAAAATAATCACATTTATATTAAGTCAGGTACTCATATAAAAAGCACTACAACCCTAGTGCTGGGAAAAAAGGTGTATAATGACATCATAAGATAACATCAATAGAGAAGGTGGTTGCAGTGATGTCCAAAGGAACTCCCGCCACACGTATCATCCAGATCTGGACTTCCTCAGCGGTAATAGAGTCCCAGACATCATATATATATATATATATATATATATATATATATATATATATATATATTAGAGATAGAGAGAGAGCCCCATATCCCATTTTCCTGTGTAATAAAACCTCCCATGGGCGCCATCCAATCAACTCGGACCACTAAGAGGTCAGGGGAATTACTTCCTGCTAATGTTCATAGGTGACTATAGCGACCGAGGCGTCATCAACAACATGACAACCGGTCACGTGACCCTACATTCAGGGAGATGATTCCCATTCACATTATAAAAAGCTGTAACTGCCGTGACGTCACCGACGTCGGGACGCCCGGTCATGTGCCTCCCAGCGATGGACCGGTGTTCTGTCTATCAAATGTGTCGGGCAAGGAGGCGGGGCTGTATGTCACGGTGAACGGCGCCGGGATCCCAGCAATTCAAATGAAAGTTTTTACAGTGGGCAATCTCCGCTCTCTGATGATCGGCCAGCTCGACTCTTCCTCTCCTCTCTTCCCCTGGCTGGGAGAATGGCTCCCATTCAGCCCCCGTCTGCCGGCGGTGCTCGACTCTCTCCTCCAAGGCAGCCCACGCTCGCCAGTCATCATTTTCCACTCTCAAAATGCGAGTAGGCGAGTGGAAAATTTGAAGGCTGAGCCTTACACTATATAATTTATATTGTACATTATGTACTCCTGACCTCTGCACTATATACTCTGTTGTACATTACATTCTTCTGATACTATAAAATCCTAACTGTTGTATCCTGAATAATAAGTTGTACATTACATAGGCCTGAATTCTTTTACACCCATTTTCTACCAACTGGACATTTTATATCTGTTGATTTGATTGGAGCACAGACTTTTACATGTTGATGATAATGTGATAACATCCTCAGTCTGGAATCTTAAACAAAAAGGGATAATGAGGGAGGAGTCAATAACCCAATGATGGTGGTCTTCAGGATCAGTCCAGTCTTCATCTTGGTTGTTCTCCCCCCATTCTCACTCTCTGACCTCTGGTGGGGCTCAGCCCCGCTGTTATTCATGACTAAATCATGGACTAAATAAGGAATTGCAGTACTTCTTGTGTTGGGAAGAAGGCAATGAGGGATAGAAGGGGGTACACTTATCTTATAATCTCCTCATCACTGTCACTCTTTTAAAAGACAGTTCTCGTTGTTTCCTCACTCTCTGACTAAGGTCCATGAATAAAAAAATTAACTGGTAGGAGATTCAGAGATGTAGGGCTGAAACAACTAATCATCATAATTGATTATAATCGGTTATGAAAATAGTTGTCAACTATTTTCATAACTGATTAGTTGGTCAGTCGATTAACCACTTCACCCCCGGAGGATTTGGCTGCTCAATTACCAGAGCACTTTTTACAATTTGGTACTGCACTGCTTTTAACTGGTAATTGCGCGGTCATGCAATGCTGTACCCAAACAAAATTTGCATCCTTTTTCTCCTTTCTTCTTCCAGAACGGCCTCTGAGACATAGGACCCCTCCCTCCGGCACAGGAAACACGTACACCCACAATTGTTTAAAGGTGGTCTTCCAGGCCTCCAATTTCAGTTTTAGTGTTTCCTGCTGGATGGGAAGGAGCACGTTAGGAACCTAGAGAGCTCCATGTCTCAGGGCTGTCCTGAAGCACCTGGCGTTTAGCTCTCCTCTGCCTGCAAGCACCCCTCAGTCCTGCTGGGGAAGAGTAGGGTTGCTGGCCCCACCGCTGCCGTTTTGCTCAGGGAGAGTAAGACCCCTGTGCGCGCACCCCACCCTCCATGCCCAACGCTGCGGTTACCTGGACAAGATTGCATCCATGCTGCTGTGATCAGGGTGGCCAGCGGGCGAGAGACACACTTTGCCAGCCACTGCTCTGGCTTGTTCCTGGTAAAGGAAGCGTGCGGCGTCGGAGGCGGGGCTTCTGCGTTCCAACGGGAGGAAGTGACGAGTACTTCTGGTGGAACCGCGTCATCAGAGGGCGCCACGAGACGAGGTTCCGGTCTCTGGGGATCAGCGGTGGATGGACAGGCATCCGGTGTCTGGCGAAAAGGGCTCAGCAGAGGCTAAGCACATATGAGAACCATGGAGGGCACGGCAGCACAGGCAGTAGACTCCATTTCTTCTGGCACCGGCATCTCCCAGGTAAGCGTGGTAACCGGAGGCCATGGCTTACCCTGGGGGGGGTTAGAGTCCTAGGACCAAAAGATCCCTTCCTGGGTGGGGAACCACAGGTGATGGCCTGGGCACTGCTAGGGTAGCGCTAAGCACAGTGGTGGTGAGGGGCAAGGACATGCACTAATGGGTGTCTTTCCTCTGTGTTTGACTTTCAGGTTAAAACCCAGGACAGGACCCAGATGCAGCCTCCTAGAAAGAAATGTGCCATATGTGGGTCAAAGTTAGGTTCCAGTTGGGAAAAGCCGCTTTGCCCTGAAGGTGTCAATAGTCTGGTCAAGGATGATTCTCTGACTTAAGCTTGTCATAAGATCCTGGCATCTGTTAAAGACGAGATTGCATCCACGTTTCAATCTTTCAAGGGGATATTAGATAGGATGCAGGGTCCCTCGTCATCCCTATCCAGGGCAGTGAGTCTGCCTTCCCTGTCTGAACCTAGTCAGGAGGATGAGGGGGATAGGGAACCTAGGTCACTCGCCTCCTCTCAAGCAGGCTCTGCGTCTGACTCTGAGGGAGAGGAAGATTCCTCCAGGGTGTCCAAGTACAAGTTGTCTTTGGACGATGTGGGGGACTTACTCAAGGAGATTTATGACACCTTGGAAATCCATGAGGAGCAGGTTCAACTTTCTAAGCACAACCTCATGAACCAGGGCTCTAGTGCACAGAAAGCCAGGGTATTCCCGTGCATAAATCTTTGGTGGAGGCCATCCTGCTGGAGTGGGAGCAGCCGGAAAAAAAGTCAGTTTTTCTCTGGTAGCCTTAAGCGTAGGTTCCCTTTCGAGAAGGATGCTTCCAACCCTTGAAATAAAATTCCAAAATTGGATGCACCATTAGCCAAGGTATCTAGAAAGACTGATTTGGCTTTTGACGACCTGGGGTCACTTAGAGCACCCATGGACAAAAGAGGGGACGTGTTGTTAAAAAGGGCTTGGGGTGCCTCATCTATTGGTTTAAAGCCAGCCCTAGCAGCTACTTACGTGGCGAGGAATCTGGAGTGTTGGCTAACGCAGTTGCAGTCCCACATTTCGGCCAGCATATCCAGGCAACAGCTTCTTAAATTTTTTCCATTGTTATTTAAAGCTGTTGGATTTTTGGCGGATGCCTCGGCAGAATCGGTAAAATTGGCAGCTAGGCCAGCAGCTCTAGTGAATGCCGCTAGAAGGGCTGTGTGGCTGAAAGCCTGGACCAGTGATGCCGCATCAAAGCTTAAGCTTTGTGGGTTACCTTTTTCAGGTGATCATCTATTTGGACCCGGCCTCCAGGAGGCTTTGGACTGTACTCAGGAAAAGAAAAAAGCATTCCCTGAAAAGAAGAAAGGTATGGAGAGTAATCATTTTTTTCGAGGCCACGGGCAGCAGGCCAAACAGGAGAGAGGTGGCCGCCCCAAAAAGCATTGGACAGGGCACAAGGGGAGTGGAAGAGGAGGAATCCTATTTAATCCTCCTCAGGCCACCACAAAGCCCCAGTGACTCCTGCGTTGGGAAGGAGACTGGGGAACTTCCCCTCACAGTGGACCGCTACAACTTCAAGCCTGTTCATATTAGACATCATAGGGAACGGCTACAAGTTGGAGTTCAATTCCATTCCTCTCCCAGTTTTCAGATCATCCAGTTACCCAGGGATCGGGAGAAGGCAGAAGCTTTGTCTTTTGTTAGGGGAATTGGTGGATCAGAAGGTCCTTATGCAGGTGCCTCAGAAGGAATGCTGTAAGGGAGTATATTCCCACGTGTTCGTGGTAAAAAAGCCCTTGGGAAAATTCAGGTTGATCTTATATCTCCGTCCTCTAAACAGGTTTGTGAAATACAAACGCTTCAGGATTGAGTCTATTTTCACAACAAATCTCCTGTTTCCAGGTTGCCACGTGGCAACGATCGATCTCAGGAATGCCTACCTGCATATCCCGATACATCGAGACTTTCAAAAATTTCTCAGGCTGGCAGTCAAAGTGAATTTGGAGGTTCATCACTTTCAGTTCCAGGCACTACCTTTTGGACTGTTGTCCTCTCCAAGGATCTTTACAAAGGTCCTGGCAGAGACCTTAGCCCCGTTAAGAATCAGGGCCATTACGGTGATCCCCTACTTGGACGATCTGCTCTTTGTCACCCATTCTTTCCAGCAGCTGGCAAGGGATTTGCAGGAAGCACAGGATTTCTTGCAGTCCCTTGGTTGGCTGATCAACTGGGACAAGTCTCAACTGACCCCTACACACGAAGTCCAGTATTTGGGTTAAAGAATCTCATCAGTGGAGATGAAGATCTTTCTCCCTATTGAAAAGTTCGAGAAAATTGGACAAGCAGTGGCACAGCTTCAGTCCAATCAAGAAGCCCGCATCAGAAACATCACCCTAGGTCTGATGACATCCTGTTTCCTAGCGGTCCCTTGGGCAAAACTTCATCAACTTCATCCTGTACGGTTTAGGAGTTCTTCCCCTTGCAATGAGCCGCTGACTGCAGCGGCGCATGCGCACAGGGGATTCTCGGCTGAAGGCCCGGCAGATGCCAGACCTTGCCGGAAAGAAATCTCCCGCGCGCATGCGCGGGAATGACAACATCGCGGCTCCAGCTACTCACAGCGCTGGAGCCGCGATACCCGGAAGACACACCGAGGCAACATGTCAGCTACCTCGGCCTGGACCAGGTAAGATACCGACGCCTCGTTCTAAGGTAAGTATTTCATAATGAGCTAGTATGCGGTGCATACTAGCTCATTATGCCTTTTTGCCTTACAGGGGTATAAAAAAAAAAGTGTCAGCGAGTATACAACCGCTTTAAGTGTCTCACTACAGCAAGATCGATTTATTTAAAATATCTTTAAGGCCCTGTCAGAGAACTCACACACCTGTCTCCGTGCAGCAGTTGCCAATCCTCCTTCCGCTAATGCCAGTGTGCATGCATGAAACCGTAGCCAGAGACAAATGAGATCCAGGATGGGCATGCACAATGGCACCTCCATGCGAATGCGCGCTAGAGTGCACCCGCGAGTGCCAAAGAGCTAATGTGCTAACGCGCATGCGCCAATGCGCTAATGTGCTCTGGCGCGAATCCTGGCACACAGCACCCTATATAAACAGAGAGTCTGCCTAGTATCAGTGCTGGATTGCCTTCAGCTTGTTCCTGTGTTCCTGTTGTTACTCTGCCTGATTGACCTTGTTCCTGAAAACCCGGCTGTCTTCTGACCATTCTCTTGGATCTCCCCTGCCTGCTGAACCTGCCTCTACCTACAATACTGACCTTGGCTTGGGCTTATGATTACGGCTCTGCCTTCTGATTCTGTACCCCACTGCCCGTCTGTTGCCAACCCCTGCCTGTTCCTGACCACGGTTTTGCCTTCTGATTCGGTTCCCCGCTGCCAGCCTGTTGTCGACTCCTGCCTGTTCCTGATTCTGCAGTTGATCCTGATCTGGCTCCCGCTGAACAAGTCTGGTGATCAGTTTCCACATCTCCTCAGCAGAGGTTCCTGTATCTCCAAGTTCCAGCCTCCTGCCTGCAGTCACCTGCACCCTTTCATTGCCCTCGCACTCCCTGTACCCACCACCAGGGGTGCTTGGACTGGAACAGTGCAAGAGGCCACCCTCATCATTTCGGGCTCCGCTGTAAGGTACGTGACAGGCCCTCTCTAGGTCCAGGCCGGTAAGAGTTAGAGCTTGCCCCACCTGGGATCTGACCTTGGTTCTCATGGCACATACAGGTAGTCCCTTCAAACCCCTGGAAAAATCAGAGATTAAGTGGGTGGTACTTAAAGCAGTTTTTTTGATAGCTATCACTTCGGCCAGAAGGGTGAGTGATTTAAAGACACTCTCGATTCGAGAGCCATTTTTGTTAGTTTTTTGAGGATAGGGTTGTGCTTAAAACAGATCCTAGTTTCCTCCCTAAAGTATTGTCTGCGTTTCACAGAGCGCAGGACATTATTTTACCAACTTTTTTTCCACCTCAGAGGTTGATGAGGAAGGAACCTTTTGTTTACTGGATGTTAGGAGAAGCCTTTTTGCTTATCTGGAGGTCACTAAGACCTTCAGGAAGTCAGATTGTCTATTTGTTAACTTTGCGGGGGCTCGCAAAAGAGATAAGGCGTCTAAATCCTCCATTGCAAGGCAGCAACGTGGTCCAACTACTCCACATTTGCAAGGCATTATCGTCTGGATTTATTGTCTGATAAGGAGCAGACATTCAGACGAAAGGTCCTCCAAGCAGTGGTCCCACCCTGACAAACTAAGTTTCTTGCTTATCATCTCAGAGGCTGTCCTGGAAGACGAAAGGAGAAAACCGGAGTTAGACCTACCGGTAATCTTTTTCTAGGAGTCTTCCAGGACAGCCTGGTTCCCACCTGGTATTTTTTCCCTTGACTGGTGTTGGAAGTATTTACTGACTTTGTGTTAGTGTGTTATGTCTGGCAGAGCCTTCCGGTAGATCTTGTGTAAACTGAAGAGGGACTGGAGGACCACCTTTAAACATGTTGTGTCCATGGAATATTTTATATTTTGCCACGTTTCGAGAAAATGTATTTATTTATTTATTTACACAAAGTTTTTACTAACTGATATATTGTTTAAACATGGCATGGTTATATGTGGAATTACACCACAAAATACATTCTGCTGCTTCTCCTGAGTATGGGAATACCACATGTGTGGGACTTTTTGGCAGTCCAACCACCGTCTTCAGGCTTTCTATGTATTTATGAATGTATTTTGCGGTGTAATTCCACATATAACCATGCCATATTTGAACAATATATAATTTAGTGACAACTTTGTGCAAAAAAAAAGTGTAATTTTACCGAAACTCGTGTCAAAATTATAAAATATTCCATGGACTCAACATGCCTATCAGCAAATAGCTTGGGGTGTCTACTTTCCAAAAAGAGGTCATTTGGGGGGGTTTGAATTGTCCTGGCATTTTATGCACAACATTTAGAAGCTTATGTCACACATCACCCACTCTTATAACCACATGAAGACAAAGCCCTTTCTGACACTTTTTGTTTACATGAAAAAATATTTTTTTTTTGCAAGAAAATTACTTTGAACCCCCAAACATTATATATTTTTTTATACTATAAGATAGAAACAAGAAGGACCAACATATAAGACACCACATCCCGTATTTGTAAATAGATAATGAAGAAGGGGCTGTTAGGCATAAAGCCTAGGGACTTTTGAGGTGTCAGTATTTACAATAGGTATTTAGACCACGTTGAAGTAAAAAAGAAATTTTATTACAAATAGATTAAAAAGAGCCTAATAGAGGCCACATATAATACAGTATTTTTCAAAAGTATAAATATAAAATGTAACAACAATTTATATTACAGATACCACTAGTTTTCTCTACATTTAGTTCTAAACAGGGAAAATGGCGCTGTCCTACTATGTATGTTAGAGTGATAATACTTCTAAAGGATACAAAACGAAGTGTTGGTTTATAAACAAAAGTGTCATAAATATCAAGAGAAAATTAATGTGCAAAATTAAATTATGAGTGAATCACCTAGGGAGGTGAAATAGAAAGAAAGTGCAGAGCGTTCTATAGTGCATATAAAATTGCGTATACAAAAAATATATATATCATAGATATCTATATCTTAAACGTGATCCCTATATATAAAAGTGCTTGGGGAACCAAATCCAATAAAATTAGTGTAAAGGGAATATATTAGATGAGGGTGCTGTAGCCTGCTCCGGCGTGAAGTCAATCCCAGTGACAGGTATCCGTGTGAAGTGAAAACAGAAAATACTTCATAGTGTGAATCCATAAAAGGTAGGAGTTTTATTGAAAATCCATAAAAGTACAATCCATAAACTGGAACTGAAAAATGAAGCTAAAAACACTGTGCAGATAACCGACTCACAGCCGAGGGGCAGCGTGGTGAGGCGTGCGTTCCACCGCCCGACAGCTGAAAGCGGAACTGACACAAGCTGGAAGAGAGCGGTGCTGACGTGTGCGTATCACGAGGCCACGCCTTACGCGTTTCGTCATCAAGACGTCATCTGAGGCCTTTCAGCTGTCGGGCGGTGGAACGCACGCCTCACCACGCTGCCCCTCGGCTGTGAGTCGGTTATCTGCACAGTGTTTTTAGCTTCATTTTTCAGTTCCAGTTTATGGATTGTACTTTTATGGATTTTCAATAAAACCCCTACCTTTTATGGATTCACACTATGAAGTGTTTTCTGTTTTCACTTCACACGGATACCTGTCACTGGGATTGACTTCACGCCGGAGCAGGCTACAGCACCCTTGAACGGAGGACCTCTTACCATTGTTGCCATCGCAGAACTATCTGCATATGCCTTTTACCCCTGCAGGGGTTAGGCAGTCCGGTAAGTGTACACACGAGTGGGGGTGCAGTGAAGGTCGGAACACCAACGGTTGAATAGCTGTGACTACTTTTTCTCCTTCACCAGTGGGACATACTCCTAGAACTGTTTTTGCAAATTCTTCCAAAGAATTCAATTATTGACTGTTTTTTAATCCGTTTTTTGTGTTTATACACCTTTGAAGTGTTTTGCATTGATTGCCTTCATTGTAACTGTGGTTGCACACTTACAGGGGTTCTCCTACACCTTTAAAAATTTTTTTTAACCTTTTAGGTTTTCACTCTGTATGTGTTTTAACTATTAACTATTGTTTTAACTATTGTCCATGCGGATCATCTAATATATTCCCTTTACACTAATTTTATTGGATTTGGTTCCCCAAGCACTTTTATATATAGGGATCACGTTTAAGATATAGATATCTATGATATATATCAGGGGTCTCAAACTGGTGGCCCTCCAGCTGTTGCAAAACTACAAGTCCCATGAGGCATTGCAAGGCTGACAGTTACAAGCATGACTCCCACAGGTAGAGGCATGATAGGACTTGTAGTTTCGCAACAGCTGGAGGGCCGCCAGTTTGAGACCCCTGATATATATATTTTTTGTATACGCGATTTTATATGCACTATAGAACGCTCTGCACTTTCTTTCTATTTCACCTCCCTAGGTGATTCACTCATAATTTAATTTTGCACATTAATTTTCTCTTGATATTTATGACACTTTTGTTTATAAACCAACACTTCGTTTTGTATCCTTTAGAAGTATTATCACTCTAACATACATAGTAGGACAGCGCCATTTTCCCTGTTTAGAACTAAATTTTTTAGCTTGGATTTCACCTCGGTGATTTTCACTTTTAAGGGGGGCAGCAGTCCCGTTTCATTCATTTCCTAAGCGCGGAACTTCTGTCACTCAGTTTTCTCTACATGTTTCGCTCTGTGGAGCTTCCACATGATCTCCTGAGGAAGCTCCACAGAGCGAAACATGTAGAGAAAACTAGTGGTATCTGTAATATAAATTGTTGTTACATTTTATATTTATACTTTTGAAAAATACTGTATTATATGTGGCCTCTATTAGGCTCGTTTTAATCTATTTGTAATAAAATTTCTTTTTTACTTCAACGTGGTCTAAATACCTATTGTAAATACTGACACCTCAAAAGTCCCTAGGCTTTATGCCTAACAGCCCCTTCTTCATTATATATATTTTTTTAATGCAAAGGCCCTACAGATTAAAATGGTGGGTGTTGCAATTTTTTTTTCACACCATATTTGCGCAGCTATTTTTCAAATGCAATTTATTTGGAAAAAACACACTTTTTTAATTTTAATGCACTAAAACACACTATATTGCCCAAATGTTTGATGGAATAATAAAAAAGATCTTATGCCGAGTACATTGATACCAAACATGACATGCTTTAAAATTGCGCACAAACATGCAGCGGCGACAAACTACATACATTTTTAAAGGCCTTTATAGGTTACCACTTTAGATTTACAGTTCTACTGCTAAAATTACTGCCCTCGACCTGACGTTCACGGTGATACCTCACATGCATGGTGCAATTGCTGTTTACATATGACACCAGACCGACGTTGCGTTCACCTTTGCACATAAGCACGGGGGACAGGGGTGCTTTTTTTTAAATTATTTATTTTGCTTTTTTAGTTTATTTTTAAACTGTTCCTTTCATTTATTTTTTTTTAAATCATTTTTATTGTTATCTCAGGTAATGTAAATATCCCCTATGATAACAATAGGTAATGACAGGTACTCTTTTTTTGAAAAAATTGGGGTCCGTTAGACCCTAGATCTCTCCTCTGCCCTCAAAGCAAGCATCTGACCACACCAAGATTGGTGTGATAAAATGCTTTCCCAATTTCCTAATGGCGCTGTTTATATCCGGCGAAACCTAAGTCATGAATTGCTCGTAGCTTCCGGTTTCTTAGGCCATAGGGATGATTGGAGCCATTCTGATCTCTGATCAGCTCTATGGTCAGCTGGCGGAACCACCGGCTGCATTCTCGGGTTCCCTGTTGGGACAGGAGAGCCAGAGAAAACCATGGAAGACGATGGGAGGGGGGGCGTTCCCTCACACTACTTGTAAAAGCAGTCTAGAGGCTAATTTGCCACTAGGATTGCTTTTACATAAAAGCCGACCGCTGGCTGAAAAGAATGATAGCAAGCTGATACCTAAACCTGCAGGCATCATTCTGGTATAACCACTCAAAGTCCAGCAACCTACCAGTGCGTCGCTGGTCCTTGTTGGGCATACATTGTAATGTTCTTTTTAGGCTGCATGAAAAAAAGAGATTGCTCGGTGGGTATGCCCACCATTAGAATACCGCCCTACATACACCCACTTCTAATGATGGGTGAATATTCATGCACAATTTTTTTTTAACTGTGGTGGTGAAATCACCTCCTTCAGTGCTGGTGTCATTGATTTAAATATCGTGGGAGCAAGCACTGTTTCTGTCAAGATAAATAAATCAGTGCTGCAGCTGAATGGCATACCTGCTAAGCAAATGATGGTTAACAATAAAACATATTAACATTACAGTATAACACTAAGACATACCATACCTGCAAAGCAAATACAATAAAACATAGTAAAAAAAAAAATATATTTTTTTTTTAATGCAATCTGTGCCTAAAAATTATATGCCGAAGCATGGGGGCAATCCGCCCCTAATGTTAGGAGCAAATCTCCCCTCCACCCCTGCCCCCATGCTTCGGCATATATGATTCTTTTTTTTTTTTTAACTGTGATGGTGAAATCACCTTCTACAGCGCTGGAGTCACTGATTTACGTATCGTGGGAGCAAACGCTGTTGCTGTCAAGATAAATAAATCAGTGCTGCAGTTGAATGGTGTACCTGAAAACAAAAAAATGGTTTACAATAAAAGCGTAAACAGTAAAGTATAAAAGAATTACATACCTGAAAAGCAAACATGATAAAACATAATAACAATAAAACATTGCAGTTAAGCATAGAATACAGTAAAAAAGAACAGAAGAATAGAGAGAGAATAGAGAGCGAAAGAGAACAATAAAATGACAAATATTTTTTTTTTTTTTTTTTTATATATTTTTTTTCTTTTTTACACTTTTATTTGTAACTGTAATGGTTGTAGTGGTTGTAACGGCTGTAGTGGTTGTAACAGTTTGGTTCCAGGTTCGGGTCTCTCAAACTGCAATGGCATCTTTGGAGACCCTGTAAATTTGTCTCCTAGTCTGTGCAGTGCTGTACCCTACACTAATACTCCACTAGTGTGTGGTAGCGTTCATAACATTCACCGATGCAAAGACCAGGATGGTCAGGACAGGAGGGACAACAAAAGTGGGTGTCACGCCTAAATCCACGCTTGCTACAGACATGACATCTTCTTTGGGGTGATCGATTGGTAGGGGTACCAGGGAGGACATATGGAAAATGCCTCTCATGCAGCACGCTTACTGCATTTGCGTTGGGAAGGTAGGGCACAGCACCATCTGGAAACATCTCTTCCTGGAATTTAAGGAAGGATCCAGTTCATCCTGATGCTTTGTATAGCACATAAGCATTCAGCAGAGCCAATTGGAATAAGTATACAGACACTTTTTTGTACCACATCTGTCCTTACGGGCAACTAGGTACGGCACCAACAACTGGTCGTTGAGGTCCACCCCTCCCATATTAAGGTTATATTCGTGGACATAGAGGGTACCCTGACGCTATAAAAAAACCAAACACCCGTAACACTAATACAGTGATCACTGGTGACTGGGTGAAAGAGTTAACTAGGGGGCAATCAGGGGTTTAAAACCTTTATTAGGTAATATATGGGGGTACCTGATGCTATAAAAACCTGACGGTGAAACTAATCAACTAACTGGCTAACTAGCGTCACCGATGACACAAATCCGGCGATCAGAAAAAAGATCTATTAGTGACACTGGCAACAGGGGGTGAAAGGGTTAACTGGGGCATGATCAAGGGGTTAAACCTTCATTAGGGGGGTATAAGGAGTACCCTAGACCTACTTGGGCCTACTACTAACTGCCCTAACACTTATTACAGTCACAAATGACACCAATGCAGTGATCAGTGAAAAATCTGAAAACTGCAATTGGTGACACAGTGACAGGGAGTGAAGGGGTTAACTGGGGGGGGGTGATCGGGGGTGACAAGTGTACCTATGTGTACTGGTGTTAGTGTAGTGTTGTGCAACTCACATTTTGGCGTCCTCTCTCCTCTCACTGGGATCAAAAAGACTCCACGAGGAGAGATGGCATCACTTCCCCTGTCTGTGTTTACACTTACACAGGCAGGGGAAGGATTTCATTCGTCAGGACCGATCAGCAGGTCCAGGCCTTAAATCATTGGCCTGGACCTGAGGACTGATTGGTTCTCTAATGAATCTGACCGCCGCAGACACGGGGAGGAGGAGGGACATACAGGTTTGCCCATTTGCCCACCCGTGCCATTCTGCCGATGTATGTCGGCGGTCGGCAAGTGGTTAATTGGCCTGCATACAGAATGCATTATTTCTTTACATATCAGAAATAACAGCTCAGTACACCATCCATACATGTCAGTAAATGCCTGAGAACTTGAATGCGTGAAGAGCATTGCCTCATGGGACATGTAGTCCTGGGCAAGAGAGGGAAACAAGTGATTCTAAAGGCAGAAGTTTTTGTACCTTGCTATAGGGGAACTCTATACCATACTTTGCGGATTCCTATAGGGGAACTCTATACTATACTTTGCGGCTTCCTATAGGGGAACTCTATACTATACTTTGTGGCTTCCTATAGGGGAACTCTATACTATACTTTGCGGATTCCTATAGGAGAACTCTATACTATACTTTGCGTCTTCCTATAGGAGAACTCTATACTATACTTTGCAGCTTCCTATAGGGGAACTCTATACTATACTTTGCGGCTTCCTTTAGGGGAATTCTATACTATGCTTTGCGGCTTCCTATAGGGGAACTCTATACTACACTTTGCAGCTTCCTATATGGGAACTCTATACTTTGCGGCTTCCTATAGGGAAACTCTATATTATTACTTTGTGACTTCCTCTAGAAGCACTCTGAAGGCAGGAGAAGCCAGAAGTGTCGGGGGTCCAGAAAAGGAGAATTAGGGCTGCTCTGTGCAAAACCATTACACAGAGCAGGTAAGAATGACAAGTTTGTTTTAATAAATAAATCCAACATTTACAATGACTTTAAGGGCTCTGTGCAGGGAAGATCAGCATCTGAACCCAGAGAAGGTGGAGGCTGATAGACTGGAGGTAATAGAAGGCATTACTATTATATAAAGTAAAAGTTTACTAGTATTGTGCATTATATTTAAAATTATTATATCCATGAAAAAAAAGTCTCAGCTTTCAGTACTACTTTAACCCCTTCAGAGCCACACTATAGCCGAATGATGGCTACAGCATGGATCTACTTTGCCGGGAGGCTGTCAATAGACATCCTCCCCTTTGCACACTCCCCGCGTGCTCCCCCTGCAGGGCCCGTGCTGTGATCACCAAGTCAATGAGACTCGGGTGATCACAGATCGGAGTGAGGGGTCATACCCAACCCCTTACCATGTGATCAGCTGTCAGCCAATGACAGCTGATCCCGTGATGTAAACAGCAGATCAGTAATCATTTTTTTTCTTCTTACGCTAACAGCGCGAGGAGAAAATAAAGCCGATCACCGGCTTCTGTTGAAAGGACATCGGTTCCGAAGATGAAGAGGCAAAGCCACCTCATCTGTGCCCACCAGTGCTGCCTGCCAGTGCCCACAGTGCCACAAATCATTGCCCACAGTCCCACAAATCAGTGCCTACCAGTACATAACAGTGCCAGCAATCACTGCCACCTATCAGTGCCCACGAGCGCCACCTATCAATGCCCACCAGTGGTGCCAATCAGTGCCTCATCAGTGTCACCTAGCAGTGCCGATCAGTGCCCATCACTGCCACCCATCAGTACCACCTATCAGTGCCGCCCATCAGTGCCACCTCTCAGTGCCCAACAATGCCACCTATCAGTGCCCACCAGTGCCACCTCATCAGTGCCCACCCGTGCAGCCTATTAGTGCCCATCAGTGCCCATCAATGCAGCCTATCAGTGCCCATCAGTGGAGCCTCATCAGCGTACATCAATGAAGGAGAAAAATGACCTGTTTGCAAAATGTATTAACAAAATATAAAACGGTTTTGTATTTTTTTTTCATTCGGTCTTTTTTATTATTTTTTTAACAAAAAATAAAAAACACAGAGGTGATCAAATACCACCAAAAGAAAGCTCTATTTGTGGGAATTATAAAAATGTCATTTGGGTACAGTGTTGTAGGACAGCGCAATTGTCGTTCAAAGAGTGACAGCGATAAAAGCTGAAAATTGGTCTGGGCAGGAGGGGGGTTTAGGTGCCCAGGAAGCAAGTGGTTAATATATGCTTTTTCCCCCTCTAACCTCCATATATCTTCATGTGTGACTCCCAGGTAAAATCCCCATATATCCTATTACTTTCATTATTTCACAATGAATCCCTTATAGTAGTGATTATCTGCTGTTATTGTACTATAAAGTACTATTTTCTTTAACACCATCATAACAGATGATTAAAAAAATCATGCTGCTGCTACTAAATGTCCTATGCTGGCCATACATGTATTAATTTTTTTAGACAAGAATATTCGCACAAATATTTGTATGAAAATTATTTGTACATTCGATGAATGGATGAGTGTAGTTCGAAGATTCCACTTGCCTTTAACATTCAATTTTAAAATGAATGTAACCTCTAAAAAAAAACAACACATACACTAGTTGAAAATATGTTCGATCAAGAAAAGTTTTCTGTTCTGCTCCTTCAAATTTTCCTGTCACTGTGGTCGGAAATGAGCGTCGATTTGACCCCACTAATGGTTAGAAAATTGGATGAATGTTTTTTTGAAAGAGGAATGAGTTTGTGTACAGCCAGCATAAGTGACATCAGGTGCAGGGAGCTTGTACCCACCTACCTGTCTATGACAAGGGAGTCTGTCATCCACCATATTATATTACATTCCTGTCTGATCATCTGCAAAACAGCGTTTTATGTCTTTTTTACATTTTAATAATGTTGATCTCTGATTCTGATATGTAGCAGATTTACCCTCTAATAATACATCTATCTGTCTGTTATTCTCAGAGTGGATGAAATATCTAACTATAGATTTGGATATTTATATTTACCGCTGCATATAGATATTTAGGAATATTAACTAAATTATACACCAACCTTTTTTTGAGGTTTTTATCCAATTAGTCGATTAATTGAAACAAAAATTAGCCAACTAATCAACTCTGAAAATAATCATTAGTTGCCGCCCTACAGGAGAATCCATTTACTAGTTACCTTGAGGGTGGAATTGTAAGATCCTCAAAGACAAAGCTGCCTTGTGTGGTTTAGGGGAACCAATCTGCTCATGTCTAGTAATAATCTTTTTATTTCTATTTTAGTAGATGGACAGGAGATGAGGAAAACCTCAGAGGATTGTCTCACTTTGTCTCCAGACTGTAAAGTAGAAGATGAGGACATCACACAGTATAGTCCAGGAGAAAACCCGACTACCTCAAATGTCTATCCGGCACCACACAGTGTAGATGGACCATCGTATTCCTCTTATCCTGAGGAACCTCAGACTGTGAGGGACGGTGCCGTCCTTCTAACAGAGAAGAGGTTTTCCTGTCCTGAGTGCGGGAAATGTTTTACAGCGAGGTCCAGTCTTTACACACATCAGAGATCTCACACAGGGGAGAAGCCGCATTCATGTCCTGAGTGCGGAAAATGTTTTCATTCTAAATCTCATCTTAATGTTCATAAAAGATCTCACACGGGGGAGAAGCCGTATTCCTGTCCTGAATGTGGGAAATGTTTTATCCAAAAATCAGACCTTGTCACACATCAGCGATCTCACACTGGGGAAAAACCGTATTCCTGTCCTGAGTGCGGGAAATGTTTTTCAGTGAAGTACAATCTTTTCACCCATCAGAGATCTCACACGGGGGAAAAGCCATATTCCTGTCCTGAGTGTGGGAAATGTTTTACAGTGAAGTCCCATCTTTTCATCCATCAGAGATCTCATACGGGGGAGAAGCCGTATTCCTGTCCTGAGTGTGGGAAATGTTTTTCAGTGAAGTCCCATCTTTTCATCCATCAGAGATCTCACACGGGGGAAAAGCCGTATTCCTGCCCTGAGTGTGGGAAATGTTTTTCAGTGAAGTCATATCTTTACACACATCAGAGATCTCACATTGGGGAGAAGCCGTATTCCTGTCCTGAGTGTGGGAAATGTTTTTCAGTGAAGTCCCATCTTTTCATCCATCAGAGATCTCACACGGGGGAGAAGCCGTATTCCTGTCCTGAGTGTGGGAAATGTTTTTCAGTGAAGTCCCATCTTTTCATCCATCAGAGATCTCACACGGGGGAGAAGCCATATTCCTGTCCTGAGTGTGGGAAATGTTTTTCAGTGAAGTCCAATCTTTACATACATAAGAGATCTCACACGGGGGAGAAGCCGTATTCCTGTCCTGAGTGTGAGAAATGTTTTTCAGTGAAGTCCCATCTTTTCAACCATCAGAGATCTCATACGGGGGAGAAGCTGTATTCCTGTCCTGAGTGCGGGAAATGTTTTTCACGGAAGTCCCATCTTTACAGACATCAGAGATCTCACACTGGTGAGAAGCCGCATTCCTGTCCTGAGTGCGGGAAATGTTTTTCAGTAAAATCCACTCTTTACAAACATCAGAGATCTCACACGGGGGAGAAGCTGCTTTCCTGTCCTGAGTGAGGGAATTGTTCCTCACTGAAGTCTTGTCTTCCTGTACATCAGCCTTTGAGTGCGGGAAATGTCATCTATAGGAATGTTGCTGGACATCACAGCTCTCATGTGGGGAAGAAGCACACCCTGATATACACCTCAGATATACTCCATAGCTGATCTTCATCATGTAAGAAACAGTTCCAGGGGTGTGGACATTTTTTTGAAAAAAAAACTTGTCCAAGAGACTAAATCGGGGTCCCAATCTCCTTGTTCCTTAGGACAATCTCCTTGTTTCTCATGACAATCTCCTTGTTCCTTATGACAATCTTCTTATCGCTTATGACAATCTCCTTGTTCCTCATCTACCAGAGAGCTCAGCAGCGGTGTGGAAGTTCATTGAAAACTACAAGCCGACATTAGCAAAGCACAGAACTCTAAGAATGAATGACACGGCCACACTCTTTTCGTAAAGTGACAGCCGGTACGGGGAACTTTTTGCCGCACTGCTGTCACACAGAGGGCTCGGATCGCTGAGCCGCTACAGGAACATGTAACATTGTTCCCGAAGGTGAACATTTCCTTTAACCCCTTCACTGCCATAGCTGGTTTTGCCCACATGTTTAACCACTTCAATACCGGACACTTTCACCCCCTTCTGCCAATGCCAATTTTCAGCTTTCAGCGCTGTCACACTTTGAATGACAATGTAACACTGTACCCATATGACATTTTTTATCTTTTTTTTCCCCCACAAGTAGAGCTTTCTTTTGGTGGTACAGTGCCTTGAAAAAGTATTCACACCCCTTGAAATGTTCCACATTTTGTCATGTTACAACCAAAAATGTATTTTATTGGGATTTTATGTGAGACCAACACAAAGTGGCACATAATTTTGAAGTGGAAGGGAAATGATAAATGGTTTTAAACTTTTTTTACAAATATATATGTGAAAAGTGTGGGGGGGCATTTGTATTCAGCCCCCTTTTTTTCGATATCCCTAACTAAAATCTAGTGGAACCAATTGCCTTCAGAAGTCACCTAATTAGTTAATAGAATCAGTGGCGTCTCCAGCTTTCATATTTAGCGGGGCACATGGGGGGACAGGGACAAAAGTAGGGGGGCAACTATAAAATGCAATTATATATATATATATATATATACACTACCGTTCAAAAGTTTGGGGTCACCCAAACAATTTTGTGTTTTCCATGAAAAGTCACACTTATTCACCACCATACATTGTGAAATGAATACAAAATAGAGTCAAGACATTGACAAGGTTAGAAATAATGATTTGTATTTGAAATAACATTGTTTTTACATCAAACTTTGCTTTCATCAAAGAATCCTCCTTTTGCAGCAATTACAGCATTGCACACCTTTGGCATTCTAGCTGTTAATTTATTGAGGTAAGCTGGAGAAATTGCACCCCACGCTTCTAGAAGCAGCTCCCACAAGTTGGATTGGTTGGATGGGCACTTCTGGCGTACCATACGGTCAAGCTGCTCCCACAACAGCTCAATGGGGTTCAGATCTGGTGACTGTGCTGGCCACTCCATTACCGATAGAATACCAGCTGCCTGCTTCTGCTGTAAATAGTTCTTGCACAATTTGGAGGTGTGTTTAGGGTCATTGTCCTGTTGTAGGATGAAATTGGCTTCAATCAAGCGCTGTCCACTGGGTATGGCATGGCGTTGCAAAATGGAGTGATAGCCTTCCTTATTCAGAATCCCTTTTACCCTGTACAAAGCTCCCACCTTACCAGCACCAAAGCAACCCCAGACCATCACATTACCTCCACCATGCTTAACAGATGGCGTCAGGCATTCTTCCAGCATCTTTTCATTTGTTCTGCGTCTCACAAACGTTCTTCTTTGTGATCCAAACACCTCAAACTTGGATTCATCCATCCACAACACTTTTTTCCAGTCTTCCTCTGTCCAATGTCTGTGTTCTTTTGCCCATCTTAATCTTTTTCTTTTATTGGCCAGTCTCAGATATGGCTTTTTCTTTGCCACTCTGCCCTGAAGCCCAAAATCCCGCAGCCGCCTCTTCACTGTAGATGTTGACACTAGTGTTTTGCGGGTACTATTTAATGAAGATGCCAGTTGGGGACCTGTGAGGCGTCTGTTTCTCAAACTAGAGACTCTAATGTGCTTATCTTCTTGCTTAGTTGTGCAACGCGGCCTCCCACTTCTTTTTCTACTCTGGTTAGAGCCTGTTTGTGCTGTCCTCTGAATGGAGTAGTACACACCGTTGTAGGAAATCTTCAATTTCTTTGCAATTTCTCGCATGGAATAGCCTTCATTTCTAAGAACAAGAATAGACTGTCAAGTTTCAGATGAAAGTTCTCTTTTTCTGGCCATTTTGAGCGTTTAATTGACCCCACAAATGTGATGCTCCAGAAACTCAATCTGCTCACAGGAAGGTCAGTTTTGTAGCTTCTGGAAGGAGCTAGACTGTTTTTAGATGTGTGAACATGATTGCACAAGGGTTTGCTAATCATCAATTAGCCTTCTGAGCCAATGAGCAAACACATTGTACCATTAGAACACTGGAGTGATAGTTGCTGGAAATGGGCCTCTATACACCTATGTAGATATTGCACCAAAAACTAGACATTTGCAGTTAGAATAGTCATTTACCACATTAGCAATGTATAGAGTATATTTGTTTAAAGTTAGGACTAGTTTAAAGTTAGCTTCATTTAAAAGTACAGTGCTTTTCCTTCAAAAATAAGGACATTTCAATGTGACCCCAAACTTTTGAACGGTAGTGTATATATATATATATATATATATATATATATATATATATATATCTCCTGGGGCCCTTTACTATGACCCCACAATGGCCCTTTTACATGTTCTGCAGTGAGTTCCCTTCCTACTGTATTGGGGCCCACCATTGTGGCAGAAAACAAGAGATATATGTCACCAGCATACCAAGAAAATATAAGGATCCAAAGCAGTGGGAGAACTATCAGGGTTGCAAAGGTTGTCTTGCCACCGGGCCCTGGTGTTCTGCCACTGTGGGGTTCCCCAGCCTCCTCTGGCTGTCCTGCCCCTGGTATTGCTTAACTGAGAGTCCTGGTGGAGTCTTTCCTGCAACTCGCTCTTCTCCCTGCCAATGAGGATGCAGGGGAAGGAGCAGATCGGGCAGCCGTGGTTGTGTGAGAGCTCGCATTATGCAGTGTCAGTGAGCAGAGGGAGGGGGGAGGAATCACCCGCAGGAGCTGACTGGGGACTCCCTCTTAGACATTGATTTTTTGGGGGGGGCACATGGTGGGGCACAGCATAATGTTGGGAGGGGGGGTTGGGCCCCCCCCCTAGGGACACCATTGAATAGAATCCACCTGTGTGTAATTTAATCTCAGTATAAATACAGCTGTTCTGTGAAGCCCTTAGAGGTATCTTAGAAAACCTTAGTGAACAAACAGCATCATGAAGGCCAAGGAACACACCAGACAGGTCAGGGATAAAGTTGTGGAGAAGTTTAAAACAGGGTTAGGTTAAAATAAAATATCCCAAGCTTTGAACATCTCACAGAGCACTGTTTAATCCATCATCCGAAAATGGAGAGTATGGCACAGCTGTAAACCTACGCAGACATGGCCATCCACCTAAACTGACAGACTGGGCAAGGAGAGCATGTTGTCTTCCTGCTCGGGCACGGGTCAGCGGAGGTGACCAGTAAGGTAAAGGAACAGAACAATACTTGCCCACCGAGGTCTGGACTCTATTGTCCACAGGAGCTACAGTTTTTTTACAATGCGAACCATTCACCCAGTATTTGTAGTCCTTCAGCTTTACTGCAGTAGGGGACAGAAAAATGACTTGAAATGGTCCTTTCCACCTGGGAGATAAAGAGGTCCGCGGTGTGTGATTCTTGATATACACCCAATCTCCTGAACTTAGGCCGTGAGTCTTTTCACTTGTGTCCACAGGTTGCCCTGCTGTCAGGTCACCTGAGACCAGGTGACAGATGCACTCTGTAGGAGTCAGAAGTGCACCGCTAGGTAGTGGACCCTAGGACTGACTGCTGCAGATTGAACCCTGGGAGGTTTAGGAAGCAGGTCTACTGGACTAACCTTGTACTTAACATTATCCTCAGAGACCGAAACCGAGGTAGGGAGAGGACTTATTGAGGGCTAAAGGCTTAGGAATGGGTAAAGGCATAAGAAGACCATCAGGAGTCTGAGCAGGGTCCCCCAGACCCTTAAAGATGAGCTGAACATCCAGCACAAGATCATCAGACTGGGCAGAAGTCAGTGGATCCCTGAGACCAGGTTGGTTAGAAAGTGATGTGTCACAGAAGTCAAGCTGGATAGCTTCACTGGGCATAGGCTGAACTGGTGCAGAGGCAGACTGAACAGCATTGCCAGGTGCAACGACCACCAGAATCGCATCACAGGGCGTTCACAGGCAAAGGTAGATGACCATGCAAACTGGAGTGAATGATCGGCTCAAGTTCACAGGTGGGCTCCTCATCCAGAGTGCCACATGACCCAGAGAGTGCCTCAGCCCGATTATTGCAGGAGACATTCCAGAAATCGCTATATGCAGCGGGAAGAGCAGAAGATACTGGGATGGTGGAAACAGGAAGTTTCTCTTTTGGGGTAACCTTGAGTAGGCAGGAAGAGGAACCCCAAGCCAGGATCCTTCCAGCAGTCTAGTCAATGTGTGGAGAATGGAACCCTAACCAAGGAAGACCTAATATGATAGGAGATGAAGAGTAAGATAAGGAAGGATATCCACTCCTGGTGGAGTGTCCCTACCGACATCTTGACCTTTGGCCCCACAATAGAGTTCTGCGCCTAGCGCGTTCTTCAGTAGACAACTTGGTCCAGCCCAGCTGCATAGGTTCCTCAGCGTGCAGGGGGTGCTCCTCGGATCAAAGAGAAGGGACTGGGAGCTCAGGCTGCCTAAGGAACAGGGAGTGCTGGTGTCCAGGGCCCTCTCCTGAAAGCGAATATTGATCTGGTTACACAAGGTGATGACATTGTCCAGACCAGCAGGAAGGGATCTTCCTGCTAATTCATCCTTCACTCTATCAGAGAGGCCATGTAAAAAGGTTGCAACTAGGGCCTCATTCCAGCCCAATTCAGCTGTGAGGATACGGAACTGAAGAGCATACTGTCCCACACAAGCGGACTCTTGACAGAGACGTAAAAGAGTAGACACAACCCAGTTCCTCGAAGATATTCCGAAAAAGTTTCAAGAAATCAGACAGGCTAGAAACCACTGGATCATTCAGTTCCCACAGAGGGGCAGCCCAAGCTAGCGCCTCGCCAGACAGGAGGGATATAATATAGGCTACTTTTGCCCCAATCAGACAGAAAGTTTTGGGGCTTAATTTCAAAATTAATTGTGCACTTGCTAAGAAACCCCCTGCAAGCCTTGGAGTCCCCAGAGAAACGGGCCGGAGCTGGCAGTTGTAATGAATGTGTGGGTGCGATAGGTGCAGCAGCAGATAGCGGTTGAGGTTGTTGAACCGAGGGTCGTAATGAGGCCTGAACCTGTTCAAAACGGGATGCCAAATCCTGAGAGAATCGCATCACCTGGGTCTCAAGTCTGCAAACAAAGCCCTGCAACCGATCATCTGCGGGTAGCGGCATATCAGCCGGGTCCATGGCTGATCAAACTGTCAGGTCACCTGAGACCAGGTGACAGATGCACTCTGTAGGAGTCGGAAGTGCACCGCTAGGTAGTGGACCCTAGGACTTATTTCTATGGATTGAACCCTGGGAGGTTCTGGAAGCAGGTCTACTGGATCACTAACACAGATCCCACTGGGAGCTAGAGCATAGATTCCCCAGGGTGCAGAGTCTAAGAGCCAGCAGGTGTTCAACAGAGCCTCTAGTGGTGAGGATGGACTGAGCTGCAGTCTGGCTCCAGGTCGCGGCCCCCAGGGTCTCACAGCTCATGCTCATGATAGACTACAGGAGAAGAGGAAGGCAGCAGCAGGCTGGAACAACAAGGAAAGTAAGGGATAAGCCAAATGTCAGGGCGACTAGCAGACAAGGATAAACATAACACGCCAAAGGTCAGGGTCACAAGCAGACAGGGAAAGTCGAGAACAGGCCAAAGTCGGTAACTGGAATCAGACGTAGGAAACACAGCAAGTACACACGAAAGCTAACACACAATGGTTCATCAGCACTGCTGGCTTGCAGTGCACAGGTTAATATAGGGTTCCCTGATAGGGCCTGGGGTGGGGCCATGCTTAGAGGAGAGGTTATAAAACCAGCCAGGAGTGGCTGGCCTCTTAGTCTGAACACGAGGAGAAGGTAAGCTGACAGAGAACGATTACTGCATAACCATGACACCTGCTTTGGCTCTGGAAAAGGTATCAGAAAACACATTTGCCAATTTTTGCACATAGTCAATCATGGCAACTTGACCACTTAATAATGTCACAGTCTCCAGCTGTACAGGCTACATATGTACTCTTTTGGGTGGTCGCCCAAACAGTATATCAAAAGGTGACAGTCCATGTTTTTCTTTAGAAATGGTTCTAATGGTAGTTAATGCTATTGGGAGAACTTCTACCCATGTTTGTTCCATTAGCTGTCAACTTTGCCAAAAATCTCTTTAAGCACTTGCCGACCGCCTCACGCATATATACATGAGCAGAATGGCACGGGCAGGCAAAATCACGTACCTCTGATCGGACCCCCCCCCTCGGTGCCGTCGGCTTTTGGCTGGGAGCGTTAAGAGGCGAGGGGGAGGCCCCCCCTCGCGATCGCTCCCAGCCAATGAGAAACATCCCCTGCCTGTGTATAGTACACACAGGCAGAGGATGTGATGTCATCTCTCCTCCAGTTTCTGTTCCGGCGCCGAGGAGAGAAGACTTCACAGTGAGTGAACACACACACGGTAGAACATGCCAGGCATACATAACACCCCTGCTCCCCCCCGATCACCCCTCCCCCCCCTGTCACACTGACACCAAGCAGTGTTTTTTTTTGTTTTGTTTTTTTTTTCCTGATTACTGCATGGTGTCAGTTTGTGACAGTTACTGTGGTAGGGCAGTTAGTGTTAGCCCCCTGTAGGTCTAGGATACCCCCCTTAATAAAGTTTTAACCCCTTGATCACCCCCTGTCGCCAGTGTCACTAAGTGATCATTTTTCTGATCGCTGTATTAGTGTCGCTGGTGACGCTAGTTAGGGATGTAAATATTTAGGTTCGCCGTCAGCGTTTTATAGCGACAGGGACCCCCATATACTATCTAATAAATGTTTTAACCCCTTGATTGCCCCCTAGTTAACCCTTTCACCACTGATCACCTTATAACCGTTACGGTTGACGCTGGTTAGTTAGTTTATTTTTTATAGTGACAGGGCACCCGCCGTTTATTACCGAATAAAGGTTTAGCCCCCTGATCGCCCGGCGGTGATATGCGTCGCCCCAGGCAGCGTCAGATTAGCGCCAGTACCGCTAACACCCACGCACGCAGCATACGCCTCCCTTAGTGGTATAGTATCTGAACGCATCAATATCTGATCCGATCAGATCTATACTAGCGTCCCCAGCAGTTTAGGGTTCCCAAAAACGCAGTGTTAGCGGGATCAGCCCAGATACCTGCTAGAACCTGCATTTTGCCCCTCCGCCCAGCCCACCCAAGTGCAGTATCGATCGATCACTGTCACTTACAAAACACTAAATGCATAACTGCAGCGTTCGCAGAGTCAGGCCTGATCCCTGCGATCGCTAACAGTTTTCTTGGTAGCGTTTTCGTGAACTGGCAAGCACCAGCCCCAGGCAGCGTCAGATTAGCGCCAGTACCGTTAACACCCACGCACGCACCGTACACCTCCCTTAGTGGTATAGTATCTGAACGGATCAATATCTGATCCGATCAGATCTATACTGGCGTCCCCAGCAGTTTAGGGTTCCCAAAAACGCAGTGTTAGCGGGATCAGCCCAGATACCTGCTAGCACCTGCGTTTTGCCCCTCCGCCCGGCCCAGCCCAGTGCAGTATCGATCGATCACTGTCACTTACAAAACACTAAACGCATAACTGCAGCGTTCGCAGAGTCAGGCCTGATCCCTGCGATCGCTAACAGTTTTTTTGGTAGCTTTTGGTGAACTGGCAAGCACCAGTGGCCTAGTACACCCCGGTCGTAGTCAAACCAGCACTGCAGTAACACTTGGTGACGTGGCGAGTCCCATAAGTGCAGTTCAAGCTGGTGAGGTGGCAAGCACAAGTAGTGTCCCGCTGCCACCAAAAAGACAAACATAGACCCGTCGTGCCCATAATGCCCTTCCTGCTGCATTCGCCAATCCTAATTGGGAACCCACCACTTCTGCAGCGCCCGTACTTCCCCCATTCACATCCCCAACCAAATGCAGTCGGCTGCATGAGAGGCATTTTCTTTATGTCCTCCCGAGTACCCCTACCCAACGAACCCCCCCAAAAAAGATGTTGTGTCTGCAGCAAGCGCGGATATAGGCATGACACCCGCTATTATTGTCCCTCCTGTCCTGACAATCCTGGTCTTTGCATTGGTGAATGTTTTGAACGCTACCATTCACTAGTTGAGTATTAGCGTAGGGTACAGCATTGCACAGACTAGGCACACTTTCACAGGGTCTCCCAAGATGCCATTGCATTTTGAGAGACCCGAACCTGGAACCGGTTACAGTTATAAAAGTTACAGTTACAAAAAAAAAGTGTAAAAAAAAAAAAAACACAAACAAAAATATAAAATAAAAAAAAATAGTTGTCGTTTTATTGTTCTCTCTCTCTCTATTGTTCTGCTCTTTTTTTACTGTATTCTATTCTGCAATGTTTTATTGTTATTATGTTTTATCATGTTTGCTTTTCAGGTATGCAATTTTTTTATACTTTACCGTTTACTGTGCTTTATTGTTAACCATTTTTTTGTCTTCAGGTACGCCATTCACGACTTTGAGTGGTTATACCAGAATGATGCCTGCAGGTTTAGGTATCATCTTGGTATCATTCTTTTCAGCCAGCAGTCGGCTTTCATGTAAAAGCAATCCTAGTGGCTAATTAGCCTCTAGACTGCTTTTACAAGCAGTGGGAGAGAATGCCCCCCCCACCGTCTTCCGTGGTTTTCTCTGGCTCTCCTGTCTCAACAGGGAACCTGAGAATGCAGCCGGTGATTCAGCCAGCTGACCATAGAGCTGATCAGAGACCAGAGTGGCTCCAAACATCTCTATGGCCTAAGAAACCGGAAGCTACGAGCATTTTATGACTGAGATTTCGCCGGATGTAAACAGCGCCATTGGGAAATTGGGAAAGCATTTTATCACACCGATCTTGGTGTGGTCAGATGCTTTGAGGGCAGAGGAGAAATCTAGGGTCTAATAGACCCCAATTTTTTCAAAAAAGAGTACCTGTCATTACCTATTGCTATCATAGGGGATATTTACATTCCTTGAGATAACAATAAAAATGATTTAAAAAAAAAAAGAAGAAAGGAACAGTTTAAAAATGAGATAAAAAAGCAAAGGCGAACACAAGCGTCGGTCTGGCGTCAAATGTAAACAGCAATTACACCATGCATGTGAGGTATCACCGCGAAGGTCAGATCGAGGGCAGTAATTTTAGCAGTAGACCTCCTCTGTAAATCTAAAGTGGTAAGCTGTAAAGGCTTTTAAAAATGTATTTAGTCTGTCGCCACTGCACGTTTGTGCGCAATTTTAAAGCATGTCATGTTTAGTATCCATGTACTCGGCCTAAGATCATCTTTTTTATTTCATCAAACATTTGGGCAATATAGTGTGTTTTAGTGCATTAAAATTTACATAAGTGTGTTTTTCCCCCCAAAAATGCGTTTGAAAAATCGCTGTGCAAATACTGTGTGAAAAAAAAAATGAAACACCCACCATTTTAATCTGTAGGGCATTTGCTTTAAAAAAATATATAATGTGTGGGGGTTCAAAGTAATTTTCTTGCAAAAAAAAAAATAATTTTTTCATGTAATCAAAAAGTGTCAGAAAGGGCTTTGTCTTCAAGTGGTTAGAAGAGTGGGTGATGTGTGACATAAGCTTCTAAATGTTGTGCATAAAATGCCAGGACAGTTCAAAACCCCCCCAAATGACCCCATTTTGGAAAGTAGACACCCCAAGCTATTTTCTGAGAGGCATGTCGAGTCCATGGAATATTTTATATTGTGACACAAGTTGCGGGAAAGAGACAATTTTTTTTTTTTTTTGCACAAAGTTGTCACTAAATGATATATTGCTCAAACATGCCATGGGGATATGTGAAATTACACCCCAAAATACATTCTGTTGCTTCTCCTGAGTATGGGGATACCACATGTGTGGGACTTTTTGGGAGCCTAGCCGCGCACGGGACCCCGAAAACCAAGCACCGCCTTCAGGCTTTCTAAGGGCGTAAATTTTTGATTTCACTCTTCACTGCCTATCACAGTTTCGAAGGCCATGGAATGCCCAGGTGGCAAACCCCCCCCCTCCCCCCAACTGACCCCATTTTGGAAAGTAGACACCCCAAGCTATTTGCTGAGAGGTATAGTGAGTATTTTGCAGACCTCACTTTTTGTCACAAAGTTTTGAAAATTGAAAAAAGAAAAAAAAATTTTTTTCTTGTCTTTCTTCATTTTCAAAAACAAATGAGAGCTGCAAAATACTCACCCTGCCTCTCAGCAAATAGCTTGGGGTGTCTACTTTCCAAAATGGGGTCATTTGGGGGGGGGGGTTGTGCCACCTGGGCATTCCATGGCCTCCGAAACTGTGATAGGCAGTGAAGAGTGAAATAAAAAATTTACACCCTTAGAAATCCTGAAGGCGGTGATTGGTTTTTGGGGCCCCGTATGCGGCTAGGCTCCTAAAAAGTCCCACACATGTGGTACCCTTATACTCAGGAGAAGCAGCTAAATGTATTTTGGGGTGCAATTCCCCATATCCCCAAGGCCCGTGTGAGCAATATATCATTTAGTGACAACTTTGTGCAAAAAAAAAAAAATGTTGTCACTTTCCCGCAACTTGTGTCAAAATATTCCATGGACTCAACATGCCTCAAAGCAAATAGCTTGGGGTGTCTACTTTCCAAAATGGGGTCATTTGGGGGGTTTTATGCCATCTGGGCATTTTATGGCCTTCAAAACTGTGATAGGTAGTGAGGAGTAAAATCAAAAATTTACACCCTTAGAAATCCTGAAGGCGGTGATTGGTTTTCGGGGCCCCGTACGCGGCTAGGCTCCCAAAAAGTCCCACACATGTGGTATCCCCATACTCAGGAGAAGCATCTAAATGTATTTTGGGGTGCAATTCCACATATGCCCATGGCCTGTGTGAGCAATATATCATTTAGTGACAACTTTTTGTAATTTTTTTTTTTTTTTGTCATTATTCAATCACTCGGGACAAAAAAATGAATATTCAATGGGCTCAACATGCCTCTCAGCAATTTCCTTGGGGTGTCTACTTTCCAAAATGGGGTCATTTGTGGGGGTTTTGTACTGCCCTGCCGTTTTAGAACCTCAAGAAACGACATAGGCAGTCATAAATTAAAGGCTTTGTAAATTCCAGAAAATGTACCCTAGTTTGTAGGCGCTATAACCTTTGCGCAAACCAATAAATATACACTTATTGACATTTTTTTTTACCAAAGACATATGGCCGAATACATTTTGGCCTAAATGTATGACTAAAATTGAGTTTATTGGATTTTTTTTAGAACAAAAAGTAGAAAATATCATTTTTTTTCAAAATTTTCGGTCTTTTTCCGTGTATAGTGCAAAAAATAAAAACGGCAGAGGTGATCAAATACCATCAAAAGAAAGCTCTATTTGTGGGAAGAAAAGGACGCAAATTTCGTTTGGGTACAGCATTGCATGACCGCGCAATTAGCAGTTAAAGCGACGCAGTGCCAAATTGTAAAAAGTGCTCTGGTCAGGAAGGGGGTTAATCCTTCCGGGGCTGAAGTGGTTAAAGATTGATTACTGCGTTCCACCAAACCACTCACCTGCGGCCTATATGGGGTGTGTAAACGCTGTTTCAGTCCTAGAATGCTTACCACTTCTGCCATGAGTTTATTATAAAAGTGTATTCCTCTATCTGTGGATAATATTTCACCTATACCAAATTTAGGGATCATTTCTCTAGTGAGACATTTTACTACAGTTCTGGCATAATTTTCCACAAGGGGGCATATCTGAAAAGTCAATTTGCACAATTTGAAATGACTCTTCAGTATGTGGAACGTGCTTCATAGGGGTAGGTACTGGCTTCCCAATGTTAAGGGTTTGGCATGTAACACATTGATGAATCTTTTTAGCAGCATATGTCTGAAAACCTGGGGCCCACCATTGCCTGTTAATAATCTGACACATCCCTCCTGTTGAGACATGGCAAGGCTCATGACTCAAAGAAGGAAACAGAGTCGGAGGAGCAACCACTTTCCCCTTCACAGTCCACACTCATCACAAACAGCTCCTTTAGAGCACCGGGATGGTCTGTGAGGCGAGTTCCCCTGTAAGGCAGACAAAATGTGTAAATCAACAGGTAAATCAGTCAAAAACAAAATAGGCACGGCACTAGATGGCTATGCATAGATTGCTCCTTTAGCATATTTATCAGCCAAAGCATTACCCCTTGAGATACAATAATCAGAACAAGTATGAGCTTTGCATTTGATAACAGCAACATGCAAGGGCATTTGTACTACTGTTAACAATCTGATGATTAAATCCTTGTGTTGTATTGGTGTTCCTACTGCAGTTAGAAAACCTTGTTCCTCCCACAGCTGAGCAAAGCTATGCAGTATTCCAACTGCATAAGCAGAATCACTGTAGACATTTACAGTATCTCCCTGTGCCAATTTCAAAGCAACACTCAAAGCGGTTAGCTCAGCCGCCTGTGCAGATATGGATTTTGACAGAATTGAAGCATGCAGTACATTCACCACTGCACTAGCAGCTAACGTGATCCCATCATCCCTTCTAATCGATCCATCCACAAAGAGGTTAGCACGGGGGGGGGGGGGGGGGGGGGGCGCATCCCTGGTATGGGAACATCCTGCAAGTCAGGTCTAGGCTTGATCACTTTGTCAATAGCTGTAGTACAATCATGGTCAATGCAGTCATTAGTGTCATCAACTTAAGTGTCAGCTTCAGACAAAAAGGTAGCTGGATTTAGAGTCTGACACCGCTGGATACACAGAATTGAGGCTGACAGTAAAACTAGATGATAGTGAGTCACTCTTTGTACGGAGAAATGTTTAGTGTATGCGTTGTTAAGCATTGCTTCTAGATCATGCGGACTCATCAGGTTTAAGGTGTTCCCTTAGGCCTGATTCACACCTATGCATTTTTAGTGCTTTTTGCATTTTGCAGATTTGCACTACAGTCCACTTAACATGGTTTCCTATGGAACGCGTTCTGTAGTGCAAATCTGCGAAATGCAAAAAGCACTAAAAATGCATAGGTGTGAAACAGGCCTAACACAATGTCAGCTGTTTTCTCTACTAACAGGGCCGCAGCTGCCACTGATCTTAAACAGGCGGGAAGTCCTCTGGCTACACTATCCAGTGGGTAACTGTAGTAGCCTACCGGTCTGTGTCTGTCATAAAACTGCTGTTAGTACTCCGTTAGCATGACCGTTAACTTCTGCACAAAATAGGTAGTAGGGTTTACTATAGTCAGGTAACCCGAGATTCGGAGCTGTCAGTAAAGATGCTTTGATTTCTTTGAAAGCATTCTTCACTGCTGGGGTTAATTCGTCCTCTGTAAACTTGAAACTACCCTTGGCATGTCCCTTTAATAATTCCTGTGAAGGACCTATAATAGTGGAGGATTGAGTATCCTTCATCCAGTGATTTTTTTTTTTAATCACAGGGCAGGGCCTCTCCGCACTTATTGGCACTGATAGGTGCACTGATAGGCAGCACTAATAGGTGGCACTGAATGGCACTGACAGGCATCAGCACTGATGGACACTGATAGAGGAGAGGGGGAGTTTCACATTGAGCAGATCATAAGGCTTGCCAGAGCCCCTCAGTGTGTGAAACTGTCAGTTAATGTAACTTAATTGAGGGAGAGAGATCAGCTGTCACAACTCCGCGGTGATGTTGGGGGTGGGCAGAGCCACAGGACTGAGCAGCTATGAAACACCAGCCAATTATTGGCTGTTTAAGAAAGGGGTGGAGCCATATAAATGTAGCGAGCCGCCCAGACCCCATTCCATTGGCTGGTGTTTGATAGCTGTTCGGTCCCGCCCACTCCCAACATCACCGCTGAGTTGTGACAACTGATCTCTCTCCCCGCATACAGTTACATTAGCCTGACAGTGTCACAGACTCAACGGCTCTTACAAGCCTCACCATCTGCTTAATGTAAAACTGTTTCACACATTCCTTGGGTGCAGCCTTTCACAGCATCCCAGCGGGCAGATATCAAAAGACAGCACGGTGATTAGGATGTGCGGCGGCCGGCAGGTACGCCTGACAACTTTTCACTGCAAGCTCCGGCCGGCTGCCGCCCCTCTTAAAGTGCCGTCTGGGACAATGGTCCCACTGGGTCCCATGGTTGGGCCGGCCCTGTCAGAGGGCCTCCACGATCCCCCTCTCATAGTCCAGGGCCTTTAGACACCTGCTGCCCTAGTCCAGGACCTGCAGACACCCCCTCTTCTAATCTGGGACCTCCCAATCTGGATGGGGGGTGGAAGGGCGATACTCTCTCAGTATCTCCCTTGTACCCCCCTATCCAGAGGCCTTTGCCACACCAACCAACATTTCCAAGTCCAGGGCCTCCTCTGCAAACTCCCCACCCCCCTAGTCCAGGGCTTCCTCTGCACCCCCCCACCCCAATCCAGGGCCTCCTCTGCACTCCCCTCCTAATCCAAGGCCTCCTCTACAGAGGGCAGAGAGTAGCTGGGTCTTTCACCGGCTGGAGTTACCCAGCCTGGAAGTGCTGTCATACCTTCCAAGGTTTAGAAGCCTTAAGAAGTCCTGGATGATTCTCACTCGGTGAGGAGCCATAGGATCACCCCTAAAGTTGCAGGAACACCCAAGGCAACACCCGGAGGGGAGACCTCATACCAGAATCAAACTGAAGCTGAGAGAAGGTCTTCAGATTGTCTGGATCACAGTGAGAAGGCCTTAGAGAATTCTCAGGAGAGAGACTGTTGCCTGTGAGCCCCATCTTCATAGAGGAACCATCCCAGACCTCCTGTTAGGGTTGTACCTTGGAGGATCCCCTGTGATAAAATCTTTGGCCACCTTTCTATACAGAAGAATTCTGTGTTACTCCGGATAATGGCTGTAAAATAATGTCCTCATTCATGTTATTTAGTTCTGGGAATCCCAAAGCTTTTCCCAATCCCTATCCCAGTTCTACAAACCAAAGACACCATCTGTCTGATTACTGTCTGAGGACCAAGGGAGAGATTCTGGTTGCGGGGAAATACTGTGTGCCTGGCTGCGGGGAAATACTGTGCACCTGGCTGAGGGAAATACTGTGCACCTGGCTGCGGGAAATACTGTGTGCTTGGCCGCAGGAAATACTGTGCACCTGGCTGTGGGAAATACTGTGCGCTTGGCTGCGGGAAATACTGTGTGCCCGGCTGTGAAAAATACTGCGTGAAATACTGTGCACCTGGCCATGGGAAATTCTGTGCGCCTGGCTGTGGGAAATACTGTGTGCCTGACTGTGGGAAATACTGTGCACCTGGCTGTGGGAAATACTGTGCACCTGGCTGTGGGAAATACTGTGCACCTGGCTGTGGGAAATCTGTGCGGCTGACTGTGGGAAATACTGTGTGCCTGTGTTTTGCTTGCGTCTATCTAGCAAGGTTACTTTGTGGTATACGCAAGGAAGCAGGGACTTCTGCAGTGTATAAATGTGCTTTTACTATACAAAGATGCTGTACATACAAAACTATTACAATATTAGGAATACAATACAAGACTGACAGATACCTTTAACAAGCAAAATGCCTAGCAAATGAACAGCCTATGGTCTATAACAGTACAAATACACTTAAGAGTTACTTAACTTTGGTTACTGTATGTTCGTGATCTCCATTGGCAACGATTCTCCTTGAGACCAGGCACCTTCTTGTATCTCGAGTGGCTTCCGATCTTAAAACATGATGCGCCCTTTCCCAGTCTCTTCTGCCTTTTTTATTTTTACAAGTTTGTTGACAAAAGTTAATGGTTACAAACTTGTTTCCATAACAACCGACTAACAGTCATTCTTTCAGTTTGAGAGCCCCACTTACCTGCTTACTGTAGCTATAGAGACAATAGCCTATTCAAACTGTCAATTGAATACAACAATGGTATCCACGTACCCATTGTATGCAACAGCATTGTTTGAACCTGACAGTAATCTGATCAACTACTACTATTGTCCCATGTAATGTTATGTCTGATCAATATAAAAAATCATATTTTACCAAACGCAATACAGCCTGGCTATGGGAAATACTGTGTAACCGTCTGCAGGGCTGAAACTTGAGAAGACCCGGGCAAAATACCAGCAGCTCCTAAGGGAGTAGCATTACATATATGTAAATGAAAAAAGACCAAACATTTTAAACACCCCCCCTTGATATTTTCTGCTTTTCTGCTATAAAACATGTCCAATAAAAAAAAATTTAATTTCTTCATCAATTTTGGCCAAAATGCATTCCGCTACATGTCTTTGGTAGAAGAAACCTGATAAGTGTATATTGATTGGTAAATGTGGAATGTTATAGAGTCTACAAACTATGGGATATATACTGGAATTTGTATTTATATTTTATATTCGTAATGGTGGTGATCAGTGACTTATCAGGGGACTGTGATAGATCGGTGGGCAATCTGACGCTGACTGGGGGGGTACACTAACTGACACTACCAGTGACACTAATACTGTGATCAGTTAGGGATGCACTGATGTTGATACCAAGCATTTACACGAGCATCGGTACTGGCGCAAATGCTCCTGATACCGAAACAGATACTTTGCGGTGCGATTTGCATCAATACAAAATGAATACGCGAAAATCACACTGCAAAGAATCGCATGCGATTTGAACAGGAATGCAGTCCGATTCTTCACCGAATCACAAGTGATTTGCCCCACCGCTCCTGTTTGTGTGTGTGTATAGAAAGGGAAAGTGCTATCTAGTGGGCAATTTAAAAAAATGTTAGAACTCACAGTACAAATCTGGCCACATGCAAAATAATCTACATAGGTGTCCCGGTCTGCCAATAATAGCAGATCAGGGCCACTGGAGGTGCTCACAGGGCTGAAGGAGATGTAGAGGCGGTCCACCCCCAAGCTGACATCACTTCCGCCCTATACCCGCGGGGTCCCGGAACTTCTCCTCCAGCAGCTCTGATTTGCTATCATCGGCGAACCGGGAAATCTATGTAGATTATTTTTCATGTGGCCAGATATATCCTGTGAGTTCTAACATTTTTCAAATTGCCCACTAGATGGCGCTTTTCTCTTTCTATATAAACTCACAGGAGCAGTGGAGAAAATCGCATACGACTTGCACCAATTTTTTTTTGTATTGACGCAAAAAATGTGTACTCGGTATCGGCAAGTACGTGATCAAAAATATCAGTACTTGTATTCACCAATAAAAAAACGGTATTGGGGTGCAAACCTATGATCAGTGATATTACTATACACTGTCACTGTACTAATGACACTGGCTGGGAAGGGGTTACCATCTAGGGGTGATGAAGGGGTTAACTGTGTGCATAGCAAATGTTAAAGTAGAACTATAGGCAAAACCCTTTTTCATTTTGGATAGAGCAAAGGAGGGTTATAACCCCTGTCAGATTTTTTCCCGCCATCTGTGTCCCATTGTGGAGATTTCCCTTCACTTCCTGTCCCATAGCCAAACAGGAAGTGAGAGGAAATCCCTGAAATGAAGGGAATTCATTGGGGACCCCCAGGTCACCAGAACTAGTATCCCCATTGGAGAGTTTACCCTCTATTACTTTTCTGGGGGGCAACCCAAAATTTAGGAATTTTTATTAAATTCAATGATAATGGTAAACCGGACAAATAGAGAGGGGGAATCTCCCCAATGGAGGCACAGACCACAATAAAAACTGACAGGGGCTCTAATCCCTCTCCCCTTTTTATAAAACAAAAAAAAAGTTTTGCCTTTAGTTATTCTTTCACCGCTTAAGGACCAAGCCTCTTTCTGAGATTTGGTGTTTACAAGTTTAAAAAGTTTTTTTGCTAGAAAATTACTTAGAACCCCCAAACATTATATTTTTTCCCCTAACACCCTAGAGAATATAATGGCTGTCGTTGCAATACTTTCTGTCACACTATTTGCGCAGCGGTCTTACAAGCGCACTTTTTTTGGAAAAATTCACTTTTTTTAATTAAAAAAATAAGACAACATTGCGCCCGCTCGTGGAATGGCGACAAACTTTTACCCTTAAAAATCTCCATAGGCGACCTCGCTGCCAGTGGAGGGCACTGGAGTGCGGCGGGTGGGCGCCCTCTCCCGCTGCCGATATAAAAGTGATCTTGCAGCGAATCCGCCGCAGAGACCACTTTTATCTTGAAGCGGACCGCCCGCTGAAGAGGATACTGGGGTTATGGTAGCTAGCTGCTGCCATAACAACAATATCCTCTTCAGTAGCGACGTAAAACGACGGAGGGCGGTCCGGAAGTGGTTAATGTGTGTAATGTGTGCTGATTATTACTACAAATCAATGTGTTCCTTTTCCATGCTTTGCAGGGAGAAGGAACAAAGATATCATTCCCTCTGTGCAGGGCCCTCTGGGCTGTGATTGGACACAGATGACCTGCTGTGTCTAATCACAGCAGGGGGTTGGCACTGGGATGTGTATGCACGTGTCCTGAATCCCTGAAGAGTCCAGCAATGTACAGGTACATCGCTGTGCGTGCATGGGCTGCCTGTTCGATGTACATTGCGGGTGGGCAGTCCAAAGGCAGTTAGGTCTCTCAGTTATTTAGAGGAACCATGTCTGATGAAGTAATTGTATGAGTGCGATCTGTTTTTTGTAGGAACCATGTCTGATGAAGTAATTGTATGAGTACGATCTCTTAGTTATTTGTAGGAATCATGCCTGATGAAGTCATTGTATGAGTAAGATTACTAAGTTATTGGTAAGAACCATGCCTGATGAAGAACTCATATGAGTACGATCTCTCAGTTATTTATAGGACCCATGCCTGATCAAGTAATTGTATGAGTACGATCTCTCAGTTATTTGTGGGAGCCATGCCTAATGAAGTCATTGTATGAGTACGATCTCTGTTATTTGTAGGAACCATGCCTTATGATGTAATTATGTAAGTACGATCTCTCAGTTATTTGTAGGAACCATGCCTGATGAAGTAACTGTATAAGTATTATCTCACTGTTATTCGTAGGGACCATGCCTGATGAAGGGGTCCATTTATGAAGAAAACTTGTTGAAAGAAAGTGACAAGCATTCATCCAGCCACAACAAATTCTTGTCATATTCACAGTGATTTCCTATGAAAGTCAGCTTCACCTAGTGACTGTAATGCGACATTTTTCCTGAAATTAGGAAGAATAGTGCAATGCTGCCTTATGGTCACTAGATGGAGCCAAAGATAATAGAAAATCACTGTATGTAGTAAAATTCAACCAACATTTGTCAAGGCTGGATGATAGCTTCTCACATTTGTCCAAAAAATCTTTAAAAAAAAAGACCTTTAAGCATATGTGAAAGCCTACACCAAAAAATTTACTCAGCCAATGAAAAGTAATGACTCCATTTTTATTTTTATACTGCTATCAATGGCCAACACGGTACAACACTTCATCCATGTCTTTGATGATCTCTGATCTCCTATAGAACTGTTTCTTACATGATGAAGATCAGCCATGGAGTATATCTGAGGTGTATATCAGCGTGTGCTTCTTCCCCACATGAGAGCTGTGATGTCCAGCAACATTCATATAGAAGACATTTCCCGCACTCAAGGCACTAATACACCTTGAGGATTGTGTGGGATCCCTGATGTACAGGAAGACAAGATTTCAGTGAGGAACAAGTCCCTCAGGACAAGAACGTGGCATCTCCCCTGTGTGAGATCTCTGATGTCTGGAAAGATTGGACCTATCTGAAAAACATTTCTCGCACACAGGACAAGAATATGGCTTCTCCCCCGTGTGAGATCTCTTATGTCTGTAAAAATTGGACTTATCTGAAAAACATTTTCCGCACTCAGGACAGGAATATGGCTTCTCCCCCGTGTGAGATCTCTGATGAGTGTAAAGATCAGACTTCCGTGAAAAATCTTTTCCACACTCCGGACAGGAATATGGCTTCTCCCTCATATGAGATCTCTGATGTGTGTAAAGACTGGAATTACGTGAAAAACATTTCCCACACACAGGACAGGAATATGGCTTCTGTCCCGTGTGAGATCTCTGATGTATAATAAGATTGGATTTATCTAAAAAACATTTCCCGCACTCAGAACAGGAAAGTGGCTTCTCCCCCGTGTGCAATCTCTGATGTGTGTAAAGACTGGACTTTCGTGAAACACATTTTCCACACTCAGGACAGGAATATGGCTTCTCCCCGCTATGAGATCTCTGATGTGTGTAAAGATTGTACATCTGTGAAAAACATTTCCCGCACTCAGAACAGGAAAGTGACTTCTCCCCAGTGTGAGATTTCTGATGTCTGTAAAAATGTGAAATATTTGAAAAGCATTTTCCGCACTCAGGACAGGAATACGGCTTCTCCCCTGTGTGAGATCTTTTATGCACATTAAGACCAGATTTAAAGTTGAAACATTTCCCGCACTCAGGACAGGAAAACCTCTCATCTGTTGGAAGGGCAGCACTGTCCCTCACAGTTTGAGGTTCCTCAGGATAAGAGGAATATGATGGTCCATCTACACTGTGTGGTGCCGGATGGACATTTGAGGTAGTCGGGTTTTCTCCTGGACTATACTGTGTGATGTCCTCATCTTCTACTTTACAGTCTGGAGACAAAGTGAGACAATCCTCTGAGGTTTTCCTCATCTCCCGTCCATCTACTAAAATAGAAATAAAAAGGTTATTACTAGACATATGCAGATTGGTTCCCCTAAACCAGGACTCCGCCCACATCAGGCAGCTTTGTCTCTGAGGATCTTACAATTCCCCCCTCAAGGTAACTAGAAAATGGGTCCTCTGATCTCCTACCAGTTAATTTCTTTATTCATGGACCTTAGTCAGAGAGTGAGGAAACAACGAGAACTGTCTTTTATAGGAGTGACAGTGATGAGGGGATTATAGGACGAGTGTCCCCACCCCCTCTATCACTCATTGCCATCTTCCCAACACAAGAAGTACCGCACTTCCTTATTTAGTCCATGATTTAGTCATGAATAACAGTGGGGCTGAGCCCCACCAGAGATCATAGTGAGGATGGGGGGGGAATAGAGTTGGGTGAACAGTTCTGTTCGGCGAACACCCAAATTTGCACGGCATTTGGCGAGTGTTCGTTCTGCCCAATGCCCTGCAATGCACTGCGTTCTGTACAGTGCATTATAAGCCCTTATTGGGCAAAGCTTTACCCAATCAGGGTGCAGTAAATAGCTGGTTGTTAAGAAGCAGGGCCAGGATGCCAGCCACTGCATCCTTAACAACCGATGAGTCATCAGCTGTCAATGGGCTTCCCCACTGACAGCTGAATAGAAAAAAAATTGCTGGTGAAAAAAGATGGCGTGGGTTCCCCCAAAACCTATACCAGACCCTTAGCCAAGTATACAACCTGGCAGGTCAAGAACAAGGGAGGAACAAATGAGCGCTCCCCCCTCCTGAATCATACCAGCCCACATGCCCTCAACATGTGCATGCTAGGTCGGTGATGTCACAAGGGGGCGGTGCCACCAGATAAAATTGTCATGTGGCCCCCACCCTTACCTATATAAGAAATGTCAAACGACAAGCCAGGCATTTGGCGGTTTGCCTTAGTTGGAGACGGATCTTTTTTTTTTCTTTTTCGGGTCCAGCGACGTGATTGACGATGGATCTATATCAGGGGACATTGTTTTTTTTATTCTTAATAAAGGAATTGTTAAAAACTGCCTCATGTTTTTATTTATTTGTACACTTTTTGGGTGAATTGGTAGGGGTGCCATTTACCCCATACTCATTCACATAAGGTGGGGGCTGGGATCTGGACCACTCTGAATATAGAATAAAATTTCCACTCACCTGCTCTCATTTAGCGAGTGGAAAAAGCTTAAAGGGGTTTTAAACCCTCACGGTTTTTCACCCTAATGCATTCTATGCATTAAGGTGAAAAACCTTCTGTCACTCAGCAGCTCCCCAGTGCCCCCTTTATACTGACCTGAGCCCTGTGTTTCCCATGATGGTGTGAGCTCAGCCATTGGCTCCCGCTGCTGTCGATCAAATCCAATAACACAGGCGTCGGGGGGGCGGAGCCGAGTCCTGCTGTTTGTGTCAACAGACGCAGCAGCAGGACTCGGGAGCACGCTCGCACAGGTGTCCTGAAGGAGAGCGCTTCTCCGACGGGACGCTCGAGAAGAAAATGAGCCACGAGCACCGCTGAGGGACCCCAGAAGAGGAGGATCTGGGCCACTCTGTGCATAACCAACTGCACAGCAGAGGTAAGTATGACATGTTTGTTTTTAAAAAAATAAAAAAACTGAACCTTTACAACCCCTTTAAGGGAGAGTGTGGGGCTGACTCGGAGGGGGGGAGGCGAGCACCACTGGGATGAGAGCCGTTCTCCCAGTGATAGGCCAGGGAAAGTGAGAGGGGAGGAAGAAGAGACCCGTCCGGATCATCACACAGAGCGGAGATCGCTTGCTGTGACAGCTTTAATTTGAATTGCCGGCTGCTCGCAATCCCCGCTCTGTGTGATGATCCAACTGGCTCCACTCTTCCTGATCCCCTGCACTGGTCAGGCTATGCTGATGGGCACAGATGAGGCTGCATTTTTGGGCACTGGCGAGGCTGCATTGTTGGGCACTGGCGAGGCTGCATTGTTGGGCACTGGCGAGGCTGCATTGTTGGGCACTGGCGAGGCTGCATTGTTGGGCACTGGCGAGGCTGCATTGTTGGGCACTGGCGAGGCTGCATTGTTGGGCACTGGCGAGGCTGCATTGTTGGGCACTGGCGAGGCTGCATTGTTGGGCACTGGCGAGGCTGCATTGTTGGGCACTGGCGAGGCTGCATTGTTGGGCACTGGCGAGGCTGCATTGTTGGGCACTGGCGAGGCTGCATTGTTGGGCACTGGCGAGGCGGCATTGTTGGGCACTGGCGAGGCGGCATTGTTGGGCACTGGCGAGGCGGCATTGTTGGGCACTGGCGAGGCGGCATTGTTGGGCACTGGCGAGGCGGCATTGTTGGGCACTGGCGAGGCGGCATTGTTGGGCACTGGCGAGGCGGCATTGTTGGGCACTGGCGAGGCGGCATTGTTGGGCACTGGCGAGGCGGCATTGTTGGGCACTGGCGAGGCGGCATTGTTGGGCACTGGCGAGGCGGCATTGATGGGCGCAGGCGAGGCTGCATTGATGGGCGCAGGCGAGGCTGCATTGATGGGCGCAGGCGAGGCTGCATTGATGGGCACAGGCGAGGCTGCATTGATGGGCACAGGCGAGGCTGCATTGATGGGCACAGGCGAGGCTGCATTGATGGGCACAGGCGAGGCTGCATTGATGGGCCCAGGCGAGGCTGCATTGATGGGCCCAGGCGAGGCTGCATTGATGGGCACAGGCGAGGCTGCATTGATGGGCACAGGCGAGGCTGCATTGATGGGCACAGGCGAGGCTGCATTGATGGGCACAGGCGAGGCTGCATTGATGGGCACAGGCGAGGCTGCATTGATGGGCACAGGCGAGGCTGCATTGATGGGCACAGGCGAGGCTGCATTGATGGGCACAGGTGAGGCTGCATTGATTGGCACAGACGGGGCTGCATTGTTGGGCACTGGTGAGGCTGCATTGATGGGCCCAGGTGAGGCTGCATTGATGGGCACAGGTGAGGCTGTGCTGATGGACACTGATGAGGCTGCATTGATGGCCATTGATGGGTACTGGTGAGACTGCACTGATGATGCTGCACTGATGGGAACTGTGAGGCTGCATTGATGGGCACTGGAGAGGCTGCACAGATAGGCTGCATTGATAATGGTGCACTGATAGGCTGCACTGATGGGCACCGATAAAATTGTTGTTAATATTTATTTTTGTAACTTCTGCAAAAAACATTTCACAGTGTCATTTCATGGGATAATTTATGAGGATGTGTTTAAAGGCGGAGTTAAGGGCGGGACAGGGTGGGGCAACTGATGGCAAGTAACCCGTAATCAGTACTTGAGATTATGAGCCCCGACACAGAGTATACAGTGTAATGGTCAGGACTCATAATATTGGTAGTCAGCAATCAGTGGAAGCTTTAATGTTTACATGAGACAAGTTGCAGAGATCCCACATCGCTGCCTCCCATCTCCTGAGACTGCACTCAGTGACTTGGGTCTGAGACTATACAGACATATCCCTCCCCCCGGCACAGCCAGCAAATAACAGAGCAAGTAACCCTGGGAGAATTGTTCTGTCAGAGATCTTACTAGACCCGGGCATGGGGCAGAAGACCCAAAGCACATGCCCTAGGTGCCTAGGTCCAGCAACAACTATGATGAAATCAACATTTTGTTGCCAGCTGAATCCCAGAATCTCCATAAATCCAGTCTAGATACATAAATTGTGTCTACAACATAAGGAAGGAAGATTATCCGAAAGAAATACAGGAATACAGACCAGGGAACACAGCTCAGGAAAGTGACCAGGGGATTACAGGCTGATATCTCCCAGTCCTTGCCCTACTCTGGACCAATCAGTGAGCAGTATGGGTGGAGGAATGTATTTAGTGTTAATGACCCACCTGTGCTGATCTCTGTAGGAGTGTCCTCCTCTATAAATGTCCCCGTTATTCCATCCTCCTCCATAGACTGCTGATCATCCCTCACAAATGTCTCTTCTTTTTCTGCCTTAACATCATCTTTTATAGTGATTGAATCTCCACTCTAAATTAAGAAAATGAGAGAATACCATCTGTAAAATATAAGTTTTATTGTGATATCACATAAAAAATCCACACATTGTCTCCATGAGTCTGTGTTTTATATGCTCCGCCCCACTAACCTTGTAACAGTGAGGGATGGTGTGACCTTCCTGTGTGGAATCCCGGGAATACAGAGGATGAGGACATCTCTCTGGTGGGTTCCTGGTATTAGGTGTCTCCATCATATCCTTGTGTCCTTCTGAAAACTCCTCCATCACTCCATACTCCTCATCCTCCTCTATATACTCTTCTTTAATAACAATATTATAATCACAGATGTTTCCACTCTGAAAGATATAAAAAAAATGCATTGTAACAAACATGCTTTTGTAATAATTATCAGCAATTATGATTTATTCATATCTACCTGATGATGATGAGGAATGGTGTGACCTTCCTGTGTGGAATCCCGGGAATACAGAGGACGGGGACATCTCTCTGGAGGGTTTCTGGTTTTAGGTGATTCCATCAAATCCTTGTGTCCTTCTGAAAACTCCATCAATCCATACTCCTCATCCTCCTCTTCTTTAACATCAATATTATCTCCAAGGCTTCCACTCTGAATATTTAATAAAACAGCATTGTATACTTGTGTATAAATAACAACTGCCATGATTATTATGCATCTACCTGATGATGGTGAGGGATGGTGTGACCTTCCTGTGTGGAATCCCGGGAATACAGAGGATGGGGACATCTCTCTGGTGGGTTCCTGTAGCTGGATGACTCCACCATGGTGTCCTGGTACAGATCTTTGTGTTCTTTTGGAAACTCTGACTCCTCTATCACCCCGTCCTCATCATCCTCCTCTTTTATCTCTTCTTTAACTTCAACTTTAAAATCTCTCAGGTTTCCTCTCTGAATATATAATAAAAATGACTTGACTTGTAACAATGCAGATAATGTACAGATCCTAATGATACTATCAGTGATTGTTCCTCATCTACCTGATGATGGTGAGGGATGGTGTGACCTTCCTGTGTGGAATCCCGGGAATACAGAGGATGGGGACATCTCTCTGGTGGGTTCCCATTACTGGATCCATCTGTAGGAAACACACACACTGACTGAATACATTGTTTCTATGTGTTTATCAGATGATGGGGGATCTAGGTGGAGCCTCCGTACTGCTCTCTCCTTTACAATAAAGTCTCCTCTTACCCGGTGATGTGAGGGGCGGCTGATTGTCCATCATGACGTCCTTGTAGAGATCCTTGTGTCCTTCTAAATACTCCCACTCCTCCATGGAGAAATAGACAGTGACATCCTGACACCTTATAGGAACCTGACACACACAATGATACAGTCACCATCCAGACACATCCCTTGTCTGTTACTGGATAATGTCCCAGAATTCCCAGCACCGCTCACCTCTCCTCCATGATCTCTCTGGTGACTTCTAGAATCTTCTTTGTATTTCTCTATTCTATCAGGGAGGGAGGTGGAGGCAATGTGATGGTCATATGATCTCCAGACTTCACAGGAGGAAAACTCTAGATCTGAACACAAATAGTAAAATCAAATGATATTCACAGAATCCTCCTCACCTCATCATTCAGGTCTCCATTTTTTAAAGCCCCACTTCAGGGTGAGGTATTATTTTCTCCCACAGGACCTCCACACTCCGCAGGTTAAATGCTTGTTGCAGGTATTCTGACGTCATTTCATACAACGCAGGACCAACAGTCCCACTTTGTAAGTGAGGATGCCAAGGGTCCGCCCACATCCCAAGAGCATCAGAAAAAAAAAGCAGATGGAGGGACATTGGGAGGAGGAGCTGTGAGGTCAGTGTGATGTCATAGGACATATAGACTCTGGATGGAGGGACATTTGGATGGGGAGATTTGAGGGGTCCTCTATATGAAGCTACCGTGCAAACCAAATCATTGTTCCTGGGTGTGTCCTACCTCTCCTAAACTGAAGAGTGAACTTTGACCTTTACCATACAGAAATCTGTCAGGAATCTGTGAAAGTAAGCTCTCATGTGATCAGGTGACATGCGGAGGAACGGAGTGTAAATAGCAGACAATTTTCTCCAGAGCTCCTAATGGTGGGGATGGATTTTGCTGAGTGCTGGTGCCAAGTTTCCACCCCCCAGGATCACTGCAGGTGTGGAGAGAAGCTGTGTAAGAGGATATGGAGGAGAGATGAGGAGGAGATCCAGGAATCAGGATAAAGGTCAGGACAAGCAACAGACGAGCGCATCCAAGAGATGAAGCCGGGGTCACTACACAGAAAATCAATCCAAGGAAACAACAGGCAGGACGAGGAATAGCAAGAAGGAGCTCAGAGACAAATGAGAATATTGCTCAGCGAATGGGAGATTATCTCAGCATGACTTACATAATGAAGGAGATGAGGGGGAGGGGAGGAAGTCACTTATGGTGACCATAGATACATGGAAATTCAGCTGGTTCAGCAGGGATCGGTCACATTTCCATCCATGTGTGGTCACTGCCGGATAAAAGTCACTCGATCAGTGGCTGCAGCCAATAGCTTCATCACTGATCTGTGTATTCTGAGAGTGGAGGAGCGCCCCCCATTGTCAGAATACAATAGTACAGGGGATCAGGGTCAGTAGGGGGATGGGGATTCCCCCATCCCCCTACTGACGTAGCTGACGCCAGCACACCTCCGTCCTCTCCAGTCCCTCTCCCAGAAATGTGAGGTGACTCCTTGCGTTCCAAACAACCGGGGACACAATGGTACTTTATCTCTACATCCTGTTTGAACCAACTCGGCCATTGTAGGCAAGGGTTCCAGCCACTAAACTGGAAAAACCCTGAGAAAACTTCCCTGCAATCTAACTGTGAACTCGTTCTCACACCGCAGACGTGAGGGAAACAAATCCCGTTGTGAGCAGACAATACAAACAGCATTTGTATGAGCAAAGACAAGCACGGCAATACAGAAAATTCCCGGCAAACGGTCAAAATAAAGCAAGATGCCTATATCGCCGCCATACATGTAAATGGCAAAAGGAGGGGTAAGCACCCATTCAGGGTGAACTCTGTATACATTACTAGCGATACTATAAGGACTGCTTTGAACACTGTATTGATTGTTCCAAAAAAAACTCTCAGGTGCTACATCCCGCTTGCTATATTAATGAATGGAATCATGCGGAGGAATATTGTTAGTTAACTGGGAAACTTTGAATCCATTCTCATCTATATGTGAATACTGCCTGCCGTTTTCCAGTCTGTCGGTGCTTTGAACTCTAATTAGACATCAAAGAAATCCTGGACAGCCGCACTCCAAAAATATTTGCCTTTATTCAATAAAGTGTCATCCAAAATACAGGTCACAACAGAGTGGAACAAAGCTTACGCGTTTCGCACTACACAGAGTGCTTAGTCATAGCTTAGAACGCTAAACCTGTTTTTGTTTCAGAGGAATGAAGGAATGGGAACCATTAACCCCTACATGGCCTGCTGTCTATGAGACTCTGTATAGTATATAGCATAGATAAAAAAAGGCGAAAATACTGCGCTCCTAACAAAATAAACCTAAAAGTAAAAATAATAAATGTGGAGCAGCAACTAATATATGGAATACATACATATATCATCAAATGTGAAAAAAATAGCTGCGCTAAACAGTGAGACCACTAGTAATGAACCAGTGCTAAACAAGGTGAAAATAAATAAATGTGAAAATAATCCAAAAAAAAGACAATGCTTAAATATACGAAGATCTTAAATAATGTGATATTGATCAAAAGGTGAATTTGAAATGAATGAAAAACAAAGTCCAAAACATCCACTAAAATGATGTGATAAAAATGTGCAACAAATTTTGAATCATCCACTATGGTGATGTGATGTCTAAATGTGCAATCTTCCATCACCCTTAAGTGCTGATCACCGTGAGAAGTGCACGCTTACCAGAAGGCAAGCAAAGGACAGCTTTCGGCTAAACACCCAGCCAGGGTCTTACATAGTTACATACATAGTAGGTGAGGTTGAAAAAAGACACAAGTCCATCAAGTCCAACCTATGTGTGTGATTATGTGTCAGTATTACCTTACATATCCCTGTATGTTGCGGTCGTTCAGGTGCTTATCTAATAGTTTCTTGAAGCTATCAATGCTCCCCGCTGAGACCACCGCCTGTGGAAGGGAATTCCACATCCTTACCGCTCTTACAGTAAAGAACCCTCTACGTAGTTTAAGGTTAAACCTCTTTTCTTCTAATTGTAATGAGTGGCCCCGAGTCTTATTAAACTCTCTTCTGCGAAAAAGTTTTATCCCTATTGTGGGGTCACCAGTACAGTATTTGTAAATTGAAATCATATCCCCTCTCAAGCATCTCTTCTCCAGAGAGAATAAGTTCAACGCTCGCAACCTTTCCTCATAACTAAGATCCTCCAGACCCTTTATTAGCTTTGTTGCCCTTCTTTGTACTCGCTCCATTTCCAGTACATCCTTCCTGAGGACTGGTGCCCAGAACTGGACAGCATACTCCAGGTGCGGCCGGACCAGAGTCTTGTAGAGCGGGAGAATTATCATTTTATCTCTGGAGTTGATCCCCCTTTTAATACATGCCAATATTCTGTTTGCCTTATTAGCAGCAGCTTGGCGTTGCATGCCATTGCTGAGCCTATCATCTACTAGGACCCCCAGGTCCTTTTCCCTCCTAGATTCCCCCAGAGGTTCTCCCCCCAGTGTATAGATTGCATTCATATTTTTGCCACCCAAATGCATTATTTTACATTTTTCTACATTGAACCTCATTTGCCATGTAGTCGCCCACCCCATTAATTTGTTCAGGTCTTTTTGCAAGGTTTCCACATCCTGCGGAGAAGTTATTGCCCTGCTTAGCTTAGTACCCTCGGATGCAAGCCATCTGGTCCCGGTGATTTATTAATGTTAAGTTTCTCAAGTCTAATTTTAATTCCGTCCTCTGTTAACCATGTAGGTGCATCCTGTGTTGTGTCATGAGGATAAACACTACAGTTTTGGTTACTGAAGCCCCCCGATTCACTCGTAAAGACTGGGGAGAAGAATAAATTCAATACCTTTGCCATCTCCCCATCCTTTGTAACCAGATGTCCTTCCTCATTCTTTATGAGGCCAATATGGTCTGTCCTCCCTTTTTTACTGTTTACATACTTAAAGAATTTCTTGGGATTTTTTTTGCTCTCCTCCGCTATGTGTCTTTCATGTTCTATCTTAGCCGTCCTAATTGCACCCTTACATTTCTTATTGCATTCTTTATAAAGTCTGAATGCTGAGGATGATCCCTCAACCTTGTATTTTTTGAAGGCCTTCTCCTTTGCTTTTATATGCATTTTTACATTGTTCGCTCTTTTAAATTTATTACCCAATGGGATACATTGGTTAATGCTCTTATTTAATATGCTCTTAAAGCAAACCCATCTCTCCTCCGTATTCTTTGTTCCTAATATTTTATCCCAATTTATGCCTTTTAGGAAGGTTTGTAGTTTAGGGAAGTTGGCTCTATTTAAATTCAGTGTCTTTGTATTCCCTTTATGTTTCCTATTTGTGTGATTTATACTGAAACTAATTGACCTGTGATCGCTGTTACCTAAATTGCCCCGTATTTCCACATCTGTGATCAGGTCTGTATTGTTGGTAATCAGTAGATCCAGTATTGTTTTATTTCTAGTTGGTGCGTCTACCATCTGACCCATAAAATTGTCCTGCAAGACATTAAGGAACTGGCGAGCCTTAAATGAATGCGTGGTTCTCTCCACCCAGTCTATGTCTGGATAATTAAAATCCCCCATTATGATAACACTTCCCATCCTTGCTGCTAATCCAATTTGTGATAGGAGATCCGTCTCCACTTCCTCCCTCAGGTTAGGGGGCCTATAGCATACTCCCAGTATTATTTTCCCCTTAGCTTCATCCCTTTGGAGCTCTACCCATAAGGATTCCACCTCCTCTCTAGCTCCCTCAGTGATGTCATCTCTCACATTTGCTTGTACATTATTCTTGATATATAGGCATACCCCTCCCCCTTTTTTACCCTCTCTATCCTTGCGGTATAGGGTATACCCTTGAATGTTTGCCAGCCAATCATGAGAGCTGTTGAACCAGGTCTCTGAAATTCCCACAAAATCCAAATCCTCCTTGTACAACAGTATCTCTAGTTCACCCATCTTGTCTGCCATGCTCCTGGCATTGGTGAACATGCCACATAGTTTAGACCGGTCGCATATTGTCCTCGTATTGGGTGTTTCAAAATTGCAACTAGGACTTGCTACTATACTCACCTTGTGTTTTTGTGCTTTGGTTAACCTACCACTAATGCCCCCAAAACTACCCTCTGGAATATCTTCAGCGCTGGCTATCACTGTCTCTGGACCCTTCCCCCCATCGCCTAGTTTAAAAACCCCTCTAACTTTTTGGCCATCTTCATTCCCAGAAGATCTGCACCCTCCTCATTTAGGTGCAGTCCGTCCCTTCTATAGTACCGGTTACCGACTGAGAAGTCAGCCCAGTCCTCCAGGAACCCAAACCCCTCCTTACTACACCAGCTCTTCAGCCACTTGTTTACTTCCCTAATCTCCCTCTGCCTTTCTGGTGTGGCTCGATGTACCGGTAGTATTCCTGAGAATACTACCTTGGAGGTCCTTTTCCTTGTCCTAGGGGTCCGGGATAGGGCCGAAACAACTAATAGATTAATCGACAACTAATCGATTATGAAATTAATCGATTATGAAAATAGTAATCGATTAATCGGCCAGTAACCTAATGGGGTTAAAAAAGCTAAAATTAGCCCTATATAGTACAAAAAGAGCAAATAATCTCTACAATAAATATTACTTTCACTGTTGCACAGTAAAAAAAACTAAGGACTATTTTTTTTATTTTTTAACTCCATTATGTTACTAAATGTCTTAGGCCTGGTTCCCACCCATGTGTGTTTTTGGTGCTTTTTGCAGAAATGCACTACAGTTCATTTAACGTTCACATCTATGCTTTTTTCAGCTGCTGTGTATTTGGAAAGGGTCAAGGACCTTTTTTAATGCAAAACGGTGTTTTTGGTTCAATATACTTCAATGGAGAAGCTGCAGAAAAGCATATAATATTACAGTTCTGTTTAAAAAACTGCAAAACAGTCAAAAATTATTTTTTTTTCCTTTAAATAAAAAAATTTGATCTGAGTCTGATGATATTTACCAGATTCAACCTCTAATAGTATATAGAGTATATCTCTTCTGTCTGTTATTCTCAGAGAGGATTAAAGATTTTACTCCCTAACCATATACCGTATATACTCGAGTATAAGTCGAATTTTTCAGCACATTTTTTTGTGCTGAAAGTGCCCCCCTCGACTTATACTCGAGTCAAGCACTTTTCTGCAGCAAAAAATTTAATTTTCCGAACCGACTTTGGGGCCCCGTATCTCAGGGCCACTTGGTGCTAGGAACCCCAAATTTGGTGTGCAAACCCAGGGGAACTGGTACCACAATATATCCAAAGCTGAAGTTCCTAGCTCTAAGTGGCCCCGAGATACGGGGCCCCAAAATCGGTTCGGAAAATGTCATTCTCTGCTGCAGAAAAGTGCTTGACATTTTCTGAACCGACTTTGGGGCCCCATATCTCAGGGCTACTTGGTGCTAGGAACCCCAAATTTGGTGTGCAAACCCAGGGGAACTGGTACCATCACATATCCAAAGCTGGGGTTCCTAGCACCAAGTGGCCCTGAGATACGGGGCCCCAAATCCGGTTCAGAAAATGTCATTCTCTGCTGCAGAAAAGTGCTTGACATTTTCTGAACTGATTTTTGGGGCCCTGTATCTCGGGGCCACTTGGTGCTAGAAACCCCAGCTTTGGAAATTTTATGGTGCTAGTTCCACTGGGTTTGCACACCAAATTTGGGGTTCCTAGCACTAAGTGGCCCCGAGATACGGGGCCCCAAATTCGGTCAACTATGTCCATCTGCAGCAATGTCATTTCGGGACCCTTTGGGTTCAGAGACCCCAAATTTTGGCTGCAGCTAGGGGGCATCTAGGAACCCTTAACTACTGAGTTTGAATTTCCGGGGACCTATGGCTGCAAATGGACACAGTGATGTTGCAAATGGGCATTGTTGACCCTCTTTTCCACTTACAGTAGCTGTGCATTTCTCACCCTCGTCTTATACTCGGGTCAATAAGTTTTTCCCATTTTCTTTGTGGTAAATTAGGGTCTCGACTTATACTCGGAACGACTTATACTCGAGTATATACGGTAGTTGTTTATTTATATTTACCCCTGCATATAAAGATATTTAGGAATAAATTGCCTTTTTTTAAACTTTACATATTAACTAAATTATACACCACCCTTTTTTTTTAAGGTTATTAACCGATTAATCGAAACAATAATCAGCCAACTAATCAATTATGAAAATAATCGTTAGTTGCAGCCCTAGTCCAGGATATAGAAGTCGGAGGGCATCAAACCAGCCAGGACTCAGTTGTATACCAGATGTTACCCAGAAATAGAGAAAATGGAACTTCCCAATCTAATACTAAGAATATTTATTGTAAAAGATAAAAATATATTGCACTTACAAACGAAGGGATAAAAAACAGCATATAGACAGGCCGGCATGCGAACGCCCGTTCGCTCAGAAGGTCAAGCGCGATGACGTCAGCACGTCCAGCCCACCACAGTATACAGCATAGCAGGGTGATGTTATTTTGCAATGCTAAGCTTAAGCTACAAGATGGTCTGCAATAAGAGGTCCAATTGCAGGGCTTACTTATCCTAGGAGTAAGGATTAGGAGCCAACACACAATAATTCATTACCCACGTTCTCTCCACTGAATGGCTGCTATGTTTGATGGCAATTGATTAATGGCCCTTGTGGACACGGTTGCCAACAATAAATGGCTATTTAATTCTACTGGATGAGAACGGGTGACCTTTTTCAGCTTTTATGTGCCTATTGTTCATTCCCTATCTGGGGGGGGGGGGGGGGGGGCGGGATTTTGGATACGGAGTGTATGGAGGGCTATTTGAGCTCAGTGTTTTTAATGACATTCGTGTCAAATGTGTCACAGTTGTATTTTTAATTAATAAACTGGTATATCGTGAGAGCGTGGTCCACTATAGGGGGCTTTTTCCACACCGCCTCTGGTGAACTTTACGCCTGTGACATATGTTTCATCAATAAAGTCTTATATTCATTTGCAAATAGACTGTAGTTGACCCTCCTTTTTTATTTTACCTTTCTGGTGACATCCCTTTGTCCCAATATTCTAGTTTTGAGGATTCCCCCATCCCCCTCCAATGTGTGGATGGGGGAATCGGTTCAATTTTTTTCACTCATCCCGCTGGCTGAACGATAAAACTGAACCATGTATGGCCAGCTTTGGAAGCAAAATATATTAATCATCAACTGATCCCCCTGAAGGGGTTAATCTACATATATCCACACTATATATGTGTGTATCATCATCTGCTGGAGATAAAAGACATCACAGTGACTATGGAGGAAGAGGACGGACATGACGGGGGGGTTACTGGGTGTAAATAGAAAATAACATCTTATTACCTCCTCTGCTGCATCTTCCAGGAATGTCTATACTTCCTATGGAATGTCCTGTGTGTACCTGACATCACTTCCTGTCTTCCATAGAGACTTCCTGTCTGGGTAGAAGTGAGATCACCATCTTGTGGAGCTCAGAGGAACTGCAGCCCTGAGGAACATCTCGTAGTGTGAACACGGCCTTGTGCTGTGTGTGTATGTACTGTATATCCTTATAGACAGGGCCATCTTAAGAGCATTATAGGCCCCTGGGCAATACAGTGCACTGGGGCCCTGTCTACACAATCACGCACGAGAATAAAAATGCAAATTATCAATAAGGCTATATTTATTGGCACTTCCAGCAAAATCTGTGTTTAAACATTAACACATTGTTTGGACAATATAACTTTTGATGGGCACAGTGGCTGCGTTTGATGGGCACAGTGCCAGCTTTGATGGGCACAGTGGCTGTGTTTGATGGGCACAGTGCCAGCTTTGATGGGCACAGTGGCTGTGTTTGATGGGCACAGTGGCTGTGTTTGGGCACAGTGGCAGCTTTGATGGGCACAGTGGCTGTGTTTGATGGGCACAGTGGCTGTGTTTGATGGGCACAGTGGCTGTGTTTGATGGGCACAGTGGCAGCTTTGATGGGCACAGACAGTGGCTGTGTATTATGCACAACTTGAACTTACTTAAGTAGACAGTGTTAGACTAACTTGAGGCCGCCGGCCTGGTGCAGTACAGTGTGTCACTCACAGCAGCAAGGCAGCGCCAGCTATCAATCAGAGCTGTCTTTCCACTCTGCTCCCTCTCCACGCTGTCTGAAAAACATGGCAGAGGTGGGCGGAGCTTGTTCACTAGCCGCTAGAGGCGGCCATGGTGCGGGGTCATCTCCACTCCCACCAAGGGGGATAGAAATATATTACTGCTCGGGGGGGGGGGGGGGGGGGAGACATTTTGGCCCCTTTGATTTTGCAGTAAAATTGATGGCAGATTTAGTCATGTAGAACATCTGTTATATGGATACAAAGAACCCCAGCCGAGAGTAAAGGGTGGAAATGGCTCCTGATCCCCAGATTTGGGCAATTATGTCACCAATATAAATAGAATAAAACCCGCGCTATGTGTAACAACTCAAATACCTACAAAAATAACTTATACCGGACTGCTGCTGTAACAAAGGTAAGTATTCCCTTTATCAACTAGAAGAGCATTATGTGTCACAGCGCTGTCCTATTGTGTGTGCACATAAATCATCACAAATACACTAAAATATGTGGATACATTCATATATAAAGTGCTAGGGGCTCAAATAATATTCTCTGCAGATCTACTGCTTCCACTTTACACCTACTTCACTGATCTTATGGTGTTTATCAAGAAATTAAGTAAACTGATCCATGTGCAAATTCATATACAACATAAAGTGCTTTGTGCTCAAGATGCTGTTCCCTGCAGATCCATGGCTTCCACTTTACACCTACTTCATTCATCTTATATCTACTGCTATATTACATAAACGAAAAACCTGTGCAAATTCATGTAATCATACAATATTTTGTGCTCAATATAGTGTTTTGCATCTACTTAAAAAAAAATGATTTTGCTAAAAAAAAAAAAAAAAAATTCACAAATCAATAAAAATCACCACTAAGGGGGCGCCCTCACCATCACGTGTGTAAGAGGTGGAAGAAGGCGTGGCTACACTACAGCTGGCACAGTTTGGAGCACCGAGAACTTTACACCTTATCAACTTTTCATTGATTGGTGGATTTTTGGAGCAAAATAATTTAATTGAAGTAGATGCAAAGTGGAAGCAATGGACTTGCAGACAACACTATATTGAGCACAAAATATTGTATGATTACATGAATTTGCACAGATTTTTAGTTTATTTTAAATAGCAGCAAATAATATAAGATTAAAGAAGTAGGTGTAAAGTGGAAGCAGTGGATCTGCAGGGAAGATCATCTTGAGCACAAAGCACTTTATGTTGTATATGAATTTTCACATGGATCAGGTTATATAATTCATTGATAAACACAGTACAAAATCATAAATGCGTCCTCATCTCAGATGATCTCCTTTTATCTGTCACTTCCCCTTTAATCTCCACCCCCAACATCTGTCCATTACTGGATGACTTTGGTGGATCTCTGGCCTGAACATCAACATGTCCAAATCTCAGACATGACATATCACGGAGCCGCACACACTAGTCACACGTGTGAAAGATCACTTTGACTTGGAGTGATTCAGTCATGGAGGTGAATCTAACAACCAGTATAGACCAACTGTATGCAGCTAACCCCCTCCCCCCCCCTCCCCCGATATACAAGAAGATCTAAAACAATGGGGGCACAACTCCACCTGTCCTGGCTAGGCCGGGGTCATTCCATCAATATGACTTTCCTCACACGTGTACTATACTTCTTCTGCTCCCTACCCTTCCCTATCATTAAAGACCACCTACACCATTTTCAAGCCAACCTTACTGACGTCATCTGGGGTTCAAAAGGGCATTGAGTGGCTAAGAGGGTCCTATTTCGTACTAGTGATGAAGGCGGTCTTGGTCCGCCAAAACTATTATGGTTCTATCAAGCTGCTCAACTAGCCTAGATCTGAATCATATATTCCCAAGTTACTAAACCCGATTGGGTGGATATGGAATGACAGGCGGTACCCCAGTCCACTCTGGGCTACCTAATGTGATGTCCCTCTATTTTAGCTTCTTCTCTCTCTCATTCAGTAACCCTATAGGGTGGCCTTCTAGGTCACCCAGCGTTGGTCTCTGATATAGTCATCCATTAGCCCATTTGTTTCATAACCCTCAATTTCCTCCAGGCATGGACATCAAAGCTTATAAATGGTGGCTGAACAAAGGGTTGTGTAGGATTTGTCAGAGAGACTTTTGTATAAGTAGACTGGATGTGCTCCTGACAGAGAAGTTCAGATTTCTCCAAATCTCTCATTTTTTACACTCTTTATGGGTGACTAAACCCGAACCTCCTAGAAACACGGCCTACAAACAATGGTGTGGCCAGACCGTGGAGAAGAGGGGGGGAATGTCTGTGATCTACAAGTCACTATCCACTGATCCCCTCTACATGGTGGATAAAGATATATGAGACTTGGAGGAATGGCGTGGGGCCTTCTGGCGCTTCTACCGAGGCTTGTTAAACATTACCTCGGCGGAGGAAAGTCTTATGCCGCGTACACACGAGCGGACTTTACGGCAGACTTTGCCCGGCGGACTTTACGATGGACTTTCCGAATGAACGGACTTGCCTACACACAATCCATCAAAGTCCGGCGAATTCCTACGTGATGACGTACGACCGGACTAAAACAAGGAAGTTCATAGCCAGTAGCCAACAGCTGCCCTAGCGTGGCTTTTTGTCCGTCGAACTAGCATACAGACGAGCGGACTTTTCGACCGGACTCGAGTTCGACGGATAGATTTGAAACATGTTTCAAATCTAAGTCCGTCCAGCTTTTGAGAAAACAAAGTCCGCTGGAGCCCACACACGATCGAATGGTCTGACCAAATCCCGTCCGCCGGGCAAAGTCTGCCGTAAAGTCCGCTCGTGTGTACGCGGCATAAGGGTACTGATGCCATGGTACCTAGTTCCCTTCTGTTTCAGAGGTTGCGAACACACAGGCTCGATGTTATACACATGGTAAGACTGCCCTAAAATTAGAGGGTACTGAAATAAGATTTTTTAATGATACCTAAGATTCCCCCCATATCACCGTACTCAACTTTCCAGTGGAAAGAGCGGCTAAGAGTGAGCGGCAGTTGATCTTCTTCATTTTCCTCAGAAAGGAGCATGTAGGATGACAAGAAAGTCTCCTGACTGGTGAGATCATCCAAACATGATGATTACATCCATGAACTGGAGCTCGTTGGGGTGATAAAGCCAATCTGTAAACACTGTGTAGACGTTATCCAAGAACTCAACACACTCCATGTGTGGAGAAAGTCTCAAGGTGGGTTTAGCCTGTCATTTATCACAGGTAGAATTACCTCTTCGGGGAAGCCTATCACACCTCCAACTTTTAACTCTTCCATCAGCTCATCCCCCACAATTATAACCTTTTCTACCACCTGCCCCACCCTATTAGATTGTAAGCTCTTATGAGCAAGGCCCTCTTAACCCCCTTGTATTTTAACTGTACTGTCTCCCTTTAGACTGTATAGTGCTGCACAAACTGTTGGTGTTATTTAAATCCTGTAAATGTATAATAATAATGGTAATAATCGTTAAAAGTGTTCGCTCATGGACTTCCACGAGGACCACGAGACTACATTTACAATTTATATAGTGTCCCCAGGACTCCAGGCAGATTTAGCCTGTAATTAATAATGCACAAATGTCCATATAAGAAGTTCTACAGGAACCACCGATACCATCTATGCATGGCTTGGATGTCACACATATTACTACGAGCCCATAAAAGTCCACTCACTGTCATGGAACTTCAGATCAAAGGACCTTCATTCCAGGTGTAAGAACAAAAGTCTATCCAATTGAGAGCTATAGAGAGCACCACCATAGAATCAGATGGGGGAAAGACCAGTTTTATGGCTATCCAAACCGGAGACTGCCCTGCCCACAGTAGTATACACAACCCTTTAATACCAGACCAGGTAGAAAAGATGTCACCCAGAGACGCAGAGGATGGAAAATAGCCTTCCTTCCCCTTTTCTCTGAATAACAGAGTATTCCATTTTTAAACCCATTCCCTCCCACCGGGAAAAGCAAGCTAAAGGCACATCGGTGGTGTGACGTCATTGCATCCTCACATTGGAAGCACCACAACACAACAAAAAAATGACAATGTACAAAATCATCACGATGCACATGCGTAGGTGATGTCACAATGGGCAGAGTACAACACCACCTCACATACTACCCCATGTGACTGAAAGGGAGAATTACCGGTCCATAAGGCAGACTAAACCTGGGGGGGGGCATCCAAAGTGACAAACTGAAACATGGAAGCCAACAAACACCAAACACTAGCACCCAAATAATGAACTTTACATTAAATACACAAGCACCTCAAAGCCACCCAATATCAACACAAATACTGAAATACCATTACCAGTATTCTGGATAGTCAAATCCAAAAGTGTAATGGTCCTAGCATCCTAGGTATACGAGAATTTAAAACTGAACTAATTTTAACCTAATAAATCTACAAACCTCCCATAGTCCTGAGTTTCATCATGCCAGAGGATGATGACATTATGGATGTACATGAACCAACCAATGATGTTGGTCATGTACCCCAACGAGGTCTCATCCCCAAACACTGACTTCTCCCATTCTTCAACATAAAGGTTAGTGTAGGCCGGTGCACAGTTTTTTACCCATTGCAGTACCTTGTTCTTGGCAATAACATTGGTCACCAAACATGAATTTATTATTTTCCAATAAAAACTTAGAGGAAGTAAACTCTTTCTGCTGACATGTACTTATAGGTAAGCCTATAATAAGGCTTACCTATAGGTAGTCTAAATATCTCCTAAACGTGTACAGTTTATATATTTACATTGCATGCAGCCAGTGACATGAATGAATGATTTGTAAAGTGCTGAAAATGCGAACTGAATCGCCCCAAGGCACTAGATGCGATCTCTGTTGTCAGCTTCTTAGAAAAGGTAGGTCTTGAGTTTTTTCCTGAAGGCCTGGTGGCTTACTTCCATGCGGATGTTGGTTGGAAGAGCGTTCCATAGCCGAGGTCCTTGGACTGCGAATCTTCGTTCTCCCTTTGCTTTGTAGCGGTATTTGGGAATGATGAGAAGGTTTTGGTTAGCTGATGGAAGACTGTGATTGGGTGTGTAGTGTTTTATTTTCTCTCGAAGATATAGAGGAGCGTTTCCTTGTATGCATTTGTGGGTGAGGCAGAGGGTCTTGAATGTGATCCGATTCTCTACGTTTAGCCAGTGTAGGCTCCTCAGGGATGGAGAAATGGATTCCCAGGGTTTTTTTCCCTGTTAACAGTCTTGCCGCCGTGTTTTGGATGAGTTGCAAGCGCGCAAGCTGATATTGTGGTAATCCTACATAGAGCGAATTTGCGTAGTCGAGTCGGGAATTGATGATTGTTCCAACTACTGCTGCTTTGTCCTCTTCTGGGATGAAGGGGATGAGTCTACGTAGCAGGCGGAGGAGATGGTGAGATCTGCTGACTACTGATCCTATTTGTGCATCACTGGCGCATGCTCTCTGAAGGAATGGCCACGGGTGTCGTTCCTTCTGAGCCCCGTGCCATGAACGGCAGCTCCCGCGCGCATGCGCGGGAGTGATATCATCACGTCTCCGGCAAATCACAGTGTCGGAGCCCACAAACCCGAAAGAAACTCCGGGGAAGATGTCAGGCATGTCAGCAGCGTGCGGGCACCGCTGCAACAGCTTCATTCTAGGGTATTTCATAATGAGCTAGTATTTTATTTATTTTTTATTCTGAGGTTTACAACCTCTGTAAGTAAACCAACAACAAAACTTGTATGTGCAAACAGGGTTCTAGGTCTGCCGTTGAGTGTTTTTCTATAACCTCTAAATCCTTCTTATGAGGGAAAGAGGAATATAATGCCTCTACATCTAATGTAACCAAGATGACATCATCAGGTACTGACAGATCATTTAAAACGTTCAGGAGGTGCAAAGTGTCCCTCTTAAGGAGGGCAAAGCAACCACAAGAGGTTGTAGCAATGTATCAATATACTCACTGACTTTCTTGGTGAGGGACCCCTACCCAGGATAATAGGTCTCCCGGGGGGGTGAATACCCCCATTCGTGGAGAACCTCCCTCCCCTCCTCCTCCCCCCTCCCTTCCTTTTCTCCTTCCTTTACTAAGATCCCTTCCTCTTCCTCCTTCTTCTGTTCCTCTCCCCTCCCCCTATGCTCCCATTTTTTACTAGTGATCCACCAACACCAACTTGGTCCTTATGTGCAAAAAAATGAATGGTGTGACTGGAATGAAGTTCCTTTAATCTGAAGTTCAATGACAGCGAGTGGACTTTTAGATCTTTCTATGGTCATCTGCTTTATGGGCTCCTAGTAATATGGGTGACATCCAAGCCATGCACAGATGGTCTCGGTGGTCTGTATAGAAATCCTTATATGGACATTTGTGCATTATTAACCACTTCCTGCCCAGGCCAATTTTCAGATTTCAGCGCTGCCACACTTTTTTTTTTTACGTTTTTTTGTCACCAGAGCGGTACAGCATAATCATATGACTGGTGTGGCGGTGATCAGTGATACTGACTGGTGGCAGTATGTAAAAAAATAAATACAAACATATCAAAACAATAATATATTTCATTCTTTTTTTTTTTACAATTTATTCGCTTTTTTTTTACATAGTGACACTTGAAGTGTTAACATATTGACCCTGTACTACTCCGGGGAGGTGCTCAGGATTTTTTTTTTTGAAGATTATTGTTATAAGCAATCATTTTTCTGAATGACACAGGGTGTACTACTGTGATAGCAGTGATTGGTCACAGCTATCATATGGTACAGATTTGATAGGCCCTGTCTGTACCATGTGATCACTGTGACCAATCACAGAGATATTCACAATAGTACACAAATATTCACAAAATAGTACACAATGGCTATGAATGAAAGCCATTCATTGTGTACAACTGCCATGTGATTGGCTGTGATTGGTCACCGATTTCACATAGTGCTGGGGCAAGCCTGGTACAATAATCTGTCATCTGGTGGAGCTGCAGCATGGCTACTAGATTAGGAAGACTTCATATGATGTTCACCAAGGATGGGAGGGCTCCCACTCGGCCGTCATTCTGCTATAGGCCTAACGGGAAGCAGTCAATTATAGTCTAAATCTACCTGGAGGCCTGGGGACATTTCTACCCATGACAGGCTCAAAGTACCTGGTACCCACAGCTAGTAGGATACCAGTTATCTACTACCTACCGAAAACATAGTTGCCAACATTGCAAAAAAAAAATTTGGGACACTTTTTTGCATGTAGGCAGAGTCTTGCTATAATTAGGGGTCGTGGCATTCTTTTGTAGGCGGAGCATAAGTAACAGGAAAAATGGGCGTGGTTTGAGTGGAATAGTGGGCGTGTTTTAAATGGACGTGGCTCGGAAGGGGTGTGGTATGAGATGAATGAGAGATGGAGGGAGAAAGAAAGAAAGAGGGAGAGAAAGAAAAAGAAAGAGAGAAAGAAAAAGAGAGAAAGAAAGAGGGATGGAGGGACAGCAGGCCCAGATCCTACACAACAGTAGAAATATGTGCATTCCAGAAAGTTTAACAATCAGCAGATAAAGATACTCCAAACACCTGGTGTTGGTGCTTCAATCATCCCGGCACCAAGGTTGTTATGGTGTCAGGATGATTGAATTGCATTATTTCTATTATTACATTGTAATATAGAATTAAATTATTTAACTCACCATAATGCAGAATCAGTGGAAGCCCTGAGCGTGTCACCTTCCACGTCGCCTGCCACCAAATGCCATCAGGTGTCCCCAGCGGAGTCCCCCCTTACATCAGGCATTTTCAACTGACTCCTCCCTTACATCAGACATTGCCAGCGGAGTCCTCCCTTACATCAGGCATCGCCAGCAGAGTCCTCCCTTACATCAGGCATTGCCAGCGGAGTCGCCCCTTACATCAGACATTGCCAGTGGAGTCCCCCCTTACATCAGGCATTGTCAGCGGAGTCCCCCCTTACATCAGGCATTGCCAGCGGACTCCCCCCTTACATCAGGCATTGCCAGCGGAGTCCCCCCTTACATCAGGCATTGCCAGCGGAGTCTTCCCTTACATCAAACATTGCCAGCGGAGTCCCCCCTTACATCAGGCATTGCCAGCGGAGTCCCCCCTTACATCAGGCATTGCCAGCGGAGTCCCCTCTTACATCAGGCATTGCCAGCGGAGTCCCCCCTTACATCAGGCATTGCCAGCGGAGTCCCCCCTTACATCAGGCATTGCCAGCGGAGTCCCCCCTTACATCAGGCATTGCCAGCGGAGTCCCCCCTTACATCAGGCATTGCCAGCGGAGTCCCCCCTTACATCAGACATTGCAGCAGAGTCCCCCCTTACATCAGACATTGCCAGCAGAGTTCCCCCTTACATCAGACATTGCAGCGGAGTCCCCCCTTACATCAGACATTGCCAGCGGAGTCCCCCTTACATCAGACATTGCAGCGGAGTCCCCCCTTACATCAGGCATTGCCAGCGGAGTCCCCCCTTACATCAGACATTGCAGCGGAGTCCCCCCTTACATCAGACATTGCCAGCAGCGTACCACCTTACATCAGACATTGCCAGCAGAGTCCTGTCCTTACACCAGGCATCCCCCAATGGAGCCCCCCCTTTCCTTACATCAGGCATCCCCAATAGAGCCCCCCTTTCCTTCAATCAGGCATTCCCAGCAGTGGAGACGCTCTCCGCCGCCATTACTAAACAGAATGGGACAAAATACTTAGCCAGGTGGCTGCCAATAGCAATTGAGCTGCGGCGCCGCCCACCCCCCCTTCCCACATCAGGTCACAGACAGACGGCAGCGGGGCGGGAGGTGGGCAGCGCCACAGCTTAAATTCTATTGGCAGCCACTCAGCCATTACTAAACAGTAATTGCTTGTTTTGGTCTTCGAGAAAATGGCGGCCGGTGGAGACATTGTCTCCATCGGCCATAGACCTCTAGTGGCGGTGACGGCGGAAAAAAAAACCCCAAAAAAAAACGGTAAAAAAAAATATTTCACGGGACATTTCCCGGGAATGGCTAAATCCGGGAAAAGGGTTTAAATCCCGTGAATGTCCCGGGAAATTCAGGACAGTTGGTAAGTATGCGAAAATACACAAGGATAAAATAAATCCACCAGGGAGACCGATCATAAGTGGTATAGAATCATTAACATTCCGACTGGGGGAATATATCGATATCCATCTCCAGACTTTAGTTAGGAACACACAGGCTTTTTTGCAAGAGACCAAGCACACCCTACAATTACTAAAAGGATGTATGGTTTCTGAAAATATGGTAATGGCCAATGGTGATGTGGCCTCGCTCTATACCAATATAGACCACCGGGGGGCCATGAGGGCAGTTAAAGTGGTTGTAAACCCACTTTTTGGACTTCTACCTATAGGTAAGCCTAGAATAAGGCTTTCCTATAGGTAGAGCTGCACAATTCTGGCCAAAATGAGAATCACTATTTTTTTACTTAGAATAAAAAGATCACGATTCTCGCAACGTAATTTTTCCCTCTCAAGTATCCCCCTATCCTCCTTTCAGGTGCCCCTACTTATCTCAGGTTTGTTTAGGTGTTTTTAAACTAGCCTTGCTGGAGGTGAATGTCTTTTTGCATGTGTGCGCTGTAATATTTTTCTTCTATTGTATGGTCTTATGGCTGCACCAGCTTTAACCACTTCAGCCCCGGAAGGATTTACCCCCTTCCTGACCAGACCACTTTTTACAATTTGGCACTGCGTCGCTTTAACTGCTAATTGCGCGGTCATGCAATGCTGTACCCAAACAAAATTTGCGTCCTTTTCTTCCCACAAATAGGGCTTTTTTTTAATGGTTTTTGATCACCTCTGCCGTTTTTATTTTTTGCGCTATACACGGAAAAAGACCGAAAATTTTGAAAAAAAATGATATTTTCTACTTTTTGTTATAAAAAAAAATCCAATAAACTCAATTTTAGTCATACATTTAGGCCAAAATGCATTCGGCCACATGTCTTTGGTAAAAAAATGTCAATAAGTGTATATTTATTGGTTTGCGCAAAAGTTATAGCGCCTACAAACTAGGGTACATTTTCTGGAATTTACACAGCCTTTAATTTATGACTGCCCATGTCATTTCTTGAGGTGCTAAAATTGCAGGGCAGTACAAAACCCCCCCAAATGACCCCATTTTGAAAAGTAGACACCCCATGGAAATTGCTGAGAGGCATATTGAGCCCATTGAATATTCATTTTTTTTGTCCCAAATGATTGAATAATGACAAAAAAAATTACAAAAAGTTGTCACTAAATGATATATTGCTCACACAGGCCATGGGCATATGTGGAATTGCACCCCAAAATATATTCAGCTGCTTCTCCTGAGTATGGGGATACCACATGTGTGGGACTTTTTGGGGTGTCTACTTTCCAAAATGGGGTCATTTGAGGGGGTTTTGAACTGTCCTGGCATTTTATGCACAATATTTAGAAGCTTATGTCACACATCACCCACTCTTCTAACCACTTGAAGACAAAGTCCTTTCTGACACTTTTTGATTACGTGAAAAAAATATTTTTTTTGCAAGAAAATTACTTTGAACCCCCAAACATTATATATTTTTTTAAAGCAAATGCCCTACAGATTAAAATGGTGGGTGTTTCATTTTTTTTTTCACACAGTATTTGCGCAGCGATTTTTCAAACGCATTTTTTGGGGAAAAAACACACTTTTTTAAATTTTAATGCACTAAAACACACTATATTGCCCAAATGTTTGATGAAATAAAAAAGATGATCTTAGGCCGAGTACATGGATACCAAACATGACATGCTTTAAAATTGCGCACAAACGTGCAGTGGCAACAAAATTAATACATTTTTAAAAGCTTTTAAAAGCCTTTACAGGTTACCACTTTAGATTTACAGAGGAGGTCTACTGCTAAAATTACTGCCCTCGATCTGACCTTCGCGGTGATACCTCACATGCATGGTGCAATTGCTGTTTACATTTGACGCTAGACCGACGCTTGCGTTCGCCTTAGCGCGAGAGCAGGGGGGACAGGGGTGCTTTTTTTATTTTTTCTTTATTATTTTTTTGCTTTTTTATCTTATTTTTAAACTGTTCCTATCATTTTTTTTTTAATCATTTTTATTGTTATCTCAGGGAATGTAAATATCCCCTATGATAGCAATAGGTAGTGACAGGTACTCTTTTTTGAAAAAATTGGGGTCTATTAGACCCTAGATTTCTCCTCTGCCCTCAAAGCATCTGACCACACCAAGATCTGTGTAATAAAACGCTTCCCCAATTTCCCAATGGCGCTATTTACATCCGGCGAAATCTAAGTCATAAAATGCTCGTAGCTTCCGGTTTCTTAGGCCATAGAGATGTTTGGAGCCACTCTGGTCTCTGATCAGCTCTATGGTCAGCTGGCTGAATCACCGGCTGCATTTTCAGGTTCCCTGTTGAGACAGGAGAGCCAGAGAAAAACACGGAAGCTGGTGGGGGGGGGGGCATTCCCTCCCACTGCTTGTAAAAGCAGTCTAGAGGCCAATTAGCCGCTAGGATTGCTTTTACTTGAAAGCCGACCGCTGGCTGAAAAGAATGATACCAAGATGATACCTAAACCTGCAGGCATCATTCTGGTATAACCACTCAAAGTCATGAATGGTGTACCTAAAGACAAAAAAATGGTTAACAATAAAGCACAGTAAACGGTAAAGTATAAAAAATTGCATACCTGAAAAGCAAACATGATAAAACATAACAATAAAACATTGCAGAATAGAATACAGTAAAAAAGAGCAGAACAATAGAGAGAGAATAAAGAGAGAGAGAACAATAAAACGACAACTATTTTTTTTTATTTTATATTTTTGTTTGTGGTTTTTTTTTTTTTTTTTACACTTTTTTTTGTAACTGTAACTTTTATAACTGTAACCGGTTCCAGGTTCGGGTCTCCCAAAATGCGATGGCATCTTGGGAGACCCTGTGAAAGTGTGCCTAGTCTGTGCAATGCTGTACCCTACGCTAATACTCAACTAGTGAATGGTAGCGTTCAAAACATTCACCAATGCAAAGACCAGGATTGTCAGGACAGGAGGGACAGTAATACCGGGTGTCACGCCTATATCCGCGCTTGCTGCAGACACAACATTTTTTTTGGGGGGGTTCGTTGGGTAGGGGTACTCGGGAGGACATAAGGAAAATGCCTCTCATGCAGCCGACTGCATTTGGTTGGGGATGTGAATGGGGGAAGTACGGGCGCTGCAGAAGCGGTGGCTTCCCAATTAGGATTGGCGAATGCAGCAGGAAGGGCAATATGGGCACGACGGGCCTGTGTTTGTCTTGTTCTTGGTGGCAGCGGGACACTACTTGTGCTTGCCACCTCACCAGCTTGAACTGCACTTATGGGACTCGCCACGTCACCAAGTGTTACTGCAGTGCTGGTTTGACTACGACCAAAAAAACTGTTAGCGATCGCAGGGATCAGACCTGACTCTGCGAACGCTGCAGTTATGCGTTTAGTGTTTTGTAAGTGTCAGTGATTGATCGATACTGCACTTGGGTGGGCTGGGCCGGGCGGAGGGGCAAAACGCAGGGGCTAGCAGGTATCTGGGCTGATCCCGCTAACACTGCGTTTTTGGGAACCCTAAACTGCTGGGGATGCTAGTATAGATCTGATCGGATCAGATATTGATCTGTTCGGATACTATACCACTAAGGGAGGCGTATGCTGCGTCTGTGGGTGTTAGCGGTACTGGCGCTAATCTGACGCTGCCTGGGGCGACGCATATCACCGTTGGCCGATCAGGGGGCTAAACCTTTATTCGGTAATAAACGGCGGGTGCCCTGACACTATAAAAAATAAACGAACTAACCAGCATCACCCGTAACGGTTATACGGTGATCAGTGGTGAAAGGGTTAACTAGGGGGCAATCAAGGGGTTAAAACATTTATTAGGTAGTATATGGGGGTCCCTGTCGCTATAAAACGCTGACGGCGAACCTAAATATTTACCTCCCTAACTAGCGTCACCAGTGACACTAATACAGCCATCAGAAAAATGATCGCTTAGCGACACTGGTGACGGGGGGTGATCAAGGGGTTAAAACTTTATTAGGTTGGGTTAGGGGGGTATCCTAGACCTAAAGGGGGCTAATACTAACTGCCCTACCACTTCTAACTGTCACAAACTGACACCATGCAGTAATCAGAAAAAAAAAAACTGCTTGGTGTCAGTGTGACAGGGGGGGGGGGGAGGGGTGATTGGGGGGTGATCGGGGGGTGATCGGGGGGGGGGGGATCGGGGGTGTAATGTGTGCCTGGCATGTTCTACTGTGAGGTGTAGTGTTGTGCAACTCACTCAGATGCCTTCTCTCCTCGGCGCCGGAACGGAAACTGCCGAGCCGAGGAGAGATGACATCACATCCTCTGCCTGTGTGTACTACACAGAGGCAGGGGACGATTCTCATTGTCTGGGAGCGAGCGCGAGGGGGGGGGCACGAATGGATGGCCTCCCCCTCATCTCTGATCGCTGGCAGACCAAAGCCGACCGCCTCGGGCACCGGGGGGGTCTGATCAGACGCAGACGTATATCTGCGTGAGGCGGTCGGCAAGTGGTTAATGAGAAGGTGTGCCCCCAAATATCTTGTTTGTGTATTGTATGGATTCTGACCAAATCCTTTTGGGATAGGAGCACCCTGCTCCCTCATTAAGTACCTCTCATTAGTGTCCACTTGTGACATAGGTGGAGACCTCAATATTCTCCCATTTAGAAGAGTGTAGCTCTCATGGTTCAGAGAAGCAGGATCTCCCAAATCTATGGATAGTGTAGGACCCACTAATCATGGGGTACTTTGTCGCAGTAAGTGGGCTTAGCATCATATAGCAATATGGTGTGACCAAATCCCCATATTTTTGAAAATGTTTTTTTGAGAATGTTTAGGTGTTTTTAAACTAGCCTTGCTGGAGGTGAATGTCTTTTTGCATGTGTGCGCTGTAATATTTTTCTTCTACTTATCTCAGGTGTCCCCCTTTTCCCGCTCTCTCTCTAGTGATCTCCCTCCCCCCATCAGGTGCCCCCAATCCCAGGATCCCCCCTCTGTTAGGTGTCCCCCTTGCTCTCTCTCTCTGGTGTCCCCCCTTCCTGTCTCTTCCTCAGTCATGGGTCCCCCCTCCCCCTCTGTCAGGTGTCACCTCACCTGCTGCTGGATCTTGCCGTTCTCTGTCACCACCCAGTGTATTGTGGCAGTTGAGGGACACACCTGGCACAGCAGGCAGAGCACGCCGAGCAGAGAGACCCCCATCTGGGGGATCCGGGCAGTGCCGGTCAGGGCTCCGGTCTCGGGGTATGTATGGCCCGCTCCTGCTCTCCGCCATGTTTCCCGCTGACATCACACGCTCCGGCGCACACAGGTGATGTTTCACGCTGGCTCTGACGGCTTCCCCTCCTCTCTGAAACAGGCACGCGCTTTGAATGGTCAGAATCGTTCAAATCCAGGGTTGCGATCGTGGCGGGCGGAGAATCGCGATAATGATTCTCCGTGATTAATCGTGCAGCTCTACCTATAGGTAGTGGAAACATCTCCTAAACGTGCGCCGTTTATGAGATATTTCACTTGTAGTCCGCCGAAAATTCCAACGGTGCATGTGCGAGGAAGAAACAAAACTAAGTGCCATTTCTTCCTTAGCCTGTGCCGTTAATCGCGGCTTACTGATTATATGGAATGGTGATATGGAATCCTTGGAAAATCAGCTTCAGTCCATTAATGACAATGACCAGAATATTTGCCTAACTTGGAATGTGAGCAATGACATGATACATTTTCTGGATTTAGAGATCCGCAATACTCCACGGGGCATAGAAACTAAATCCTTTTTCAAAGTGACGGGCCGCAACTCCTATATTCCCACTACAAGCTGCCACCATAGACCTTGGATTAATAATGTTCCTAGGGGACAATTTATGAGAGTGAGAAAAAATTGTACGCAGGATGCCGATTTTGAACTTCAATCCGAAATTCTGAGCAAAATGTTCAAAGACAAAGGGTACCAAGATGCTTTCCTCGAAGCAGAGAGAAATTTAATTAGGATTATAGATAGGGAGGATTTACTAAAGAATAACACTATAAACAGTGATACGGATATGGATAAGGGTACATGTACAGTACATGACCGCGAGAATGTGTTTCCAGCGCGATCCCATCGCGCTGGTTCTCGGCGACAGGGTACTGTACATCTCGCGCTGACAGGTGTTTGGTATGAATCATGAAGGGGAACGCCACGCCAAATTTTAAATAAAAAACCGGCATGGGTTCCCCTCCAGGGGCATTCCAGGCCCTTATGAAATTTAAGGGGAACCCCCTACGCCGAAAAAACGGCGTGAGGGTCCCCCCAAAATCCATACCAGACCCTTATCCGAGCACTCAGCCCGGCCGGTGAGGAAAGGGGGTGGGGACGAACAAGCGCACCCCCCCCGAACCGTACCAGGCCATATGCCCTCAACATGGGGGGGTGGTTGCTTTGGGGAGGGGAGAGAGCGTATTGATTAGAAGCAGGACACTTTGTCTGCACACGAGCACTTTAATACTTGTCTTTTTTCACATACATTATATGGACTTTTATTAACTTTTTGAATTTTATGAATTTATATGTTTTTTCACATGAGCACTATATATTTACTGTGCATTTGAGTTTCCACTACCTTATTTTTTATTTATTATTATTTACTGGCACTTCACCATTGGTCAACATTTGTGTGTTTTTATGTTATGTATGCATTTGACATCCAATTATTGGGTGTATAGTGCATAATACCTAGCTCAGCACTTTTCAATTTAATTATTTAATAATCTATTTTAGCTGCTGTATTTTATATTGATCCAACACCTTTTATAATTATTTTATTTTTGATGAGATCATATTTATAGCGCGGCATAGTATTCACTAATTTCTGATAAAATATAAAAGATGAGGTTGCGCCAAGTAAATAGATACCCAACATGTCCAGCTTTAAAATTGTGTGTGCTGATGAAATGATGACAAACTTTGATACTCAATAATATCCCATAGGTGACGCTTTAAAAGCCTTTGATCCTCTGAGTAGAGGTAACCCAGAAAAAATGGATGTAGAATGATTGCTCTCACTCTGGCATGCACGGTGTTATGTAATATGTGTAGTGCAATCATTGTTTTTTCTTATATAGACACCGGCAAAGTGTTGTTTATGTTTGTAAGTAAGAAGCAACTCAAAGTTTTGGTGTAGGGTTTTAAGTGTAACTTTCATTTTGTCACATAACATTATTGCCATCACTTGAGGGACCGATAAACTCCAATATGATAGCATTTTTTTGTGACCGGTTCTCTTTCATGAGACATCAGGAGTCTATCAGACCCCTCATTTCTCTCCTACCCTCCACTGAAGATAATGGAGAGCAGATCATGCTCCATTCTTATTCCTCAATCTCCTCACATATCACAAACCTACTGCGTGACAGATCACTATGGATGTCACACCTTTGTCACACCTTTTCCTCAAACCTAATCTTTCTAAAACTGGGCTTGTAATATTTCCTTCTCAACCAATCCCCTCCCCATGACTTTATCATCCAGATCAACGGCACAACCATTGGTCCCTCCACACATGCCAAGGTGCTGGGTGTAATTCTTGACTCTGACCTCTCCTTCAGCCCCCACATCCAATTACTGGCTAAATCTTGCTGCCTTAACCTCCGTAACATCTCCAGAATTCGCCCTTTCCTGACTAATGACACCACAAAACATCTTACTCACTCCTTGGTTATTTCCCACCTCGACTACTGCAACTCCCTCCTCGCTGGTCTACCTTCACACAGGCTATTCCCCCTTCAGTCTATTGTGAATGCTGCTTGTAGACTAATACACCTCACTAACCGATCCGTGACTGCTGCTCCTCTCTGTCAATCCCTACACTGGCTTCCCCTTCCCCATCGTATAAAATTCAAAATACTAACTGTGGCAGACCTAGCCCGGAAAGGGACTTTTGGAGAGGACTGGGAGCAAGCCTCTTACCCACTGACTATGGGCCCTGGCATTTAAGGGAACACTACTCTTTGGAATGTGTATGCCTGGGGGGATCCGCGGAGTGGTCTTGTTACTTTGGATTCAAGTCCATGTCTCCCCAAGACACACAGACTCTGGGACTCTAAGCCCGGGGTCCATGTTAAGGGCCTAGATGCCACATTTCCAGCAAGGATTGCTCCACACTATGGGACTCATAGCAGATGTTGATGTCATCAGCAAGCCATTTGTCTGTATTCAGTATTGTAGAAGTCGGATAGTCTGACCTGGAATGAAACCTCTGAGTCATCCAGGTGGCTAATTAATGCAATGTTTATAGTATATGTCTGTTCTAATTATATTCCTGTAAGGGCTTACCTTGGTAGGAGTCCATAGTGCAGAGATGTATGCTCACCCTTGCAAATACACACAGCCCACAGTAACAAGATAAAAGGCTACCTGGGCTGTGAATCTGAGCATGGGGGCTTGACAGGGAATTTACCACAGGGTTGTTGAGGTGAAGCCGTAGTCAGGTATTCTAGAAGTCAGAGTTAAAGAGGAACAGAGCCAGGGTCAGAAGTCGGGGGTCAGTCTTGGAACACTGAAACTTGAAAATAAGGACACAGGAAAACCAGGAACCTTTGGCAATTCAAGAGACAATGAACTGACCCAGCCCTCAGGGTGAGGCAGTGTTTTATACCCAGCTGATTTGATAAACTGCCTCAGCTGAACCAGGAGTGACAAGTGCTAATTGCAAAGCAAGATCCAGAGTATAGCCCTCAGTACTGCAAGCAGGACAAGGCATAGATGGAAACCAGGCTGAATAATGAGCTGAGGTGTGGTTCAGAGGCAACACAGCAGGAGCAGTACTAACACAGAATATACTGTATACACCATAGGAGGACATCCCCCTCCTGATCATATTACCCTAACAATACAAACTGCACACAGGAATTGTCACGGTTCCTACCATGCCATGCAAATGGCCAGGCGTGGCCACCCCCCAGGTGGCTCAAGGAGGTCAGAAAGTCATGGGTTCAATACCACCTTGAGCCACCTGGGGGGTGGCCACGCCTGGCCATTTGCATGGCATGGTAGGAACCGTGACAATTCCTGTGTGCAGTTTGTATTGTTAGGGTAATATAATCAGGAGGGGGATGTCCTCCTATGGTGTATACAGTATATTCTGTGTTAATTGTGTCAAATAAATGTGTTCCAGCTTTACAGCCAAACGAGTCCTGCCTAGTTCTTGCTTGCAATATGTGGCTATAATATCTGATATTTATCTTCAGATTAGAGGAAGCGGTATATGGCGGAAGCACTTAAGCAGAGTGGGAAGTGATTCCGTTACACTAAGCACAACATACAAAGTCATCCACAACATCACCCCCAGCTACATCACCAACCTCATCTGCAGATATCGCCCAAATCGTCCTCTCCGGTCCTCCCAATGCCTCCTGCTCTCTAGCTCCCTTGTTACCTCCTCCCATACTCAAACTCAAACTGTTGGCGCTATATACAGTAAATACTCTATAATAATAATAATAATAATAATAATTCACAGATTCTCTGGCCACAGCAGTCAGGAATGATAGCAATGAACCCGGAAGTCACCTAATACATTTCACTTCCGGGGTCATTCTAGCTATAGGGATCAGCGAGTGGATGTTCTCTGGTCTCTCTCTCTCTCTCTCTTCTACCCAGTGGCACCCGCCCTGCTAGGTCCATAGGTAGGATAATGGAGCCTAACAAACATAGTGGGCGTATATGGAAACCATCCAGCGTCAGTTTTGAAAGCTCACCCTGTGAGGATGTCTGAGGGCACATTTAGTCTTCACCAGAATGTTCCAGAAGGGTACTGCTGGTCTCTGTGACAAATGATTCCACCATTGTAGGTAGGTTTGGACATTGTAATTTGGTGTTTGGCAATTTCCACCATTAGCCATGCCTGTAAAATATCTAATCTTCGTCAGTGGCGGCTCGTGAAGTTTTAGGATGGGGGGGGCGCTGGACCCCGCCCTTCCTTTTTGACCCCTCCCACTTGGTGAAAATGGGCGTGGTTTCAGCGAAGTAGTGGGCGTGGCTCTAAGGTGGTGTAGTTAGCGTCTGAGATGAACGAGGGATGGAGGGAGTGGGAGAGAGGAATGAAGGGACAGCAGCCCCAGATCCTACACAACAATAAAAATGTGTATTCTAGAAAGTTTAACAATCAGCAGATAAAGATACTCCAAACACCTGGTGTTAGCACTTCAATCATCCCGGCACCATGGTTGTTATGGTGTCAGGATGATTGAAGCGCATTATTTATATTATTACATTGTAATATAAAATGAAATCATTCAACTCACCAAAATGCAGAATCAGTGGGAGGCCCGAGCGTGTCGCCTGCCACCAGATGCCATCAGGTGTCCCCAGCGGAGTCGCTCCTTACATGCAGCCTGTGTCACACAGAAAGCAACCAGCTGTGTGTAGAACATCTTATGTAGGACATGCCATGAATTACATGTTGTACATAGCATGTTCTTCTACACATAACATGACATACACATAACATGCCATACACATGACATGCCCTCCACATGCCATACACATGACATGCCCTCCACATGCCATACACATGACATGCCCTCCACATGCCATACACATGACATGCCCTCCACATGCCATACACATGACATGCCCTCCACATGACACACACATGACATGCCCTCCACATGACACACACATGACATGCCCTCCACATGACACACACATGACATGCCCTCCACATGACACACACATGACATGCCCTCCACATGACACACACATGACATGCCCTCCACATGACACACACATGACATGCCCTCCACATGACACACACATGACATGCCCTCCACATGACACACACATGACATGCCCTCCACATGACACACACATGACATGCCCTCCACATGACACACACATGACATGCCCTCCACATGACACACACATGACATGCCCTCAACATGACACACACATGACATGCCCTCCACATGACACACACATGACATGCCCTCCACATGACACACACATGACATGCCCTCCACATGACACACACATGACATGCCCCCCACATGACACACACATGACATGCCCCCCACATGACACACACATGACATGCCCCCCACATGACACACACATGACATGCCCCCCACATGACACACACATGACATGCCCCCAACATGACACACACATGACATGCCCCCAACATGACACACACATGACATGCCCCCCACATGACACACACATGACATGCCCCCCACATGACACACACATGACATGCCCCCCACATGACACACACATGACATGCCCCCCACATGACACACACATGACATGCCCCCCACATGACATACACATAAAGCAGCCCAAACATATGTGTAGTCATGTGTAGGACATCATGCTGCAGACACCCACTCCTGGCCAGAGACAACACCTCGGATTGTAAGCACTTGTTGCTGTCATTATGGGATGGGGATGGATTCTCATTAGGTGACCAGTCACTGAATGGAGGCTTTAATTTGAGTGGGGTGGGTGGGGGAGGGAAGGAGGTCATTAGAGCAGCTGAAAAAAACTTCTTACCTTCCCCGGCCGGCCATCCTCATCATTCTCTGTGTCCTCTCCTCTGTCATGCTGCTGGTGTGGATGGAGGGATCACCAGCCAGATTCCAGTGTCCGGAGAGTCAGTCTGCAGTCCTCATACTTCCTGTTTCCTCTGTTTCTTGGGCGCAATGAGACAGAGAAAACAGGAAGTGACATCAAACAGAGATGTCAATCAAACCGCCCGGCCGTAGTACAAGCGCCGGGCGGATGCTACTTGGCGATTCGGGAAGCGCCCCAAGGCGGGCTAAACGTTCGCAAATGCAGCGCCACATCTGCAATCTCGTGATTGCACAGACGTGGTGCTTCCCATAAGTGCACTGTGTCCGGCGTCGCACTGTATCCGGCATCCGAACACAGTGCACTTAAGGACTTTTTCTTTGTCATTTTTTTATATTTAAAGGGCCAGTATTAAAATTTTTTTTTTTTTTTTTTTTTTTTAACTTTTTTTTTTTTTTTGACTGCCTGGAGGGGGGGGCGGCGCCCAGGCGCCCCCTATGGACGGGCCGCCACTGATCTTCGTGTTTGCCAATACTCTGATACCAGACTGGTAATATAGATTTCCATAACTAGGAATGAGATGAGGAAGGATCCATATTGTGTCCAATCATGAAGCAGATTTCTGGCCTCACAGCTTTAGTCAGATCTAGGGCATCCTCTAATGTGCTCCAGGCAGTACAGTACAGGGTCGCAAAGTTATTTTGCACTAACCCACTAATCCCCAGGTGACAGATGAATGGACTGGATGGGAACACGTCATCAGTTGTTGGGACACTGAAAGCTGCTAAACCAGCCTGAGCTGCTATATGTCCCCCAAATGCATAGAAGAACCTCGGGGGGGGGGGGGGTCTGTGTGCTGTTTTGGTACATTTTAAAACACTTTTTCTTTTGTAAATGTCAGCGCAGCTGCAGCACTTTTTGTGCATCACAGAGATGTCCGTTCACAGGCCTGGTTAGGACACCCCCAGGATTAGTATACCCCCAAGATTAGGACCCTCCCCCAGGATTAGGACCCCCAAAATTAGGACACCCCAAACATATAATTTAACCAGTTCAGCTCTTTGGAGGTACATAGTACACCCAGAGAGTGAAGGGTTAATCACAAGCTGATGGCGGCTGCAGCAATGCTTGTTTTCTTCAGCCGGCTCCCAGCTGCACAGTAAGAGTGATCCGGGGGGGGGCTGTATAGCTGCCTCTTCCTATTCTCACTGCAGGCGGCCTGCTCCCCCCACCATGACCCCCCTCAGCATGGTTCCTGGGCTCTCCCACTTGTCTTGGTACCCCAATACCACATCCAGCACCTTAAAGTCTATGGGACACGAAGTGCTCATTTTAAAGGCTTATATGCAAGTTATTGTCATACAAAGTGTTTGGGGACCCTGCCCCAGGGGATATGTATCAATGCAAAATTTTTTTTAAAACGGCCGTATTTTTCGGGAGCAGTGATTTTTTTTTAGTGAAACAATAAAAATGAAATATTCCTTTAAATATCGTGCCTGGGGGTGTCTGTAGTATGCCTGTAAAGGGGCGCATGTTTCCCATGTTTAGAACAATACCACAGCAAAATGACATTTCTAAAGGAAAAAAATTGTCATTTAAAACTGCTCGTGGCTGTAATGAATTGTCGAGTCTCAGCAATATGGATAAAACTAATTGAAAAAAGGGCATGGGTTCCCCCCCAGTCCATTACCAGGCCCTTTGGGTCTGGTATGAATATTAAGGGAAACCCCCAAACCAAAAATTAAAATAAAATTGCGTGGGGGTCCCCCAAAATCCATACCAGGCCCTTCAGGTCTGGTATGGAAATTAAGGAGAAACCTGCGCCAAATTTAAAAAAAATGGCGTAGGAGTCCCCCTCCAAAATCCATACCAGACCCTTATCCGAGCACGCAACCTGGCAGGCAGCAGGAAAAGAGGGGGGGAAGAAAGAGCGCCCCCCTCCTGAACCGTACCAGGCCAAATGCCCTCAACATGGGGAGGGTGCTTTGGGGTCTGACCCCAAAGCACCTTGTCCCCATGTTGATGGGGACAAGAGCCTCATCCTCACAACCCTTAACCGGTGGTTGTGGGGGTATGCGGGTGGGGGGCTTATCGGAATCTGGGAGCCCCCTTTAACAAGGGGACCCCCAGATCCCGGCCCCCCCTATGTGAATTGGTAATGGGGTACATTGTAGCACTACCATTTCACAAAAAAAGTGTCAAAAATGGTAAAAAAGATAAGAGACAGCTTGGTCCTTTATTAAAAAATAAAAATGGCCAGCGATGTAAATTCACGCCGCCCGATGGACCAAAAAAAAAAAAAAGATGCAACAGTTCCGCCTCAATGGGAGGCTCATGCCAAATGAGGCTTCTTCTGGGTGACAGCTGTTATATAGCTGAGGGCGGGGCCACCCGGTGATGTAAACGGATGACCACGCCCCCTCTGACACTACGTCACTGATGGCCCTGCCCTCAGCTATAAAAGAACTGTGACAGAGAAGAAGCGTCAGTCGGTGGGAGCCTCCCATGGAGGCGGAACAGTTGCAGTTTTTTTTTTTTACATCGCTGGATATTTTTATTTTTTAATTTTTTAAAAAAGGACTTGTCCCAAGCTGTCTCTTGTCTTTTTTACCATTTTTGACACTTTTTTTGTGAAATGGAAATGGTAGTGGTACAATGTACCCCATTACCAATTTACATGGGGGGATGCTGGGATCTGGGGGTCCCCTTGTTAAAGGGGGCTTCCATATTCCGATAAGCCCCCCGCCCACATACCCCCACAACCACCGGGCAAGGGTTGTGGGGATGAGGCCCTTGTCCCCATCACCATGTTGAGGGCATGTGGCCTGGAACGGTTCAGGAGGGGGGGCGCTCTCTCATCCCCCCTCTTTTCCTGCCAGGTTGCGTGCTCGGATAAATGTCTGGTATGGATTTTGGAGGGGGACCCGTACGCCATTTTTTTTAAAATTTGGTGCAGGTTTCTCCTTAATTTCCATACCAGACCTGAAGGGCCTTTTAATTTTTTTTTTAAAGTTTGGTTTGGGGTTCCCCTTAATATTCATACCAGACCCAAAGGGCCTGGTAATGGACTGGGGGGGGAACCCATGCCGTTTTTTTCAATGAGTTTTATCTATACTGACGAGACCCAACAATTTATCACAGCCGCGATCAGTTTTAAATTACAATTTTTCCTATAGAAATTTCATTTTGCTGTGGTATTGTTCTAAACATGGAAAAACTGCGCCACTTTACAGGCATACTATAGACACCCCCCAGGCACGATATTTAAAGGAATATTTCATTAAAAAATCACTGCTCCCAAAAAAATGGCCACTTTAAAAAAAAAATTTGCATTGATCCATGTCCCCTGGGGCAGGACCCAGGTCCCCAAACACTTTTTATGACAATAACTTGCATATAAGCCTTTAAAATGAGCACTTTTGATTATTCATGTTCATGTCCCATAGACTTTAATTGTGTTTGTGTGTTCTTCTGAATTTTTTGCCTGTTCGGATGTTCTGGTGCGAACCAAACAGGAGCGTGTTCGGCTCATCGTTACTCCTCTGCACTGAATGAAGCCGGCAGTCCTCGTTTCCCGTTTCTGAGCCGTCATTCCCCAGCGGATACCGCCAAGGAAGCATCTAACTGAGCGCCAGCTGTGCAGTGGAGGGTAGAGGAGACATTGGAGGTCTAATACACCCCCCATGTCTCGGAAAGAGGACCCGTCACCTGCCTAATGATATCACATGGGAGTTGGTAATCCCTTTGTGATAGAAATAAAGTAAAATAAGAAAAAAAACTATTTAAAAAATATAAATTATAATAAAATGTATTAAAAAAATAAAATGATGATTATATTAAAAGATGAAAAGTAACCCCCATTGCCCCGCACATACCTGCAAATGCACCCATACTATGTATATGTGTATGTAATCCGTGATTGCACCACACATGTGAGGGATCACCACAAATGTCGGAGTGAGAGGAATAATTCTACTACTAGAGATCACACTTATCTCTAAACTGATGAGCAGGAAAGCGCCTCCTATGGAGATTTTTTTTTAGGTACTGTAGTATTTCGCCATGTCACAGGCACACACAATTTTATTACTTGACATGTTTGGTATCTATTTACGCATAACAACCTCATCTTTTATATTTTACCCTAAAATTGTGTATAATGTGTGTGTGTTCCCACCCATGAAAGTGGGGGGCATATGGTTCCGGTAAGTGGCACCCAGAGGGGTGACATAAGCACTAAGTGGTGTATATATAAGGTTGTGGAGCGATTTCTTATTCACACTTGTTAGTGGACTTTGTTTGAGGAATGTTTTGGAATGTGATGTTTGCACATCTTTACACTTTTTTTTTACTGTTTGTATATTTTCATCATGGCGCCAATGTGAATGGAGAGGTGTTGTGGTTATTACACAAATTTTTCCACTATTTTATGTATATCAAAGTATTGTAGAAAAGATCACACCATAGAAAATGGGGGAAAGTAGAAAATAAATCCGGATATGAAGGTGACATTTGTATACGAAGAACACCTTAACAATTACCACCATTTTATTCTCCAGGGCCTCTGCTTTCAGAAAATATATGGTTGGGGGTTTTATCTAATCTTCAGGCCCAAAATCTGCATTTTACCATGTGTGCAAAAATAATGCAAAAACCAGCTCTGGCAATGAAAGGGTTAATGTGAGCTGGATGGGATCACTCTGCTGTGGTCACACTCTGAACGTTAGAGCTCCCCCTAGCTGCAGCCTGGTAATAACATTGCTAGGAGGTCTATTCATTTATCTGCTACATACTTCCCATCTTTATATAAACGTCTCCTGACATTTAGGGGTCTATTCATAAATAATATACATAGCAATCTGCCCAGTGACAATGTATGTACATTCCTTCTGTGTGAATGGGGGGATTGAAGGAATAAACCGATCTGCTGAGCTGGTTGAAAGTTTTCCATTGAATGAAAATAAACAATGTTACATTTGTTCAGTGCCATCTAATGGCCAAATGCAAATTTTCTGTTTTAAATCAATGGTTGGTTTAATATTGTTGCTTTGATCCTCCATCCTTCAGTGTGTACTGTACTCACCAGTGTATGACGATGACCTCAGTTATCTGTATGAAGACATGCCCGATGAAGGAAACTAAGGGGTTCTACTTATAGAAAATTCAAATGTGACAATCATTCATCCAGATGTGACAAATTCTGGCCATAATGTAGCAAAGTGATTTCCTATGATTATCAGCTCCATCTAGTGACCATAATGGGGTAATTTTCCTGACATACCTCCATTAGTAAAAATAGCACAATACAGCATTATGACCACTAGATGGAGCCAAAGAAATCAGTGTATGAAATAATATACATCCAATATTCATCACAGGTGGGTCAATGCTGGTCACATTCATTCAAATATTTTTTTTCTATATTTAATTAAAAAAAAAAATAAAAAGGAAGATTTGGCTACCATAAATGTACAACACCCAACATATTTATCATTTCAAAAAGAATCTTGTATATTGGACTTTATTGGTACAAAAAAGCCAAACATAAAAATGACAAAATATAAATCTTTCTTACAAATATTAAAATTATGTGTTAAATCCACATAGGAACAAATCCATCAAACATTAGGCCATATCTATATTCATAATGACTAATTTAGCTTTGCTGAATTGTCCAAGAGGTCAACGCGTTTCACATGAATAAGCTTCTTCAGAATCTTTTTTGCCTTGGCAACAAAGAAAATCAGCTTAACTAAAAAAAACATACAGAATAAAAAAACATAGCAATAACATCATTTTATAACATTGTAAATTATCATCTGTGCTACTTACACAATGCTTGGGGGACATAGCAAGGAGACGGTGATAAATGGCGGCGTCAAAGCAGCTTGCACAGTCAGCTGGTCATGAGTTATAAAGATTAGCGGGATAATAGACATGTGCATGCAAGAAAGTTAAGAGTTTGTTACCCTCAAAAAAATAAAAAATAAAGATCCCACTCCTTTTAAGTATTTTATATAGCACAGTGCTTGTCCTGTGTCATCCCCCCCCCCCCCCCCCCTGTAACACCTGGCTGACTGGCTGATCCTGCCTGGCTATACCCTCACCTATGTAAACTGACCACGGTATACCATGACTGCTGAGCCCTGACACAGTGGTCAGTTTATGTGCCTCTGTCATCTGCAGCCTGCTATCTGTCTCCTGTGTCCTCTCCCTGCATGTCTGCTCGTGACAGTGCCCGCCCCCACAACTCTTGCTGCTTAAATAACATTTATAGCTTCATACTATCCCCTCTGTGTTCTAATCCTGTGTGCCTCTGTGTGAGTGATTTATAAAAAAAAAAAAAAATTAGGTCATTTATTGCGTTTTTGGACCCCTTGAAATTAACTTTAGTGTTGTTTTTTACTGAAATTTGGCGTTTCATAGACTTTTGCAGTAATATTTTGCGACATAAAAAATTGGAAAGATCTATTTCATTCTCTAGGGTGTCTGCTTTCAGAAAATATATCATGTTTTGGAGGATTTATGTAATCTTCAGGCCTAAAATTATTTTTTATACATATGGGCAAAATAAAAAACTGCTCTGGCAGTGAAAAGGTTAAAGGAAACGTTCACCTTGTTAAAATGTTACATGTTCCTGTTCCTGCAGCGGCTCAGCGATCCGAGCCTTCTATGTGACAGCAATGCAGGGAGAAGCTCCCCGTACCGGCTGTCACTTTATGAAAAGAGCGCGGCTGTGCCATTCATTCACAGAGTTCTGTCCTTTGCCGATGTCGGCTCGTAGTTTGCAATGAACTCCCACACCACTGCTGTGCTCTCTGGTAGATGATTGGTTCTTACTGTCACTGTAACTGTCTTCCCGTATAATGTACAGGCAGACAGATTACACGGACAGTCTGCAGGAGTCCTGCATAGCACCAGCCATCAGAACATCATGGCTGCAATGCTTTCCAGGCTCCTAAAAATAAATAGTAAAATTAAAAAAGTTTTACTTGCAGAAAATGTGCATTTATTATTTTTTAGGTGAACTTTTCCTTTAACAGAGCGGACACCGGAGCGTGACTTGTCTACTCAGCATGCGCTTGTACTGAACACCCAAGTTATGAAAGCCCCCAACATTCCTAAAAGCACTTATACGATTTTGGAAAGAATTATTTTTTTATTTTATCATGATAAAGGAGATTGGGACCCCGATTTAGCCCCTTGGACAAGTCTTTTTTTTTTTAAATGTCCACACCCCTGGAACTGTTTCTTACATGATGAAGATCAGCCATGGAGTATATCTGAGGTGTATATCAGGGTGTGCTTCTTCCCCACATTAAAGATGATGTCCAGCAACATTCATATAGAAGACATTTCCTGCACTCAAGACACTAATACACCTCGAGGGTTGTGTGGGATCCCTGATGTACAGGAAGACAGGAGTTCAGTGAGGAACAATTCCCTCACTCAGGACATGAATATGGCTTCTGCCCCTTGTGAGATCTCTGATGTGTGGAAAGACTGGCCCTCTGTGAAAAACATTTCCCACACTCCGGGCAGGAATACGGCTTCTCCCCTGTGTGAGATCTCTGATGTGTGCAAAGACTGGACTTCACTGAAAAACATTTCCCGCACTCAGGACAAGAATACGGCTTCACTCCTGTGTGAGATCTCTGATGTCTGTTAAGATTGGACTTCTGTGAAAAACGTTTCTCACACTCAGGACAGGAATACGGCTTCTGCCCTGTGTGAGATCTCTGATGAGTGGAAAGATTGGACTTCTCTGAAAAACATTTCCCGCACTCAGGACAGGTATACAGCTTCTCCCCTGTGTGCGATCTCTGATGTCTGTAAAAACTGGACTTCTCTGAAAAAGATTTGCCGCACTCAAGACAGGAATATGGCTTCTGCCCCGTGTGAGATCTCTGATGTGTGTAAAGATTGGCCTCCTGTGAAAAACATTTCCCGCACTCAGGACAGGAATACGGCTTCTCCCCTGTGTGAGATCTCTGATGTGCGTAAAGATGGGACTTAACTGAAAAACATTTCCCACACTCAAGACAAGAATACAGCTTTTCCCCCGTGTGAGACCTCTGATGTGTGTAAAGATTTGACTTCTGTGAGAAACTTTTCCCACACTCAGGACAGGAATACGGCTTCTCTCCTGTGTGAGATCTTTTATGCAGATCAAGATAGCATTTAAAAGGGAAACACTTCCCGCACTCAGTACAGGACAAGCTCTTCTCCGTTGGAAGGACGGCACCGTCCCTCACAGTCTGAGGTTCCTCAGGATAAGAGGAATACGATGGTCCATCTACACTGTGGGGTGCCGGATGGACATTTGAGGTAGTCGTGTTTTCTCCTGGACTATACTGTGTGATGTCCTCATCTTCTACTTTACAGTCTGGAGACAAAGTGAGACAATCCTCTGAGGTTTTCCTCATCTCCCGTCCATCTACTAAAATAGAAATACAAAGATTATTACTAGACATGAGCAGATTGGTTCCCCTAAACCAGGACTCCGCCCACATCAGGCAGCTTTGTCTTTGAAGATCTTACAATTCCCCCCTCAAGGTAACTAGTAAATGGGTCCTCTAATCTCCTACCAGTTCATTTCTTTATTCATGGACCTTAGTCAGAGAGTGAGGAAACAACAAGAACTGTCTTTTACAGGAGTGACAGTGATGAGGGGATTATAGGACGAGTGTCCCCACCCCCTCTGTCACTCATTGCCATCTTCCCAACACAAGAAGTACTGCAATTCCTTATTTAGTCCATGATTTAGTCATGAATAACAGCGGGGCTGAGCCCCACCAGAGGTCAGAGAGTGAGGATGGGGGGAGAACAACCAAGATGAAGACTGGACTGATCCTGAAGACCACCATCATTGAGTTATTGACTCCTCCCTCATATCACTTTCTGTTTAAGGTACCAAAGGTTGAGGATGTTATCACATTATTATCAACATTTAAAAGTCTGGGTGCAAAAGAATTCAGGCCTATGTAATGTACAACTTATTATATTGTATACAAAAGTTAGCACTATATAGTATCAGAATGATGTAATGTAAAACATAAAGTATATAGTGCAGGGGTCAAGAGTATGTAATGTACAATATACTGTAAATTATATAGTGTAAGGGTCAGGGCTCATAATATTGGTATTCAGTAATCAATGGAAGGTTAATGTTTCCATGAGATAAGTTGCAGAGGTTCCACACCGCTGCCTCCCATCTCCTGAGACTGCACTCAGTGACTTGGGTCTGAGACTATACAGACATATCCCTCCACCCGGCACAGCCAGCAGACAACAGAGCAAGTAACCCTAGGAGAATTTTTCTGTCAGAGATCTTACTAGACCCGGTCATGGGGCAGAATGCCTAGGTCTAGTTCACTTATGGTGAAATTGAACATTTTGCTGTCAGCTGAACCCCAGAATCTCCATAAATCCAGTCTAAATACATAAATTGTGTCTGCAGCACAAAGAAGGAAAATTGCAGGAATAAAGGACGGGGAACACAGCTCAGGAAAGTGAAAAGTGTATTACAAGGCTTATATCACCCAGTGCTTACCCTACTCTGGACCAATCAGCGAGCAGTATGGGTGGAGGAATGTATTTAGTGTTAATGACCCACCTGTGCTGATCTCTGTGGGAGTGTCCTCCTCTATAAATGTCCCCGTTATTCCATCCTCTTCCATAGACTGTTGATCATCCCTCACATACCGCTCTTCTTCTGCTTTAACCTCAAATTCTATATCGATTGGATCTCCACTCTAAATCAAGAAGATTAGAGAGAATATCATCTATAAAATATAAGCTCCTATATAAAAAAAAAAACAAAACAAAAACAAAAAAACACACCAACTCTACGAGTCCATGTGCTAGATGTTCCATCCCACCAACCTTGTAACAATGAGGGATGGTGTGACCTTCCTGTGTGGAATCCCGGGAATACAGAGGACGGGGACATCTCTCTGGGGGGTTCCTGGTATTAGGTGGCTCCATCATATCCTTGCGTCCTTCTGAAAACTCCTCCATAACTCCATACTCCTCATCCTCCTCTTTATACTCTTCTTTAACGTCAATATTATCATCCCCGAGGTTTCGACTCTGAATATATAATAAAACTTTCATTGTAACAAACATATAAATCAGAACTATCCGTGAATTTTCCTCATCTACCTGATGATGGTGAGGAATGGTGTGACCTTCCTGTGTGGAATCCCGGGAATACAGAGGACGGGGACATCTCTCTGGTGGTGTTCTGTAGCTGGGTGTCTCCACCATGTTGTCCTGGTACAGATCTTTGTGTCCTTCCAGAAGCTCCAACTCCTCCATCACCCCATCCTCATCATCCTCCTCTTTTATCTCTTCTTTAACCTCGACTTTAGAATCTCTCAGGTTTCCACTCTGAATATAGAATAAAAATGACATCAGTTGTAATAATGCAGATAATGTACAGATCCTAATGATACTATCAGTGATTGTTCCTCATCTACCTGATGATGGTGGGGGATGGTGTGACCTTCCTGTGTGGAATCCCGGGAATACAGAGGACGGGGACATCTCTCTGGTGGGTTCCCATTACTGGATCCATCTGTAGGAAACACACACACTGACTGAATACATTGTTTCTATGTGTTTATCAGATGATGGGGGATCTAGGTGGAGCCTCCGTACTGCTCTCTCCTTTACAATAAAGTCTCCTCTTACCCGGTGATGTGAGGGGCGGCTGATTGTCCATCATGATGTCCTTGTAGAGATCCTTGTGTCCTTCTAAATACTCCCACTCCTCCATGGAGAAATAGACAGTGACATCCTGACACCTTATAGGAACCTGACACACACAATGATACAGTCACCATCCAGACACATCCCTTGTCTGTTACTGGATAATGTCCCAGAATTCCCGGCACCGCTCACCTCTCCTCCATCATCTCTCTGGTGACTTCTAGAATCTTCTTTGTATTTCTCTATTCTATCAGGGAGGGAGGTGGAGGCAATGTGATGGTCATATGATCTCCAGACTTCACAGGAGGAAAACTCTAGATCTGAACACAAATAGTAAAATAAAATGATATTCACAGAATCCTCCTCACCTCACCATTCAGGTCTCCATTTTATTAGAGCCCCACTTCAGGCTGAGGTATAATTTACCCTCACAGGACCCCCACTATGTAGGTTCAAAGCTTGCTGCAGGCATTCTTATGTCATTACATACAATGCAGGACCAATAGTCCCACTTTGCTAGCGAGGATGCCAAGGGTCCGCCCACATCCTAAGAGCATCAGAAAACAAAAGCAGATGGAGGGACATTGGGAGGAGGAGCTGTGAGGTCAGTGTGATGTCATAGGACATATAAACTCTGGATGGAGGGAGATTTGAGGGGTCCTCTATATGAGGCTCCTGTGAAAACCAAATCATTGTTCCTGGGTGTGTCCTACCTCTCCTAAACTGAAGAGTGAATTTTGACCTTTACCATACAGAAATCTGTCAGGAATCTGTGAAAGTAAGCTCTCATGTGATCAGGTGACGTGCGGAGGAACGGAGTGTAAATAGCAGACAATTTTTTCCAGAGCTCCTAATGGTGGGGATGGATTTTGCTGAGTGCTGGTGCCAAGTTTCCACCCCCCCAGGATCACTGCAGGTGTGGAGAAAAGCTGTGTAAGAGGATATGGAGGAGAGATGAGGAGGAGATCCAGGAATCAGGATAAAGGTCAGGACAAGCAACAGACGAGCGCATCCAAGAGATGAAGCCGGGGTCACTACACAGAAAATCAATCCAAGGAAACAACAGGCAGGACGAGGAATAGCAAGAAGGAGCTCAGAGACAAATGAGAATATTGCTCAGCCAATGGGAGATTATCTCAGCATGACTTACATAATGAAGGAGATGAGGGGGAGGGGAGGAAGTCACTTATGGTGACCATAGAGACATGGAAATTCAGCTGGTTCAGCAGGGATCGGTCACATTTCCATCCATGTGTGGTCACTGCCGGATAAAAGTCACTCGATCAGCAGCTGCAGCCAATAGCTTCATCACTGATCTGTGTATTCTGAGAGCGGAGGAGCGCCCCCCATTGTCAGAATACAATAGTGCAGCGGGGAGGATTCCCCCATCCCCCTCCAGTGTGTTCAGTTTTTTTTCGGCTCAGCCCGTTGGCTGAATGAAAAACTGAACCATGTAAAAAAGCAAAATATAATAATCAACTGATCCCCCCCCCCCCGGATTGGTTAATCTAGGTTTCCACACTATATATGTGTGTATCATCATCTGCTGGAGATAAAAGACATCACAGTGACTATGGAGGAAGAGGACGGACATGACGGGGGGGTTACTGGGTGTAAATAGAAAATAAGATCTTATTACCTCCTCTACTGCCACTTCCAGCAATGTCTTCTCTCTACTTCCTCCCGACTCACCTCTCACCCCAAACTTCCTATTTATATCTGACATCACTTCCTTAATGTACCTGACATCACTTCCTGTATTCCATAGAGACTTCCTGTCTGGGTAGAAGTGAGATCACCACCTTGTGGAGTTTAGAGGAACTGCAGACCTGAGAAACATCTCGTAGTGCGAACACGGCCTTGTGCTGTGTGTGTATGTACTGTATATCCTTATAGATGGGTCATCTTCACTCCCACCAAGGGCGATAGAAATATAATGTTGTAAAGCGCTGCGTAAACTGTCGGCGCTATATAAATCCTGAATAATAATAATAATAATAATATTACTGCTCGGGGGGGACATTTTGGCCCCTTTGATTTTGCAGTAAAATTGATTGCAGATTTAGTCATGTAGAACATCTGTTATATGGATACAAAGAACCCCAGCCGAGAGTAAAGGGTGGAAATGGCTCCTGATCCCCAGATTTGGGCAATGATGTCACCAATATAAATAGAATAAAACCCGCGCTATGTGTAACAACTCAAATACCTACAAAAGTAACTTATACCGGACTGCTGCTGTAACAAAGGTAAGTATTCCCTTTATCAACTAGAAGAGCATTATGTGTCACAGCGCTGTCCTATTGTGTGTGCACATAAATCATCACAAATACACTAAAATATGTGGATACATTCATATATAAAGTGCTAGGGGCTCAAATAATATTCTCTGCAGATCTACTGCTTCCACTTTACACCTACTTCATTGATCTTATGGTGTTTATCAATAAATTAAGTAAACTGAACCATGTGCAAATTCATATACAACATAAAGTGCTTTGTGCTCAAGATGCTGTTCCCTGCAGATCCACTGCTTCCACTTTGCATCTACTTCTTTAATCTCCTAATATTTGCTGCTATATTAAATAAAGTAAAAATCTGTGCAAATTCATGTAATCATACAATATTTTGTGCTCAATATAGTGTTCACTGCAAGTCCACTGCTTCCACTTTACATTTACTTCAATTAACTAATTTTGCTAAAAAAAATCCACCAATCAAGCCACGCCTTCTTCCACCTCTTACACACGTGATGTGAGGGCGCCCCCTTAGTAGTGCTTCCCCACTCACCAGAGCAATATGACTCCCAGCTTTTCATCTACCAGAGTCACCAACATCCTTCACACTCTCCTCACCTCCGATGGCAAAGGAACTGGATCCTCCTCGCTCACTCCTGCAAGTCTGCTGCGATTTCTGTCATCTCCCTCCTAGACTCGGCTTCCTCCTCCGACCGCTGTTCCAGCAGGAGCTCCGCCTCTTCATACACACTCAGAGCTCCGCCTCTTCACACACACTCAGAGCTCCGCCTCTTCACACACACTCAGAACTCCGCCTCTTCATACACACTCAGAGCTCCGCCTCTTCATACACACTCAGAGCTCCGCCTCTTCATACACACTCAGAGCTCCGCCTCTCCATACACACTCAGAGCTCCGCCTCTCCATACACACTCAGAGCTCCGCCTCTTCATACACACTCAGAGCTCCGCCTCTTCATACACACTCAGAGCTCCGCCTCTTTACACACACTCAGAGCTCCTCCTCTTCATACACACTCAGAGCTCCGCCTCTTCATACACACTCAGAGCTCCGCCTCTTCATACACACTCAGAGCTCCGCCTCTTTACACACACTCAGAGCTCCGCCTCTTTATACACACTCAGAGGGCCCTTGACAATTCAAAGGGCCCTTGACAAAACGACAGCTATTACAGGAATTTAGTGATTTTTTACTGGGCCTGTAGAACCTGTTCCAGGGAAGTTCAGTTCCACCTTGATGCAAGTTTCCTCCAGTCCAGTGTGCACCACGCAATGTACCAGTGGCCTTAAAACAGGAAGTCAAGCTGTGGCTTGACCAGTATGAGGCTGATGGTCATTCAGCACCAGTGACTGAAACAACTGACTGGATAAGTAACATGGCGATTGTAAGGAAACCCAATAAGCTAAGAATATGCAAAGATCCCAAATTCTTGAATCAGGCACTGAGACGATCTCATTACATCATGCCAACTCTCAGGGATGTTTTCTACAAGCTGCCAAAGGCACGACTGTTCACGCTTCTTGATGCCCGAGATGCATTTTTACAATGTAAGTTGGATACTTCAAGTAGCTACATGACAACTTTCTGGACTCCCTGGGGCAGGAAAAGGTGGCTTAAATTGCCTTTTGGTGATTCAGTACCAGGTGTGTATCAACATAAACAACATGAACTATTGGCTGCACTTAATGGTACTGAACCAGTTGCTGATGACATACTTGTGGTAGGCTGTGGGGATACGGATGGAGAAGCAGAGCAAGATCATGATGGCAAACTGCTGGAATTGATGAATCATTGTGAAAACGAAAGCCTCGTACACACGATCGGATTGTTGGCCAACAAAGCGCCAGACTTTTGTCCGAAGGGCGTGTGCCAGGAACTTGTCTTCCATACAAATGGCACACAATTGTCGGGCCAACAAACACAAACGTAGTGACGTACTATGTGGAATTTCAGCTCTTGAGCGCCACCCTTTGGGCATCTTCTGCTAATGTCGTGTTTGGTGAGCATTGATTCCGAGCATGCGTGTTTGTACTTTGGACTTTTGTGTGTGACGGGCTTGCGTACTGACGATACGAAAATCTGACAACAGACAAATTTACTAGCCTGCCATCTAACGTTTGTTGGCAGAAAGTTGTACAACAGTTGTCTGATGGAGCGTACTAACGGTCAGATTTTAGGCCAACAGTCTGTCATCACACAATTCCTTGCCGAAAATCCAATCATGTGTACGAGGCTTAAGACTTGGCATGAAAAAAACTTCAATTCAAGGTCAAAGAGGTCCGCTTCCATGCACATACTGTATGCTATCTTTGGAGGGTTTGAAGGCTGACCCAGAAAAAATCAGGGCTATACTGGATATGCCACAGCCGTCTAATGTGAAATCTCTGCAGCGCTTCATAGGATTTGTTACCTATTTAGCAAAAATCCTATCAAGTCTCTCAGAAGTCTGTGAGCCATTGAGAAGGCTTCTGGACAAGGATGTGGTTTGGCATTGGCTTCCTAAGCATGATAATGCATAGTTGCCAACATTGTAAAAAAGTTTTTAGGGACACTTTATTGGCTGTAGGCAGAGTCTTATTATAATTAGGAGGTGGGGCATGCGTTTGTAGGCGAAAAAATGAATAATGCGGGGCACCAAAAAAGGGGCGTGGTTTACGGTACTTAGTGGGCGTGGCTTATATGGGCGTGGTTGGAATGGGGGTGTGGTTAGAGCCTGAGATGACTGAGAGATGGAGATAGAAAGGGGAAAAGAGGGAGGGAGAGAGAGAGAAAGAAGGACAGAACAAGGGAAGGAAAGAGGGATGGAGGGACAGCAGGCCCAGATCCTACACCACAATAGAAATGTGTATTCCAGAGTTTAACAAATCAGCAGATAAAGATACTCCAAACAGCTAGTGTGAGCGCTTCAATCATCCCAGCACCATGGTTGTTATGGTGTTAGGATGATTGAAGCGCATTATTACTATTATTACATTGCAATATAGAATAAAATCATTCAACTCACCATAATCCAGAATCAGTGGGACCCCTGAACTTGTCACCTGCCACGTTGCCTGCCACCAGATGTCATCAGGAGCCCCCAGCAGAGTCCATCCTTACACAGGTGCCCCCAACAGAATCCGTCCCTACATCAGGTGCCCCCAGAAGCAGAGGCCCTCCTTACAGATCTGTGTCCCTGGCAGCGGACCCCTCCTTACATCTGGTGTCCCCCAGCAGCGGAGCCCTCCTTTACATCTGGTGTCCCCCAGCAGTGGAGCCCTCCTTTACATCTGGTGTCCCCCAGCAGCGGAGCCCTCCTTTACATCTGGTGTCCCCCCAGCAGCGGAGCCATCTTTTACATCTGGTGTCCCCCAGCAGCGGAGCCATCCTTTACATCTGGTGTCCCCCAGCAGCGGAGCCATCCTTTACATCTAGTGTCCCTCAGCAGTGGAGCCCTCCTTTACACCTGGTGTCCTGGGCAGCGGAGCCCTCCTTTACATCTGGTGTCCCCAGCAGCGGAGCCATCCTTTACACCTGGTGTCCCCGGCAGTGGAGCCATCCTTTACATCTGGTGTCCCCCAGCAGTGGAGCCATCCTTTACATCTGGTGTCCCCCAGCAGCGGAGCCCTCCTTTACATCTGGGGTCCCCCAGCAGCGGAGCCCTCCTTTACATCTGGTGTCCCCCAGCAGCGGAGCCCTCCTTTACACCTGGTGTCCGTGGCAGCGGAGCCCTCCTTTACATCTGGTGTCCCCCAGCAGCGCAGCCCTCCTTTACATCTGGTGTCCCCAGCAGTGGAGCCATCCTTTACATCTGGTGTCCCCCAACAGTGGAGCCATCCTTTACATCTGGTGTCCCCCAGCAGCGGAGCCCTCCTTTACATCTGGTGTCCTACTAAAACAACCCAGAGACCCTAAATGACAGCAGTTCCCTAATTACATTACAGCACTTCTTGGCTTCAGATAACACCATTTTGAGTGGGGTTTGTGGAGAAAGGGAGGAGGGGCCGGCATCAAATCATTGTGCATTGTCTTGCTGGAACCTAAAGCCTCTCAGGAATAGATGTGGCCTCTACTGCTCATTCATAAACAACCAAGAAGAATGAAGCCACGAGGTGTCCCTACATTTTAGCAGTTCTTTGCTTACATTACATTATCCTTCCTGGCCTCAGAAAACAACATTTTGAATAGAAGTTTGTGGAGGGGGGTGGGAAGAAGAGCTGGCATTAAATCACTTCATAGTATTGCTGGAATTTAGGACCTCTCGGGTATAGCTATGGCCACTATACACCCACTACTAAAACAACCAATCAGAGAGGGAGAAGGAAGAAAAACTGATATTGCTCATAGCACTAGCAGTATTTACAGATATGTGGTTGAAGTTATCTGTCATGCCTGTCACACATGACATGTGTGAAGGTTATGGTTTGCTGCTCTGTTCCCAGAGATCCCTCAGCACATATAACCCTTGTTGTCGGTGCTGAATTGCCATTTAGGACACTAGCATGTTATCTGAAGGTGTATTGAATGCTGAGCTCTGCACAATCCTGCAGCCTGTCATACAGTGCATGAAGGGAAAGTCTGCAGTTCTGCACACACAAGTGAAAATTCAAGCTCTGCAAGAACCTCCTTATCCAACATCTCCACATGTGATAGAAATCAGAGGAGCCACAATGCAACTGCAAGGCTAATGCCGCGTACACACGAGCGGACTTTACGGCAGACTTTGCCCGGCGGACGGGATTTCGTCGGACAATTCGATGTGTGTGGGCTCCAGCGGACTTTGTTTTCTCAAAAGTTGGACGGACTTAGATTTGAAACATGTTTTAAATCAATCCGTCGAAATCGAGTCCCGTCGAAAAGTCCGCTCATCTGTATGCTAGTTTGACGGACAAAATGCCACGCTAGGGCAGCTATTGGCTACTGGCTATGAACTTCCTTGTTTTAGTCCGGTCGTACGTCATCACGTACAAATTCGACGGACTTTGGTGGATTGTGTGTAGGCAAGTCCGTTCATTCACAAAGTCCGTTGTAAAGTCCGTCGTAAAGTACGTCAAAAAGTCCGCCGGGCAAAGTCTGCCATAAAGTCCGCTCGTGTGTACGCGGCATAAGACAATATGTTCCTATCTCTATGTGCACAGCATGAACATTATACAGTATATTATTATGTTTAGACATTTTAGTGAGCTGAATACGATAAATAATCACATAGGAATGTTAGTCATTTCACATCATTTTAAAATCATGAATCCTCCCTTCTTGTATCTAAAATCAGGCTCAGTTCACTAACTTCTTTACCATTGTTTTCCTGTAAGGAGATGAAGTCAAATCCATCCAGGGAAATATTTTGTTCCTCCTGTTCAGTGCAGAGAGAGGAGGGGCCGATCCGTGCAGCTAACCCAGGTTGGAGAATTGTGAAGAGAGAAGCCGAGTCATTGGCTGCACGGATCGGCCCCTCCCCTCTCCACCAAACATGAGGAACAAGAGGTGATGTAGCTGAAACACAAGAGCAAAGCTCTCACAGGGGTGCCGGTGTCTTGCCGAGAAAGTTCCCTCGGCGGATAAGGTCCCCCCTGTACTGCGCAGTACGAATGACCAGGAGCCGCCGAAAATAGCCGAAGATGAAAATCTTCAACCAGCTGTACACGGCGCCTGCGCCCTAGGTCCAGGTTCAAGCCCCACCATCCAAGTGGACCTAGAGGGGGAATAAAAAAGTGCCAAGTGAAGCGAGGCCGTGCCCGAAGCGTGGCGAGCAAAGTGAGCCCGCGAGGGGCCCTCTTACAGGCGCCGTGTACAGCTGATTTCTTCTCTATTTCGCTTCGGCTATTTCCACCGGCTCCTACTGCGCCTGCGCAGTAGAGGGGGGTCCTTGTCCGCCGAGAGGAACTTTCTCGGCAGAACACCGGCGGCCAATGAAGCCAATGATTTTGTTGGAGCCAGGAGCCAGAAAACTGCTCCAGAGCCAAACATTCCCGTTTTTCCATGGACAAAAGGCAAAATCCCGATTCGGGACGGCCTCCGATCGGGACGAGGGTCCCAAAATCGGGATTGTCCCAGGAAAATCGGGACTGTTGGCAACTATGATAGTGCAAGAAAGCAAACATTTGCTCACAGATACACCTGTCCATAAGTACTATGATGTTACAGAACCTGTAACTATTCAAAGTAATGCGAGCAAAAGTGGACTCGAGTGTTGCCTAGTATTGTGTTTGCCTGTCAGCGCTTTCATCACTACCTCTATGGTCGTAACGAGATCCAGGCAGAAACTGACCATAAGCCTCTCATATCTATTTTCAAAAAAACACTTTTGTGTGCACCCAAACGCCTACAGATCATGTTGCTAACATTACAAAACTATTGCCTGAATGTTGTCCATAAGCCTGGACCTGAAATGTACATTAGTGATGCTCTTAGCAGAGCTACAGCAGCAGGTGGCACACCTGAATGTGCACAACACACAGTCTACATTGTTCAAACAGGACCTGGATGTCCTGTCACAGATCAATCATTTAGACTATCCAAATATCACAGACCAGCGTTTGCCCACAGAAATTGACGAGAGTTTGCAAACACGTAAATCTGTTGTTCCGAATGGTTGGCCAGATTCAAAGATGGAAGTGTAGCACCCTGGAGTTTAGGCAAGGTTGCTCCTCACAAATTTACTCGCCAGGAATAATTATCCTGGTTGATTGTTAGAGATCTATTGATTTCTCCCTAAGTTTGGCCTTGTTGCACTTTTCTCTTCTACCGCTAGGTGGCCGGGTACTTGGTGGTACTAGATATGAGTAGGGCAATGCAAGGTCAAGTTATGGGTTTATGGGGTATCTTAGCCAATGGGCAGGGGTTTTCTTGAATCCCTTTGCCTGCTGGGAGAACCTATATATTTGGGTGGAGTCAGGTGATCGGTGTTCTGTGCCACCTGGATGGCTGTCTGGGTGGACATGTGTTGTACTGCCCAGGCTGCTAGGCCAAAGATTGGGCCTATCTCGGGCACATCTGGCTGCTGGGCTGTCTGAGGGCCTATCCAGAAGCAAGAGAGCAGTGCAGGGTTGGGACTGTGGCTTGCAGTCCAACCAGAAGTGACGATTCTGCTGGCCAGAGAACCTATCAGTGGTCGGAGATAGAAGGGAAGCTGTCGCCACTAATAGACCAAACACCTTATTACCAGGAACCACAGTGAGTAACTGAAGCAAGTACCGGAGTAGTATTCTCACCAACCGGGGATGGTGAAGAATCGGGAAACTTCAGTGGGTTTTCAAGCCAGGGACCCAACCAGCGGAGGTAACGCTTGCAGAGCAGCCTTGTGTGTCAAGCCAGGGACCGAGCAGGCCAGTGATGTGAATCTTGAGAGGTATCTTGAGTGCCAAGCTAGGGACCCAGCAGGGGTGATGCTTGAAGAAGATACCAACATGAAGAATGGTGGAGCACAAGGGATTCAGTGGCAGTGAATCAGCAGGTCTAGTGAGAGATCAGGAGCTCAGTGGGCTGAAGAACTACAAGGAATAATTGTAGTGGAAGTGAAGGAACTGTTAAATATTGTTGCCATAGGAGACAGCATTCCTGCACATACAGAAGTGGCGTCTTGCTGGATGCCTTTCCCTGCATGGCTGTCCTCCTATTGAAGTCTCAGATTCTGCCAATGAATCTTGCAACTATCTAAGGGTGTCCTGGCCCTAACCCTCTCTCCCCCCAAAAAATTGTTAAGAGAAATAAACTTTCTTTTGCATTCAAGAAGTGTGTGGCGCTCAATAACTTTAACTACTCTGCACCCACCATGCCTCACAACCCAGAAGGGTGTCAGCTGTCCCTGGCCCTGGAGGTTCTCATTAGACCAAAGGAGGCCTGGGACCTTGCTACAGAAGTGCTATTACTTGCTAGAGAATATTCTCTCCTCTCCTGTCCTGTCATGGCTCTGGCTGCCTGGAGTGCCTGTCTACTCTACTGTGATGGGCGCGCTGCACACTACGGCTGAGCTACAGGAGGAGGTCACGTCACCTGAAGTCTGGTCAGGTAGGTCAGTGTGTGTCAGATAGGTCAGTGTGTGTCAGGTAGGTCAGTGTGTGTCAGGTAGGTCAGTGTGGGTGAGGTAGGTCAGTGTGGGTCAGGTAGGTCAGAGTGGGTCAGTGTGTATCAGGTAGGTCAGTGTATGTCAGGTAGGTCAGTGTTTGTCAGGTAGGTCAGTGTATCTCAGTTCCTCTGAGTTCCACAAGGTGGTGATCTCACCTCCACCCAGTAAAAAAAAGTCTCTATGGAATACAGACAGGAAGTGATGTCAGGTAAAGAAAGAGAACATTCCGTTCGGTAAGACATAGAGGGAGGACACGTTGCTGGATCTGGCGCCGGAGGAGGTAATATGTAGATTAACCCCTTCGGGGAATCAGTTGATGATTAATATATTTTGCTTCCAAAGCTGGCCATACATGGTTCAGTTTTATCGTTCAGCCAGCAGACTGGGTGATGAATACTGAAGTGATTCCCCCATCCACACATTGGAGGGGGATGGGGGAATCCTCCCCACTGCACTATTGTATTCTGACAATGGGGGGCGCTCCTCCGCTCTCAGAATACACAGATCAGTGATGAAGCTATTGGCTGCAGCCTCTGATCGAGTGACTTTTATCCGGCAGTGACCACACATGGATGGAAATGTGACCGATCCCTGCTGAACCAGCTGAATTTCCATGTCTCTATGGTCACCATAAGTGACTTCCTCCCCTCCCCCTCATCTCCTTCATTATGTAAGTCATGCTGAGATAATCTCCCATTGGCTGAGCAATATTCTCATTTGTCTCTGAGCTCCTTCTTGCTATTCCTCGTCCTGCCTGTTGTTTCCTTGGATTGATTTTCTGTGTAGTGACCCCGGCTTCATCTCTTGGATGCGCTCGTCTGTTGCTTGTCCTGACCTTTATCCTGATTCCTGGATCTCCTCCTCATCTCTCCTCCATATCCTCTTACACAGCTTTTCTCCACACCTGCAGTGATCCTGGGGGGGTGGGAACTTGACACCAGCACTCAGCAAAATCCATCCCCACCATAAGGAGCTCTGGAGAAAATTGTCTGCTATTTACACTCCGTTCCTCCGCACGTCACCTGATCACATGAGAGCTTACTTTCACAGATTCCTGACAGATTTCTGTATGGTAAAGGTCAAAGTTCACTCTTCAGTTTAGGAGAGGTAGGACACACCCAGGAACAATGATTTGGTTTGCATGGGAGCCTCATATAGAGGACCCCTCAAATCTCCCCATCCAAATGTCCCTCCATCCAGAGTCTATATGTCCTATGACATCACACTGACCTCACAGCTCCTCCTCCCAATGTCCCTACATCTGGCCCCCTTTTTTTTTTCTCTCTGATACTCTTAGGATGTGGGCGGACCCTTTGGATCCTCACTAGCAAAGTGGGCCTGTTAGTCCTGCGTTGTATGTAATGATGTCAGAATGCCTACAATAAGCATTTAACCTGCGTATTGTGGGGGTCCTGTGTGGGTAAATTATACCTCTGTATTAAAGTGGGGCTTTAATCAATTGGAAACCTGAATTGTGAGGTGAGGAGGATTCTGGGAATATCATTTGATTTTACTATTGGATTTCAGATCTAGAGTTTTCCTCCTGTGAAGTCTGGAGAACATATGACCATCACATTGCCTCCACTGATCCGCCCTATACGCTCACTAAGTAAGCTGCGTAGGGCCCCACCTCCCCCTCGTGTCATAGCGCGTCAATTAATGTTTACAACATCCAGTGGCGGAACTTTAGGGGTCGCTGCAGTCGCATTTGCGACTGGGCCCTTCCGTTATACCGCTGTCGGGGGCCCCCAAGACCCAGCATCCCCCCCTGCACCTCTGGCTGGCCGTTTAGAGTGCAGTAGGGAGAGGTGGGAGGTGGCGATCGGCAGCTCTATGGTGCCTGTGTGGGCGGCGGGATCTCCCTGGGGCTTGTAGTACTCTCTCGAGTGTCAGTGTATACAGTGGAGAGGAGAAGGGAGGGGCTTCTGACCCAGGCAGGTATCAGTTTCACTTTCACTCTGCTTGAACACTGTTGCTGATGCCGATCGGCAGCTCTATGGTGTCCACAGGCAGGGGGATCTCCCTAGGGCTAGTAGTTCTATCTCCGAATGTATACAGTGGAAAGGGGAGGAGCCTCTGGGGACACTGATGTAAGAGGGGGCCCTCTGGGGACACTAATGTAAGAGGGGGGGTCTCTGGGGACCCTGTGTAAGGAGGGGCTCTCTGGGGACACTAATGTAAGAGGGAAGGCTCTCTGGGGGCTCTCTGAGGACCCTGATGTAAGGTGGTGCTCTCTGGGGACCCTGGTGTAAGTAGGGAGGCTCTCTGGGGACCCTGGTGTAAGTAGGGAGGCTCTCTGGGGACCCTGGTGTAAGTAGGGAGGCTCTCTGGGGACCCTGGTGTAAGTAGGGAGGCTCTCTGGGGACCCTGATGTAAGGGGAGGCTCTCTGGGGACCCTGATGTAAGGGGGAGGCTCTCTGGGGACCCTGATGTAAGGGGAGGCTTTCTGAGGACCCTGATGTAAGGTGGGGCTCTCTGAGGACCCTGATGTAAGGGGAAGCTCTCTGGGGACCCTGATGTAAGGTGAGGCTCTCTGGGGACCCTGGTTTAAGGGGAGGCTCTCTGGGAACCCTGATGTAAGGGGAGGCTCTCTGGGGACCCTGATGTAAGGGGAGGCTCTCTGAGGACCCTGATGTAAGGTGGGGCTCTCTGGGGACCCTGATGTAAGATGGGGCTCTCTGAGGACCCTGATGTAAGGGGAAGCTCTCTGGGGACCCTGATGTAAGGAGGGGCTCTCTGAGGATCCTGATGTAAGGGGAGGCTCTCTGAGGACACTGATGTAAGGGGAGGTTCTCTGGGGAGCCTGATGTAAGGGGAGGCTCTCTGGGGACCCTAATGTAAGTGGAGGCTCTCTGGGAACCCTGATGTAAGGGGAGGCTCTCTGGGGACCCTGATGTAAGGGGAGGCTCTCTGGGGACCCTGATGTAAGGGGAGGCTCTCTGGGGACCCTGATGTAAGGGGAGGCTCTCTGGGGACCCTGATGTAAGGGGAGGCTCTCTGGGGACCCTGATGTAAGGGGAGGCTCTCTGGGGACCCTGATGTAAGGGGAGGCTCTCTGGGGACCCTGATGTAAGGGGAGGTTCTCTGGGGACCCTGATGTAAGGGGAGGCTCTCTGGGGACCCTGATGTAAGGGGAGGCTCTCTGGGGACCCTGATGTAAGGGGAGGCTCTCTGGGAACCCTGATGTAAGGGGAGGCTCTCTGGGGACCCTGATGTAAGGGGAGGCTCTCTGGGGACCCTGATGTAAGGGGAGGCTCTCTGGGGACCCTGATGTAAGGGGAGGTTCTCTGGGGACCCTGATGTAAGGGGAGGCTCTCTGGGGACCCTGATGTAAGGGGAGGCTCTCTGGGGACCCTGATGTAAGGGGAGGCTCTCTGGGAACCCTGATGTAAGGGGAGGCTCTCTGGGGACCCTGATGTAAGGGGAGGCTCTCTGGGGACCCTGATGTAAGGGGAGGCTCTCTGGGAACCCTGATGTAAGGGGAGGCTCTCTGGGAACCCTGATGTAAGGGGAGGCTCTCTGGGGACCCTGATGTAAGGGGAGGCTCTCTGGGGACCCTGATGTAAGGGGACGCTCTCTGGGGACCCTGATGTAAGGGGAGGCTCTCTGGGAACCCTGATGTAAGGGGAGGCTCTCTGGGAACCCTGATGTAAGGGGAGGCTCTCTGGGAACCCTGATGTAAGGGGAGGCTCTCTGGGAACCCTGATGTAGGGGGAGACTCTGTCAGGTGTGACTGTGTGGCAATGGCAAATGGTTTACATAGCTCACGGCATCCTGGGTCAGGTAGAGGGCCCCTTAGCAGAATTTTTCTTAGGGCCCCAGGGAGGTCAGGATCGGCACTGCCTCCACCTCCCTCTCTAATAGAATAGAGAAATAAAAAGAAGATTCTAGAAGTCTCCAGAGAGATCATAGAGAAAAAGTGAGCGGTGCTGGGAATTCTGGGACATTATCCAGTAACAGACAAGGGATGTGTCTGGATGGTGACTGTATCATTGTGTGTGTCAGGTTCCTATAAGGTGTCAGGATGTCACTGTCTATTTCTCCATGGAGGAGTGGGAGTATTTAGAAGGACACAAGGATCTCTACAAGGACGTCATGATGGACAATCAGCCGCCCCTCACATCACCGGGTAAGAGGAGACTTTATTGTAAAGGAGAGAGCAGTACAGAGGCTCCACCTAGATCCCCCATCATCTGATAAACACATAGAAACAATGTATTCAGTCAGTGTGTGTGTTTCCTACAGATGGATCCAGTAATGGGAACCCACCAGAGAGATGTCCCCGTCCTCTGTATTCCCGGGATTCCACACAGGAAGGTCACACCATCCCTCACCATCATCAGGTAGATGAGGAACAATCACTGATAGTATCATTAGGATCTGTACATTATCTGCATTGTTACTATTGATGTCATTTTTATTATATATTCAGAGTGGAAACCTGAGAGATTCTAAAGTTGAAGTTAAAGAAGAGTGTAAAGAGGAGGATGAGGAGTATGGAGTGATGGAGAAGTTTTCAGAAGGACACAAGGATATGATGGAGCCACCTAATACCAGGAACCCACCAGAGAGATGTCCCCGTCCTCTGTATTTCTGGGATTCCACACAGGACGGTCACACCATCCCTCACTGTTACAAGGTTGGTGGGATGGATTATCTAGAACAGTGGTTCTAAACCGGGGTTCCGCGGCGATCTGACTGTCAGTCAGGCAGCTGACATAAGGATCGCACAGATTTAGGCAGGGAAGCGGCTGGTATCCTATTGGCTGTAGCGCGCTGTTCCCTGCAAGCCCCTCCTCCCCTTGTCCTTCTCGAGTACGTGACATCTGGAGTGGACAGGAGGAGGAGGGGCCCAGGGGGAACAGCGTGCCACTGGAGGAGATATGAAATGAGTTCTGAAGCCAGAAGAAGAAAGCTGCTACTGTGCCCAGCTGTGTGTCCCCTGTCATGTCCCCCACCCCATATAATGTGGCCTGTCCCATGTAATGTGCTCTGCCCCATGCCTTGTTCCCTGTCGGATGTCATGTGCTCTGCCCCCTGTCATATGCTCTGCCCCATGTCATGTCCCCTGTCCCATGTCATGTGCTCTGCCCCATGTCATGTCCCCTGCCCCATGTCATGTCCCCTGCCCCATGTCATGTCCCCTGCCCCATGTAATGTCCCCTGCCCCATGTCATGTGCTCTGCCCCATGTCATGTCCCCTGTCATGTCCCCTGTCCCCTGTCATGTCCCCTGTCCCCTGTCATGTCCCCTGTCATGTCCCCTGTCCCCTGTCATGTCCCCTGTCCCATGTCATGTCCCCTGCCCCATGTAATGTCCCCTGCCCCATGTCATGTGCTCTGCCCCATGTCATGTCCCCTGTCATGTCCCCTGTCCCCTGTCATGTCCCCTGTCCCCTGTCATGTCCCCTGTCCCCTGTCATGTCCCCTGTCCCCTGTCATGTCCCCTGTCCCCTGTCATGTCCCCTGTCCCCTGTCATGTCCCCTGTCCCCTGTCATGTCCCCTGTCCCCTGTCATGTCCCCTGTCCCATGTCATGTGCCCTGCCCCATGTAATGCCCCCTGTCATGTCCCCTGCCCCATGTAATGTGCTCTGCCCCATGTCATTTCCCCTGTCATGTGCTCTGTCCCATGTAATTTCCCGTCCCATGTAATGTGTCCTGCCTCATGTAATGTGCCTTGTCATGTCCCCTGCCCCATGTAATGTCCCCTGTCATATGCCCTGTCCCATGTAATGTGCTCTGTCCCATGTAATGTGCTCTGTCCCATGTAATTTGCTCTGCCCCATGTAATATGCTCTGCCCCATGCCATGTGCTCTGCCCAATGTCATGTGCCCTGTCCCATGTAATGAGCTCAGACTCATGTCATGTGCCCTGTCCCATGTCATGTGCTCTGCCCCATGCCATGTGCTCTGCCCCATGTAATGTCCCCTGTCATGTGCTCTGCCCCATGTAATGTCCCCTGTCCCCTGTCATGTGCTCTGTCCCATGTAATGTCCCCTGTCCCCTGTCATGTGCTCTGTCCCATGTAATTTCCCCTGTCCCATGTAATGTACCCTATCATGTGCCCTGTCCCATGTAATGTGTCCTGCCCCATGTAATGTGCCTTGTCATGTGCCCTGCCCCATGTACTGTCCCCTGTCATATGCCCTGTCCCATGTAATGTTCCCTGCCGCATGCCATGTTCCCTGCCCCATGCAATGAGCTCAGTCCCATGTCATGTGCCCTGTCCCATGTCATGTGCTCTGCCCCATGTAATGTCCCCTGTCCCCTGTCATGTCCCCTGTCCCCTGTCATGTCCCCTGTCCCATGTAATTTCCCCTGTCATGTGCTCTGTCCCATGTAATTTCCCCTGTCCCATGTAATGTACCCTATCATGTGCCCTGTCCCATGTAATGTGTCCTGCCTCATGTAATGTGCCTTGTCATGTGCCCTGCCCCATGTATTGTCCCCTGTCATATGCCCTGTCCCATGTAATGTTCCCTGCCCCATGCCATGTTCCCTGCCCCATGTAATGAGCTCAGTCCCATGTCATGTGCCCTGTCCCATGTCATGTCCCCTGCCCCATGTCATGTCCCCTGCCCCATGTCATGTCCCCTGCCCCATGTCATGTCCCCTGCCCCATGTCATGTCCCCTGCCCCATGTCATGTCCCCTGCCCCATGTCATGTCCCCTGCCCCATGTCATGTCCCCTGCCCCATGTCATGTCCCCTGCCCCATGTAATGTGCTCTGCCCCATGTAATGTCCCCTGTCCCATGTCATTTCCCCTGTCATGTGCTCTGTCCCATGTAATTTCCCGTCCCATGTAATGTGTCCTGCCTCATGTAATGTGCCTTGTCATGTCCCCTGCCCCATGTAATGTCCCCTGTCATATGCCCTGTCCCATGTAATGTGCTCTGTCCCATGTAATTTGCTCTGCCCCATGTAATATGCTCTGCCCCATGCCATGTGCTCTGCCCAATGTCATGTGCCCTGTCCCATGTAATGAGCTCAGACTCATGTCATGTGCCCTGTCCCATGTCATGTGCTCTGCCCCATGCCATGTGCTCTGCCCCATGCCATGTGCTCTGCCCCATGCCATGTGCTCTGCCCCATGCCATGTGCTCTGCCCCATGCCATGTGCTCTGCCCCATGTAATGTCCCCTGTCCCCTGTCATGTGCTCTGCCCCATGTAATGTCCCCTGTCCCCTGTCATGTGCTCTGTCCCATGTAATGTCCCCTGTCCCCTGTCATGTGCTCTGTCACATGTAATGTCCCCTGTCCCCTGTCATGTGCTCTGTCCCATGTAATGTCCCCTGTCCCCTGTCATGTGCTCTGTCACATGTAATTTCCCCTGTCCCATGTAATGTACCCTATCATGTGCCCTGTCCCATGTAATGTGTCCTGCCTCATGTAATGTGCCTTGTCATGTGCCCTGCCCCATGTACTGTCCCCTGTCATATGCCCTGTCCCATGTAATGTTCCCTGCCCCATGCCATGTTCCCTGCCCCATGCAATGAGCTCAGTCCCATGTCATGTGCCCTGTCCCATGTCATGTGCCCTGTCCCATGTCATGTGCCCTGTCCCATGTCATGTGCCCTGTCCCATGTCATGTGCCCTGTCCCATGTCATGTGCTCTGCCCCATGTAATGTCCCCTGTCCCCTGTCATGTCCCCTGTCCCATGTAATTTCCCCTGTCATGTGCTCTGTCCCATGTAATGCGTCCTGCCTCATGTAATGTCCCCTGTCATATGCCCTGTCCCATGTAATGTTCCCTGTCCCATGTAATGTTCCCTGCCCCATGCCATGTTCCCTGCCCCATGCCATGTTCCCTGCCCCATGCCATGTTCCCTGCCCCATGTAATGAGCTCAGTCCCATGTCATGTGCCCTGTCCCATGTCATGTGCCCTGTCCCATGTAATGTGTCCTGCCTCATGTAATGTGCCTTGTTATGTCCCCTGCCCCATGTAATGTGCCTTGTCATGTGCCCTGCCCCATGTACTGTCCCCTGTCATATGCCCTGTCCCATGTAATGTTCCCTGCCGCATGCCATGTTCCCTGCCCCATGCAATGAGCTCAGTCCCATGTCATGTGCCCTGTCCCATGTCATGTGCTCTGCCCCATGTAATGTCCCCTGTCCCCTGTCATGTCCCCTGTCCCATGTAATTTCCCCTGTCATGTGCTCTGTCCCATGTAATTTCCCCTGTCCCATGTAATGTACCCTATCATGTGCCCTGTCCCATGTAATGTGTCCTGCCTCATGTAATGTGCCTTGTCATGTGCCCTGCCCCATGTAATGTCCCCTGTCATATGCCCTGTCCCATGTAATGTTCCCTGCCCCATGCCATGTTCCCTGCCCCATGCCATGTTCCCTGCCCCATGCCATGTTCCCTGCCCCATGTAATGAGCTCAGTCCCATGTCATGTGCCCTGTCCCATGTCATGTGCCCTGTCCCATGTAATGTGTCCTGCCTCATGTAATGTGCCTTGTTATGTCCCCTGCCCCATGTAATGTGCCTTGTCATGTGCCCTGCCCCATGTACTGTCCCCTGTCATATGCCCTGTCCCATGTAATGTTCCCTGCCGCATGCCATGTTCCCTGCCCCATGCAATGAGCTCAGTCCCATGTCATGTGCCCTGTCCCATGTCATGTGCTCTGCCCCATGTAATGTCCCCTGTCCCCTGTCATGTCCCCTGTCCCATGTAATTTCCCCTGTCATGTGCTCTGTCCCATGTAATTTCCCCTGTCCCATGTAATGTACCCTATCATGTGCCCTGTCCCATGTAATGTGTCCTGCCTCATGTAATGTGCCTTGTCATGTGCCCTGCCCCATGTAATGTCCCCTGTCATATGCCCTGTCCCATGTAATGTTCCCTGCCCCATGCCATGTTCCCTGCCCCATGCCATGTTCCCTGCCCCATGCCATGTTCCCTGCCCCATGTAATGAGCTCAGTCCCATGTCATGTGCCCTGTCCCATGTCATGTGCCCTGCCCCATGTCATGTGCCCTGCCCCATGTCATGTCCCCTGCCCCATGTCATGTCCCCTGCCCCATGTCATGTCCCCTGCCCCATGTCATGTCCCCTGCCCCATGTCATGTCCCCTGCCCCATGTCATGTCCCCTGCCCCATGTCATGTCCCCTGCCCCATGTCATGTCCCCTGCCCCATGTCATGTCCCCTGCCCCATGTCATGTGCTCTGCCCCATGTAATGTGCTCTGCCCCATGTAATGTCCCCTGTCCCATGTCATTTCCCCTGTCCCATGTCATTTCCCGTCCCATGTAATGTGTCCTGCCTCATGTAATGTGCCTTGTCATGTCCCCTGCCCCATGTAATGTCCCCTGTCATATGCCCTGTCCCATGTAATGTGCTCTGTCCCATGTAATTTGCTCTGCCCCATGTAATATGCTCTGCCCCATGCCATGTGCTCTGCCCAATGTCATGTGCCCTGTCCCATGTAATGAGCTCAGACTCATGTCATGTGCCCTGTCCCATGTCATGTGCCCTGTCCCATGTCATGTGCTCTGCCCCATGCCATGTGCTCTGCCCCATGCCATGTGCTCTGCCCCATGCCATGTGCTCTGCCCCATGCCATGTGCTCTGCCCCATGTAATGTCCCCTGTCCCCTGTCATGTGCTCTGTCCCATGTAATTTCCCCTGTCCCATGTAATGTACCCTATCATGTGCCCTGTCCCATGTAATGTGTCCTGCCCCATGTAATGTGCCTTGTCATGTGCCCTGCCCCATGCCCTGTCCCCTGTCATATGCCCTGTCCCATGTAATGTTCCCTGCCCCATGCCATGTTCCCTGCCCCATGCAATGAGCTCAGTCCCATGTCATGTGCCCTGTCCCATGTCATGTGCCCTGTCCCATGTCATGTGCCCTGTCCCATGTCATGTGCCCTGTCCCATGTCATGTGCCCTGTCCCATGTCATGTGCCCTGTCCCATGTCATGTGCCCTGTCCCATGTCATGTGCTCTGCCCCATGTAATGTCCCCTGTCCCCTGTCATGTCCCCTGTCCCATGTAATTTCCCCTGTCATGTGCTCTGTCCCATGTAATGCGTCCTGCCTCATGTAATGTCCCCTGTCATATGCCCTGTCCCATGTAATGTTCCCTGTCCCATGTAATGTTCCCTGCCCCATGCCATGTTCCCTGCCCCATGCCATGTTCCCTGCCCCATGCCATGTTCCCTGCCCCATGTAATGAGCTCAGTCCCATGTCATGTGCCCTGTCCCATGTCATGTGCCCTGTCCCATGTCATGTGCCCTGTCCCATGTCATGTGCCCTGTCCCATGTCATGTCCCCTGCCCCATGTCATGTCCCCTGCCCCATGTAATGTGCTCTGCCCCATGTAATGTGCTCTGCCCCATGTAATGTGCTCTGCCCCATGTCATGTCCCCTGCCCCATGTAATGTGCTCTGCCCCATGTAATGTGCTCTGCCCAATGTCATGTCCCCTGTCCAATGTAATGCCCCCTGTCATGTCCCCTGCCCCATGTAATGTGCTCTGCCCCATGTAATGTCCCCTGTCCCATGTCATTTCCCCTGTCATGTGCTCTGTCCCATGTAATTTCCCGTCCCATGTAATGTGTCCTGCCTCATGTAATGTGCCTTGTCATGTCCCCTGCCCCATGTAATGTCCCCTGTCATATGCCCTGTCCCATGTAATGTGCTCTGTCCCATGTAATGTGCTCTGCCCCATGTAATATGCTCTGCCCCATGCCATGTGCTCTGCCCAATGTCATGTGCCCTGTCCCATGTAATGAGCTCAGACTCATGTCATGTGCCCTGTCCCATGTCATGTGCTCTGCCCCATGCCATGTGCTCTGCCCCATGCCATGTGCTCTGCCCCATGCCATGTGCTCTGCCCCATGCCATGTGCTCTGCCCCATGCCATGTGCTCTGCCCCATGCCATGTGCTCTGCCCCATGCCATGTGCTCTGCCCCATGTAATGTCCCCTGTCCCCTGTCATGTGCTCTGCCCCATGTAATGTCCCCTGTCCCCTGTCATGTGCTCTGCCCCATGTAATGTCCCCTGTCCCCTGTCATGTGCTCTGTCCCATGTAATGTCCCCTGTCCCCTGTCATGTGCTCTGTCACATGTAATTTCCCCTGTCCCATGTAATGTACCCTATCATGTGCCCTGTCCCATGTAATGTGTCCTGCCTCATGTAATGTGCCTTGTTATGTCCCCTGCCCCATGTAATGTGCCTTGTCATGTGCCCTGTCCCATGTACTGTCCCCTGTCATATGCCCTGTCCCATGTAATGTTCCCTGCCCCATGCCATGTTCCCTGCCCCATGCAATGAGCTCAGTCCCATGTCATGTGCCCTGTCCCATGTAATGTCCCCTGTCATATGCCCTGTCCCATGTAATGTGCTCTGTCCCATGTAATGTGCTCTGCCCCATGCCATGTGCTCTGCCCAATGTCATGTGCCCTGTCCCATGTAATGAGCTCAGACTCATGTCATGTGCCCTGTCCCATGTCATGTGCTCTGCCCCATGCCATGTGCTCTGCCCCATGCCATGTGCTCTGCCCCATGCCATGTGCTCTGCCCCATGCCATGTGCTCTGCCCCATGCCATGTGCTCTGCCCCATGCCATGTGCTCTGCCCCATGCCATGTGCTCTGCCCCATGTAATGTCCCCTGTCCCCTGTCATGTGCTCTGCCCCATGTAATGTCCCCTGTCCCCTGTCATGTGCTCTGTCCCATGTAATGTCCCCTGTCCCCTGTCATGTGCTCTGTCACATGTAATTTCCCCTGTCCCATGTAATGTACCCTATCATGTGCCCTGTCCCATGTAATGTGTCCTGCCTCATGTAATGTGCCTTGTTATGTCCCCTGCCCCATGTAATGTGCCTTGTCATGTGCCCTGCCCCATGTACTGTCCCCTGTCATATGCCCTGTCCCATGTAATGTTCCCTGCCCCATGCCATGTTCCCTGCCCCATGCAATGAGCTCAGTCCCATGTCATGTGCCCTGTCCCATGTCATGTGCTCTGCCCCATGTCATGTCCCCTGTCCCCTGTCATGTCCCCTGTCCCATGTAATTTCCCCTGTCATGTGCTCTGTCCCATGTAATGCGTCCTGCCTCATGTAATGTGCCTTGTCATGTGCCCTGCCCCATGTAATGTCCCCTGTCATATGCCCTGCCCCATGCCATGTTCCCTGCCCCATGCCATGTTCCCTGCCCCATGTAATGAGCTCAGTCCCATGTCATGTGCCCTGTCCCATGTCATGTCCCCTGCCCCATGTAATGTGCCCTGTCCCATGTCATGTCCCCTGCCCCATGTAATGTGCTCTGCCCCATGTAATGTGCTCTGCCCCATGTCATGTCCCCTGCCCCATGTCATGTCCCCTGTCCCATGTAATGCCCCCTGTCATGTCTCCTGTCCCATGTCATTTCCCCTGTCATGTGCTCTGTCCCATGTAATTTCCCGTCCCATGTAATGTGTCCTGCCTCATGTAATGTGCCTTGTCATGTCCCCTGCCCCATGTAATGTCCCCTGTCATATGCTCTGTCCCATGTAATGTGCTCTGCCCCATGCCATGTGCTCTGCCCAATGTCATGTGCCCTGTCCCATGTAATGAGCTCAGTCTCATGTCATGTGCCCTGCCCCATGCCATGTGCCCTGCCCCATGCCATGTGCTCTGCCCCATGCCATGTGCTCTGCCCCATGCCATGTGCTCTGCCCCATGCCATGTGCTCTGTCCCATGGCATGTGCTCTGCCCCATGTAATGTCCCCTGTCCCCTGTCATGTGCTCTGTCCCATGTAATTTCCCCTGTCCCATGTAATGTACCCTATCATGTGCCCTGTCCCATGTAATGTGCCTTGTTATGTCCCCTGCCCCATGTAATGTGCCTTGTCATGTGCCCTGCCCCATGTACTGTCCCCTGTCATATGCCCTGCCCCATGTAATGTTCCCTGCCCCATGCCATGTTCCCTGCCCCATGCCATGTTCCCTGTCCCATGTCATGTGCCCTGTCCCATGTCATGTGCCCTGTCCCATGTCATGTGCCCTGTCCCATGTCATGTGCCCTGTCCCATGTCATGTGCCCTGTCCCATGTCATGTGCCCTGTCCCATGTCATGTGCCCTGTCCCATGTCATGTGCCCTGTCCCATGTCATGTCCCCTGTCCCATGTCATTTCCCCTGTCCCATGTAATTTCCCCTGTCATGTGCTCTGTCCCATGTAATTTCCCCTGTCTCATGTAATGTACCCTATCATGTGCCCTGTCCCATGTAATGTGCCTTGTCATGTGCCCTGCCCCATGTAATGTTCCCTGTCATATGCCCTGTCCCATGTAATGAGCTCAGTCCCATGTCATGTGCCCTGTCCCATGTCATGTGCCCTGTCCCATGTCATGTGCCCTGTCCCATGTCATGTGCCCTGTCCCATGTCATGTGCCCTGTCCCATGTCATGTGCCCTGTCCCATGTCATGTGCCCTGCCCCATGGCATGTGCTCTGCCCCATGTAATGTCCCCTGTCATGTGCTCTGTCCCATGTAATTTCCCCTGTCCCGTGTAATGTACCCTATCATGTGCCCTGTCCCGTGTAATGTGTCCTGCCTCATGTAATGTGCCTTGTTATGTCCCCTGCCCCATGTAATGTGCCTTGTCATGTGCCCTGCCCCATGTACTGTCCCCTGTCATATGCCCTGCCCCATGTAATGTTCCCTGCCCCATGCCATGTTCCCTGCCCCATGTAATGAGCTCAGTCCCATGTCATGTGCCCTGTCCCATGTCATGTGCCCTGTCCCATGTCATGTGCTCTGCCCCATGTCATGTCCCCTGTCATGTCCCCTGTCCCATGTAATTTCCCCTGTCATGTCCCCTGTCCCATATAATTTCCCCTGTCCCATGTAATTTCCCCTGTCATGTGCTCTGTCCCATGTAATTTCCCCTGTCTCATGTAATGTACCCTATCATGTGCCCTGTCCCATGTAATGTGTCCTGCCTCATGTAATATGCCTTGTTATGTCCCCTGCCCCATGTAATGTGCCTTGTCATGTGCCCTGCCCCATGTAATGTCCCCTGTCATATGCCCTGCCCCATGCCATGTTCCCTGCCCCATGTAATGAGCTCAGTCCCATGTCATGTGCCCTGTCCCATGTCATGTGCCCTGTCCCATGTCATGTGCTCTGCCCCATGTAATGTCCCCTGTCATGTGCTCTGTCCCATGTAATGTCCCCTGTCCCCTGTCATGTGCTCTGTCACATGTAATTTCCCCTGTCCCATGTAATGTACCCTATCATGTGCCCTGTCCCATGTAATGTGTCCTGCCTCATGTAATGTGCCTTGTTATGTCCCCTGCCCCATGTAATGTGCCTTGTCATGTGCCCTGCCCCATGTACTGTCCCCTGTCATATGCCCTGTCCCATGTAATGTTCCCTGCCGCATGCCATGTTCCCTGCCCCATGCAATGAGCTCAGTCCCATGTCATGTGCCCTGTCCCATGTCATGTGCTCTGCCCCATGTAATGTCCCCTGTCCCCTGTCATGTCCCCTGTCCCATGTAATTTCCCCTGTCATGTGCTCTGTCCCATGTAATTTCCCCTGTCCCATGTAATGTACCCTATCATGTGCCCTGTCCCATGTAATGTGTCCTGCCTCATGTAATGTGCCTTGTCATGTGCCCTGCCCCATGTAATGTCCCCTGTCATATGCCCTGTCCCATGTAATGTTCCCTGTCCCATGTAATGTTCCCTGCCCCATGCCATGTTCCCTGCCCCATGCCATGTTCCCTGCCCCATGTAATGAGCTCAGTCCCATGTCATGTGCCCTGTCCCATGTCATGTGCCCTGTCCCATGTCATGTGCCCTGTCCCATGTCATGTGCCCTGCCCCATGTCATGTGCCCTGCCCCATGTCATGTGCCCTGCCCCATGTCATGTCCCCTGCCCCATGTCATGTCCCCTGCCCCATGTCATGTCCCCTGCCCCATGTCATGTCCCCTGCCCCATGTCATGTCCCCTGCCCCATGTCATGTCCCCTGCCCCATGTCATGTCCCCTGCCCCATGTCATGTCCCCTGCCCCATGTCATGTCCCCTGCCCCATGTCATGTCCCCTGCCCCATGTAATGTGCTCTGCCCCATGTAATGTGCTCTGCCCCATGTAATGTGCTCTGCCCCATGTAATGTGCTCTGCCCCATGTAATGTGCTCTGCCCCATGTAATGTCCCCTGTCCCATGTCATTTCCCCTGTCATGTGCTCTGTCCCATGTAATTTCCCGTCCCATGTAATGTGTCCTGCCTCATGTAATGTGCCTTGTCATGTCCCCTGCCCCATGTAATGTCCCCTGTCATATGCCCTGTCCCATGTAATGTGCTCTGTCCCATGTAATTTGCTCTGCCCCATGTAATATGCTCTGCCCCATGCCATGTGCTCTGCCCAATGTCATGTGCCCTGTCCCATGTAATGAGCTCAGACTCATGTCATGTGCCCTGTCCCATGTCATGTGCTCTGCCCCATGCCATGTGCTCTGCCCCATGCCATGTGCTCTGCCCCATGCCATGTGCTCTGCCCCATGCCATGTGCTCTGCCCCATGCCATGTGCTCTGCCCCATGCCATGTGCTCTGCCCCATGTAATGTCCCCTGTCCCCTGTCATGTGCTCTGTCCCATGTAATTTCCCCTGTCCCATGTAATGTACCCTATCATGTGCCCTGTCCCATGTAATGTGTCCTGCCCCATGTAATGTGCCTTGTCATGTGCCCTGCCCCATGTACTGTCCCCTGTCATATGCCCTGTCCCATGTAATGTTCCCTGCCCCATGCCATGTTCCCTGCCCCATGCAATGAGCTCAGTCCCATGTCATGTGCCCTGTCCCATGTCATGTGCCCTGTCCCATGTCATGTGCCCTGTCCCATGTCATGTGCCCTGTCCCATGTCATGTGCCCTGTCCCATGTCATGTGCCCTGTCCCATGTCATGTGCCCTGTCCCATGTCATGTGCCCTGTCCCATGTCATGTGCCCTGTCCTATGTCATGTGCCCTGCCCCATGTAATGTCCCCTGTCCCCTGTCATGTCCCCTGTCCCATGTAATTTCCCCTGTCATGTGCTCTGTCCCATGTAATGCGTCCTGCCTCATGTAATGTCCCCTGTCATATGCCCTGTCCCATGTAATGTTCCCTGTCCCATGTAATGTTCCCTGCCCCATGCCATGTTCCCTGCCCCATGCCATGTTCCCTGCCCCATGCCATGTTCCCTGCCCCATGTAATGAGCTCAGTCCCATGTCATGTGCCCTGTCCCATGTCATGTGCCCTGTCCCATGTCATGTGCCCTGTCCCATGTCATGTGCCCTGTCCCATGTCATGTGCCCTGTCCCATGTCATGTGCCCTGTCCCATGTCATGTGCCCTGCCCCATGTCATGTCCCCTGCCCCATGTCATGTCCCCTGCCCCATGTCATGTCCCCTGCCCCATGTCATGTCCCCTGCCCCATGTCATGTGCCCTGCCCCATGTCATGTGCCCTGCCCCATGTCATGTGCCCTGCCCCATGTCATGTCCCCTGCCCCATGTCATGTCCCCTGCCCCATGTAATGTGCTCTGCCCCATGTCATGTCCCCTGCCCCATGTAATGTGCTCTGCCCCATGTAATGTGCTCTGCCCAATGTCATGTCCCCTGTCCAATGTAATGCCCCCTGTCATGTCCCCTGCCCCATGTAATGTGCTCTGCCCCATGTAATGTCCCCTGTCCCATGTCATTTCCCCTGTCATGTGCTCTGTCCCATGTAATTTCCCGTCCCATGTAATGTGTCCTGCCTCATGTAATGTGCCTTGTCATGTCCCCTGCCCCATGTAATGTCCCCTGTCATATGCCCTGTCCCATGTAATGTGCTCTGTCCCATGTAATGTGCTCTGTCCCATGTAATGTGCTCTGCCCCATGCCATGTGCTCTGCCCAATGTCATGTGCCCTGTCCCATGTAATGAGCTCAGACTCATGTCATGTGCCCTGTCCCATGTCATGTGCCCTGTCCCATGCCATGTGCTCTGCCCCATGCCATGTGCTCTGCCCCATGCCATGTGCTCTGCCCCATGCCATGTGCTCTGCCCCATGCCATGTGCTCTGCCCCATGCCATGTGCTCTGCCCCATGCCATGTGCTCTGCCCCATGTAATGTCCCCTGTCCCCTGTCATGTGCTCTGTCCCATGTAATGTCCCCTGTCCCCTGTCATGTGCTCTGTCACATGTAATTTCCCCTGTCCCATGTAATGTACCCTATCATGTGCCCTGTCCCATGTAATGTGTCCTGCCTCATGTAATGTGCCTTGTTATGTCCCCTGCCCCATGTAATGTGCCTTGTCATGTGCCCTGCCCCATGTACTGTCCCCTGTCATATGCCCTGTCCCATGTAATGTCCCCTGCCCCATGTAATGTGCCCTGTCCCATGTCATGTCCCCTGTCCCATGTCATGTCCCCTGTCCCATGTCATGTCCCCTGCCCCATGTCATGTCCCCTGCCCCATGTCATGTCCCCTGCCCCATGTAATGTGCTCTGCCCCATGTAATGTGCTCTGCCCCATGTCATGTCCCCTGCCCCATGTCATGTCCCCTGCCCCATGTCATGTCCCCTGTCCCATGTAATGCCCCCTGTCATGTCTCCTGTCCCATGTCATTTCCCCTGTCATGTGCTCTGTCCCATGTAATTTCCCGTCCCATGTAATGTGTCCTGCCTCATGTAATGTGCCTTGTCATGTCCCCTGCCCCATGTAATGTCCCCTGTCATATGCTCTGTCCCATGTAATGTGCTCAGTCTCATGTCATGTGCCCTGCCCCATGCCATGTGCCCTGCCCCATGCCATTTGCCCTGCCCCATGCCATGTGCCCTGCCCCATGCCATGTGCTCTGCCCCATGCCATGTGCTCTGCCCCATGCCATGTGCTCTGTCCCATGGCATGTGCTCTGCCCCATGTAATGTCCCCTGTCCCCTGTCATGTGCTCTGTCCCATGTAATTTCCCCTGTCCCATGTAATGTACCCTATCATGTGCCCTGTCCCATGTAATGTGCCTTGTTATGTCCCCTGCCCCATGTAATGTGCCTTGTCATGTGCCCTGCCCCATGTACTGTCCCCTGTCATATGCCCTGCCCCATGTAATGTTCCCTGCCCCATGCCATGTTCCCTGCCCCATGCCATGTTCCCTGCCCCATGCCATGTTCCCTGCCCCATGCCATGTGCCCTGTCCCATGTCATGTGCCCTGTCCCATGTCATGTGCCCTGTCCCATGTCATGTGCCCTGTCCCATGTCATGTGCCCTGTCCCATGTCATGTGCCCTGTCCCATGTCATGTGCCCTGTCCCATGTCATGTGCCCTGTCCCATGTCATGTGCCCTGTCCCATGTCATGTGCCCTGTCCCATGTCATGTGCCCTGTCCCATGTCATGTGCCCTGTCCCATGTCATGTGCCCTGTCCCATGTCATGTGCCCTGTCCCATGTCATGTGCCCTGTCCCATGTCATGTCCCCTGTCCCATGTCATGTCCCCTGTCCCATGTCATGTCCCCTGTCCCATGTAATTTCCCCTGTCCCATGTAATTTCCCCTGTCATGTGCTCTGTCCCATGTAATTTCCCCTGTCTCATGTAATGTACCCTATCATGTGCCCTGTCCCATGTAATGTGCCTTGTCATGTGCCCTGCCCCATGTAATGTTCCCTGTCATATGCCCTGTCCCATGTAATGAGCTCAGTCCCATGTCATGTGCCCTGTCCCATGTCATGTGCCCTGTCCCATGTCATGTGCCCTGTCCCATGTCATGTGCCCTGTCCCATGTCATGTGCCCTGTCCCATGTCATGTGCCCTGTCCCATGTCATGTGCCCTGTCCCATGTCATGTGCCCTGTCCCATGTCATGTGCCCTGTCCCATGCCATGTGCCCTGCCCCATGGCATGTGCTCTGCCCCATGGCATGTGCTCTGCCCCATGTAATGTCCCCTGTCATGTGCTCTGTCCCATGTAATTTCCCCTGTCCCGTGTAATGTACCCTATCATGTGCCCTGTCCCGTGTAATGTGTCCTGCCTCATGTAATGTGCCTTGTTATGTCCCCTGCCCCATGTAATGTGCCTTGTCATGTGCCCTGCCCCATGTACTGTCCCCTGTCATATGCCCTGCCCCATGTAATGTTCCCTGCCCCATGCCATGTTCCCTGCCCCATGTAATGAGCTCAGTCCCATGTAATGAGCTCAGTCCCATGTCATGTGCCCTGTCCCATGTCATGTGCTCTGCCCCATGTAATGTCCCCTGTCATGTCCCCTGTCCCATGTAATGGGCTCTGCCTCATGTAATTTCCCATGTCATGTCCCCTGTCATGTTCCCTGTCCCATGTAAAGTCCCCTGTCATATTCCATGTTCCCTGTCCCATGTAATTTTTCCTGTCGTGCTCTGTCCCCTGTCATGTTCCCTGTCTTATGTAATGTCCCCTGTCATGTGCCCTGCCCCATGTCATGTGCCCTGTCCCATGTAATGAGCTCAGCCCCATGTCATGTGCCCTTTCCCATGTCATGTGTTCTGCCCCATGTCATGTGCTCTGCTACATGCCATGTACCCTGCCCCATGTAATGTGCTCTGCCCCACGTAATGTCCCCTGTCATGTCCCTGTTCCATGTAATGGGCTCTGCCCCACATAATGTCCCCTGTCATGTCCCCTGTCCCATGTAAAGTCCCCCGTCCCATGTAATTTCCCCTGTCATGTGCTCTGTCCCATGTAATGTACCCTATCATGTTCCCTGTCCCATGTAATGTCCCCTGCCCCATGTAATGTGCCTTGTCATGTCCCCTGCCCCATATAATGTGCCTTGTCATGTCCCCTGCCCCATGTAATGTGCCTTGTCATGTCCCCTGCCCCATGTAATGTGCCTTGTAATGTGCCCTGTCCCATGTCATGTGCCCTGTCCCATGTCATGTGCCCTGTCCCATGTCATGTGCCCTGTCCCATGTCATGTGCCCTGTCCCATGAAATGTGCCCTGTCCCATGTCATGTGCTCTGCCCCATGTCATGTCCCCTGTCATGTCCCCTGTCCCATGTAATGGGCTCTGCCCCATGTAATTTCCCTTGTCATGTCCCCTGTAAAGTCCCATGTCCCCTGTCATGTTCCCTGTCCCATGTAATGTCCCCTGTCATGTTCCCTGCCATGTCCACTGCCCCATGCCATGTCCACTGCCCCATGTAATTTGCTCTGCCCCATGTAATTTGCTCTGCCTCATATAATGTCCCCTGGATGGATCAGCTCTGCAGGAAAAGAAAGCACAAGTTTCACATTAATTAGGTAAGTTTTAATATTTATTCTTTTATTTAATGCATTTCTACAAATAATTTTTGTTATCAACAGCTCGCTGAGCATACCAATGTTCCGTGAGCTGTAGATGTAAACATTATTTCAGGGGTTTCTCGAGATCTCAAACTTGTTGCCAGGGGTTCCTCCCAAGGTAAAAAGGTTGAGAAACACTGATTTAGAACATGAACTTGAGGAGACGGGTGTTTATTTACTAAAGGCAAATCCTCTGTGCAATTGAAAATGCTGTAGATCTGGGGGGAACATAGAAGGAAAATAAAAAAACAGCATTTTTGCTTACACAGAGAAATCAGCAGAGCTTCCCCTCATTTCAGATCTTCCCCTCAGATCTACAGCGACTGCACTTCCTAGTGCACCTTTAGTGCGTAGTGGATTTGCCTTTAGTAAATCAACACCAATGTGTGGATTTGTTTAGGTGATGTCACAATAATAAAGCTTATATTTTACAGATGATATTCTCTCTCATTTTCTTGATTTAGAGTGGAGATCCAATCGATATAGAATTTGAGGTTAAAGCAGAAGAAGAAGAGAAGTATGTGAGGGATGATCAGCAGTCTATGGAGGAGGATGGAATAACGGGGACATTTATAGAGGAGGACACTCCTACCGAGATCAGCACAGGTGGGTCATTAACACTAAATACATTCCTCCACCCATACTGCTCACTGATTGGTCTAGAGAAGAGCAGGGACTGGGTGATATCAGCCTGTAATCCCCTGGTCACTTTCCTGATCTGTGTTCCCCATCCTGTATTCCTGTATTTCTCTCGGATAATCTTCCTTCTCTGTGCTGCAGACACAATTTATGTATCTAGACTGGATTTATGGAGATTCTGGGGTTCAGCTGGCAGTAAAATGTTGATTTTCACCATAGGCCACTAGAGCTAGGCACCTGTGTTATGTGCTTTGGGTCTTCTGCCCCATACCCGGGTCTAGTAAGATCTCTGACAGAACAATTCTCCCAGGGTTACTTGCTCTGTTGTCTGCTGGCTGTGCCAGGGGGAGGGATATGTCTGTATAGTCTCAGACCCAAGTCACTGAGTGCAGTCTCAGGAGATGGGAGGCAGTGCTGTGTGGGATCTCTGCAACTTGGCTTCAGTAAACATTTGAGCTTCCACTGGTTATTGAATATCAATATTATGAGTCCTGACTCTTACACTGTATAATCTATCTTGTACATGACATACTCCTGACCCTTGCACTATATACTCTGTTGTAAATTACATACTCCTGACCAGGGCTGGTGCAAGGATTTTTGTCTACTTAGGCGAAGGTGCATTTTGGTGCCCCCCCCAACTGTCCTCCTGCTACCTCCCTCCCCTCCACGATGAAAACCCCCACCCCCCCTATGGCATACACTTTATTTGCCTGACGTTACATCATCAATGTTGCCATGCATTCAGTCATGAATGTAATTCAGTGTACATCACATTGCATTACATTCTTTCCCGGCCTTCATGGCTGGGGAAACTGTCAAAGTCACTTCCAGGTCAGGAACAACAAGGGGAGGAGAGCGGACCTGTGTCCGTTCTTCTCCCTCTCTTCTACCCGGCAGCCCCCACTATGGGCAAGCAGAGCCCAGGATACATAGCAGGGGAAGGTGGCGATCAGCCAATTTTTAGTAGGATTGCGGCAGACAAATCGGACACCTAACTGACACTTTTGACACTTTATTTGGGGACCAGTGACACTAATACAGTAATCAGTGCTAAAAATATGCGCTGTCACTGTACTAATAACACTGGCAGGGAGGGGGTTAACATCAGGGGCAATTAAAGGGTTAAATGTGTCCCTAGGAGGGGCTTGCTAACTGTGGGGGATGGACTGACTAGGTGAACACAGAGATCTGTGTTCCTGCTTAGCAGGAGGGGTGTTGGTGTGTGCGGTCCGGTGTTCCTCGTTGAGGTCCCCCTCTCAGCTCCCGGGCCAGGCTCCATGGCTCACCCCTGGCTTTGTTTTGTCGCACGGTCCCAGTTTTGGCTATCATGTGAGTAACCTTTTTGGCATGGCCCATTATGCCCAATTTCCCCCTTTTTTGCTGATTTTGTTAGACCCATGAAACTATATTGCTTTTCATACATTTTTTTATAGAATTTAGATACATCCGGCTCCTGAAGAGTGGATTGAAGTCCATGAAACGCAGCGTCGGGCCTACCTTTGATGCATCAAACACACATTGACCAATTTTCAGATGTTTTTTACTTCACATGACTTTTATCTTGCTTGGGGGATTAAGATGCATAATTGTACCTACCCATGTCCCATGGTTGTATATACATAGATTTATTGTTTATATGCGATTTTATGTCTAATGTTTACAATGCGTTTTTATGCCATGTTGATCATTGGTCCTTAATAAACATACATATGTTTGCACCTCTGTGAGTGTGATTGGGCTGCATCATGCGCACCTCATTTAAAGTCCCAACCTCCCCCCCTCTTTTTCATGATATTAAGGATGGGGGCGCAAACTTTCCCTTCCCATTTAAAGTCCTAAGTTCGCTTTTCCCCCCATTGCCTGCATAGCAGGAACACTAGATCGCGATGTTCATACCTGACAAGATGGTGATCTGCCTTGTTTACATTAGCAGACCGCCATCCTGTCTCTCTGGGGAACGATCCCGGGTGGCCGGTGGATATCGCATCCGCCAGACCCACTGACTGGCTCCCACTGTGGCCAATCAGCGTGCATGCCCCTGCTGGCTATTGCACAAAATAACATACAGGTATGTGGTTTCGCGCAATAGAGCCCACCGGCTGCAGTATATGTACTGCGGCTGGTCGGCAAGTAGTTAAGTTATAACAAAAGGCAAAAAACATATTTCTCCATTTACATGAAGGTCAGGTTAATATAACTCAACACAGGGTTCTCCTTTACAGTGTAAGGATTTAAAGGAGAACTCTGTGGACCCTGATGTAAAGGAGAACTCTGTGGACCCTGATGTAAAGGAGAACTCTGTGGACCCTGATGTAAAGGAGAACTCTGTGGACCCTGATGTAAAGGAGAACGCTGAGGAATGTGATGTAAAGGAGAACGCTGAGGAATGTGATGTAAAGGAGAACGCTGAGGAATGTGATGTAAAGGAGAACGCTGAGGAATGTGATGTAAAGGAGAACGCTGAGGAATGTGATGTAAAGGAGAACGCTGAGGAATCTGATGGCTGACTCTGGTGTAAAGGGAAACTGTGATGTAAGAGAGTCTCTGGTCACCACAGCCCCCTCCTTACACAAGAGTCCATAGAGCTCCCCCTTACATTACAGTTCACAGACACTATGCAAATAACAAGGTGCAGCGCTAGGTCAGTAGAGAAAATGACCCTGTACATAAATGTCAGATTTAAGTACAAATGTACAATTCAGTACATTGAAATGTGCAATCAAAAAAATGTAAACGCTAGCCAAATGTGCAATTCAATGCGATTAATACATAATAAAGTAAAACAAAAATTTGCTAAATGGCTAAACAAAGTGCAGATGTGCAATTCAGTATATTGAAATGAACAATCAAAAAAACTGAAACAATAACCAAATGTGCAATTTTATGCAATTAATGCCCAATGGATCAGACAAAAAATTGCATACGAAAGTTACACAAAGTTCTGAAATGAAACAGGAAGAGGTGATGATATGCAGGATGACGTCACATATGATGAAATGTTTGTTGGCACGCTATGCACACACGTTCTGCGCAAGCGCAATTTGATCCTACGGACCTGTATGGAATTTCTTTCTTGCAAGAATATCTCTGTGTTTGTTTTGAACTGGAGAACGCTCTCCAGAGCTTTTTATGTAGCTACTCAAGCTTTTATCAATAAATACGCCATTAAAGTGACACTAAAGGTTTGATTTTTTTTTTTTTTAAATAACAAACATGTCATTCTTACCTCCACTGTGCAGCTCATTTTGCACACAGTGGCCCCAATCCTCATCTTCTAGGGTCCCTCAGCGGCTGTCTCGGCTTCTCCCCGCTTCTGATTAGGGATGAGCCGAACACCCCCCGGTTCGGTTCGCACCAGAACTTGCGAACAGACCAAAACTTTGCACGAACGTTAGAACCCCATTGAAGTCTATGGGGCTCGAACGTTCAAAATTAAAAGTGCTCATTTTAACCACTTCAGCCCCGGAAGGATTTACCCCCTTCCTGACCAGAGCACTTTTTACAATTCGGCACTGCGTCGCTTTAACTGCTAATTGCGCGGTCATGCAATGCTGTACCCAAACGAAATTTGCGTCCTTTTCTTCCCACAAATAGAGCTTTCTTTTGATGGTATTTGATCACCTCTGCCGTTTTTATTTTTTGCGCTATACACGGAAAAAGACCGAAAATTTTGAAAAAAAATGATATTTTCTACTTTTTGTTCTAAAAAAAATCCAATAAACTCAATTTTAGTCATACATTTAGGCCAAAATGTATTCGGCCACATGTCTTTGGTAAAAAAAATGTCAATAAGTGTATATTTATTGGTTTGCGCAAAAGTTATAGCGTCTACAAACTAGGGTACATTTTCTGGAATTTACACAGCCTTTAATTTATGACTGCCTATGTCGATTCTTGAGGTGCTAAAATGGCAGGGCAGTACAAAACCCCCACAAATGACCCCATTTTGGAAAGTAGACACCCCAAGGAATTTGCTGAGAGGCATGTTGAGCCCATTGAATATTCATTTTTTTTGTCCCAAGTGATTGAATAATGACAAAAAAAAAAAAAAAAAAAAAAAATTACAAAAAGTTGTCACTAAATGATATATTGCTCACACAGGCCATGGGCATATGTGGAATTGCACCCCAAAATACATTTAGCTGCTTCTCCTGAGTACGGGGATACCACATGTGTGGGACTTTTTAGGAGCCTAGCCGCGTACGGGACCCCGAAAACCAAGCACTGCCTTCAGGATTTCTAAGGGCGTACATTTTTGATTTTACTCCTCACTGCCTATCACAGTTTCGGAGGCCATGGAATGCCCAGGTGGCACAAACCCCCCCCAAATGACCCCATTTTGGAAAGTAGACACCCCAAGCTATTTGCTGAGAGGCATGGTGAGTATTTTGCAGCTCTCATTTGTTTTTGAAAATAAAGAAAGACGAGAAAAAAAAATTTTTTTTTTCTTTTTTCAATTTTCAAAACTTTGTGACAAAAAGTGAGGTCTGCAAAATACTCACTATACCTCTCATCAAATAGCTTGGGGTGTCTACTTTCCAAAATGGGGTCATTTGGGGTTTTTTTTTGCCACCTGGGCATTCCATGGCCCCCGAAACTGTGATAGGCGGTGAAGAGTGAAATCAAAAATTTACGGCCTTAGAAAGCCTGAAGGCGGTGCTTGGTTTTCGGGGTCCCGTACGCGGCTAGGCTCCCAAAAAGTCTCACACATGTGGTATCCCCGTACTCAGGAGAAGCAGCAGAATGTATTTTGGGGTGTAATTTCACATATTCCCATGGCATGTTTGAGCAATATATCATTTAGTGACAACTTTGCGCAAAAAAAAATAAAAAAAATAAAAAATTGTCTCTTTCCCGCAACTTGTGTCACAATATAAATTATTCCATGGACTCAACATGACTCTCAGCAAATAGCTTGGGGTGTCTACTTTCCAAAATGGGGTCATTTGGGGGGGGTTTGAACTGTCCTGGCATTTTATGCACAACATCTAGAAGCTTATGTCACACATCACCCACTCTTCTAACCACTTGAAGACAAAGCCCTTTCTGACACTTATTGTTTACATAAAAAAATAATTTTTTTTTGCAAGAAAATTACTTTGAACCCCCAAACATTATATATTTTTTTTAAAGCAAATGCCCTACAGATTAAAATGGTGGGTGTTTCATTTTTTTTTTTCACACAGTATTTGCGCAGCGATTTTTCAAACGCATTTTTTGGGGAAAAAACACACTTTTTTACATTTTAATGCACTAAAACACACTATATTGCCCAAATGTTTGATGAGATAAAAAAGATGATCTTAGGCCGAGTACATAGATACCAAACATGACATGCTTTAAAATTGCGCACAAACGTGCAGTGGCGACAAACTAAATACATTTTTAAAAGCCTTTAAAAGCCTTTACAGGTTACCACTTTAGATTTACAGAGGAGGTCTACTGCTAAAATTACTGCCCTCGATCTGACCTTCGCGGCGATACCTCACATGCATGGTGCAATTGCTGTTTACATTTGACGCCAGACCAACGCTTGCGTTCACCTTAGCGCGAGAGCAGGGGGGACAGGGGTGCTTTTTTTTTTGTTTTTTTTTTTTTTCTTTATTATTATTATTTTTTTATCTTATTTTTAAACTGTTCCTTTCATTTTTTTTTTTTTTTAAATCATTTTTATTGTTATCTCAGGGAATGTAAATATCCCCTATGATAGCAATAGGTAGTGACAGGTACTCTTTTTTGCAAAAATTGGGGTCTATTAGACCCTAGATTTCTCCTCTGCCCTCAAAGCATCTGATCACACCAAGATCGGTGTGATAAAATGCTTTCCCAATTTCCCAATGGCGCTGTTTACATCCGGCGAAATCTACGTCATAAAATGCTCGTAGCTTCCGGTTTCTTAGGTCATAGAGATGTTTGGAGCCACTCTGGTCTCTGATCAGCTCTATGGTCAGCTGGCTGAATCACCGGCTGCATTTTCAGGTTCCCTGTTGAGACAGGAGAGCCAGAGAAAAACACGGAAGATGTTGGGGGGGGGGGCATTCCCTCCCACTGCTTGTAAAAGCAGTCTAGAGGCTAATTAGCCACTAGGATTGCTTTTACATGAAAGCCGACCGCTGGCTGAAAAGAATGATACCAAGATGATACCTAAACCTGCAGGCATCATTCTGGTATAACCACTCAAAGTCGTGAATGGCATACCTGAAGACAAAAAAATGGTTAACAATAAAGCACAGTAAACGGTAAGGTATAAAAAAATTGCATACCTGAAAAGCAAACATGATAAAACATAATAACAATAACAATAACAATAACAATAAAACATTGCAGAATAGAATACAGTAAAAAAGAGCAGAACAATAGAGAGAGAATAGAGAGAGAGAGAACAATAAAACGACAACTATTTTTATTTTATATTTTTGTTTGTGTTTTTTTTTTTTTACACTTTTTTTTGTAACTAACTATAATAACTGTAACCGGTTCCAGGTTCGGGTCTCTCAAAATGCGATGGCATCTTGGGAGACCCTGTGAAAGTGTGCCTAGTCTGTGCAATGTTGTACCCTACGCTAATACTCAACTAGTGCATGGTAGCGTTCAAAACATTCACCAATGCAAAGACCAGGATTGTCAGGACAGGAGGGACAATAATAGCGGGTGTCACGGCTATATCCGCGCTTGCTGCAGACACAACATATTTTTTGGGGGGTTCGCTGGGTAGGGGTACTCGGGAGGACATAAAGAAAATGCCTCTCATGCAGCCGACTGCATTTGGTTGGGGATGTGAATGGGGGAAGTACGGGCGCTGCAGAAGCGGTGGGTTCCCAATTAGGATTGGCGAATGCAGCAGGAAGGGCACTATGGGCATGACGGGCCTGTGTTTGTCTTTTTGGTGGCAGCGGGACACTACTTGTGCTTGCCACCTCACCAGCTTGAACTGCACTTATGGGACTCGCCACGTCACCAAGTGTTACTGCAGTGCTGGTTTGACTACGACCGGGGTGACAGTGATCGATCGATACTGCACTTGGGTGGGCTGGGCCGGGCCGGGCGGAGGGGCAAAACGCAGGTGCTAGCAGGTATCTGGGCTGATCCCGCTAACACTGCGTTTTTGGGAACCCTAAACTGCTGGGGACGCTAGTATAGATCTGATCGGATCAGATATTGATCCGATCAGATACTATACCACTAAGGGAGGTGTATGGTGCGTGTACGGTGCGTGCGTGGGTGTTCGCGGTACTGGCGCTAATCTGACGCTGCCTGGGGCAACGCATATCACCGCCGGGCGATCAGGGGGCTAAACCTTTATTCGGTAATAAACGGCGGGTGCCCTGACACTATAAAAAATAAACTAACTAACCAGCGTCACCCGTAACAGTTATACGGTGATCAGTGGTGAAAGGGTTAACTAGGGGGCAATCAAGGGGTTAAAACATTTATTAGATAGTATATGGGGGTCCCTGTCGCTATAAAACACTGACGGCGAACCTAAATATTTACGTCCCTAACTAGCGTCACCAGTGACACTAATACAGCGATCAGAAAAATGATCGCTTAGCGACACTGGCGACAGGGGGTGATCAAGGGGTTAAAACTTTATTAGGGGGGGTACTGGCGCTAATCTGACGCTGCCTGGGGCGACGCATATCACCGCCGGGCGATCAGGGGGCTAAACCTTTATTCGGTAATAAACGGCGGGTGCCCTGACACTATAAAAAATAAACGAACTAACCAGCGTCACCCGTAACGGTTATACGGTGATCAGTGGTGAAAGGGTTAACTAGGGGGCAATCAAGGGGTTAAAACATTTATTAGATAGTATATGGGGGTCCCTGTCGCTATAAAACACTGACGGCGAACCTAAATATTTACGTCCCTAACTACCGTCACCAGCGACACTAATACAGCGATCAGAAAAATGATCGCTTAGCGACACTGGTGAGGGGGGGTGATCAAGGGGTTAAAACTTTATTAGGGGGGGTAAGGGGGGTACCCTAGACCTACAGGGGGGTTACAGTAACTGTCCTAACACTGCTAACTGTCACAAACTGACACTATGCAGTAATCAGGAAAAAAAAAAAAAAAAAAAAAAAAAAAACCTGCTTGGTGTCAGTTTGTGACAGGGGGGGGGGTGATTGGGGGGGGATCGGGGGGCGATCGGGGGGGGATCGGGGGTGTAATGTATGCCTGGCATGTTCTACTGTGTGTGTTTGTGTTGTGCACTTACTTACATGTCATCTCTCCTCGGCGCTGGAACGGAAACTGACAGCCGAGGAGAGATGACATCACATCCTCTGCCTCTGTGTACTATACAGAGGCAGGGGATGTTTGTCAGTGGCTGGGAGCGATCGCGAGGGGGGGGCCACGATCGGATGGTCTCCCCCTCGTCTCTCATCGCTCCCAACCAAATGCCGACCGCAGCTGGCACCGGGGGGGGGTCCGATCGGACCCCCCACCCGCGGGAAGGCAATCACGTTTCAGGTACGTGATTTTGCCTGCCCGTGCCGCTCTGCTCACGTATATAGGCGTGAGGCGGTCGGCAAGTGGTTAAAGGCTAATTTGCATGTTGTTGTCCTAAAAAGGGTTTGGGGACCCGGGTCCTGCCCCAGGGGACATGTATCAATGCAAAAAAAAGTTTTAAAAAAGGCAGTTTTTTCGGGAGCAGTGATTTTAATAATGCTTAAAGTCAAACAATAAAAGTATAATATTTCTTTAAATTTCATACCTGGGGGGTGTCTATAGTATGCCTGTAAAGGAGCGCATGTTTCCCATGTTTAGAACAGTCTGACAGCAAAATGACAATTCAAAGGAAAAAAAGTCATTGCCGGTCCAACAATACACATAAGAATTCATTGATAAAAACTGCATGGAATTTCCCCACAGGGGAACCCCCAACCAAAATAAAAAAAAAACTGGCGTGGGGGTCCCCTTAAATTCCATACCAGGCCCTTCAGGTCTGGTATGGATATTAAGGGGAACCCTCTGCCAAAATTTTAAAAAAAGACGTAGGGGACCCCTCAAAATTCATACCAGACCCTTCAGGTCTAGTATGGATTTTAAGGGGAACCCCGAGCTAAAATTTAAAAAAAAGTTGGCGTGAGGTCCCCCCAAAAATCCATACCAGTCCCTTATCCGAGCACGCAACCTGACAGGCTGCAGGAAAAGAGGGGGGACGAGAGAGCGCCCCCCTCCTGAACCCTACCAGGCCACATGCCCTCAACATTGGGAGGGTGCTTTGGGGTAGCGGCCCCCCAAAGCACCTTGTCCCCATGTTGATGAGGACAAGGGCCTCATCCCCACAACCCTTGGACGGTGGTTGTGGGGGTCTGCGGGTGGGGGGTTTATTGGAATCTGGAAGCCTCCTTAAACAAGGGGACCCCCAGATCCCGCCCCCTCCCTGTGTGAAATGGTAAGGGGGTACTTGTACCCCTACCATTTCACAAAAAAACTGTCAAAAATTTAAAAAATGACAGGAGACAGTTTTTGACAATTCCTTTGTTTAAAGTCTTCTTTTTTCCATCTTCTATCTTCTTCCTTCTTTCTTCCTTCGGTTTCTTCCTCCATCTTCTTCTTCCTCCGATCCTCTGCTTCTTCAGACTGTGAACATGGCACATGGGAGGTCAGAGACTGTGAACATGGCATATGGGAGGTCAGAGACTGCAGACAAGGTACATGGGAAGTCAGAATCTGTAGACATGGTACAAGAGACAGATATAAAGCTAAAATCAGCATTGATTTTTGCTTTCCCTTCCACAGTGCTGGCAGACTTACAGATATAACGTCCTTTCATCTGTGCTGTGACACTCGCGCTCCTCCTGTGCCTTCTGCTGGGCCCTGGCCCCTCCCCCTTGTCTCACCCGGCTCCTCCCAAGTACCCCCCACCTCATCTCACACGGCCTACAGTTCAGCAGCGATTGTCTCAGTGTGTTGCTGGACTGGAAGTGTTCGTGTCTTTCTACCACCGCCCAGGGGGGAGGAGGGGATTTCCTTTTGCTGCCATTGAAAACCCCGAGGGCTCTCTGGTCTCTGGGGAAGACCGTGTTGCTCTTCCTGCCCTGCACCTGTCAGAGAGGAGGAGGAGGGGGAGTGGAGTAGGCGGGGCCGGGACTCATGAGAGGAGCCTAAGCCGTGGAGTCAGTGGAGCCTGAAGTTAACAATGCCTGAGGCTGTGATGTGCTGCTGGTCTGTGTCAGCTTACTGAGCCAGGTAAGGATGAGAGGAGGGCCAGTGCCAGCATTAGCACCTGACTTTGGCACCCCTCCTTTCCTGGCACCCTCAGGCGGCCGCCTTGGCTGCCTTATGCAGATGCCGGCCCTGCTCCTGACCCCTGCATTATATACTCTATGTTGTACATTACATACCCCTGACCCCTGCACTATATACTCTGTTGTACATTACATACTCTATGTTGTACATTAAATCATTCTGATTCTACATAGTCCTATCTGTTGTATCTTATACAATATGTTGTACATTACTCAGTCCTGACTTCTGCTCTCTCCCCTCTAACCACTGCTATATATAAACATAATATGTATTCTCTTTTGTTTCACACTTTCTACCAGCTGGACATTTTATATCTGATGATTTGATTGGAGCACAGACTTTTACATGTGGATAATAATGTGATAACATCCTCAGACTTTGGAACCTTAAACATAAAGTGATAATGAGGGAGGAGTCAATAACCCAATGATGGTGGTCTTCAGGATCAGTCCAGTCTTCATCTTGGTTGGTCTCCCCCTCACTCTCTGACCTCTGGTGGGGCTCAACCCCACTGTTATTCATGACTAAATAAGGAAGTGCAGGACTTCTTGTGTTGGGAAGATGGCAATGAGTGATAGAGGGGGTAGGGACACTCGTCCTATAATCCCCTCATTACTGTAACTCCTATAAAAGACAGTTCTCGTTATTTCCTCACTCTCTGACTAAGGTCCATGAATAAAGAAATGAACTGGTAGGAGATCAGAGGACCCATTTACTAGTTACTAGGGTTGTCCCGATACCACTTTTTTAAGACCGAGTACAAGTACCGATACTTTTTTTCAAGTACTCGCCGATACCGATTACCGATACTTTTTTTTTAATGTCATGTGACAGTTTAACTGATGGGCACTGATAGGTGGCACTGACTGATGGCTAGCACTGACTAATGGGCACTAATAGGTGGCACTGACTTATGGCTAGCACTGACTGATGGGCACTGATAGATGGCACTGATAGACGGCACTTATGGGCACTAATAGGTGGCACTGACAGGTGGCTGGCACTGAAAGATGGCACTGATCGATGGCATTTATGGGCACTGATAGGTGGCACCGACAAGTGGCTGGCTTTAATTATTGCAGGCTGATGTTTAGGCTGGAAATAAATTCTACTCAGTTTAACCCTCATTATGCTAATTTAGATGACTGGTAGACTAATGGGTGATTATTATTTATACTAGAGGATAATGTTATTCTGTTCTAATTTCCTCGTTTTTTCAGTCATTATCTTATAATATTTTATTTCTCTCATCTGTCACTATGTATTTTTCATCAAATTGGTAGTTGAGTGCTGATATTATTACACTACAATTTAAAAAGTAAACTCAGCTTCAAGCTGTCACAGCGAGGTACAGGGGAGCAGACGACACGCCCCCTTCACACACGCCCCCTTGTAATGTGTCTAATTACACAGGCTGACTCCGCCCGCCCTGTCCGTCCACCAGCTGACTCCGCCCGCCCTGTCCGTCCACCAGCTGACTCCGCCCGCCCTGTCCGTCCACCAGCTGACTCCGCCCGCCCTGTCCGTCCACCAGCTGACTCCGCCCGCCCTGTCCGTCCACCAGCTGACTCCGCCCACCCTGTCCGTCCACCAGCTGACTCCGCCCGCCCTGTCCGTCCACCAGCTGACTCCGCCCGCCCTCTACGTCCACCAGCTGACTCCGCCCGCCCTCTACGTCCACGCGCTGACTCCGCCCGCCCTCTACGTCCACACGCTGACTTCGCCGATGCCTTATCCAACCAGGTATCGGATAAGGCATCGGGAGCATTTGTGCGAGTACAAGTACTCGCGCAAATGCTTGGTATCAGTCCCGATACCGATACTAGTATCGGTATCGGGACAACCCTACTAGTTACCTTGAGGGGGGAATTGTAATATCCTCAGAGACAAAGCTGCCTGATGTGGGTGGAGTCCTGGTTTAGGGGAACCAATCTGCTCATGTCTAATAATAATCTTTTTATTACTATTTTAGTAGATGGACGGGAGATGAGGAAAACCTCAGAGGATTGTCTCACTTTGTCTCCAGACTGTAAAGTAGAAGATGAGGACATCACACAGTATAGTCCAGGAGAAAACCCGACTACCTCAAATGTCCATCCGGCACCACACAGTGTAGATGGACCATCGTATTCCTCTTATCCTGAGGAACCTCAGACTGTGAGGGACGGTGCCATCCTTCCAACAGATAAGAGGTTTTCCTGTACTGAGTGTGGGAAGTGTTTCCGTTTTAAATCCACACTTAATGTGCATAAAGTAACTCACACGGGGAGAAGCCGTATTCTTGTTCTGAATGCGGGAAATGTTTTTCACAGAAGTCCAATCTTTACAAACATCAGAAATCTCACACAAGGGAGAAACCGTATTCCTGTCCTGAGTGTGGGAAATGTTTTTTTCAGTGAAGTCCAAGCTTTACAAACATCTGAGATCTCACATTGGGAAGAAGCCACTTTCCTGTCCTGAGTGCGGGAAATGTTTTTCACAGAAGTGCAGTCTTTACACACATCAGAGATCTCACACAGGGGAGAAGCCGTATTCCTGCACTGAGTGCGGGAAATGTTTTTCACAGAAGTCCAGTCTTTACACACATCAGAGATCTCACACAGGGGAGAAGCTGTATTCCTGTTCTGAGTGCGGGAAATGTTTTTCATGTAAGTCCCATCTTTACAAACATCAGAGATCTCACACAGGAGAGAAGCCGTAATCCTGTACTGAGTGCGGGAAATGTTTTTCACAGAAGACCAATCTTTACACACACATCAGATATTGCACACGGGGGAGAAGCCGCATTCCTGTCCTGAGTGCGGGAAATGTTTTTCAGTGAAGTCCCATCTTTACACAGATCAGAGATCTCACACAGGGGAGAAGCCTTACTCCTGTCCTGAGTGTTGGAAATGTTTTTCAGATAAGTTCAGTCTTTACACACAGAGATCTCACATGGGGGAGAAGCCCTATTCCTGTCCTGAGTGTGGGAAAAGTTTTTCACAGAAGTCCACTTTTAACACACATCAGAGATTGCACACGGGTGAGAATCCGTATTCCTGTCTTAAGTGTGGGAAATGTTTTTCATGGAAGTCTGTTTTTTACACACATCAGAGATCTCACACGGGGGAGAAGCCGTATTCCTGCACTGAGTGCGGGAAATGTTTTTCACAGAAGTCCAGTCTTTACACACATCAGAGATCTCACACAGGGGAGATTTTTTTTTTTTAAAAACTGTGTCAAAATAAAAAAGTAAAATAAATAGGAAAAAATAAATTTTTTAAAGCGCCCCGTCCTGACGAGCTTGTGTGCAGAAGTGAATGCATACGTGAGCAGTGCCTGGATATGAAAACGATGTTAAAGCCACATATGTGAGGTATCACCGCGATTGTTAGAGTGAAAGCAATAATTCTAGCCCTAGACCTCCTCTGTAACTCAAAACTGGTAACCTGTAGAAATTTTTAACCACTTGACGACCGCTCACTGTATATGTACGTCATTTTTTTGAAGATGGATATCTCGGTAATGGCAGCAGCTGCTGCCACAACCGAGGTATCCATCTTTACAGCGAGCGGTTCTGTACACGATAACGGTGGTCTCTGCGGCGGGTTCGCCGCGAGATCACCGTTATCGGCGGCGGGAGAGGTGCCACCCCCCTCCCGCCGCTCTCCCGCGCCCTCCGCCACTTACCGGAGCCGTCGGTAGCGGCGGAGGAGATCGGGACCTGTCACTGCTGAGGTACTGAGACGAGTGAGGCCAAGATGGCCCCCACCCCTCTCTATACCATGTGACGGCCGGAGCGACGTCATTATGACGGCTCCGCCCACTTCTCTTAAAGGCACAATTTTTTTTTTTTTTTGCATTTTTAGTGTAAATATGAGATCTGAGGACTTTTTGACCCCAGATCTCATATTTAAGAGGACCTGTCATGTTTTTTTCTATTACAAGGGATGTTTACATTCCTTGTAATAGGAATAAAAGTGATCCAAATTTTTTTTTTTTTTTAAAACAGTGAAAAAATAAAATAAAGTAAAATAAATAATAAAAAAAAAAAATTTTTTTAAAGCGCCCTGTCCCGACGAGCTCGCGCGCAGAAGCGAACGCATACGTGAGTAGCGCCCGCATATGAAAACGGTGGTCAAACCACACATGTGAGGTATCGCCGCGACCGGTAGAGCGAGAGCAATAATTCTAGCCCTGGATCTCCTCTGTAACGCAAAACATGCAACCTGTAGAATTTTTTAAACGTCGCCTATGGAGATTTTTAAGGGTAAAAGTTTGACGCTATTCCACGAGCAGGCGCAATTTTGAAGCGTGACATGTTGGGTATCAATTTACTTGGCGTAACATTATATTTCACAATATAAAAAAAATTGGGCTAACTTTACTGTTGTCTTATTTTTTTATTCAAAAAAGTGAATTTTTTCCAAAAAAAGTGCGCTTATAAGACCGCTGCGCAAATACGGTGCAAAAAAAAGTATTGCAATGACCGCCATTTTATTCTCTAGGGTGTTAGAAAAAAAAACATATATAATGTTTGGGGGTTCTAAGTAATTTTCTAGCAAAAAAAACCTGTTTTAAACATGTAAACACCTAAAATCCAAAACGAGGCTGGTCCTTAAGTGGTTAAACATCGCCAATGGAGATTTTTTCCAAAAAAAGACCGCTGCTCAAATACGGTGTGACAGAAAGTATTGCAACGAGCGCCATTTAATTCTCTAGAGCAGGGGTCTCAAACTGGTGGCCCTCCAGCTGTTGCAAAACTACAAGTCCCATGAGGCATTGCAAGGCTGACAGTTACAAGCATGACTCCAACAGGCAGAGGCATGATGGGACTTGTAGTTTTGCAACAGCTGGAGGGCCGCCAGTTTGAGACCCCTGCTCTAGAGTGTTAGAACCCCCAAACATTATATATATTTTTTTCTAAGTAAATTTCTAGCAAAAAAAAATAAGTTTAACTTGTTGGTTAAAAAAAAATTAGTTGAATGTGACGGCATTCACCCAAATGTGATAAATATTGGATGTATTTTATTTCATACACTGGTTTCCTTGGCTCCATCTGGTGGTCATAATGCGATATTGTGATATTTTTACTGATTGAGTTTTATGGCCACTAGATGGAGCTGACAATCATAGGAAATCACTGTGTTAAATGATAGCAATATGTGTAACAGCTGAATTCATTTTCTATAAGTAGACTCCTTTGTAGATTCCTTTGTCAGACATGATTTCATACTAATACCTGAGGTCATACTCATACACTTATCAGTACAGCAGATATTGGGGGATATAAGGTAAAGCGTATGTAAGCCTCACCTTGTAAAACAACCCATTCAGTTTAAAATAGAAATGAAAGGCAAAACATTTGTGTATGGATATAAAATATATTATAAGTACTTTTCTACTGATCACATTCCCTCTGTTCTCAGCTGCATAAGAGTTGGAATAGGAGACACAGCAACACACAGGTCATCCCAGTGAATGGCAGCGTGGGGGGGGAAATTGTAAGCACAGGTCTGATGATTGGAAGAGAGCAGGTTGACTTCCAAGCTCGGCACAGCCGCCAACAAACTGACCATGTTGTGCTCTCATGCCTAGTGTAGTCAGTTCTTAACCGGAAAGTAGAGATACTGGCAGGATCACTAGGGTTGTCACACAAAGGAAGCAATACAAAGAGAACAGGAGACTTCTTCATACCAGTACATGGTGCAGCAGCCACATATCAGGAAGAGGAAATGTTGGACTTATAAATTCTTTACCCAGTCCAGCCTTGGTAAGGTTTTACCCCCCTCATGACCAGCCCAGGCCATTGTTTGTTATTCAGCACTGTGTTACATTAACTGGTAATTGCTCGGTCATGTGACACTGTAGACAAATATTTTATATTTTTTCACACAAATAGAGCTTTCTTTTGGTGTTTTTTGATCACCTCTGCATTTTTTTTTATTATATAAACAAAAAAAAAACAAGAATTAAAAAAAAAATTTACTTTCCGCTATAAAACATCCAACAGAAAAATTTAAAAATCTAATTTCTTCATACATTTTGGCCAAAATGTATTCTGCTCCATGTCTTTGGTAAAAAAAAAAAATCAAATAAGTGTATACTGACTGGTTTGTGTGAAAGTTATAATTCTTACAAACTATGGAATATATTGGAATTTTTATTTATTTAATTTTTTTATACTGCTAATGGTGGTCAGTGACTTCTAATGGGACTGCGATAGTGTGATGGACAATCTGACACTAACTGACGCTGAGGGAAACTGACACTCACTGACATCACCAGTGACACCAATACAGTGATCAGTGATAATACTAAACACTGTCCCTGTACTAATGATATCGACATCACCAGTAACACCAATACAGTGATAATACTGTATACTGTCACTGTACTAATGACACCAACATCACCAGTACAGAGATCAGTGATAAAACTATACACTGTCACTGTACTAATGACACCGGCTTGGAAGGGGTTAACATCTAGCGGCAATCAAAGGGTTATCTGTGTGCTTAACAGTGTGTAATGTATGTGGCTTTTACTGATTGATGAGACTGTTTTCTCTCCTCTTTACAGGAAGAAAAACAGCCACATCGGTCCTCCGTATACAGAGCTCTGTGTTGTTAACAAATCACAGTACAGAGTTCTGTATTTACTAAGCCGAACAGCAGATCCCAGCCATAAGTCACAGCACAGATCAGTCGCGGACATTCCCTATACCCAGAAATGCTGAATCACGTATGTGATCCAGGGCAGCCATGCCACAAAACGGTTAATATTATTGGTTTAATTAACTTATATGCTTGGTCATTCCTTCAATCATTAGCTTAGATCAAGCTGATTTTATTTCTACCCGTGAATCACGGGATAATACTATTAAAATATTATCTCTTACCACATACTGCCAGTCACGCAGGGTCCCTCTTTGACTTCTTTCAGTGGATGCCAAAAGGAAGTTTGATTGTCTAGACTGGGTATTCTTGAAATCAACACTTAATCAAATTGGTTTACCTTTGGACATGTTTGATAAAATAACGGCCCTATATTCCTGTCCAACAGCTCGTGTTAGAGTAAATGGCTTGCTCTCAGACCTTGTTTAAATTTCTAACGGGACCCGCCAAGGATGCCCCCTCTCGCCACTTCTCTATATACTTGCAATGGAGCACTTGGCGATGGCTATACTCGCTAATACCTCAATTCAGCCTGTGGACATTTCCGATACGCAATATAAAATCAGCTGATTTGTGGACGCTTTCCTACTCCTATATTACCAATCTGGTAATAGCCTTTCCATCGTTTTTAAAGGAACTAGAGCTCTTTGGTACCCTGAGCAATTTTAAAGTTAATGCAACAAAATCATATTGCCTAGACATTTTCCTTCTTGTAGGTACCCAGAACCTTCTCGTCAACAAATTCCCATTTCAATGGGAGCAACACTCCATAAAATATCTAGGAGTACAAATACCATCACAACTTTATAAATTATACAAGCTAAACTATTTCCCGCTCTTGACCACTAGGGATGAGCTTTCTGTTCGGGTCGAACATGAGTTTGACTCGAACATTGGCTGTTCGCCTGTTCGTCGAAAACCAAACATTATGGGCCGTTGGCGACAAATTCGAGCGGCGCGTAACGTCCCATAATGCACTGCGCTCCCGCAGTGCATTGCTGTATGATGATTGGCCAGAGCATGCACCATGACCTGCATGTTTGGCCAATCACAGTGCTCTCAGCTAAGAGAGCCATAATTGGCCAAAGGCAGGGTGCCTTTCTCCAATCATGGCTCAGGGGGACTAAGTCCACGCCCACACTATATAAGGCTGAGTGCACGTCAGCCTCGCGTAGTGTGTCGTTGCCGGCGTGGACGGAGAGAGAGTGTCATTTAGATTGAGCGAGCAGGCAGATTATTCAGTTAGCTGCAGTGTATTTCATATATATATATCCACTGCATACAGTTTAGCTAGATCTCACTGCAGTCCGTTCCTGGTGGTATACTGTTTCTACTATACTTCTGGCAGGCAGGTGATTCAGTTAGCTGCAGTGTATTTCATATATATATATGTAGGAAGGCCAGTATGGTTGCCTGAATTTATGGGAGGAGCCCGGGGGGTATTTAACCAGCCCGCTCGCCTGTGGTATTTGTCGGTTTCCTGTGCACGATACTACGTCACTAGGCCGACTATTCGAAACTCAGCGTCCGTGAGTTCTCGTGTTCGTGAGTTCCCATATTCACAAAATTTCCGTGTTCGAGAGTTTCGAGGCCCTCGTTACCGATTCGTATTTTCGTACAACGCGTCTGGCTTGGCTGTCACAGGTAGGGCTTCGGCTGACGTTTTTATTTCACGCATTGTTAGATATCATGTCACTAAACCCTGATATCAAACTTACGAATCACTCGCAATTTCACAACGTAATCGTAATGCATACCACTCGTACCGTCGTCATGTTAGCCATTTCGTTATTTGTACCCCACCGCGACGTAGAGGTTGCTTCATTCAGGCATGTCTAACAAACTGTTTACCATGCTTCATCAGACAAGCCGTTGTCATTCGCAAAATTCTCTGTATCGACTCGTGTCAGTTCGATGCTAATTAATTTCACATTTCAGAACACTTCTAAGCATTTCAAATCATTTCATTCATTTCAGTCACGTACCGCGCTCCAATTCGAATCCAGTCGCATCTAAAGATGCACCAATTCGCTCCGGTGTGCCCCAGTTGCTTACGGCCTCATTTCAGTACATGCTCCAGAGTCAGATTCGTTGTCAGTCGCAGGTTACGGCTCACTGATTTGTATCTCTGTCATGGCCATCATTTCACTGTCACGTATCACGCTCCGATACGAATCCAGTCGCATTGAAAAATGCACCGATTCGTCTCGGCGTGCCCCAGGTATTTGCCACATTTCGGTACATGCTCCAGAGTCCGATTCGTAGTCAGTCGCAACAGCGGCATGATCGATTCGTGCCTCTGTCATGGCAAATCAAAACCATTTCAATGTCACGCACCGCGCTCCGATTCGAATCCAGTTGCATCTGTGATGCACCGATTCGTTACGGTGTGCCCCAGCTGCTTGTCCTCATTTCAGTACATGCTCCAGAGTCTGGATCGTGGTTAGTCACAGATGCTGGGCGACCAATCCGCATCTCTGTCATGGGAATTAATTACTATTCATTTCACTCCCACATATCGTGCCCCCTTTCTAATCCAGTCGCATCCGAGATGCACCGATTTGTTACGGTGTGCCCCAGTTTTTCGGCCTTATCCAATACCTGTACCAGAGCTCGGTTCATTGTCAGTCGCAGTGGCGGCATAATCGATTCGCGCCTCTGTCAGCGCAAAACATTTCATTGTTACGTACTGCGCTCCGATTCAAATCCAGTCGCATCCAATATGCACCGATTTGTTCTGGTGTGCACCAATGTTTTCTGTTGCCTCATTTCAATACATGCTCCAGAGTCCGGTTAGCTGTCAGTCGCAGTCGCGGCATGACCGAGCCAGGCCTCTGTCATGGCAAGATGTTTTATTCATTTCATGATCAAGGCAAACATTTCATTGTCGATACACTGCACTTAAGATTCGAATCTTGGGCATTCGTGAGGTATCGATTCATCCCGGTAGGCCACAACAGTCCTGGCCTCGTTTCATGCCAGTACCCCACAGCACAAGCTGGGTACGTATGCCTTTTTAGGGAAAAGAAGCAAACTTGAAATTCATGTCACCCCCAACAGGTTCCAGTCAACCAAAACACGACCCCAAGGACAGGATATCTTATCTAGATCAACCATGTCCCAGGCCGGCAGTGAAGACCCCACGGCCCCTCTGTCACCTTCTCCAGTCGCAGAGAGCGGCAGTGTGCAGTCCCTCAGGGGATGGACTATCCCCAAGTTGACGGCAGAGCTAAGACGCAGAGGCGTGCCCTTCTCTGCTACAGCTAGAAAAGGCGAGCTCTTCAAGCTCCTCTTCCCCCCACCAGCCGCAGCAGGGCCCAGCACCCAGCAGGCATCCCTCCAGTCAATATCTTCCGCCATCTCACAACTCCACACCATGGTATCATCCTTGTCTACCTCAGTCACGGATGTACAAACCAGAGTGGCACTCCTGGAGGCTGGTCCGGCCACTGTCATTCCTGACCCGACCACAATCCAGGTTTTGACACCCCTTCCTGCAGGTACCACAGGGTGGAGCCCCATTGTCTACCCCTCCCATTTGGTTCCAGCCAGCATTAGGAAGGACATACTGTATGGCAGAGACGTCAACCTTGCCTCTCTCCTCATTTCCATCCACGATCTGGCGGAAAATAAAGCCTATACCTGGGGTGACGTGTCAGTGGTCCTTAAGGCCAAAGACCCCAGGCTCAACCGGAAGTTATCCGTCCCGGAATTCACATTGGCCTTCGGCATGCTGAGGGATGTCCTATGTTCAGCCGCTCCCAGCAGGAGAGAAGAGCTGTACTTATACCTCCATACTGTAGTAGACCTGGGCTACAAGTATGGAGGATTTTCTTTTTATGATTATCGCCGTTCTTTTTCCGCAAAGGCAGCAGCCAGGCTCACACAATTTCAGACAACCACAAATTGGAGCCTTATGGATACAGAACTGTTCTGTCGCCACTTTGCCGGCTTCCGCTCACCACTGTGCGCGATTTGCCAGTCCTCCACCCACACCACCACCTGGTGCGACAATCAGACGCCCCTTCGAATTCCCCTCTACCTCTGGTATAGTTCAGGGCCAGTCAGCCCCTGCACAAACGCCTCAGGTGGACAAATTCGGATGCCCAGTCTGAACCGTGGGAGGAGCAGCGATCTGAAACAACTATAATTACGGATCCTGCAACTTCAGTCAGTGTCGCCTGCTCCACATCTGCACCCTATGCCAGAGGGCACATCCAAGGAATTTGTACAAAGTCACACAACAGAAGAGGGCATGACTAAGCCGAGTCAACATCCTGTGGCTAAGGTTCTACCTCACTTCACACCCCACTCCCTCCCTGACCACCTACCTTATCAAGGGATTCACAGCAGGGTTCCACACCGGCTTCATTTCTCTGCCCCATACTACCTACAAATGCAGGAATCTCCGCTCAGCGGCCACTGACGATCAGGCCATAGATTGCCTCTTACAAGCAGAAATAGACCGAGATTTCATTATAGGCCCCTTCACTCAGCCCCTTTTCAGTACTTGGAGAGTCAGCCCTATTGGGCTTGTCAAGGGCAAGTTCTCTAATAAATTACGTCTGGTGTACGACCTGTCTGCGCCTCATTCTTCCCACATCCCCAGTCTCAATTCCCTAATCCCCTCCGAAGAGTTCTCCCTGAAATATTCCTCCGTGGATATGGCAATCCAAGCGATCATCAAAGCAGGTACAGGCGCCTGGCTCTCCAAAGCCAACATCTCGGACGCCTTCAAGCTCCTACCTATCCACCCGTCCCTTTGGTACTGGCATGGCATCAAGTGGAAGAAGGCATACTACTTTGCCACCAAATTAACTTTTGGTTCAAAGAGTAGCCCTTGGCTCTTCGACACGTTCGCTCAGTCCCTCACCTGCATACTATTGCAGAAAGCTCAATGTCAAGAGGTCATCCATTACCTGGACGACTTCTTACTAATAGAACCACCCAGCATGCCCCCAGGAAATCTCGACAAACTGAGAGTTGTATTCAGAAATCTTAATGTTCCCATCGCTGAACATAAAGTCGACGGCCCAGCACACACCATCACCTTTCTCGGAGTCAACTTAGACACCTGCACTATGCAGGCCAGCCTACCCCTCGACAAACTAACCCGTATCAGAGCAGTCCTCCGAGAATTAACTCACACTAGGGGGTGTACCCAGAAGCAACTGCAATCTCTTCTAGGAATGCTTAATTTCGCCATGCGAATCATTCCACAGGGTCGCACCTTCGTGTCACGTCTGCTGGTATTCCTTTCACAAACACAGGACCCTGATCAGATCCTCAAACTAGATACCGCAGCATTAGCGGAACTATCCATGTGGGAGGAATTCCTTTCCACCTGGAATGGTATATCCCTATTCATAACTATGGTCTCATCCCTTTCACTCCAAGTAGTGACAGATGCTGCAGCCTCCACAGGCTTCGCAACAATTTTTGGCCACCAATGGTTTTCAGGACCCTGGCCTTCACAGATACTGTTAATACCTGGCTTCATTCGAACATCATCCCTCTTCGAACTCTATCCGATAATGGCAGCCGCACAGCTCTGGGGTCATCGTTGGACAGGGCAAACCGTGGTCTTCACCACCGACAATTAGGCCACGGCAGATATTATCAACAAAGGCAGGTCCAAATACCTCGCAGTCATGTCCTTCCTGCACAGACTGCTACAACTGTCTTTACAACATCAGTTTAATATCCACTGTTTATTTATTCCAGGAAAGTACAACATAGCAGCAGATGCACTGTCACGCTTTAACTATACTTCCTTTTTTAAACAGGTGCCCGGAGCCGATCCAGTGTCAGCCCTTATCCCCGTCTGGTCTCAGCTGACCCTGGACTAGCACAACACCTACAAGGAGCGACCCAGCTCATCAACTACTCACTGTCCAATAACACACTAAAAGCCTACCAGACCGCTTGGAGTGCGTTCAATAAATTCCTGGCACACTGCTCCGAAGATACAACAGATGTCAAGCACATACTGTCCTTCATTTCATATTGTAAGGAAGATAGGGGGCGCTAGATACCATAATATTCAAGTGCTCTAAATAAATATATCTCCTGCATTACCAAAAAAATGGAAATGTAAGAAAGCTAGGGGGCGCTAGATACCATACTAATCAAGTGCTTTAAATAAATAAATCTCCTGCATTACCAAAAAAATGAAAAACATAGTAATGACAAATCATAATTAGATTACACATTGAAGTGCCCACAATAGTGAAAAAAATATATAGTGATTGATTGTCCACATAAAAAAGTGATTTGAAGTGGTTGAAGTGATATCTTTCAATATTATCCCAATCTTGTTGCTGTAAACAAAAGGTTTTCCATCACCAAAGGAAAATAAGAAAAGGAAAACACCTCGAAGTAGTAGATATCTGCTTACCAGATACCAATGACTCCTTTAGTTAAAAAGAGAGTCACTAGCGCTTGTGCAGGGTTGTGCCTGCTCACATGGATGGCCGGACTGTGGTTGGTATTATAGGCATGGATCGTTTCCGTCAAGCTCATTCAAGATAGGATAAGGATACATAGGAAACAAAAACAGTCTCCATAGCGTAAAACCATTTATTAAAAAAGTAAACAAATTAAAAAGCCAAATGGCTGCTTACATTGGTGGGTGCCTACCCGGCACTGGGGCTGCTTGCATGTCAGGGTGACTTCGCAGTCAGAAAAAGCCTTTCATGTCTCCTCCACGCTGGCATGCGTTCCAGCTTACACAGGGGGGCAGCCAAAGGATCCGGATGTTGTTGGGTGATAGGACATGTGACCACGTACCGCTCCGACGTACGTTTTGTAGTGAACGTCTTCAGGGAAGCGCTTCCCTGAAGACGTTCACTACAAAACGTACGTCGGAGCGGTACGTGGTCACATGTCCTATCACCCAACAACATCCGGATCCTTTGGCTGCCCCCCTGTGTAATCTGGAACGCATGCCAGCGTGGAGGAGACATGAAAGGCTTTTTCTGACTGCGAAGTCAACCTGACATGCAAGCAGCCCCAGTGCCGGGTAGGCACCCACCAATGTAAGCGGCCATTTGGCTTTTTAATTTGTTTACTTTTTTAATAAATTGTTTTACGCTATGGAGACTGTTTTTGTTTCCTATGTATCCTTATCCTATCTTGAATGAGCTTGACGGGAACGATCCATGCCTATAATACCAACCACAGTCCGGCCATCCATGTGAGCAGGCACAACCCTGCACAAGCGCTAGTGACTCTCTTTTTAACTAAAGGAGTCATTGGTATCTGGTAAGCAGATATCTACTACTTCGAGGTGTTTTCCTTTTCTTATTTTCCTTTGGTGATGGAAAACCTTTTGTTTACAGCAACAAGATTGGGATAATATTGAAAGATATCACTTCAACCACTTCAAATCACTTTTTTATGTGGACAATCAATCACTATATATTTTTTTCACTATTGTGGGCACTTCAATGTGTAATCTAATTATGATTTGTCATTATTATGTTTTTCATTTTTTTGGTAATGCAGGAGATTTATTTATTTAAAGCACTTGATTAGTATGGTATCTAGCGCCCCCTAGCTTTCTTACATTTCCATTTTTTTAGTAATGCAGGAGATATATTTATTTAGAGCACTTGAATATTATGGTATCTAGCGCCCCCTATCTTCCTTACATTCCTTTTTTTGATTATCTATTTTTTTGATTATTCAAAAATTGGGGAGCAGCTTACACTGATTGTTTATATATTTCCACAAATTTTCTTTATTGTTGGGAATGTTTTCTTACTAGATGTATCACCAGTATATGTAATTCATATATATTATCTGCTATCGACACCACTGGCGCAAAGGTTTTTACTATTTTCTACTTCATTTCATATTGCCATACTCAGCTGACCTTATCCTATAACACTATTCGGCTATACCTAGCCGGCATACAACATTTCTTGACTCTACAAGACCCCGCAAAGCCTTCCCTATTCACATCCCACGCTATCCGAGCCATCCTACGCGGCACCCAGAAACACCAACCGGTGGTCAGTGCCAAACGCTTACCCATAATGGGGGCCACCTTTAGGGGTATGTCGACTATCCTGACTACTTCTCTGTTTGGTCTTCTCCCCAGTATTGTCCTACAAGCAGCCATATACTTGGCCTACTACGGGTTCTTGCGACCTGGCGAATTTACCTGTAGCAACCCCGCAGGCCAAGTGCTACGCAGACGGCACCATTTCATCCTCCACCTTGCGGTTTCTAAGACCCAGCAGGCAGGCTCTGGAGTGGACATTCACCTTTACAAAACCAATAATAGCTGGTGTCCAGTCACCGTACTCAATAATCTTCTGTCACTCCTGCCTGAACAACCGGACTCCAGTCCCCTTTTACCATTCCCAGTCAAACCCTTAAGTGCCTGTCAGTTCGTGAAACACATAAGGATTCTACTCCGCAACCTTCGCCTTAATCCCAGCCAGTATTCCGGTCACTCCTTCCGCATTGGAGCAGCCTCGGAGGCATCCTGCCACGGGGTCCTGGACCATGTCATTAAAAGACTCGGCAGGTGGAAGTCAGCCTGCTTCGCCCGTTACATCCCTAATCTTCAAGTGGAGATGGCACAGGCATTTACTAAATTAGCTCAATAACAACTGAAAACGAATAAAATACTATACCCCTACCTGAATGTTTTTGCCCCCTTATTTTGGTATACCGTCCATCCGACCAAGGCACACTTTCAGGTCCATTTCATGTGGTAAGTCCACACTCCCAGGTCTATCATAGGTGGTAAGTCTTATCCTAACTATAAATGTTACCCGTGTCCGTATCGGCCATAGGGCTTCAACCATAAGTAGGAAGGCCAGTATGGTGGCCTGAATTTATGGGAGGAGCCCGGGGGGTATTTAACCAGCCCGCTCGCCTGTGGTATTTGTCGGTTTAGTGTGCACGATACCCACCCTCCCATCCCCTTTTCAGGGCATTTCTCAAATATTTATCTCTCTTCACAGAATTTTAAATCTAGGGTATGCCCCCTTATTTTGGTATACTGTCCATCAGACCAAGGCACACTTTCAGGTCCATTTCATGTGGTAAGTCCACACTCCCAGGTCCATCATAGGTGGTAAGTCTTATAGTCTTATCTTAACTATAAATGTTGCCCGTGTCCAGGGGCGTTGCTAGGTCTGCAAAAGATCTGGAGCTAGAGCCCATAACAGCGGTCACCAACCGGGGGGGGGGGGGCTGGGGTGCACGCCGGTGGTAAGCAAATTTTCGTGGGCAATGGCCAGTGTTGGCCGTGCAATCATTATGGCACCATGGTTGATATGGTGTCAGGGTCACCAAATGTGCATTTCGCTGCATTGGTGGCAGGCTGGCAGCACTGGTCCATTTAGTGAGGGCAAGTGAGCGCTGATGCAGGTGGGCAGTGAGAGATGATGTCATCTCTGCTCGTCCGCCCGCTCACTTCTTTCCTCTCTTTTAGGCTACTTTCACACTGAGGCACTTTACGCTAAATATTGCGCCAGCAAAGCGGCTGTAATGCACCTCTCCTGTCACTCCAGTGACAGTGTGCTTTCACACTGGGGCGGTGCGCTTGCAGGACGTTAAAAAAAGTTCTGCAAGCAGCATCTTTCGGGTGCTTTAGGAGCGGTGTCCTAAAGTGCCCCTGCCATTGAAATCAATGGGCAGTGCCACCAAAGCACCTGCAAATCGCTTCGGTAGCAGAGCTTCGCGGGCGCTATTAACCCCTTAATCAGCCACTAGCGGGGGGTTAAAAGCACCCCGCTAGTGGCCGAAAAGCACTGTTTAAACTACGGTAAAACGCCGCTAAAAATAGCGGGGCTTTACCATCGATGTCCCCCCACCACAGTGTGAAAGTGCCCTTACAGTAGCCTCTGTGTGTGGGACATCTGCTGCAAGGAATGCAGAGAGGGAGTCAGTGTTCTCCTCATGATCAGCGGGCTGTGCTGGCAGTGAAGCCTAGTGCTGCTTTTTGGCTTAGGGCAGCTTAGTGGGTGATGAGGCTGGGGAGACTGCAGCTCTCTTACTTCTTTCAGATGAGGAGGAGAGGGAGGCTTCGTCCATGTCAGAGTCTGGGTGACAAATTCTCTGGGCAGTGGTTGTGGTGAGGCAGGGCGGCCGTTCTCTGCAGAGCCATCTTGGACTGCTGTGTGCTTCATGAATAAATCTGTGAGGCGGCGGGCAGTGGGGTCACTAGGGTTGGTGTCACCTGGTGCGGCAAAACATGGTGTCACTCCCCTCCTGTCTATCCTGTCCAGCGCCCTGCAGGCGCACCTCCAAATGGCCCCTGTAAATTAAAGTATAGGGTGGTATTGGGCAGGCTGGTTTGATATAGGGCAGGTTGGGGTTGTATAGTGCAGACTGGGGTTGTATAGGGCAGGCTGGATTTGTAAAGGGCAGGCTGGGGTGGTATAGGGCAGTTTGCGGTGGCATGGGTCAGGTTGGGGAAATATAGGGCAGGCTGGGGTGATATACGGCAGGCTGGGGTAGTATAGGGCAGGCTGGGGTGGTGTAGGGCAGTTTGCGGTGGTATAGGACAGCCTGGGGTGGTATAGGGCAGGTTGCGGTGGTATAGGGCTGGCTGGGGTGGTATAGGGCTGGTTGCGGTGGCATAGGGCAGGCTGGGGTGGTATAGGGCAGTTTGCGGTGGTATAGGGCAGGCTGGGGTGGTATAGGGCAGGTTGCGGTGGTATAGGGCTGGCTGGGGTGGTATAGGGCAGGTTGCGGTGGTATAGGGCAGTTTGCGGTGGTATAGGACAGGCTGGGGTGGTATAGGGCAGTTTGTAGTGGTATAGGGCAGGCTGGGGTGGTATAGGGCAGGTTGCGGTGGTATAGGGCTTGTTGCGGTGGCATAGGGCAGGCTGGGGTGGTATAGGGCAGTTTGCGGTGGTATAGGGCAGGCTGGGGTGGTATAGGGCAGGTTGCGGTGGTATGGGGCAGGTTGGGGTGATGTAGGGCAGGTTGTGGTGATGTAGGGCAGGCTGGAGTGGCATAGGGCAAGTTGCGGTGGCATAGGGAAGGCCGGGGTGACATAGGGCAGGTTGCGGTGGCATAGGGTAGGTTGCGGTGGCATAGGGCAGGTTGCAGTGGCATAGAGCAGGCTGAGGTGGCATAGGGCAGGTTGCAGTGGCATAGAGCAGGCTGGGGTGGCATAGGGCAGGTTGCAGTGGCAAAGGGGAGGTTGCGGTGGCATAGGGCAGGTTGCGGTGGCAAAGGGAAGGCTGGGGTGGTATGGTGCCAGGTTAGGGCTCCAAGTAGTGACATGTGCAGTGGTGCAGTAACTTACAGCATGCCTGGAGCTGAAGACGCTCTGGACTGCTGTGTCCTTTTCTCTTACTCCTTCAGCTGTGGGATCAGCCAGTGAGTGAAGGAGTCTGTGGGAGGAGTGGAGGAGGCAGCCACACCCCCAGCTCCGCCCACCAACTCCGGCTGCCTCCGGAGACATTGGAGATCCCCGAGGCCGAGGGACAGCTTAAGACGGGGGAGTGCTACAGGCAGCCTCCCCCGCACGGCTTGGTACTCTGCTCACACCGCTACGCTGCGGCTCTGCAAGCAGAAGTACAGTGTGTACTACACACTGTGTAGCGGTGGGCGGCGGCCCCGGTGTCACCCGGTGCAGCCCGCCCCCCACCCCCATAGCAACGCTGGCCGGGACACGATGTCTGCACTCTGCAATCGCCGCTGTGATCTGCTGGTTTGCAGGGATCTCCTACTCCCTGGGACAGACAGGCTGAGTGGCAGAGAGCCGGGTTTCTCACCCTGTGAATCGGATCACACAGCCATACTGCTCGGCGGCAAGGACACACCCCCGCTTCTCTCCTCATACGCCTCTCATGCAGTCCACCCGCCGCAGCCCGAGTCTCTGCAGCAAGAGACTCGGGGCTATGGGACCCAGATTCGGGGCTATAGCCCCAATAGCCACCCCCTGGTGACGCCTCTGCCCGTGTCTGTATCAGCCATAGGGCTTCAACCATATATATATATATATATATATATATATATATATATATATATATATATATATATATATATATATATATATATTATACACAGTCAGTCTAGTGTGTGTGTGTGTGTGTATATATATATATATATATATATATATATATATATATATATATATATATATATACACACTATTCACTGCATACAGTTTAGCTAGATCTCACTGCGGTCCGTTCCTGGTGTACTGTTTCTAATATAATGCAGGCAGGCAGGTGATTCCGTGATCTGCAGTGCTTAAAATATATATACAGTCTCCTACATAAATATATCCACTGCATTCTAGTCTAGCCAAGCCTATATCTGACTGCAGGCCGTTCCTGGTGTACGTTTTCAAATACACTTTCAGTCAGGCAGGCAGGTGATTCAGTATTCTGCAGTGCATAAAATATATATAGTCTCCTACATATATATATATATATCCACTGTTTTCTAGTCTAGCCAAGCCTATCTGACTGCAGGTCGTTCCTGGTGTACGTTTTCAATACACTTTCAGGTGATTCAGTGATCTGCAGTACTTAAAATACATATACAGTCTCCTATATAAATATATCCACTGCATTCTAGTCTAGCCAAGCCTATATCTGGCTGCAGGCCATTCCTGGTGTACGTTTTCAAATACACTTGCAGGCAGGCAGGTGATTCAGTGATCTGCAGTGCATAAAATATATATATACAGTCTCCTACATATATATCCACTGCATTCTAGTCTAGCCAAGCCTATATCTGACTGCAGGTCGTTCCTGGTGTACGTTTTCAAATACACTTTCAGGTGATTCAGTGATCTGCAGTGCATAAAATATATACACAGTCTCCTACATATATATTCACTGCATTCTAGTCTAGCCAAGCCTATATCTGACTGCAGGCCATTCCTGGTGTACGTTTTCAAATACACTTGCAGGCAGGCAGGTGATTCAGTGATCTGCAGTGCGTAAAATATATATACAGTCTCCTACATATATATATATATCCACTGCATTCTAGTCTAGCCAAGCTTATATATGACTGCAGGCCGTTCCTGGTGTATGTTTTCAACTACACTTTCAGGCAGGCAGGTGGTTCAGTGATTTGCAGTGCATAAAATATATATACAGTCTCCTACATATATATCCACTGCGTTCTAGTCTAGCCAAGCCTATATCTGACTGCAAGCCGTTCCTGGTGTACGTTTTCAAATACACTTTCAGGCAGGCAGGTCATTCAGTGATCTGCAGTGCATAAAATATATATACAGTCTCCTACATATATATATCCACTGCATTCTAGTCTAGCCAAGCCTATATCTGACTGCAGGCCATTCCTGGTGTACTTTTTCTAGTAAACTTCAGGCGGTGTTTTGCTAATAAAATTTTACAGCATGTCTGGAACACCACCAAGGGGAGGCAGATGCTCACAGGCCACTAAAAGAGGGCAAGCAGGCTCTGTGTCTACAGCCAACAATGCTGGTCATGGACATGGTGCATCCTCAGCATGTGGCCGTGGGGCATGCTTGTCCTTTTTTTTGTCAGCTGGCCGTGTTGATCCACAACATGCAGAAGAGTTGGTAGAGTGGTTAACTAAGCCGTCCTCATCCTCTGTCACCCAGGCTCAGAGCAGTTTGCCTGCCAATGCAGCTGCGAAAGCGGCCTATTCTGTCGATGTCATCAGTCACTCCTTTCCTAGCCCCACCATCATGCATGGAGGAGTCCCCCGAACTGTTCGACCACAGTGTCGAGTAGATGCTGCAGGAGGATGCGCAGCGTTTTGAAGGCTCCCATGATGGTACCCAGGTTGAGGAAGACAGTAGCGTGAGCCCAGAGAGAGGGGGTGCCCAAGAAGGACAAGAAACTGGCAGTCATGTTCCCCCAGCTGCAGCATACTGCCAGGTTTGCTCCAGTGACGAGGAGGGAGGGGATGATGAGGTCTCTGACTCTACGTGGGTGCCTGATAGAAGAGAGGAGGAGGAGGCACATCTCCAACAAGGCAGGATGCCCTCCAGGGGCCAGCTTAAAGGCAGCCACCCGACTGCATCACACCACAGAGCTCCGCATGTGCAGTTCTTTGGTGTGGGCCTTTTTTGATACGTGTGTGGCAGATCGCACTGTTGCTGTTTGCAACATATGTCTGATGCGTATCAAGCGTGGCCAAAACAGCAGCCGCTTGGGCACCACATGCTTGACCAGACATATGACCACCTCCCATGCAGTCCGTTGGCAACAGTACTTAAAAGACCCACACCAATGAACAAGGCGGACCTCTCCTTGCTCCTCATTAGCTGGGATCTCCAACCCCACTATACCTTCAGTCCTCTCAAAAACCTGCACCGAGAGGAATGAAGGTGTAGAATTAGGTGTGCCAAGTACTTGCGGGCAATCTGCTATCAATACACCAATATCTGATTGTAACAGGCAAATTTCCCTACCCCAGTTGCTAAACCATCGAAAGAAATTAGGTCCAAGCCATCCACATGGTCAGAGGCTGAATGCTAGCTTGGCTAAATTGCTAGCACTCCAACTGTTGCCTTTTCAGTTGGTAGACTCTGCCCCCTTTCGTGAATTTGTGGAATGTGCTGTACCTCAGTGGGAGGTCCCTAAACGCCATTTCTTTAAAACAGAAGGCCATTATGGCTCTCTACCAGCATGTGGAAGGCAATGTCTTGGCCTTGTTGGACAGGGCGGTCAGCGGTAAGGTGCATATTACCGCTGACTCATGGTCCAGCAGGCATGGACAGGGACGTTACCTTTCTTTCATGATGCACTGGGTAGGTCTACTGGCAGCTGGGAAGGATGCAGGACAGGGTGCAGTATTGTTGGAGCTTTTTTTGGAGCTTGTTCCGCCACCATGCCACCGAAATGCTAGTAGTGGTGATTCTGCCACACCTCTCTCCTCCACCCCCTCCTCTTCTTCTTCCTCTATGGCCTCTTCCTCTGCAGATTTCTCCTTTGAACCAGTGGTGCTCCGTAGGCGTTCAAGGGGCTACGTAAGCACTCAGGCAAAAAGATGCCATGCGGTGCTTGAGTTGGTCTGCTTAGGGGACAGGAGCCACACTGGGGCAGAGATCCTGTCAGCTCTGCAGACTCAGAGGTGGTTGACACCATGCCTGCTTCAGCCAGAAATGGTGGTTTGCGACAATGGCACCAATCTCCTCTCCGCCCTCTGACAGGGACGCTTGACCCATGTTCCCTGTTTGGCTCACGTTCTTAATTTGGTGGTGCAGCGGTTCTTGTGCAGGTACCCGGGCTTACAGGATCTCCTGAGGCAGGCAAGGAAAGTCTGTGGGCATTTCCGCCGGTCATATAATGCCAGTGCTCGACTGGCTGACCTTCAAAAGGAAAGCAACCTGCCCAAGAACCGCCTCATTTGGGACATGACCACCAGGTGGAACTCAATTTGGCAATGCTGCAGCGGCTGCACATGCAGCAGAGGGCCATCAATGAGTACCTGTGTGAGTAAGGCACCAGGACAGGGTCAGGGGAGCTTGGCTTTTTTTCGCCACGCCAATGGCTACTGATCAAGGATGCATGCACTGTCCTGTCACCATTTGAGGAGGCCACAAGGATGGTGAGCAGTGACAGTGCATGCATCAGTGATACTGTCCTTCTTGTCTTCCTGCTGGAGCACACGCTTCGTGGAATAATGGACAGGGCACTTGAGGCAGAACAGAGGGAGGAAGAGAAGGACTTCCTTACCTCTCAAGGCCCCTCTTTATCCTGACAGTATTCCTGCCCGCCAATCACACAGGAAGAGGAGGATGATTAATTATTGTGTCAGCACTGAGGTGGAGCCTGGCACTCAGCATCAGCAGCAGTCTTCAAGGGATCATTTTCAGTCTCCAGAAACCCATGGACTTGTACGTGGCTGGGAGGAGGTAGCTGTGGATCATGTCATCCTTAGTGACCCAGAGGACTCCGGATCGAATGCCTCAGCAAACCTTCGCTGCATGGCCTTCTTGATCCTGTAAAGACTGCGAAAGGACCCACGGATTTGTGGTATCATGGAGAGGGATCATTACTGGCTGGCAACCCTTCTTGATCCACGTTACAAGGGTAAGGTTGCGGAACTTATCCAGCCTTCGCAGAGGGAGCAGAAAGGTTTGTGTAATGCTTTTCCAGAGCCTGGGAGGTTACAATTTCCTGGTCCTCCTAGACAACGTGTTGCTGAGGCTTTGGTCAGTCACAGAAGGAGCGGTGGAGAAGGTGACCATCTAACTGATGCGTTCAGACAATTCTTTAGTCCGCAGCCCCAAGGTCTGATCGATTCCAGCAACCATCGCCAGCGTCTGATTTACATGGTGCAGGAATAGCTAGGGGCAAGATTAGACTTGGACACCTTTCCAACCGAAAATCCACTGGGTTACTGGGTGTTGAGGATGGATTACTGGCCAGAGCTTGCACAATATGCAATTGAGCTACTGGCATTTTCCTGCATCCAGCGTTCTTTTTGAATGCACATTCAGTGCTGCTGGAGGCTTTGTAACTGATCACAGAGTGTGCCTGTCCACAGACTCAGTTGATTGGCTCACCTTTAAAAAATGAATCAGTCTTTGATCACCAGCTACCAAGCACCTGATGCTGATGTAACCGATTCATTTTGCTATGAATGTGAGATCCCTTAAAGACTGCCTATGCTGAGTGACTACCCTGTTATGCTGAGTGACTATCCTATTCCTCCTCAATGTTCATGTTGATAGCTTCTAAGAAAATTTTTTTTTTCAGGGCACCACCACCAGTGCCTAAGGCTCAATTTTTCTGCCCCTGTTTAACAGGGGCGTATAATTATAATTTTTGCTGTAATATTTCGCAGCAGGGCTCGTTCTCAACTAGAGTATCTGTGAGGGGTTGCAGTGTTGTGGCACCACTACCAGTGCCTAAAGCCCAATTTTTCTGCCCCTGTTTAACAGGGGCATGTAATTACAATATTTGCTCTAATATTTCACCGCTCCATGCCTTTCACACCTCCCAGCTTTAAATCCATGTAAGTACATAGGGTGGGCACATTTGCCTTTCCCTGTCAATTAGTTACCATTAGATTAACTACATCTTTCTTCACCCTTTCTTATTCCCTTCCCCTGTTCTATATCTTTCACTCTCTATTTTATTTCTTTCCACTTTTTGTCCACGTCCACTCCACAGCAACATATCTTTCTTTTCCTTTCCAGATTTGGTTCTATTGTTCCACTACTTTCTACACTGTTATTCCTGTGGGGCGTCGTTCATTTTTGTGTTTTGCCCGCCGCGGCATGTCCCCTCAGCTCCCGTGCGGGACGTATTTGGTTTGGTCTGGGGATTTCATGGCCGCACCACCACTGTGTGGACCACCATGTAAGTGTACGGGCAGTTCGGGTCCATCAGGGAGGACCCTTCCTGCCTGTTTTGTGTTTTTTTCTTTCTTTTTTCCCTTTTTTTTCTCTTTTTCCTTTTCTTCTTTTTCTTTTTAATAAAATATTTTTCCTTTATATATTTATTTTTTAGATTATCACTATGGTTCCTTGTTCCTGATGATAGGTTAAATACCTTGAAACGCGTAGAGCCAACAACAACCTAGTGTACACAATGATGCATCTGATCAGGCCGTTCCATATTAATTGGTTTTCTTCCCCCTACAAATACCCCCCCCTTTTTTGTTTTCCATATATGATTATTTTTTCCATTCAATCATGCAATCATGCTCCAAATGTTTTTATATTATATATCATGTATTGATTCCTTGTTGGAATATGTATGTATGTATATCTTTTCTGGCTCCAATGAATTGTAGTAGTTGTACGAATAGTTTTATATAGCATCATGCATTGAATTATTTGAATACAAAAACTCTATGACCATTTGAATCCATTAAAAGCTATCAATTTTATTCTAGCTCCCGTGTGTTTATATAAAGTCCCGCTACTTTTTTATTTTTTATTATTTTCATCCAATCGGGATGGAGGGGGGGACCTGAGCGGCACCCCTATACCTCATATAAAGTCCCACTAATTTCTTCCTTATATATTATCTACATCTTACTACACTTTATAGATATTCTACAGCATCCTCCCCTGATGAGTGGTTTACATGAAACACGTCGGGAAATTTGATGATGCAGACCCATGTTCACATCACACCATCAATCAAGAACATAGTTACATAGTAGGTGAGGTTGAAAAAAGACACAAGTCCATCAAGTCCAACCTATGTGTGTGATTATGTGTCAGTATTACATTACATATCCCTGTATATTGCGGTCATTCAGGTGATTATCTAATAGTTTCTTGAAGCTATCAATGCTCCCCGCTGAGACCACCGCCTGTGGAAGGGAATTCCGCATCCTTGCCGCTCTTACAGTAAAGAACCCTCTACGTAGTTTAAGGTTAAACCTCTTTTCTTCTAATTGTAATGAGTGGCCACGAGTCTTATTAAACTCTCTTCTGCGAAAAAGTTTTTATCCCTATTGTGGGGTCACCAGTACAGTATTTGTAAATTGAAATCATATCCCCTCTCAAGCGTCTCTTCTCCAGAGAGAATAAGTTCAGTGCTCGCAACCTTTCCTCATAACTAAGATCCTCCAGACCCTTTATTAGCTTTGTTGCCCTTCTTTGTACTCGCTCCATTTCCAGTACGTCCCTCCTGAGGACTGGTGCCCAGAACTGGACAGCATACTCCAGGTGCGGGCGGACCAGAGTCTTGTAGAACATGTTGTATAATTTTTTTCAATCATGGTTTTAATGCTTTCTTTTATATATCTGTTACTCCCTTTTGTCAATGCTGCTGCAATGTATATATATGAATTCATTGAATGTATTTAATAATCAGTTGTGACCACCATGTGGTGCCAAGTCAATATATATTTAATGTACCCTTGATGCCCATGTTGCATGCACACATATTATGTGTGTGTGAACATTTATGGATTGATATTCACTACAATGTCTCTCCTCAAGTGGTTGTTCAATTGGCATGTTTTATAAATTTTTTATTTTCACTAAACATGCATTTTTTCATCAATTTACTCCCACGACGTCCATGGCCTCATTTAAAGTCCCAACTTTCCAGTTTTTTACTAATATTTCACAGCAGGGCCCGTTCCTGCGATCAAAAGGAGTATCTGTGAGGCTTTACAGTGTTGTGTCACCACCGCCTAAGGCCCAATTTGATGCCCTTGTTTAACAGGGGCATGTAATTACAATTTTTGATCTAATATTTCACAGCAGGGCCCGTTCCTGCGCCCAACAAGAGTATCTGTGAGGGGTTACAGTGTTGTGCCACCACCACTGCCTAAGACCCAATTTTTCTGCCCCTGTTTAACAGGGGCATGTAATTACAATTCTTGATATCATATTTCACAGCAGGGCCCGTTCCAGCGCCCACCAAGAGTAACTGTGAGGGCTTACAGTGTTCTGGTACCACCGACACCTAAGGCCCAATATTACGCAAAGTGTAGGGGGCAGGCTGTATAGTCTATACAGGCGGTCCTCTATTTTCAAACATCCGACTTACAAACGACTCCTACTTACAAACGGAGGGAGACAACAGGAAGTGAGAGGAAATCTACCCCTAGGAAGGGAAATTCTCTCCTGTAAGAGTTAATATGGGAAAAAGATGTCTCCACTGATGCTTTATCACCAATCCTTCTTTCCCTAATAACCCCAAATTTTCTACATTCCATTGGCATTCGGACAGAAAGTGAGGTGAAATCTTCTGAACAAAGGCACAGACAGCAAAAAAAAAATATTACAGGGGTGATAACCCTGCCCTATATTATCAAAAAAAACTTAAACATAGATTTTGGGGCTGGAGCTACCCTTAAAAAATGTACCTGTTCCAAATTACAAACAGATTCAACTTAACAACAAACCTACAGTCCCCTATCTTGTTTTAACCCGGGGACCGCCTGTATACTGCTGTTCAGAGTATATAGAGTCTGGGGGCCTCAAGCCTTTTTTTTTTTAAATTGGGTGCGGTGTTCCCCTTAATATCCATACCAGACCCAAAGGGCCCATTAATGGGCTGGGGGGGGGGGCAACATTACATTACAGCCACAAGCAGATTTAAATGACTTTTTTTCCTTTAGAAATGTCATTTTGTGCAGGGACTGTTCTATACATGGGAAACGCACCACTTTACAGGCATACTATAGACACCCCCCAGGTACGATATTTAAAGGAATATTTCACTTTTATTTTTTCACTTTAAGCATTATAAAAAATCACTGCTCCCCAAAAAACGGCCATTTTTAAAACTTTTCTTTGCATTGATACATGTCCCCTGGGGCAGGACTCGGGTCCCCAAACACTTTCTAGGACAATAACTTACATATTAGCCTTTAAAATTCGCACTTTTGATTTTTCAGGTTCGATTCCCATAGACTTTAACAGGGTTCGCGCGTTCGCACGAATTTTTGGTCTGTTCACATGTTCTACCGCGAACCGAACTGGGGGGGTGTTCGGCTCATCCCTATTGACCACTATGCAGCAAGGCTGTAAGTGATGGACTCCTATGAGAAATTCCTGGTGTGGTCGGATGTCCATCTTCAAGATGGACATCCTCCCTAGATTTCTTTACATTTTCAAACAATTACCATTCGGGTTCCTAGTTCATTTATCTGTTTGGCGTGGTCCATTTTACTTAAATACATTTGATACATTTGGCCTAGATCCATAGCTAGACTTAAATATGATATCCTGGTAAAGAGACGAGATGTCGGTGGTGCAGGCTTACCTCACCTGGAACTATACCACACCGCGGAAGTACTTAGTAGGGTACTGGATTTGTTTCACCACAGCTCTGTTAAACAGTGGGTCACCCTTAAGTCAGATCTATTGCCTGTACCCTTGACCTCCCTCCCATGGTTGATGCCTATTGACCACCCGCCTCTAGCACAGCTAACGCTTACTTTCCTCACTTCTACTGTATATGTCTGGGACAAGGCCATTACAAAAATATAGAATAACTTCATGCCCAGGGCCATTAACTCCAAAATTGGGCAACCCAGGGATCCGAACTGGGTTGTCAGACAGGGAATTTCTCTTTTGGCAACCACTACGCCCATCGCTCAAATGGCAGGTGCTTGACCAGAAGGGCTTGAAATCACTAGGAGAGCTTGGCTCTCTCTCCCGTTTCTCTAATGGACAATGGCTACAATATTTTCAACGACGTAACTTTTATGATGGGTTGATTAAGGATTTGCACCATGGGGATCTGACCATGTTTGAGGAGCTGTGCCTTTCTGGCTCAAAGTGTTCACATGCCTTATCTTAAATATATAGCACTCTATTAACTCACGCATTTCCTGACCATCCCTAATATGTTCAAGACTGGGAGAGGGAACTAGGTAATAGTCTGGCTCAGGAGGACTGGGATAAAGCTTTTAAGTCCCATACACACTATTAGATTTTCTGCAGATTTTTGTCTTCAGATATACCAAAACCATGTAGTGCAAGGGCCTGCCTGATTGCATACGAATTAAAACTCTTAAGGTTTGACCTCATATTATATGGTTTTGGTAAATCTGAAGACAAAAATCTGCAGAAAATGTATATGTGGTCTCTTACATTCAAATCCACTAGAGCATCCCATTCACAGGAAAGAAACTATAAAATATTTACTAGATGGTATTGATGCCAGACTTTTAAAAATAAGATCAATAAGGATATATCATATTTATGCTGGAGGTGTGGGGAGTCAAAAGGCTCATACCCACAAGTGTGGTGGTCTTGTCGAATAATAAAACCTTTCTGGTTGGCTATATTTCTGCTTAGCCATCTGATCATGAGTAAGATATGGCCTAAGACCCCAGAGGTAGCTCACCTTTCTATGATACCGGGATCTACTCAATCCATTAAAGTGGGAGTGTTTTGATTCCTGTTGATAGCAGGGAGAGCTTTGATTCCCAGACACTGGAAATCTCCAGCAATACCATCAATACAGGAATTGTAGGGGAAATGAATAATATTATGCGGATGAAAGAGTTGGTAGTCATAGCGAATGAAAACCACCCCAAGTTTAGAGAAGTATGGACACCCTGGATAGAATTCCTTGATTCTCCTTTGCTTGTGTCTTTTATAGGGAATGGAAATTGATATAACACTTCTGAAAATCACACATAATTACATAGTAGGTGAGGTCGCAAAAAGTCCAACCAATGTGTGTGATTATATGTCAGTATTACATTGTATATCCCTGTATGTTGTGGTTGTTCAGGTGCTTATCTAATAGTTTCTTGAAACTATCGATGCTCCCTGCTGAGACCACCGCCTGTGGAAGGGAATTCCAAATCCTTGCCGCTCTTACAGTAAAGAACCATCTACGTTGTTTAGGTTAAACCTCTTTTCTTGTAATTTTAATGAGTGGCCACGAGTCTTGTTAAACTCCCTTCCGCGAAAAAGTTTTATCCCTATTGTGAGGTCACCAGTACGGTATTTGTAAATTGAAATCATATCCCCTCTCAAGCGTCTCTTCTCTAGAGAGAATAAGTTCAGTGCTCGCAACCTTTCTTCATAACTAATATCCTCCAGACTCTTTATTAGCTTAGTTGCTCTTCTTTGTACTCGCTCCATTTCCAGTACATCCTTCCTGAGGACTGGTGCCCAGAACTGGACAGCATACTCTAGGTGCGGCCGGACCAGTGTCTTGTAGAGCAGGAGAATTATCGTTTTATTTCTGGAATTAATCCCCTTTTTAATGCATGCCAATATTCTGTTTGCTTTGTTAGCCATTGCTGAGCCTATCATCTACTAGGACCCCCAGATTCTCCCAGAGGTTCTCCTTCCAGTGCATAGATTGCATTCATATTTTTGCCACCCAAATGCATTATTTTACATTTTTCTACATTGAATCTCATTTGCCATGTAGTTGCCCACCCCATTCGTTTGTTAAGATCTTTTTGCAAGGTTTCCACATCCTGCAGAGAAGTTATTGCCCTGCTTTGCTTAGTATCACCCGCAAATACATCGATTGAGCTGTTTACCCCATCCTCCAGGTCGTTTATGAACAAAGTAAACATGATTGGTCCCAGCACAGAACCCTGGGGGACCCCACTACTCACCCCTGACCATTCCGAGTACTCCCCATTTATCACCACCCTCTGAACTCATCCTTGAAGCCAGTTTTCAATCCATGTACTCACCCTATGGTCCATGCCAACGGACCTTATTTTGTACAGTAAGAACAGTCAATACTGGGAGATCAAACGTATTTCTTTTTCTTGTTATATTTGGCTGACCCAATCTGTAGAATGCTATTCTATCTCCTACAAAATATTTTCCCCCTTTTTTTTTTCTATCTCTCTTTCGTTCTTTCTCTGGTTTATACCATTCTGGGTGCCTCCTTTAGTGAGGAAAATGTGGCCTTGAGGGTAAACATTCTATTATCATGCATTGACTTATGTAAGGATGAGAAGGTGTGTTATACACTATATTTATGATTGCCATATTTGAGCCTCCTAAATGTCATCGTTATTGCTACTGTGAAAGTGGCACCGCCTTTTTTTTTGTTTCTTCCTTTTGTTTTCCCTTTTCTGTATAATAAAAATGTATTATTTAAAAAACCATATATCCTTCAGTGTTTACTGTTCTCACAAGTGTATGAGTATGACCTCAGTTATCTGTACGACACCATGCCTGACCAATGGAACTAAGGGGTCTATTTGTAGAAAATTAATTGAACAAATGTGACAAACATTTAACCAGCCATTAAAAATGCTGGCCGTATTATATTAACAGTGATTTCCTATGACTGACAGCTCCATCTAGTGGATATAGTATATATATATTACAGTATATTTTTCCTGAAATAACTCCATCAGTAAAAATAGTGCAATAGAGCATTATGAACTCTAGATGGAGCCAATGATCACAGGAAATCAGTCTATGAAATAAAATACAGCCAATATTCATCACAGCTGGCCAAATGATGGTCATAATTGTTCAGCTATTTTTTTAAATAAACCTCTAAATGTTTGTGAGGTTTACGCCACAAAATGTACTCAGTCAATAAAAGGTAATGACTAAATTTTGTTTTTAATACTGCTATCAATGGCCAACACGGTACCACACTTCATCCATGTCTTTGGTGATCTCTGATCTCCTTATGAACTGTTTCTTACATGATGAAGATCAGCCATGGAGTATATCTGAGGTGTATATCAGGGTGTGCTTCTTCCCCACATGAGAGCTGTGATGTCCAGCAAAATTCATATAGAAGACATTTACCGCACTCAAGGCACTAATACACCTCGGGGGTTGTGTGGGATCCCTGATGTACAGGAAGATAGAACTTCAATGTGGAACAATTCCCTCACTCAGAACACGAAAGTGGCTTCTGCCCGTGTGAGATCTCTGATGTCTGGAAAGATCGGACTTCATTGAAAAACATTTCCTGCACTCAGGACAGTAATATGGCTTCTCCCCCATGTGTAATCTCTAAAGTTTGTAAAGACTGGACTTAAATGAAAAACAATTCCCTCACTCAAGACAGGAAAGTGACTTCTTCTTTGTGTGACATCTCTGATGTGCGGTAAGACTGGACTTCACTGTAAAACATTTCCCACACTCAGAACAAGAATACGGCTTCTCTCCCGTGTGCAATCTCTGATGATTGGAAAGATGGGGCTTCTGAGAAAAACATTTCCCGCACACAGAACAGGAATATGGCTTTTCTCCCGTGTGAGATCTGTGATGGTTGGAAAGATGGCACTTCTGTGAAAAACATTTCCCGCACACAGAACAGGTATACGGCTTTTCTCCCGTGTGAGATCTCTGATGTGTAACAAGGATTGATTTTTGTACAAAACATTTTCCACACTCTGAACAGGAAAGTGGCTTCAGCCCTGTGTGCAGTCGCTGATGTGTGTAAAGACTGGACTTCTCTGAAAAAGATTTCCCGCACTCAGGACAGGAATACGGCTTCTCCCCCGTGTGAGATCTCTGATGTTTGCAAAGATTGGACTTCTGTGAAAAACATTTCCAGCACTCAGGACAGGAATACGGCTTCTCACCTGTGTGAGATCTTTTATGCAGAATAAGATCGGATTTAGAATGGAAACATTTCCCGCACTCAGTACAGGAAAACCTCTTCTCTGTTGGAAGGGCGGCACCGTCCCTCACAGTCTGAGGTTCCTCAGGATAAGAGGAATACGATGGTCCATCTACACTGTGTGGTGCCAGATGGACATTTGAGGTAGTCGGGTTTTCTCCTGGACTATACTGTGTGATGTCCTCATCTTCTACTTTACAGTCTGGAGACAAAGTGAGACAATCCTCTGAGGTTTTCCTCATTTCCCGTCCATCTACTAAAATAGGAATAAAAAGATTATTACTAGACATGAGCAGATTGGTTCCCCTAAATCAGGACTCCGCCCACATCAGGCAGCTTTGTCTCTGAGGATTTTACAATTCAGGGGTAGGCAACCTTAAAGAGATGGAGATCTACCTGAACAACATGGGAGAAGTCAAAGATCACCAGGCACAGTGTTGCCTCCTCACACCTGATTTAAACATCTAATTGCCGCACTACTGTGTAGCAATCCTGTGCATTGCACAGCAATCGTGGGTTTAAATCAGGTGGTGAGGAGGCAACATATCACTCTCTCAACACCTGTCAAACACACTCAGATCACTTTTCAGGAGAGAAAAGAAGAAAAAAGAGAGCGCACCAGCCTAGTGCATTATCCTTGACAGGTTTATTTAATTAAAAACAAGATAAAAACTACTCACAAAAGTCGAAGATAAAATCGCATAGCAATCGCACAGAGGCAATTATTCCAGTGGTAGCAGTTTTCCAGGTCCCAGGAAGGAGGCATACGGACTGCTACTGGCTAACGCGTTTCGAAGGTTACCCTTCTTCATCAGAGCCTTAAAAATCTGAAGATCTTGTTTTTAATTAAATAAACCTGTCAAGGATAATGCACTAGGCTGGTGCGCTCTCTTTTTTCTTCTTTTCTTTCAACACTAGGACAATCCCATCCTTTGAGAGCAGCAAAGCCGAAATCCATAGTCCTTCTTGAACTTTTGGGACTTTTTTAGCCAACACACCAGTGCGCAAGAGTAATTTTTCTTCGTCTTTTTATACACTTTTCAGGAGAGCAGCAGTGTCTGCTTCACTTGTGAATGAACCCTTACTGTCATGAGCCCCCTATAAGGCTGCTTTTACACCGATGTGCTGTGGTTTACCTGTACCGGGGGTGCAGCGAAGTGCATCTGCAACTTTCTTGGGTTAGCTGAGCTTTGTCATAGACTTCTATTAAATCCTGCAGGTGTGGTGCACTTTATGAAAGGGCACCAAAACTCCTGCATTCAGAAAGTGCACCAAACCCGCAGGATTTAATAGAAGTCTATGGCTAAGCACAGCAGACCTTCAGGAAAGCTGCACCCGTGGTGTGGGTAAACAGCAGTGCATCAGTGTGAAAGCAGCTCACAGTATTATGCCCAGTGTATTTCTTCACACTGACCTGATCAGTTGGTATCACTCCACATGGGACAGGAGCCAGCTCTACAGAGGAGGCATTTGCGTATGCGGATCTTGCTCCCTACTACAGATCCAACTTTACAAATGGCCCCTTTGTATTGCACTGGGTTTGATGCTCCTGGATGGCGGGTCAGCAAGCCCAGTCCGCGATCTACCAGTCACCTGTCCGCATTCTACTGGTAGATCATGATCTACTAGTTGCTGACCGCATTACAATTCCACCCTCAAGGTAACTAGTAAATGGGTCCTCTGATCTCCTGCCAGTTCATTTCTTTATTCATGGACCTTAATCAGAGAGTGAGGAAACAACGAGAACTGTCTTTTATAGGAGTGACAATGATGAGGAGATTATAGGACGAGTGTCCCCACCCCCTCTATCACTCATTGCCATCTTCCCAACACAAGAAGTCCTGCACTTCCTTATTTAGTCCATGATTTAGTCATGAATAACAGCGGGGCTGAGGCCCACCAGAGGTCAGAGAGTGAGGATGGGGGGAGAACAACCAAGATGAACACTGGACTGATCCTGAAGACCACCATCATTGGGTTATTGTATGTACAGCATAGCGTATATAGTGCAGGGGTCAGGACTATGTAACATACAACATAGAATATATAATGCAAGAGTTAAGATTATAAAATGTACAATACAAAATATATAGTGAAGGGGTCAGCACTATGTAATGTACAGCATAGTGTATATAGTGCAGGGGTCAGGAGTATATAATGTACAACATAGAGTATATAGTGCAGGAGTCAAGAGTATATAATGTACATCATAGAGTATATAGTGCAGGGGTCAGGAGTATATAATGTACATCATAGAGTATATAGTGCAGGGGTCAGGGGTATGTAATATACAACAGAGTATATAGTACAATGGTCAGCACTATGTTACATACATCATAGAGGGGTAGATTTACTAAAACTGGTACACACAGAATCTGGTGCAGCTGTGCATGGTAGCCAATCAGCATGCTGGGTTGGTGACATCACAAGAGTGACGGTGCTATCAGGTGATGTCACCGGGTGGCTCCACCCCTTAATTTTTTGAGAACTGTCAGACAGCAGAGCAGTCAGACGGCAGTTAGCCTTTGTTGCGAGCAGAGTGATTTTTTTTCCGGGTTTGACGGTGTGGCAAGCATTGTGATTGTGGATGGATCTACATCGGGGGATATTGTCTCTTGTTTTTATTACAATACACTGTTTTTTTGGGGGTGAATGGGTAGGGGTACTATGTACCCCATACTCATTCACATGGGGGGGCCGGGGTCTGAGGCTACTTTTTTAAAGGGGACTTGCAGATTCTGATAAGCCCCCCGCCTGCAGAGCCCCACAACCACAGCCCAGGTTTGTGGGGAAGAGGCCCTTGTCCCCATCAACATGTGGACAAGGTGCTTTGGGATGGGGACAGAGTCCCTTCTGCCCAAAAGCACCCTCCGAAATTGAGGGCATGTGGCCTGGTATGGTTCAGGAGAGGGGAGCACTCGCTCTTCCCCTCCCCCCTTTCCTGCGTGCTCGGATAAGGATCTGGTATTGATTTGGGCGGACCCCACGCCGTTTTTATGTTTTATTATTATTATTATTTTGCATTGGGGTTTCCCTTAAAATCCCTACCAGACCCAAAGGGCCTGCTAGGGATTACGGGGGACCCCCACAACATTTTTCATTTTGTTTTGCCTGCTAATTGGGTAATCTTTTTTTCATTTAGCTGTCAGTGGGGAAGCCCGCTGATGACTCATACATTGTTAAGGATGCAGTGGCCAGCTTCCTAACCCCACTAATTAACAACCTATTGAATGCGCGTTCGGCGGGCGAACATCCTGCCGAGAGCACAGGAAATTTCGGGTGTTCAGCAATCACCCGAACGGATTATGTTTGGGCCGAATTCTATGCTCAGCCTTTACAGCTCACCCATCCCTAAATGTAAGGTTCAGGACTCTTAACTGCTTGCCAACCAGCCGCTGTCATTATACTGTGGTAGGTCGGCACGTTCCCGTGCTTTACGTCAGTCCTTTAACCACTTCGATACCAGGCACTTAGACACCTTCCCGCCCAGGCCAATTTTCAGCTTTCAGCGCTGTTGCAATTTGAATGACAATTGCGCGGTCATGCTACACTGTACCCAAACAAATTTTTTATCATTTTGACCGAAAATTTTGAAAAAAAAAAAGTTTTTCTTTGTTTCTGGTAAAATTTTTTTGTAAATAAGTATGTTTTCTTCTTCAATGACGGGCACTGATATGGCTGCACTGACGGGCACCGATGAGGTGGCAATGAGGTGGCACTGATAATGGGCACTGATAGGTGGCACTGATGGGCACTGATAGGTGGCAGTGGTATGCGGTACTGATGGGCACTCATAGGTGGCACCGATGGGCACTCATAGGCGGCACTGATGGGCACTCGTAGGTGGCATTGATTGGTACTTATGGGTGGCACTAATGGGTACTTATTGGTGGCACTGATAGGTGGCACAGATGGGCACTGACAGGTGGCACCGATGGGCACTGATTGGTGGCACTGATAAAACTGGTGGTATTGCTGGGCAGAACTGAAACATAATGGTGCCAATCAGTGCCCATTTGTGGGCACTGATTGGCACAGATTGGGCACATGTGGATGGCCATGGGGTACATACCTGGCCATCCACATGTTGCCCCTTCCCTGGTGGTCCTAGTGGCGATCCCTGGTGGTCCAGTGTGGTGATCTGAGGGGGGGCTGCGCTGATAAACAATTAGCGCAGACCCCCCCATCAGGAGAGCCGCCGATCGACTCTCCTCTACTTGCGTCTGTCAGACGCGAGTGAGGAAAAGCCGATCAACGGCTCTTCCTATTGACATTGTGATCAGCCGTGATTGGACACGGCTGATCACATGGTAAAGAGCCTCCGCTGGAGGCTCTTTACCAAGATCGGTGAAGCGGTGTATCAGTCTGACACACTGCTCCACCGATCGCAGCGATGCGTGCCCCCGCGGGCGCGCGGCGGCATGTTATCCTGCTGGACGTCATATGACGCCCAGTCAGGATAACGGAATCACCGCCCGGTCATCTGCTATGGGCCGGGCGGGAAGTGGTTAAGCGGGGATAGCAGGCGCACGCCCGCTGCACTGCTGGGGAGCCGATGCGCGTGGCCATTGGTTCCGATGACCGCCGGCCATGCGCAATCGCGGGAACGAGAGCCAGAACAGGGACGGATGTGTGTGTGAAGACACACAAATCCCTGTTCTGTGAGGAGGAGAGGAGAGACAGATCGTGTGTTCCTACTAGCTAGGAACAACGATCTGTCTACTCCTCTAGTCCTTCCTATCCCCCCCTACAGTTAGAACACACACTGAGGGAACACAGTTAACCCCTTGATCGCCCCCTAGTGTTAACCCCTTTCCCTACCAGTGATATTTACACAGTAATCATTGCATTTTTATAGCACTGATCGCTGTATAAATGTCAGTGGTCCCAAATACGTGTCAAAAGTGTCTGATCTGTCCGCCGCAACGTCAAAGTCCCGATAAAAATCGTAGATCACTGTCATTACTAGTAAAAAAAAAATTATAATAATAAAAATGCCATAAATCTTTCCCAGTGTTTGTAGACGCTATAACTTTTGTGCAAACCAATCAATATACGCTTATTATGATTTTTATTACCAAAAATATGTATAGGAATATATTGACCAAAACTGATAAAGAAATTTGATTTTTAAAAACATTTTTGGGGATATTTATTATAGCAAAAAGTAAAACATATTGCTTTGTTTTTGAAATTGTCGCTCTTTTTTTGGTTTATAGCACAAAAAATAAAAACTGCAGAGGTGATCAAATACCACCAAAAGAAAGCTCCATTTGTAGGAAAAAAGGACGTAAATTTTGTTTGGGTACAACGTCGCACGACCGCGCAATTGTCAGTCAAAGCGACACAGTGCCGTATCGCAAAAAATGGCCCGGTCAGGAAGGGGGTACATTTTTTCAGGGCTGAAGTGGTTAATATTGTTATTCAATAGTCAGTGAAAGGTTAACCGTTTACATAACAGACAAGAGGTCCCACACCGCTGTCTCCCATCTCCTGAGACTGCACTCAGTGACTTGGGTCTGAGACTATACAGACATATCCCTCCACCCAGCACAGCCAGAAAACAACAGAACAAGTAATCCTGGGAGAATTGTTCTGAGATTTTACTAGACCCGACATGAGGAAGAAAACTCAAAGCACATGCTCCAGGTACCTAGGTTGAGTAATGCCTATGAAGAACATCAACATTTTGCTGCCAGCTGATCCCCAGAATCTCAATAAATCCAGTCTAGATACATAAATTGTGTCTGCAGCACAGAGAAGGAAGATTATCCGAGAGAAATACAGGAATACAGGACGGGGAACACAGCTCAGGAAAGTGACCAGGGTATTACAGGCTGATATCACCCAGTCCTTGCCCTACTCTGGACCAATCAGTGAGCAGTATGGGGGTGGAGGAATGTATTTAGTGTTAATGACCCACCTGTGCTGATCTCTGTAGGAGTGTCCTCCTCTATAAATGTCCCCGTTATTCCATCCTCCTCCATAGACTGCTGATCATCTCTCACATACCTCTCTTCTTCTTCTGCTTTAACCTCAAATTCTATATCTATCATATCTTCACTCTAAACCAAGAAATTGATTGAAAATAACAACTGTAAGACCATAAGTTTTTCTCTTGTAACATCACATTAAAAAAAAAAAAATCAACACACCACCTCGATGAATCCATGTTCTAGATGCCACCAACCTTGTAATGTTGAGGGATGGTGTGATCCTCCTGTATGGAACTGGGGTAATACAGAGGACGGGGACATCTCTCTGGTGGGTTTCTGTAGCTGGATGTTTCCACCATGGTGTCCTGGTACAGATCTTTGTGTTCTTTTAGAAACTCTGACTTCATCACTCTATCCTCATCATCCTCCACTTTTATCTCTTCTTTAACTTCAACTTTAGAATCTCTCAGGTTTCCACTCTGAATATAATACAAATTTCATCAATGGTAACAATGCAGATAATGTACAGATCCTAATGATACTATCAGTGATTGTTCCTCATCTACCTGATGATGGTGGGGGATGGTGTGATCTTCCTGTGTGGAATCCCGGGAATACAGAGGACGGGGACATCTCTCTGGTGGGTTCCCATTACTGGATCCATCTGTAGGAAACACACACACTGACTGAATACATTGTTTCTATGTGTTTATCAGATGATGGGGGATCTAGGTGGAGCCTCCGTACTGCTCTCTCCTTTACAATAAAGTCTCCTCTTACCCGGTGATGTGAGGGGCGGCTGATTGTCCATCATGACGTCCTTGTAGAGATCCTTGTGTCCTTCTAAATACTCCCACTCCTCCATGGAGAAATAGACAGTGACATCCTGACACCTTATAGCAGGGGTCCTCAAACTACGGCCCGCGGGCCGAATGCGGCCCTCCAGCGTTTTTTATCCGGCCCGCGGACTGCCCCTTTAACACTGCAGCACTCCCCTTGCCATCTGCTCCCTCCATCACACAGGACGGGAAACATGACAGGCCGGACAAAGGACCTTTTGTGCTAAGAAGCAGGTGATTGGTTACTAGGCATCAGGGCGGTCCCAGGAACCAATCACCTGCCCCTCACTTCCAAAGTCCCGCCCTCCGTCCGGACCTACCATGCCTCATGTCCTGCGTGATACAGGTAAGTGTTGAGTGGGAGTGCTGTGATATTATAGGGGGAGGCAGTGTAATATTGATATGGGGGGATCTGTGACACACGGGGGGAGTCTGTGATAGGGGGAGATCTGTGATGTGGGGGACTCTGTGCTATGGTGGGGGACTCTGTGCTATGGTGGGGGACTGATGTGGGGGACTCTGTGCTATGGTGGGGGACTCTGTGCTATGGTGGGGGACTGATGTGGGGGACTCTGTGCTATGGTGGGGGACTGATGTGGGGGACTCTGTGCTATGGTGGGGGACTGATGTGGGGGACTCTGTGCTATGGTGGGGGACTCTGTGCTATGGTGGGGGACTCTGTGCTATGGTGGGGGACTCTGTGCTATGGTGGGGGACTCTGTGCTATGGTGGGGGACTCTGTGCTATGGTGGGGGACTCTGTGCTATGGTGGGGGCCTGATGTGGGGGACTCTGTGCTATGGTGGGGGACTCTGTGCTATGGTGGGGGACTCTGTGCTATGGTGGGGGACTCTGTGCTATGGTGGGGGACTAAGTGCTATGGTGGGGGACTAAGTGCTATGGTGGGGGACTGATGTGGGGGACTCTGTGCTATGGTGGGGAACTGATGTGGGGGACTCTGTGCTATGGTGGGGAACTGATGTGGGGGACTCTGTGCTATGGTGGGGGACTGATGTGGGGGACTCTGTGCTATGGTGGGGGACTGATGTGGGGGACTCTGTGCTATGGTGGGGGACTGATGTGGGGGACTCTGTGCTTTGGTGGGGGACTGATGTGGGGGACTCTGTGCTATGGTGGGGGACTGATGTGGGGGACTCTGTGCTATCGTGGGGGACTCTGTGCTATGGTGGGGGACTCTGTGCTATGGTGGGGGACTGATGTGGGGGACTCTGTGCTATGGTGGGGGACTCTGTGCTATGGTGGGGGACTCTGTGCTATGGTGGGGGACTCTGTGCTATGGTGGGGGACTGATGTGGGGGACTCTGTGCTATGGTGGGGGACTCTGTGCTATGGTGGGGGACTCTGTGCTATGGTGGGGGACTAAGTGCTATGGTGGGGGACTGATGTGGGGGACTCTGTGCTATGGTGGGGGACTCTGTGCTATGGTGGGGGACTCTGTGCTATGGTGGGGGACTAAGTGCTATGGTGGGGGACTAAGTGCTATGGTGGGGGACTGATGTGGGGGACTCTGTGCTATGGTGGGGGACTGATGTGGGGGACTCTGTGCTATGGTGGGGGACTGATGTGGGGGACTCTGTGCTATGGTGGGGGACTGATGTGCTATGGTGGGGGACTCTGTGCTATGGTGGGGATCTGTGATGTGGGGGACTCTGTGCTATGGTGGGGGACTGATGTGGGGGACTCTGTGCTATGGTGGGGAACTGATGTGGGGGACTCTGTGCTATGGTGGGGGACTGATGTGGGGGACTCTGTGCTATGGTGGGGGACTGATGTGGGGGACTCTGTGCTATGGTGGGGGACTATATGCTATGGTGGGGGACTGATGTGGGGGACTCTGTGCTATGGTGGGGGACTCTGTGCTATGGTGGGGGACTAAGTGCTATGGTGGGGGACTGATGTGGGGGACTCTGTGCTATGGTGGGGGACTCTGTGCCATGGTGGGGGACTGATGTGGGGGACTCTGTGCTATGGTGGGGGACTCTGTGCTATGGTGGGGGACTCTGTGCTATGGTGGGGGACTCTGTGCTATGGTGGGGGACTGATGTGGGGGACTCTGTGCTATGGTGGGGGACTGATGTGGGGGACTCTGTGCTATGGTGGGGGACTGATGTGGGGGACTCTGTGCTTTGGTGGGGGACTGATGTGGGGGACTCTGTGCTATGGTGGGGGACTGATGTGGGGGACTCTGTGCTATGGTGGGGGACTCTGTGCTATGGTGGGGGACTCTGTGCTATGGTGGGGGACTCTGTGCTATGGTGGGGGACTGATGTGGGGGACTCTGTGCTATGGTGGGGGACTGATGTGGGGGACTCTGTGCTATGGTGGGGGACTGATGTGGGGGATTCTGTGCTATGGTGGGGGACTCTGTGCTATGGTGGGGGACTCTGTGCTATGGTGGGGGACTCTGTGCTATGGTGGGGGACTGATGTGGGGGACTCTGTGCTATGGTGGGGGACTGATGTGGGGGACTCTGTGATGGGGGGAGTATGTGATTGGGAGTGGTTCTGTAATGAGGGGAGTCTGTGAAATACTGATACGTTTATATTGATTACAATTGTTCTTTATTTTAAATATTGTACTGTTTTTTTCCTGTTTTTTTTTTTTTTTGCACTACAAATAAGATGTGTGCATAGGAATTAGTTCATATTTTTTTTAAACTATAGTGCGGCCCCCCAACAGTCTGAGGGACCGTGAACTGGCCCCCTGTCTAAAAAGTTTGAGGACCCCTGCCTTATAGGAACCTGACACACACAATGATACAGTCACCATCCAGACACATCCCTTGTCTGTTACTGGATAATGTCCCAGAATTCCCGGCACCGCTCACCTCTCCTGTCAGCAGCTCCATCATCTTCTTGGTGACTTCTAGAATCTTCTCCATGTTGTGTCTCTCAGGTTTTAGGGAGTCACATGGAGGCACTGTGATGGTCATATGATCACCTGACTTCACAAGAGGAAATCTCTGTATTGAGGAACCAATAGGAACATCATGTTAGAATCCCAGAATCCTCCTCAACTCTCTTCTCAGGTCTGTTTTATTAATAGAGATAAGAGTGATGTCATGTAACCTCCCAGAATCCTCCTCACCTCTCCGGTCAGGTCTGTGTTTTATTAATAGAGATAAGAGTGAGGTCATGTGATCTCCCAGAATCCTCCTCACCTCTCCGGTCAGCAGGTAGATGATCTCCAGGGTGAGGTTTAGTATCTTCTCAGTCATGTGACTCCGGTCCTCCTCCATCCTGATTGGTGCCGTCATTTGATCTATACAGGTCTCCTTGTAGACGGATAACTTTGGGAAATGAAAGTAAGAATTATTTGGATGGTATTGGTCACACAATAATAGGATGGGGATGTGAGGAGGGTAATAGGAGGGTTGGTGTACATTTTTTTTTTTTTTTTTTTAAAGAACATGTTTATTGTGGAAAAGAAAAGTCAACATACATTGATAATTACATATCATACAATCGTAAGAAAGGATATTGTACATTGAACGTAGGTAAATACATTTTAACCTGCGGAGTGTGGCAGTGCATATATACCTATAAGGCTTCAAGTAACGGAAATTGGCATTTTCCACAAGTTATCACCATCAAAGACAGGAGTTATAACATTTAATATAGGCTTTAGTGTATCACATTGCGGCGTTATATTGGACAGTTACTATGTCCCATACATCAGGTATACGGATTACCTTCGTAAGTTAACTCACACATGTATTAGCATTGTTTAACCATTTATCCCATATTTTATGGTACTTGTTTGGACATCCCCTGTGTTTGTACATAATCTTTTTATATGGTAATGACGCATTCATTTCTCTAATCCAGGCCTGTATGGTGGGAGGGTCTGTACTCAGCCAGTGTTTAGCAACTAATTTTCTGGCACAAAATAGTGATTCACTGAGAAATGTGACAAGGGATCGATCTGTGGTGGCATCTGGAAGTAGTCCGAGGAGACATAATTTGGGGTCAAGTTGGACCGGTGATCCCATGTGATCATGCAGGAATTTTATAATCTGTGTCCAGTAGCTTTGTATCACCGGGCACAACCATAATAGTTGGAAGAATGAGCACGGGTTACTAGAGCATCTTGGGCAGTTCGGGTTTTGATGTGGGGAGAATTTGGCAATTCTAGAAGGCGTGAGATAGGATTTATGTATTATATACAAGATAATTTACAATATTTTGTTGCGCTAGGGGACGCCAGCTATGGATGGGGGTGAGCAATATACAAAGGGATAGTAAGTTATATAAAAAATAAAGAATTAAAAGATATTAATTTAAATAACAGTGTGTGAGTTACAATACATTTATATGTTAAAAATAATGATAATAGAAAATAAAAAATGAAAAATAAAATATGAAAAATGGTAAAAAAAAAAAAGTCCAGGGATGGTGCTGGGTTGATGAACAAAAGTCCAGGCATAAAAACTGGGATAAAATGAGTGGAGAGGGGGGGGGGGAGGGGGGAATGCAGAGTATAGGTCTATGACCTCAGGGGGAGAGATGCAGATACAAACACAGGAGGCAGCTTGCTTGAAGGGCAGAATTCACCTTTGGAGGGAGATAAAAAGGAAGAAAAGCAGCGCCGACCTAAGTGCAGTACTGTAGCATAAACATTTATTACAGGTTAAAATGCACTCACTCAGAGTAAGGTAGATACAGGCACATCAAGTAAAAAATCCATCCGGGAAGCTGTGTGGTGGACAGCAGGGCTCCACAGGGGGCGATCCTGAAAGCTGGAGTCAGGCAGCTTGAGACAGGCACAGCGTGGATCATCTGTTAAGTTGTATTTCCCGGGTATCAGCGTCACTGATACCCGGGAAATACAACTTAACAGACGTTCCACGCTGTGCCTGTCTCAACCCAGCCTGTGACACTGGTTACCACCTGCGCCGTCAGACGGGACAAGGAGATAAGTGCAACACACTCCAGCTTTCAGGATCGCCACCCTGTGGAGCCCTGCTGTCCACCACACAGCTTCCTGGATGGATTTTTTACTTGATGTGCCTGTATCTACCTTACTCTGAGTGAGTGCATTTTAACCTGTAATAAATGTTTATGCTACAGTACTGCACTTAGGTCGGCGCTGCTTTTCTTCCTTTTTATGTATTATATACAGCTGAGTCAGGCGTTCTGAAATTTTAGGTGACGTTTTTTTAACATTCTCCAGTATATCTTCCCAATCAGAGATGTCTATTGGCCCTACATCTTCTTCACATCTAATCCTTGCTGTGTCAATAATCCTTGCTACCGACTTGTTTCGCAGCGCAGTGTATAGGGTGGAAATAAGTTTGTCTGGGTTTGTTCCTGTAATTACATCTACCAAAGACAGTGTTTGTGGGTTGGGGAGGCCATTCGCAAACTGAGCCTGGAGCGCGTGTTTTAGTTGCATGTATCTAAATTGCATGTGGGGGAGGTCAAATTCCTCACATAGTGTTTGGAAGTGTCTTACGCCAAATATAGTAATGACCTGGAATAGGAATACTATCCCTTTAGCGGCCCAACTGGTAGTCCCAGATAGGGATATCAGCTCATTCAATTGAGGGTTGTGCCATAGGGGTGTGTGCGAGTGAAAGAAGTCGGCTCCAATAAGTTTGGTCGCCCTCTCCCATACGCTTCTATGTTGGGACAGTAGCAAGTTTCGGTCTTCTCTCTTATGCCTCCTGTTCCCACCTCTAAATAAGACTTGTAATGGGGAATATAAATTACTATTAGTTTTCTTACATACTAAGAATTGGTATCTTTCTCCATCTGTCTTGTGGATGTAGTAAAAGTGTGAGAGCTGAGCTGCTATGTAGTATGTATACAAATCCGGTAGGGCTGCACCTCCTGAGGAGGTCGGGTTTTTGAGCGTATTCCAGGCCAATTTGTGTCTATGAGAGCCCCAAATAAAAGAGTTAATAATTTTATCAATTGTTTTAAAGATTTTAAGGGGAATGAGTATTGGGGAGTTCCAGAGCACATAGAGGAACTTTGGCAATAGTATCATCTTAAACAAGTTGATTCTGCCCATTATTCCCAGTGGGAGTCTTGCCCAGGTTTGTGTACGGGATTTTAAGTATGAGAAGAGCGGTTCTATATTGTTAGCGATAAATTCCAGTGGGTGCCTAGTAATGCCTAAATATTTGATGGAGGCAACTCTTTGCAGGGGAAGAGAAGCTGCACTGTTCGTTGGAGATGTTATGTCTAGGGGGAGGATCTGAGATTTGGACCAGTTCATACTGAGACCTGAGTGTTTACCAAATTCCTCGATGGTCGATAGGACTGCTTGTAGCGATGGGCCAGTATCCTCTAGATAGAGAAGCATGTCATCTGCGTACAAGCTTAACGTCTCTGTCAAAGGTCCCACACGCAACCCACGGATATGTGGGTTCTGCCTAAGGGAAATGGCAAGGGGTTCCACTGCTAGGGCATACAATAAAGGGGACAGCGGGCATCCCTGACGAGTTCCCCTTCCCAAGGGAAAGGGATCAGATGTCCATCCGTTCACCACCACACTAGCCATTGGGGAGTAATATAGTAATTGTACCCATTTTATAAAGTTAGGGCCGAATCCGTAGCCCTTGAGACATTCCCAAAGGTATCCCCATTCTACCGAATCGAACGCCTTTGCGGCGTCAAGTGCTGCTATCGCTCTATCTCCCGTGTTCTCATGGTCTGCTTGGATATTCATGTGCAGGCGTCTGAGATTCATTGCTGTGTTTTTCCCAGGCATGAATCCCGTCTGATCAGGATGAATGAGGGAAAGAATACTAGTGTTGAGTCGCATAGCTAGTATTTTGGCTAGTATTTTGATGTCAGCCTGGAGGAGCGAGATTGGGCGGTATGATTCTGGTAGTTGGGGGTTCTTACCTGGTTTAGGGATTACTATAATTACTGCCTGGCGAAGAGTTTTAGGGAGGGATTCTGTTTCAAATATGATTATATAATTTCAGAAGCTCAGGGGCTAGTATCTCAGAATTTGCTGCATAAAAGTCTAACGGTATGGCGTCCCCACCCGGTGCCTTAGCTGGTGCTAATGATGCTATGGCCAAGGCAATCTCATCCACCGTGAGAGGGGCCTCTAGGTCTTGCAGTTGGATCTCAGATAGTTGTGGAAAGGGGACATCCCGGAGAAACGTACTACTCTCCTGTGCAGTGACTCCCACCTTGGAGGAATATAAATCCAAATAATATTTCCGAAATGCTTCTGCAACTGCAGGGGGGTCTGAGAGTATGTCGTTGTGAGGACCTAGTAGGGTTACTACCACTGGGGGGTTAATGTCCTGGTGGGCCAAGTATGCTAATAATTTTCCGGCTCGCTCCCCTTGTTCGAATACGCGTTGTTTTAGAAAGAAGAGTTTCTTTTTAGCATTTTCATATTGTAAGTGGTCTAAGAGACGGGTGTGTAGTCTGATTGCTGTTGCTCTATTCTGAGTGGGGTCTTTATGAAATTCTCGTGCTAGTAAATCTGCTTTGTCTAAGGCTTGCTTAATAACTAGGGCGGAGGAGGCTTTTATTCTGATTATGCGCGAGGAGAGGACAGTACGAACGTGTAATTTATAGGCTTCCCAAACATGTCCCGCTGGGGCAGTGTCCTTGTTGACATTAAAATAAAATTGCCATTCTTTGTGTATGTCTTCTTGGTCTTTCAACATTGAGAGCCAGAAGGGGTGTAGACACCAGGTGTGAGGTCCTGCGTTTTGGGCTAATTGGGGAGTTGCCCAACAAGGGGCATGGTCAGACAGGGATCTAGTGTGATACCCTGAGCCTGATAGCCGGGGAATTAGTGTGTCAGAAATTAGAATAAGGTCTATCCGGGACATGGTGGAGTGGGTTGCCGAGAAGCATGAGTATGTCTGGTCATGGGGGTGATTGTATCTCCATGCGTCAGTCAATGAAAATTCTTTTAGCGTGCGTCCTAGTCTAGTGATGTCAGGGAGGTGGGCACTCTGGCTTGATTGTATTCTATCCATCTGGGGGTTCAAGACCATATTGAAATCCCCCAACCAAATTGCTGGTATATTGGGGTGCTGTGTCATAAAAAAATAAGCCTTCTGTAATTAGATTGGATTTGTATGGCGGGGGTATGTAGAATGCCATGATCAAATATTGTGAGCCGTATAGTGTGCAGTGTATGAAGATAAAGCTACCTTGGGGGTCTGTGCGCACCGAAATAATTGCGAAGGGGGTAGTTTTAGCAATGAGAACCGAGACCCTCCGAGAGTATGGAGAGTGGGTGGCATGGAATGCCCATCCTATCCAGGGCTGCTTCAGCGCAAGCTGGAGCTGTCCTGTAACATGTGTCTCAACTAATACAGTTATATCTGCACGGTACGTTTTAAGGCAAGTAAAAATTACCGTGCGTTTTAGTTTGTCTCGGATCCCACGGATATTCCAAGTAAGAAATTTTAAGTTAGCCATGTTAGTGGCATAGCAAATTTTTTAGAAAGGGTATGAAAAAGGTGTTTTCTTGGGACACATGCCAATCCTCTCCACTGCAGTGCAAAATGTACCTCCGCCTCTCCCTCTCCCAAAATAACATGTACATACGTTCATTTCATTGCATTGCAAATTATTATACATGTTCTTTACCTTAACTTTAACCGTAACATTTTCCCTTCCCACCCTCCCTGCCCTCAGCCTCCCAAACTTGACTGGGGCATACATCCCAAAACTTGTGCTGTTGCAACAGATTAGTATTGCTTGCAAAAGAAAAAGCAAATGCACATTGAACATGTCGGCACCGGCGGTAGCCTATTGGGCAGCGCCAGTGTCGAAACAACAGTCTCCCAAGTGGGGGGCCAACAAGTACTGGGTAACAGTCCAGCGATAGAGCAACCGCAGTAAGGGTTATCAATCAGAACAAGAAAATCTCCTGAATCTGAATCCGTACTCCGCTGCAGCTTCTAGCAGATAGGGATGAGCAAAGTCTATAGCAGATATCGCATATATATTGTGGTTATAGACCGATGACATTTCCCTGTATTCCGCTTTGGAGCAGTTAGTAGCATGGTAAGGGTCAAGGAAATATAAAAGCAAGGAGGGGGGGGGGGAACTGGCCAATTGACACAGGAGGAGCGCCTGCTCAGAATAGAAATGGCCGACATGAGGGCAGGTTCTCCAAGTCGTCTTGCTTTTGTGCTAACTGTTGCAGCTGACGCTGCAGGTCCTCTTGTGAATGCTGCATAGGGTATAATGTGTCCTCTGCCCGCCCAAGTCTAGTCTCAGTTTCAGTGACCCGTTCCCCGAGTTTGGTCATGTCATGCCTTATAAGTGAAATGTCCACTTTTACCTCCTCTATTTTGGATGTTAGAGTGGATTGGCATAAGGATATTGCTTCTAATACCTTTGCAGTGCCGTCCGGTTTTTGATCTGCAGGGGGGGCCGCGTGTGTTGCTGGCGCGGCGCCATCTTGTCCCTCAGAGTCCCGCTCTGTCCTCCGATACCGCTCCAGCGATGAAGAGGCAGCGTTATTCCGTTTCGGCAGAGACATAGTGCACCTGGGTTAATGTGCCAGATCCCAGAGGGTTTAGTGATCGATTGCAGTGTTTCTGAGGCAAAGGATGTGAGTAGAAGGATCTGCTGCGAGCGGAGCTTCAGTCACGCACGTCTGCTCACATCGCTGTCCAGGGTTGATGTACATTTAAGTACTACTGCCCTCATTGGAACACATTTAGTCTGGACTGTTTAGTGTTTGCTACATTTTTGAGGTCCCTGGACCCTCTTTGCCTGCCGAATCAGAAATTCCCTTTTCTCTGTTGGGTTTGTTTTGTTTCTGAACTGGATTTGATTCGTTTTAGATCTACAGACAAAGAATGATAAATACAATCCTTCCTTTGACTTGTTTACTCTGAGGGCAGTGCTGTGAGGACAATGTAGGTTCATCATGATGTCCAGGAAGGGAAACTTGCTGATTTTTGTCTTGAGTTCCCGGCTAATCAGAATAATTGCCAGAACTCTGGCTGCAAAGCTCCAAGTGATATCACTGTCATTCTTTGCAGTAAGAGAAGGGATTGGATTGGACAGCAGGAGTATGCTGCTAGTGGAGTAGAGAGTTATGGGGGAGGAGTCTGTTCTCTTTCCTCCAATGGCAGCCCAATGTGTGAAGGGGGAGGATAGCAGGGGTAGGTATATTATAAGATGAAACAATCAGCGCCACAAGTAAAAAATATTGTGATGTTTAAATAAGATAACCTAATAATAAACGTGCAGAGCTGCTAAACATTCCAAGTGGTACACCACACTAATTTCAAAATGGATATTAAATAAATAAATGTAGCGCTATGTGTAAAATTATAAATGTAAAGTGCAAATCTCTAAGTCTTTATTTATTTTAGAGATTTGCACTTTACATTTATCATTTTGCACACAGCGCTACTTTTATTTATTTACTATCCATTTTGAAATTAGTGAGGGGTAGGTATATGTTCTCTTGATCTATTTTGTGTCCTGCAACATATTTCTTGACCAGTGAGATGGTGAGGTGAAGGTTTCCTTCACTTGCTGGCAGGAGTTCTTTAACCGCTTGCTGCCCGCCCACCGTCATATGACAGCTGGGTGGCACGGCTCTCGTTCTGGGCAGGCATCATATGACATCCGTCCATTTAAACAGGGCATGCGCGCGATCGTGTGCACGCAGGCCTGTACTGTTGGTGGCAGCGTGTCACCGAGACACCGCTCATCACTGACGGGGTGAACAGCAATTGGGCATGGCTGTTTACCACGTGATGGTACCTCCCCGCGGCACACACCGCGAGCGCGCTGCACGTGCACGTCGGTGGCAGCGTGTTCCTGGGAACACTACGCGTCGCTGACGCTGGTAAACAGCCATTGGCCGGCAGCTGTGTACCATGTGATCGGCTGTGGTGCTTTCACAGCCGATCACTAAATGTAAACACAGAGCGGTAACTACCCGTTTCCAGCACTTCCCTCCTCACACACCATTTTCAGAGAAGAGCCAGAAGCAGTGAGTTACAGATCTGTGTTCTGTAGTGTCTGCACCAACACCACACTTGTCCCATCGCCCCCCATTGTCATCTGTCACCCAACAGTCACCCCATAAAGTGCACCTGTCACATAAGGGACTGCCATCAGTGACCGTCAGCGGTGCACCTGTCACCCATCAGTGACCGTGCCCTGTCACCCATCAGTGACCGTCAGCGGTACACCCGTCATCCATCAGTGACTGTCAGCAGTGCACCCATCACCCGTCACCCATCAGCATTGCACACGTCACCCATCACTGACCGTCAGCAGTGCACCATCACCCATCAGTGACCATGGCCTGTCACCCATCACCCATCAGTGACCGTGGCCTGTCACCCATCTGTGACCATCACCCGTCACCCATCTGTGACCATCACCCGTCACCGTCCGTGGCCTGTCACCCATCAGTGACCATCGCTTGTCACCCATCAGTGACCATCGCTTGTCACCCATCAGTGACCATCGCCTGTCACCCATCAGTGACCATCGCTTGTCACCCATCAGTGACCATCGCCTGTCACCCATCAGTGACCATCGCCTGTCACCCATCAGTGACCATCGCCTGTCACCCATCAGTGACCAGCGCCAGTCACACTGTCATCACCTATCAGTGAACATCACCTGCCACCCATCGCACAGCCCATCAGTGACCGTCACCTGCCACCTGTCACACAGCCATCAGCGTCATGCCCAAAAGATTATATACCAGGAAGGAGGCTTTCCAGATACTCTCCATGAGTGATGAGAGCAGCAGGGAGTTCTCATCAAATTCCAATTCTGATTCCAAATCAAATTCGGCATTTGAACCAATTGAGAGTAGTGAATCGGCAAATGATTTGGAAGAAGAATGGGTCCCTCCTAAAAGGGCATGGCACTCTGGAAACCAGGCAGCCGCCAGCAACCAGCATTATATTCCCAGGCCCAGTACCAGCGCTGCCGCCAGCAATAGGCCCCAAGAACAAATTCCCAGGCCCAGTACCAGCACTGCCGTCAGTGATAGGCCCCAGGAACAAATGCCCAGTACTGCCGCCGGCGATAGGCGCCGAGAACAAATGCCCAGTCCCAGTACCAGTGCTGCCACATCACACCTGAGTACCAGCACACGGAATTCAAATCCCCAACTACTGGAGTGTCAGGTCCCCAAAGAGCCAGGACCTCTACATACATGCCAGATGGTCTTGCCAACCCAACATGGCTGCCTTCCGACTCAGGATCACCAATTATTCCCCCTTTCACAGCACAGCCATGTGTGCAGGCCAACACCCAAAATTTCACAGAGATTGATTGTTTTTACCTGTTTTTGCCCGACACTTTGCTGCAATTCCTTGTGGACCAGACCAATTTATATGCCCAGCAGTATATTGCCAATAACCCCGATCATCATATGCCTGTCCATTTGAGTGGAAAGATCTGAATTTGGAGGAGTTCAAATTGTTTATGGGCCTCACCATAAACATGGGGCTTACAAAAAAAATGAAGGACATGCCTATTGGTCCACCAACCCCATCCACCACATGCCCATTTATTCTGCCGTAATGTCCAGGTCCCGATACGAGACGATTATGAGATTCCTTCATTTTAGCGACAACACCCAGTGCCCTCCCCACAATCATCCAAATTACGATAAGTTATATAAAATTCACCCACTGATAAATTTTTTTTCCCAACGATTTGCAGAACTCTATGTCCCGGATCAGAATATATGTGTAGATGAGTCCCTGGTACCCTTTTCAGGCTGGCTAGGAATAAAGCAATACATTCCTAGCAAAAGCGCCAGATACAGAGTCAAATTTTATAAGCTCTGTGAGAGAGTCACGGGATATCTGTATGCGTTCCGCATATATGAAGGAAGAGATTCCCAGCTGAGTGTCCGGCCTACGTAGTCTACACCAAATCCACAGAAAGCCCCGCCCCCTTACTAAAATTCATGAAGTTGTCACGTCCCTCATCTATCAACAAAGACCTCCCCCAGAAGACCTTCGCTCTGATGCTGTTAGCCGACTTCATGAGCGCCACTTCCCATACAACATTCCATCATCTGAAGCAGGCCGAAGACGGCAAAAAAAATGTTGCGTGTGCAGCAAAAGAGGATTTCGAAGAGATACCAGCTACTATTGTCCCCAGTGTCCCTCCCAACCTGGCCTTTGCATTGGTGAATGTTTCCAACTTTATCATACATCCAAAAAATATTAGCCCATATTTTTACCAATTCCCCATTTTCATCATCTGTGCTGAGCATTTTCCATGCTTCCCCAAATAACCATGCCATTGCCTTCCATGTGAACTGACCCTGGCCTGTTTTTTGACTATGCCTCTGCCTACCGTTTGGACTACTTCCACGTGAACTGACCCTGGCATGTTTTATAAACTACGCTTCTGCCCACAGCTTGGACTGCTTCCACGTAAACTGACCCTGGCCTGTTTTATCAACTATGCCTCTGCCTACCGCTTGGACTGCTTCCACATGAACTGACCCTGGCCTGTTTTTTGACTATGCCTCTGCCTACCGTTTGGACTGCTTGCACATGAACTGACCCTGGCATGTTTTATCAACTACGCTTCTGCACACAGCTTGGACTGCTTCCACATGAACTGACCCTGACCTGTTTTATGGAATATGCTTTTGCCTACCGCTTGGAATGATCTGTTGCCCTGCTACCGTAGTACACAGGTGTTTCACATATGTGAGGGGCTCCAGAATTTTTTTTCCGGATGGAGAAAACAATTTTTTTGTTTTCTCCGGGTTTCATACTTTCCAGATTAGGGTCTGGAATCCAGAGAGGCTTCATAGAGATTTGGGTGGGCGAAGCCTCTACTTCTGTGCCCCTGTGCACAGGTCTTACCTGATTGCGGCCCTCAGCATGCTGCTGACTTACTGCCATCATGCTTCTGCCTGCCGCATGAATGGACCACACCTCTGCCTGCTACCTGGACTATGCAAATAATTAGCTGTAGCAAGAGGCAATATGTTTATGAAGGGCTGGAGAGCGGTACAATAATAAGTGTCTGCAGGTAACAGTGTACCAGGACCAATATTATGGCTGTGCTGGCTGTCTCTGCCTGGACAAGTTCTATGGACTGTGCTGTGCTGACAATATCCTTGTGCGGACTATAGACAATATTCCTGCCTGCTGCCTGGACAGTTACTATTGTTTTCGCTAAGCACATCCCTGCCTGCTGCCTGGACCAGTGCTCTCTGTGGACACTACTATAAACACAGGTAATGCTTTTTTTTTTTTACCCTTTCTGCAAAACAATTTATTTTGGATTGTAATTCTTGGTATGTACATGCTCTATGTTAGAAAAATGAAGGGCCTTCAAAAATGATAGGTTGCCAGGAAATTATATGTGTAATTTATGCTGCTAGAATGCCTAATGGTGCTACTTGGATGTTGGGCCTCTGTATGTGGTCAGCCTGTGTAAAAGTCTCACATATGTGATATCACCAAACTCAGGAAATGTAGCAGAATGTATTTTGGGGTGTCATTTTTGCTATATATTTGCTATGTGTTGGAAATATCTTATAAATGGACAACTTTGAGTAAAAAAAAGCGTTTTCATTTTTTTTCCACATTTTCCAAAAACTTCTGGAAAAAAATGAACCATTCAAAAGACTCATTACGCCTCATAGATTATACCTTGGGGTGTTTGCTTTCCAAAATGTGGTCATTTTGTGGGCAATTCTATTGTCCTGGTGCTCCAGGGTCCTCAAAAGTGTAATAGGTGGTTGAGAAATGAGATGTGTAATTTATGCTCGTAGAATGCCTGAAGGTGCTACTTCAATGCTGGGCCTTTGTATGTGGCCAGGCTGTGCAAAAGTCCCACACATGTGGTATTGCCATACTTGGGAAGAGTAGCAGAATGTATTTTGGGGTGTCATTTGTTGTATGCATATGCTCTGTGAGAGAAATAACCGGTTTATTACAACTTAAAAAAACTTCCATGCTACTTGCTTAATACCTTGGAATGTCTACTTTCTAAAAAGGGGTCATTTGGGGGGTATTTGTACTTTCCTGACTTGTTAGTGTCTCGAGAAATGAGATAAGCTGCCAGTACATCAGGTGTGATCAGATGTGATCAATTTTCAGTGATTGGCACCATAGTTTGTAGACTCTATAACTTTCACAAAGACCAAATAATATCCACTAATTTGGGTTATTTTTACTAAAGATATGTAGCCGTATAAATTTTGGCCAAAATGTATGAAGAAAAATTACAAATTTTCTAAATTTTTGACAGAAACAAAGAAAAAGGCATTTTTTTTCACAAAATTTACAGTCTTTTTTTATTTATAGCACAAAAATTAAAAAAAAAACATTAGTGATTAAATACCACCAAAAGAAAGCTCTATTTGTGTGAAAAAAGGACGCAAATTTCATATGGGTACAGTGTTGTATGACAGAGTAATTGTCATTCAAATTGTGAGAGCGCTGAAAGCTGAAAATTGGTCTGGGCAGGAAGAGGGTGTAAGTGCCCTGTATTGAAGTAGTTAATGAGGTCAGAAAAATAAGTGCAAGTGGGGTGGGAGGAGCATCAGAGACCAAAGCCCCTATGAGCCCTAAAGCCCCCCTTGCCCCAGAGCCGTGCAGCCTAACTACCCCTTCAGAGCCCCAACAACCCTTCACCCCCACTAACCTCTCAAAAGTTCTTCAGTCCTATTACTTCCTAAAAGGCTCCCCAAGTCCTTCTGCTTCACTTCCTCCTCAGGGGTCCAAAGAGTCCTTCAAATACAGTAAACCCTCAGAGGCTCACTTTAGTCCCACTACCTCATCAGAGACCCTTCAGCTCCTCTACTTCCCTCAGAACCTTTAGTATTTCCCCCCCTCTGACATAAATGATGGAACATATTCTTCGTGGCAGGCTGGGGAATGTTTTCTTTCTACTGACCACCAATATAAGAGGCTCTATGCTCCATACTCCTGACCCCTGCACTCCATCACTGTGTTGGCTGCATATTGTAATGATTGCCCATTTGCTGCCTGCGTAGTGTAATAATTACCCTTTGTGGTCCATGCATGATCAGGATGGCCATTGTCTTGTCTATTTATTGTCAGTGCTGTTTGTTTAGAATTTATCTCCAAAATGAAGAGAATGTTCCGTCCCCATAAATGGGGAAATGTTCTGACCCTGAAGGAGTTCATCTACAAATAATAAATGTTCCGGCAGCGCTTGCACTATGGACAAAATATCTGAATCCACAACATGATAGTTCCAATAAAACGCTCTGATAACAAAGTGTCAGACAACTCCTGTGGTAACCTGGCAGCACTTACTCAGAAAATCCCAGCTGTAGATGACTGGGTGTGCTGGGCTCTGTAGTCCCACAGTTTGTGGTGCCTGGGAAGCAATAGATGCCTCTATAGCAGTAAATGGGAAATGCCAGCGTAAAGGAGGTTTTTAAGTTCTGTATATAATTGTATTCTATTTTGTATGTATTGCACACGGCCCTCGTTGTGCACACAGCACTAATAATGTTTTCAGTACATATTTGCATTCTTTTGAGTCCTGATTAGAATTAGCCTGCCTATGTTACGCCCCTTGTTACCATAAAAGTACAATTGTAATATTAATTTGATACCTACGTAATCATGTGTATAAAAACCTTCAATTGCGTCATAATAAAGCAGAACAGTTATGTGGAAAGAAGCTGAGCGTATCTTTTGTGTCTATTCCCTACTGCAGTAGTTATTATTAATTTGGAAACACTAATCAATATGAGGATAGGAGTTGCCTATCTATAATTTTCCATGTCACCAGCATTAGAAGCCGAGCAGCTAATTCACCGCCAGGGTCCTGACTGCAGATACTCCTGTGGATGGCGGGCCGGACACCACTTAGATGTAAACAGAGCGGACGCCTTTCCTAACCTGGTGACAACCGACGTGTTTGGACCGGAAAATGCCAATCTTTGTCCAGGAGGGCGATTGCCAGGTGAAGAGATCCTAAAAAAAAAAAAAAACACTCCTACCCCCCCCCCCCCCCCCAGATTCCTTAACAATTTATAGCCCAGAGTAACTTAATATAACTTCTATATACAATATAAAAATGCTATAAAAAATGCATAAAGAAGATGAATCAAAAGCAGACAGCTCAATATTGATATTCAGTCCAGCCGGAACAATTATATTGAATTCCCATGTGGACGTCAATTTGATAAGATTGCCCCCCCCCCAATCAAGGTTCACATCTCATCCCCCCAAAATTCAGTCCCTTTCAGACACCTATTGTGAGACTCATCATAGTGTCTCTGGAGGGGCGCTGATCATTCCTGTGTAAAATCTTACAGAAATCTTCCCTAATCCCAACCTTTAATTATCATTTCATTCCCCCCACATACAATGTCTGGAACCGACATTTACTGACATCAATAACTCCCCTCGTGGTACAGACCATAAATTCCCTCATTGTAATATACGGGGTTATTCTACATTTCCACACTATATATGTGTGTATCATCATCTGCTGGAGATAAAAGACATCACAGTGACTATGGAGGAAGAGGACGGACATGACGGGGGGTTACTGGGTGTAAATAGAAAATAAGATCTTATTACCTCCTCTACTACCACTTCCAACAATGTCTTCTCACTACTTCCACCCAACTCACCTCTCACTCGGAACTTCCTGTCTGTACCTGACATCACTTCCTGTCTGTCTCCCATTGGATACCTCCTGTTTGAGTAGAAGTGAGATCACCATCTTGTGGAGTTCAGAGGAACTGCAGCCCAGAGAAATGTCTCATAGTGTGATTACAGCCTTGCCATTGCTTCTTGATGATGAAGGACAGTCCTGGGATTTAGTCCTCTGTCCCATCATGTCCTCTTCTCACAGGTTCCAGGACTCAGAGTGCAGAGTGTCAGTGAGGCTAAAACACTCTCTAGGATCTATCACCAGGCACTGCAATTATAGCAGACGGTTGGGAGCAGCGATCTCCTTTCTGACGGTAAAAATAGAACTCAGAGGCAGCGGGAGTGTGTGATCAGGTAAGTACCACCACTGACCACCAATGTTGGGCTGGGGTTACACTTTATTCTCACTGACACCAACATTGGGGCTTTTTTTTATCTCAATGACACCAAAAATGGGGCTGATTTTATCTCACTGACACCAATGCTGGATGCCAAGGAAATCATGCCCACAGTGACTTTCTAACTAAAGTGAGAGTCTTGGTTGCTGGAGGAGAAATGAGGGGTTGGTTTATTTGGGAAGATGAAACCAGCTATGATACAGTTCTCACAGCCTGCAATACTGCTGACCACCACTGGAGGGAGCTTCTCCCACATTTATCTGGCTGGTCACACACAGGCAGATACAAATCTTTCATACAATCTAATACAATCTAAGGAGTGTGGAGCAGACAAGTGATCCCCACACACTTGAGTGGTTCCCCTAAGTGATCCTACAATCTAGAATACTGGTGTAATGACTTCTTCCACTGCCCACCCCACCCCTGCACACACAACTTAGGACAGATTGGCTGAAATGTGTGATGTGAGTGGTGTGCCGGGCAGTGATACACACACACATACAGATCCCTGTCTGCCAGATACAATCACTTCCACACACTGACAATATTCTGCATTAGGGAGGAGCTCCGTGTCTGAACAGAAGATTGGATGAGCACTGACTCCTCCCAAATTCTTCTGAACATCCAACAGATGAATGTGACAATGCAGACGAATGTGACAACTTCTGGCTGTCACTGGTTTCTAGGGAAGCAACAGCTGCCTGCAACAGCTGCATCCTTAGCAACCGCCGACTTCACCCCGCCCATTCCCTTACATGGCCACATAGGTAAATGGGTGGGGCATAGATCATGACATCATCAGAATATGACCATATCTGGGCAATGATGTCACCACTAATCCGCCCCTTCCTTTATATAGCTGATGACAGCTCAGGATGCGATCAGTCAGAGAGTGTTATCGTCGGAGATCGCTCCTGTGTGGCGGGTCATTGGGGAGTCAGTGGGGGGTTGGCATCGTGATTGACGATGGATTTACAATGAGAGACTTATTTGGGGGATTTTATATTAACAAAAGATATTAAGAGTCTTTATTGCTTTATTTCTTCTTTTTTGTGAATGAGTGGGTGCGCTATGTACCCCAAATTAATTAATGTGGGGGAGGAGCAGTATGTGTAGGACCCCTAGTATTATAGAGGGGTTTCAATTTCTGATAACCCCCCCTGTTCACAGACCCCCCACATCCACCAAGCCAGAGTTTTGTGAGGATGGGGCCACGGTGCTTTTCCATGGGAAGAGTCCCCCCTGACAAGCCCCAATGTTGAGGGCACATGGCCTGGTATGGTTCAGAAGGGGTGGAGCCACATGCTCGCCCCTCCCCCTTTCCTGCTCAGCCAGGCTGCATGTTTGGATTAAGGGTCTGGTATGGATTTTCTGGGGGGGGGGGGGGGGGCACACACTTTTTTGTGTGATACCACCCCTTTAAGATCCATTCTAGACTCAGAGGGTCTGGTACAAAGAAGGTAACCCCCTCAAATGGGACTTTGACAGATCACCCACTCAATAATAAATAAAATATAATCTTTTAATAATGTAGAATAAAAAACATATAAAATCTACATATGACAAGAATGCACAATGTGTATCACATGGAAAACAAAACAAAAACTGTACACATGAACGTCATACAGTGTAAATGCCCTAATGCCCGATGCGTTTCCAGTATGAAGTGTTCAGATACCTTCCTCAGAGACTGAGGGTTCAAAAAGTTTTTTTTAACATATATATTGATTCCAGTGTGATGATTCCATGTATAGGCAGGCACTGAAGATAATAAGGTCCGTAATAGTATTGCATGGCTGTCAGACTGTGAATATTGGGCAGATTTTTAAGTACATGGTGTCTGCAATATCCTGTAATCTATGCCAATGTAATTCCCATAGAGGTATAGGGGACAAACAGTCACTGGAGCCTGGAATATTAGCTGAATGACCAAAGGATAAATATCCAGATGTCCCTGGAACGGTGTATCTTGCGGGTGTCTCGGTCTGGCGTGTGACGTGCTGTTACTTAATCTGTGCCAGAGGGTCTGGTATGTATTTGGGGGGGGGGGGGGGGGCCCTATACATTTTCTTCATTCTTTCTGTAGGATGTCCTATAGAAAAAGTGAAATTTACAAAGAAAAATGAATCCATTTAAATTGCCAGAAAATTACATTTCATTGCAGGCTTCTTCTTTTATTTTATTTTAAACAGTACACAGACCCCTCCAAAGGTTCCCCAAATACATAGAGGAACCTCGGGGGGGGGGGGGGGAGGGGGGTCTGTGTGCTGTTTTGGCAATTTTAAGTGGATAAGTATAAGTAAATTCTGGCCATAATGTAGCAAAGTGATTTCCTATGATGGTCAGCTCCATCTAGTGGCCATAATGGGGTATTCGTTGTGACATACCTCCATTAGTAAAAAATATCACAATACAGCATTATGGCCACTAGATGGAGCCAAGGAAATCAGTGTATGAAATAAAATACATCCAATATTCATCACGGCTGGGTGAATTCCAGTCATAATCATTCAACTAATTGAAAAAAAAAACAAAAAAACCTCTAATGCCGCGTACACACGGTCGGACTTTTCAGCTACAAAAGTCCGACAGCCCGTCCGACAGACTTTCGAGGGACTTTTGGCGGACTTTCAACAGACTTTCTAACGACTGGACTTGCCTACACACGATCACACAAAAGTCCGACGGATTCGTACGTGATGACGTACACCGGACTAAAATAAGGAAGTTCATAGCCAGTAGCCAATAGCTGCCCTAGCGTCGGTTTTCGTCCGTCGGACTAGCACACAGACGAGCGGATTTCTGGGTCCGGCGTAGTTACGACGTAAAGATTTGAAGCATGTTCCAAATCTAAAGTCCGTCAGATTTGCGGCTGGAAAAGTCCGCTGAAAGTCCGGGGAAGCCCACACACGATCGGATTGCCCACCGGACTTGGTCCGTCGGCGTCCGTCGGACTTTTGTAGCCGAAAAGTCCGACCGTGTGTACGCGGCATAAGTGTTTCTGAAATCTTACACCACAAAATGTACTCAGTCAATGAAAGGTAATGACTCCATTTGTATTTTTCTACTGCTATCAATGGCCAACACAGTACAACACTTCATCCATGTCTTTGGTGATCTCTGACCTCCTTATGAACTCAGGGATGTACAATTCCTATCGCCTGACACCCGGGACATGCAGTTCTGAGGGCCGGACAGGTAGGTTTTTCTTTAACATTTAGCCCTGCTGTGGGCAAGCAAGGAGCAGGTTTACTTGTCGGATAGAAGCATTCGGGTGGCTGAGAGAATGTTTCCACACAACCCCCGCTAAAGTGCCCCCACCCCGACACACACCCGCTATGTATCCCGGGCTCCTCTTGCTCATCTGGGACCCGAGACCAGCCTAGCGGGTGATGATGGGTAGAGGGGAGGGAGGAGAGAGGACACACATCCGCTCTCCTCCCCTTCTTGTTCCTGACCCGGAAGAGACATGTATGACGTCACTTCCGGGTCCCTGGTGACAGTTTCCTCAACATCAAGGCCAGGAAAGAATATAATACAGTGTGATCTGCATTACATTACATTCAGTGGAGCACAGGGGGGACATTGGGGGTCTTTTAAACCCTAAATGTCTCATTAAAGAGAACCTGCCACCAACAAATCATCACATAGGGGACTTTTTGTCTTCTATGTCAGTGTTCCTTAACCTTTTTTCAGTCAAGGCACCCTCCAAAATTATGGACAGTCTTGAGGGGCCCTCCAAAATTATGGACAGTCTTGAGGCACCCTCCAAAATTATGGACAGTCTTGAGGCACCCCAATCTAAAATGTAAAAACTATTCTAATAGTTCTACATAATGCAACAACATCCACACATGCAGGACTCCCAACGTTATAAGTGATTTATTCTTCCAAAGCAAATACTCTTTTGTAAACTGTAACTGACTAGTATTCCAATGTTTCTCTTCTCCCTCAGTTTTTCTCTATCACTTAGCTAATGAGACCCCAAAGCTAATGAAGAGAGGCGGGGGAGGGTCACACAAGGATGATATTCAGGCAACTGACATCCTCCTTAACATTGGTCGTTAGGAGATTGGAAGCTAGAAGGTTGTAATGGTGTACAATGAAAACTTGTGGCTTTAAAAAAAAAGGCTTCATCCACCCTCCGGCTTGTATACAATTTTGGGGCAATTTTTAGACATTTTGCCAAGGTGTCCCTGAAGAAACCTCAAGGCACCCTGTTTTTTTTTTCTACAAAATCAAATTTAAACCCAGGCACATAACCCCCCCAAAAAATCTGAGGCCCCGCCCCCACATATACGCATGTACAAACAAAAAATCACACATTGGCACATTGGAGCGCCTATGACTGAAAACGTTGATTGTGGTACACATGTTACATATCACCATACACCGCGGAATGAGAGCAATAATTCTATCACCAGACCTCCTCTGTAACATTAACCGGTTCAATACAGGGCATTTTCACCCCCTTCCTTCCCTGGCCAATTTTTAGTTTTCAGCGCTGTCGCACTTTAAACGACAATTGCGCGGTCGTGCAATGTTGTACCCAAAAAAAATTGACGTCCTTTTTTCCCCACAAATAGAGCTTTCTTTTGGTGGTATTTGATCGCCTCTGCGGTTTTTATTTTTTGCGCTATAAACAAAAGAAGAGCGACAATTTTGAAAAAAACACAATATTTTTTACTTTTTGCTATAATAAATATCCCGATTTTTTTTCCAAAAAACAAATTTTTTCCTCAGTTTCGGCCGATACGTATTCTTCTACATATTTTTGGTAAAAAAAAATCGCAATAAGCATATATTGATTGGTTTGTGCAAAAGTTATAGCGTCTACAAAATACGGGATAGATTTATGGCATTTTAAAAAAAAATATTTATTTATTTTTTTAGTGGCGATCACGATTTTTTTTCCTTACTGCGACATTATGGCGGACACATCGGACACTTTTGACACATTTTTGGGACCATTCACATTTATACAGCGATCAATGCTATAAAATTGCATTGATTACTGTGTAAATGTGACAGGCAGTGAAGGAGTTAACCACTAGGGGGCGGGGAGGAGTTAATATGTTTCCTAGCGAATGCTTCTAACTGTAGGGGTAGGGGACGTACAAGGGGAGGAGACCGATCAGTGTTCCTCCGTTCTGGGAACACAGATCGTTCTCCTCTCACTTGACAGGCTGTGGATCTGTGTGTTTACACACACAGATCCACGGTCCGGCCCGGTTAACGGGCAATCGCGTGTGCCCGGCGGACATCGCGGCCGCCGGGCACACGCATCGGGTCCCGAGCAACGCGGCGGGCGCGCGCTCCCGGCGGCGCGCACACGCCCCCTAGGCGGCCGGGAATCCCAGGACGTCATATGACGTCCACCCAGGATGGGAGATCCCATCCCAGGACGTCATATGACTATGGCTGGGTAGGGAAGTGGTTAAACTGATGACCTATAGGGGGCTTTTAAAGCATCGCCTACAGAAAATATAGGGTACTGAAGTTTGGCACTATTTCACAGGTGCACGCAAATTTAAGGTTTGACGTGTTGGGTATCAATTTACTTGGTGCGACTTCATCTTTTATTTTACTAAAAAAATGGGTAATTTATTGTTTTTGTGCCCCCTAAAATTAACTTTAGTGTGTTTTTTACTGAAATTTAGCGTTTCCTAGACTGCAGTGTCCACCAGAGGAGCACGTGACCTTGCCAGAAACCTCAGCACCGTTCCGTTAAGCTGGGACGCCAACAGGTCTACCTCGTGAATGCCCCATCGGAGACATATCCGATGAAACATGTCCTGGTAAAGGGACCAACCCGTGGACCAACAGTAGCCGACTGGGGCAACTGCCTGCCCTTCTTGCCATTTTCCCACTCCTAGAATGCATACGGCGGAGAGACCCAGAACAAGGCATTCTGCCCACCGGAGGATGCTGGCTACTGTCAGGGCTGTCAACACACTCTTCGTTCCGCCCTGGTATCGTCTGACTGGATCTGTTCCCAGAGCCCCCAAAGTCGACCTCCATGATCCATACATAGTCTGATCGCTTGAAGTCCCAGGATATCGATTGGCAGTCCGGATTCCTCCAGCATCCAACGACCCTAAGCAGAACCCAGGACACCTCCCCACCTAGACAGACTGGCATTGGTGGTGACCACTGTCCAATACAAGGGGAGAAAGGATGTGCCCTGCCGTAATCCCGGAGAGCAAAGCCACCAGACCAGGGACTCCCGGTTTTCTGGCTCAGCCGAATCTGATAGCCCAGAGACCTCGGGCACTTTACACCAGGATTTCACTTGAAAGGAGCTTGTATGGAACTGCGCAAATGGAACCACCTCGAAAGTCGATACCATCAGGCCCAACACCCACCTGCAGGACCGCAGGGAGGCCCACCTGCAAGACAACAGTAGTTGAAACTCAGCATGCAACTTCTGGAGTTTGTCCAGAGGAACAAACACTCTGGCCAGAGATGAAACCAGAGTCAGGCCCAGATAATCCAATTTTCTGGAAGGAGCCGGAGCAGACTTCAGGTAGTATAGAAGCCAACTGAAAACTTAGGTCTGTATAGCGAGCTACGTCGCCCCTCAGGGTAGCCGAGGACTCTGCTCGCAGAAGAAGATCATCCAAGCAGCCCAGGACCGCAATCCTCCGCTTACATAACCACACCAGAACTGGGGCCAACACCTTTGTGAGTATGCGAGGGGTGGAGGCGAGACCAAAAGTCAACACCGCAAGCTGAAAATGCTCTTTTCCCACAGTAAAATGGAGGAAGTGTTGGGCACATATTGGAGTGCATAAATAAGCATCCGTGATGTCGATATAAGCTCGAAAGTTCCCATGACGAAGGGACGCCACCACCGTGCGGATGGACTCCATTCTGTACCCACTGGAACCAGGACAAGCACACCCTGAAACAACAGGGCTTGCACAGCCCCAAGGAGAACTGCCAACAGTCCGGTGACAGACACCAATTGGAAGGAAAAACCCCTTATCGGGGTTCAAGGCCGCAACACTAGGGCATAGGTGAGGGTGCACCTTCATGCTGAAGGGGCCTTGTCCGTAGGTCTAGGGAGCCCCACTCTCGGCTCACCAGACCAGGTCCATTGCGTGCTGAAAAGAAGGACCGCATCCACTATGAGGCCCTTTACCCCATTTCAGACTGTGGAAGACATTTACACTTCCCTCCTGTGAGACTTGTAACAATGTCATCCATGGTAGCCCCAAACAGACAATTGCCTTGAAATGGTAACCCAGTCAGAGCTTTTTTAGAAGCCCAGTCCGCAGACCAACACTTAAGCCCCAATACATGTCTAAGCACCACTGCAGAAACAGAGAGCTTAGCAACCAAGGAAAATATAAAAATGTGCAGCGCTATAAGTAAATAAATGTCAAGAATGGTAATTATCGACAATAATACAGATGCAAAAGTCAAAAAATCTAACTGGTGAAAATATTGTCAGTGACAAAAAAAAGGATATAAATTGACCTATAGTGACATAAGATCAATATAAAAATATGAAAATACTGATAAATAAAATAATGGGTACCAATAAAGGTTAGTGTCCATATGTGATGATAAGGGACCACATGAGATAATAATAAATCCCAGAAATAAGTGATCCAATGCAAATAATGCAAATAAGTGACAATCACTGAGATCTTGACCAGACATCAGAGTGAGTAGTGAGTAACATGAGAAGTCCACCACCAGAAATATCAGTCTCTTACCGGAACGATTGGACTTATACAGTGTACACTTGACAAGCCAATCAAGCTTGGAAGGTAACCAAGAAGGCACCAATTCAGTACATGGAGTGCAGCATCTGGGTGGGCATTCTGGTGGATTCAGCAGAATGGACACAGCTTACATGCAGATGTAGATCAGCCAAATCATGGGTAAAAGGAAAGAGATGGGGCACATAGCGTGATACTGTAACGGATGTTTATTCAGGATAAAATCATAAGTATTACACTTACATTTGCATAGTTGCCAACATTGCAAAAAAAATATGTACGACACTTTTTTCGCTGTAGGCGGAGCCAAACAACAATCAGGGGGTGGGGCATTCATTTGTAGGCGTGGCTTATCCATAGAAAATGATTTTCCGCCCCGCGCAGGAAAATGGGTGTGGTTTACGTGAAATAGTGGGCGTGGCTTAAATGGGCGTGGCTCAAAGAGGGTGTGGTTAGAGTCTGAGATGAATGAGGGATGGAGAGGGATAGGGGGAGAGGGAAAGGGGGAGAGAGGAATGAAGGGACAGCAGCCCCAGATCCTACACAACAATAGAAATATGTGTATTCTAGAAGGTTTAACAATCAGCAGATAAAGATACTCCAAACACCCGGTGTTAACGCTTCAATCATCCCGGCACCATGATTGTTATGGTGTCAGGATGATTGAAGCGCATTATTTCTATTATTACATTGTAATATAAAATTAAATCATTCAACTCACCATAATGCCGAATCAGTGGGATCCCTGAGCGTGTCACCTGCCACGTCGCCTGCCACCAGCAGAGTCCATCCTTGCATCAGGTGCCCCTAGCAGAGTCCGTCCTTGCATCAGGGGTCCCCAGCAGAGTCTGTCCTTGCATCAGGTGTCCCCAGCAGAGTCTGTCCTTGTATCAGGTGTCCCCAGCAGAGTCTGTCCTCGTATCAGGTGCCCCCAGCAGAGTCTGTCCACGCATCAGGTGCCCCCCAGCAGAGTCAGTATAGACCCCCTCAGTGCAGACCCCCCTCCATCAGTGCAGACCCCCTCAGTGCAGACCCCCTCAGTGCAGACCCCCTCAGTGCAGACCCCCCTCTATCAGTGCAGATCCCCCTCATTGCAGACCCCCCCTCTATTAGTGCAGACCCCCCTCAGTGCAGTCCCCCCTCAGTGCAGACCCCCCTATATTAGTGCAGAGCCCCCTATTAGTGCAGACCCCCCTCAGTGCAGCCCCCCCTCTATTAGTGCAGAACCCCCTTAGTGCAGACCCCCACAGTGCAGCCCCCCCTCTATTAGTGCAGACCCCCCTCAGTGCAGACCCCCCCTCTATCAGTGCAGATCCCCCTCTATTAGTGCAGACCCCCCCTTTATTAGTGCAGGCCCCTCTCAGTGCAGACCACCCCCTCCATCAGTGTCAGTGCCAGTGCAGACCCCCCTCCCATAATGCCCCCCACCACATGTCCAGGAGCGGCCGGTGTTCTGCCGAGAAAGTTCCCCTCGGCAAGTAAGGACCCCCCTGTACTGCGCAGGCGCAGCACTTGCGCAGTATGAGCCAGCGGAAATAGCCGAGCTGAATAGCGGGGGAACTTTCTCGGCAAGACACCAGTGCCGTGTGTTCGGTGGAGAGGGGAGGGGCCGATCCGTGCAGCTAAAGAAGCCGATTCATTGGCTGCACGGATCGAGCCCCCTTCCTCTCTCCACTGAACACTAGGGGGAAGATCTAGCGGCGGCACTGGCAGCCATTTGGCTGGAGCCAGCTGCTCCAAAAATTAAAAAAATAACATTCCCGATTTTCCTGATGGAAATCCCGATTCGGGACAGCCTCCAATGGGGACGAGGGTCCCAAAATCGGGATTGTCCCGGGAAAATCAGGACTGTTGGCAACTATGAGATTGTACCTATACACATGTCTGTATTCTCTGCTGTGATGATCAGATTGTACCTATACACATGTCTGTATTCTCTGCTGTGATGATCAGATTGTACCTATACACATGCCTGTATTCTCTGCCCATGACTCTTCTCAGAGTTGCACTGCTCTGGGTTTCTCATACAACCCTGTAGCCAGGGAATGATCCTCAAACTCAGCTCTGGGGGAAGAATATAATTTATGGGAGCCACATACCTCCCAACCGTCTTGGAATGCCCGTGAAAGTCCCGCTGTGGGAGGTCTGTCCCGCGTCCCGGGCACCTTCATTCTGGGACAAATTCAATACAATGTCCCGGAATTGCCCCGTTGGCCGATCTGATGCCCCCTGAAAATTGCCGCCGCATTGCCGCTGTCCCTCACTGCCCGCTGTACTAGTTCTGGCCGAGACCGCTTCATTTCACCCCCAGATGCTGCTTGGCTCACTGCCAAAACAACTGGTGCTAGGCATGGCCCGCCTGGCGTCTAACAACCAGTAACGTCACGACGAGGGGGAGAGTGGAGCCCCAGCATTCAGTGCGAGCCGGAGGAGGATTCCTCCTCGCGACTAAGCTCTACCCCTGACCCTGCCCCCAACGCCGGGTCTTCCCTGAAGGCTGTTCCTGCGCTGGAAGAAAGGTAGGAGAAATGCTCCTTGCACTGCCCTGACTCTGAGTACGCTCTTGGTCACTCTGCTCCCTCCCATACCCCCCTCCAGTCATGCTGTACAGTTCCCCCATACTGCCCTCCACTACCCCCCCATTATACTGCCCCCTCCCATCATACTGCCCTCCACTACCCCCATTATACTGCCCCCTCCCATCATACTGCCCTCCACTACCCCCCATCATACTGCCCCCCTCCCATCATACTGCCCTCCACTACCCCCTCCCATCATACTGCCCTCCACTACCCCCCCCCCATTATACTGCCCCCTCCCATCATACTGCCCTCCACTACCCCCGATTATACTGCCCCCCTCCCATCATACTGCCCTCCACTACCCCCTCCCATCATACTGCCCTCCACTACCCCCCCCCCCATTATACTGCCCTCCACTACCCCCCATTATGCTGCCCTCCACTACCACCCCTCCCATCATATTGCCCTCTACTGCCACCCCTCCTATTATACTGCCCTCCACTGCCACCCCTCCTGTTATACTGCCCTCCACTAACCCCTCCCATTATACTGCCCTGCACTAACTCCCGATATTATACTGGCCTCCACTGCCACCCCTATTATACTGCCCTCCATTACCACCCCCTCCCATCATACTGCCCTCCACTAACCCCCCCTCATTGTACTGCTCTCCACTGCCACCCCTCCCATCATACTGCCCCCTTCCAGTTCAACTGCCCTCCACTGCCACCCCTCCTGTTATACTACCCTCCACTGACCCCTCCCATTATACTGCCCTGCACTAACTCCCGATATTATACTGGCCTCCACTGCCACCCCTATTATACTGCCCTCCATTACCACCCCCTCCCATCATACTGCCCTCCAATTATACTGCCCTCCACTAACCCCCCCTCATTGTACTGCTCTCCACTGCCACCCCTCCCATCATACTGCCCCCTTCCAGTTCAACTGCCCTCCACTGCCACCTCTCCTGTTATACTACCCTCCACTGCCACCCCTTCTATTATACTGCCCTCCACTAACCCCCCCATTATACTGCCCTCCACTGCCACCCCTCCCAATATAATGCCTTCCACTGCCACCCCTCCTATTATACTGCCCTTCACTAACCCCCCATTTATACTGCCCTCCACTGCCACCCCTCCTATTATACTGCCCTCCACTGCACCCCTCCCATCATACTGCCCTCCACTACTAAGCCCTTCCATCATACTACCCTCCACTGCCACCCCTCCTATTATACTGCCCTCCACTGCCACCCCTCGTATTATACTGCCCTCCACTGCACCCCTCCCATCATACTGCCCTCCACTACTAAGCCCTTCCATCATACTACCCTCCACTGCCACCCCTCCTATTATACTGCCCTCCACTGCCACCCCTCCTATTATACTGCCCTCCACTACCACCCCTCCCATTATACTGACCCAATCCCATCATACTGCCCCCCCCTTCTATTATACTGCCCTCCACTACCACCCCCTCCCATCATACTGCCCTCTACTGCCACCCCTGCTATTATACTGCCCTCCACTGCCACCCCCTCACATCATACTGCCCTCCACTGCCACCCCTCCTGTTATACTGCCCTCTACTAACCCCCCATTATACTGCCCTACACTAACCCCCCGATATTATACTGCCCTCCACTGCCCCCCTCCCATTATACTGCCCTCCACTACTACCCCTATTATACTGCCCTCCACTAACCCCCCCTCATTATACTGCCCTCCACTGCCACCCCTTCCATCATACTGCCCCCTTCCAATTCAACTGCTTCTGAGCGTGTATGAAGAGGTGGAGCTCTGAGTGTGTGAGAACAGGCGGAGCCCTGAGTGTGTATGAAGAGGCGGGGCTCTGAGTGTGTGAGAACAGGCGGAGCCAAGAGTGTGTATGAAGAGGCGGAGCTCTGAGTATGAATGAAGAGGCGGAGCTCTGAGTATGTATGAAGAGGCGGAGCTCCGAGTGTGTATGAAGAGGCGGAGCTCTGAGTGTGTATGAAGAGGCGGAGCTCTGAGTGTGTATGAGGAGGCGGAGCTCTGAGTGTGTATGAAGAGGCGGAGCTCTGAGTGTGTATGAAGAGGCGGAGCTCTGAGTGTGTATGAAGAGGCGGAGCTCTGAGCGTGTATGAAGAGGCGGAGCTCTCAGCGTGTATGAAGAGGCGGAGCTCTCAGCGTGTATGAAGAGGCGGAGCCCTGAGTGTGTATGAAGAGGCGGAGCCCTGAGTGTGTATGAAGAGGCGGAGCTCTGAGTGTGTATGAAGAGGCGGAGCCCTGAGTGCGTATGAAGAGGCGGAGCTCTGAGTGTGTATGAAGAGGCGGAGCCCTGAGTGTGTATGAAGAGGCGGAGCTCTGAGTGTGTATGAAGAGGCGGAGCCCTGAGTGTGTATGAAGAGGCGGAGCTCTGAGTGTGTATGAAGAGGCGGAGCCCTGAGTGTGTATGAAGAGGCGGAGCCCTGAGTGTGTATGAAGAGGCGGAGCTCTGAGTGCGTATGAAGAGGCGGAGCCCTGAGTGCGTATGAAGAGGCGGAGCTCTGAGTGTGTATGAAGAGGCGGAGCCCTGAGTGTGTATGAAGAGGCGGAGCCCTGAGTGTGTATGAAGAGGCGGAGCCCTGAGTGTGTATGAAGAGGTGGAGCTCTGAGTGTGTATGAAGAGGCGGAGCTCTGAGTGTGTATGAAGAGGCGGAGCCCTGAGTGTGTATGAAGAGGCGGAGCTCTGAGTGTGTATGAAGAGGCGGAGCTCTGAGTGTGTATGAGGAGGCGGAGCTCTGAGTGTGTATGAAGAGGCGGAGCTCTAAATGTGTGTATGAAGAGGCAGAGCTCTGAGTGTGTATGAAGAGGCGGAGCTCTGAGTGTGTATGAAGAGGCGGAGCTCTCAGCGTGTATGAAGAGGCGGAGCTCTCAGCGTGTATGAAGAGGCGGAGCTCTGAGTGTGTATGAAGAGGCGGAGCCCTGAGTGTGTATGAAGAGGCGGAGCTCTGAGTGAGTATGAAGAGGCGGAGCCCTGAGTGCGTATGAAGAGGCGGAGCTCTGAGTGTGTATGAAGAGGCGGAGCCCTGAGTGTGTATGAAGAGGCGGAGCTCTGAGTGTGTATGAAGAGGCGGAGCCCTGAGTGTGTATGAAGAGGCGGAGCTCTGAGTGTGTATGAAGAGGCGGAGCCCTGAGTGTGTATGAAGAGGTGGAGCTCTGAGTGTGTATGAAGAGGCGGAGCCCTGAGTGTGTATGAAGAGGCGGAGCTCTGAGTGTGTATGAAGAGGCGGAGCCCTGAGTGCGTATGAAGAGGCGGAGCTCTGAGTGTGTATGAAGAGGCGGAGCCCTGAGTGTGTATGAAGAGGCGGAGTTCTGAGTGTGTATGAAGAGGCGGAGCCCTGAGTGTGTATGAAGAGGCGGAGCTCTGAGTGTGTATGAAGAGGCGGAGCTCTGAGTGTGTATGAAGAGGCGGAGCCCTGAGTGTGTATGAAGAGGTGGAGCTCTGAGTGTGTATGAAGAGGCAGAGCTCTGAGTGTGTATGAAGAGGCGGAGCTCTGAGTGTGTATGAAGAGGCGGAGCTCTGAGTGTGTATGAAGAGGCAGAGCTCTGAGTGTGTATGGAGAGGCGGAGCTCTGAGTGTGTATGAAGAGGCAGAGCTCTGAGTGTGTATGGAGAGGCGGAGCTCTGAGTGTGTATGAAGAGGCGGAGCTCCTGCTGGAACAGCGGTCGGAGGAGGAGGAGTCTAGGAGGGAGATGACAGAAAGCCCAGCAGACTTGCAGGAGTGAGCGAGGAGGATCCAGTTCCTTTGCCATCGGAGGTGAGGAGAGTGTGAAGGATGTTGGTGACTCTGGTAGATGAAAAGCTGGGAGTCATATTGCTCTGGTGAGTGGGGAAGCACTACTAAGGGGGCGCCCTCACATCACGTGTGTAAGAGGTGGAAGAAGGCGTGGCTACACTACAGCTGGCACAGTTTGGAGCACCGAGAACTTTACACCTTATCAACTCTTCATTGATTGGTGGATTGTTTTTTTTAGAAAAATACATTCATTGAAATAGATGCAAAGTGGAAGAAGTGGACTTACAAAGAACACTATATTGAGTACAAAATATTGTATGATTACATGAATTTGCACAGATTTTTACTTTATTTAATATAGCAGCAAATATTATAAGAATAAAGAAGTAGGTGCAAAGTGGAAGCAGTGGATCTGCAGAGAACATCATCTTGAGCACAAAGCACTTTATGTTGTATATGAATTTGCACATGGTTCAGTTTACTTCATTTATTGATAAACACCATAAGATCAGTGAAGTAGGTGTAAAGTGGAAGCAGTAGATCTGCAGAGAATATTATTTGAGCCCCTAGCACTTTATATATGAATGTCTCCACATATTTTAGTGTATTTGTGATGATTTATGTGCGCACACAATAGGACAGCGCTGTGACACATAATGCTCTTCTAGTTGATAAAGGGAATACTTACCTTTGTTACAGCAGCAGTCCGGTATAAGTTATTTTTGTAGGTATTTGAGTTGTTACACATAGCGCGGGTTTTATTCTATTTATATTGGTGACATAATTGCCCAAATCTGGGGATCAGGAGCCATTTCCACCCTTTACTCTCGGCTGGGGTTCTTTGTATCCATATAACAGATGTTCTACATGACTAAATCTGCAATCAATTTTACTGCAAAATCAAAGGGGCCAAAATCTCTCCCTCCCCCCCCCCCCCGAGCAGTAATATATTTCTATCCGGAGAATGATGGATGAAGGGCGCGTGATCAAGCTCACATCAAAACATGTAAAATTTATTTCAAAGGAAATAAAGAGCAGATAAAAACAGTTGAATAATACCAATACTACGTATCATGCAAACAGGTGACAAAATGTAAAAGACATCAAAAATTAAAAATGGGTTAAAAATATCGAGAGCCCATGTTAAGGCAGGTATTTAGAGTTGGCTAACGCGTTTCGAGGATGACCTCTTCATCAGAGCCTGTTTGAGAACCAGGGTGCAGTCTTTAATCGCCAGTAGGCCAAAGTATGTACATCAACATGATGGCTAGTTGGACAAAGCGGCCTGAAATGGAAGATGCGATTTTTTGTGATTTTTTGTGTTCCATACCAGTCCACCTTCAAGCGTTCTAGGTGGAACAGCGAACAGAAAAAGAAATATATATATATATATATATATATACACACACATACATACACACATATATATATATACATATATATATATATATATATATATATATATACATATACACACATACACATACATATCTCTATACACACATATACACATATACACATGTGTACAAATTATGGACGCGTGTGCACCTGTGTGCACATGCACAGGCACACACGTATACACAAACAGTCTAAAAAAGAACATTTGTATATGTGTGCAACTATATACAGAGACAGAATATCAGCTATAATTGCAGTATGGAGCACATGACAAGAAAATGCAACAGGAGATCAGATAAACGAAACAAAACAAAACAGGAAGCGCATGATGGGTGAATATGCATAAAACAAAACACAACCACACAATAAGTGAATAAAAATGAATTGATGTATAAATGTGATGGAATGGGAACTCATATGTGTACAGAGAATTGGCAAAGGAACAGTATCTATCCCAATTGGATATGGCATAGTGTGTAAAGATAGTATATATGGATGGTCAAAGAGAGAAAAAAAAAAAAAAAAAAAAAAAAAAAAAATTATATAAAATATATATATATATAAAAAAATAGATATAAAAATAAAAATAAAAATAAAAATAATAATAATAATAATAATAATAATAAAAATAAAATAAAAAATAAATAATGAATAAATAAAAATAAAAATAAAAATAAAAATGCATCCATACGCATATATGTATGACTCAGAAGGGTTAATTTAAGAGGTTGTTGTATTAGTTGGAAAATATATATATTGACAAAGGAAAAAGAGAGACAAGTAAGTATCTTGTCATGTAGAAAAAATACACCTACCTATGTGATAGTAGATGGTGTGTGGGTTCTCCTTTAAGTATGTAGAGGGATGGTTATGGGGTGGTGTGAACCTGGTGGGGGGGGGGGAGGGAGAAAGGAAATGATGTTAGAGGAGGGGGGGGGGGGGAGGGGATCCCCCAGGACACTGGCAGGTAATCATATTTAGGCATGTAGCAAGATAGAAAGATGGAGAAAGCTGTGTACCTGTCACTGGCTGGGTGGAGGGGAGATCTTTTGTCTTGTAGCGCTCCTGGGAAGGTATTGTCCAGTGATTGGAGGATGGAGGGGGGTGGAAGTCTCACGGGAGAATGCTGCAGCCGTGTGTGTTCGCAGCAGTCACTCTGTCTTAAGTGAGGGAGAATGGCAGACTAGGATACTTACTATAAAGCTGGTTGAGGGGGCGGGCCTGAGCGTGGGCTGTAAGAGGATTGGATGACTGGGAGGTGTAAGTGTGGCCAGCGGTGGAGCGCACGCCCTCAGGCGGGTGGGCGTGGCTGTGTGCTCCAAGTGCGGTCACGTGATCTGGCTCCTGTCAGCGCCCGGAGACAAGGAGAGCTCTAGGCGGAGAATGAGCCGGTCTGGTGTGTGTCGTGTGGAACGGATGGAGGCATACGGACACGCACACTCACACACAGGCGGCTCAGGTGTGCAGGAGCATCGGAAGGGGGGAAGTGTGTTAGAATACAGATCATCTGTATTCTAACACACTTCCCCCCTTCCGATGCTCCTGCACACCTGAGCCGCCTGTGTGTGAGTGTGCGTGTCCGTATGCCTCCATCCGTTCCACACGACACACACCAGACCGGCTCATTCTCCGCCTAGAGCTCTCCTTGTCTCCGGGCGCTGACAGGAGCCAGATCACGTGACCGCACTTGGAGCACACAGCCACGCCCACCCGCCTGAGGGCGTGCGCTCCACCGCTGGCCACACTTACACCTCCCAGTCATCCAATCCTCTTACAGCCCACGCTCAGGCCCGCCCCCTCAACCAGCTTTATAGTAAGTATCCTAGTCTGCCATTCTCCCTCACTTAAGACAGAGTGACTGCTGCGAACACACACGGCTGCAGCATTCTCCCGTGAGACTTCCACCCCCCTCCATCCTCCAATCACTGGACAATACCTTCCCAGGAGCGCTACAAGACAAAAGATCTCCCCTCCACCCAGCCAGTGACAGGTACACAGCTTTCTCCATCTTTCTATCTTGCTACATGCCTAAATATGATTACCTGCCAGTGTCCTGGGGGATCCCCTCCCCCCCCCCCTCCTCTAACATCATTTCCTTTCTCCCCCCCCCCCCCCCACCAGGTTCACACCACCCCATAACCATCCCTCTACATACTTAAAGGAGAACCCACACACCATCTACTATCACATAGGTAGGTGTATTTTTTCTACATGACAAGATACTAACTTGTCTCTCTTTTTCCTTTGTCAATATATATATTTTCCAACTAATACAACAACCTCTTAAATTAACCCTTCTGAGTCATACATATATGCGTATGGATGCATTTTTATTTTTATTTTTATTTTTATTTATTCATTATTTATTTTTTATTTTATTTTTATTTTTATTATTATTATTATTATTATTATTATTATTATTTTTATTTTTATTTTTATTTTTATATCTATTTTTTTATATATATATATTTTTTATATAATTTTTTTTTTTTTTTTTTTTTTTTCTCTCTTTGACCATCCATATATACTATCTTTACACACTATGCCATATCCAATTGGGATAGATACTGTTCCTTTGCCAATTCTCTGTACACATATGAGCTCCCATTCCATCACATTTATACATCAATTCATTTTTATTCACTTATTGTGTGGTTGTGTTTTGTTTTATGCATATTCACCCATCATGCGCTTCCTGTTTTGTTTTGTTTCGTTTATCTGATCTCCTGTTGCATTTTCTTGTCATGTGCTCCATACTGCAATTATAGCTGATATTCTGTCTCTGTATATAGTTGCACACATATACAAATGTTCTTTTTTAGACTGTTTGTGTATACGTGTGTGCCTGTGCATGTGCACACAGGTGCACACGCGTCCATAATTTGTACACATGTGTATATGTGTATATGTGTGTATAGAGATATGTATGTGTATGTGTGTATATGTATATATATATATGTGTGTATGTATGTGTGTGTATATATATATATATATATATTTCTTTTTCTGTTCGCTGTTCCACCTAGAACGCTTGAAGGTGGACTGGTATGGAACACAAAAAATCACAAAAAATCGCATCTTCCATTTCAGGCCGCTTTGTCCAACTAGCCATCATGTTGATGTACATACTTTGGCCTACTGGCGATTAAAGACTGCACCCTGGTTCTCAAACAGGCTCTGATGAAGAGGTCATCCTCGAAACGCGTTAGCCAACTCTAAATACCTGCCTTAACATGGGCTCTCGATATTTTTAACCCATTTTTAATTTTTGATGTCTTTTACATTTTGTCACCTGTTTGCATGATACGTAGTATTGGTATTATTCAACTGTTTTTATCTGCTCTTTATTTCCTTTGAAATAAATTTTACATGTTTTGATGTGAGCTTGATCACGCGCCCTTCATCCATCATTCTCCACTTAGCCTACCTGACCACCCCGGGGTCATTCTCTGGGCAGCGGGACAAGCATTACCATCTCTTCTAGCTTCATTACAGTTTACAATACTACTCTTCCCAAAATCAAATCAGACCCTCACAAGCGCAGGAGTAATTTTTTCTTGTCCACAATATATTTCTATCCCCCTTGGTGGGAGTGGAGATGACCCATCTATAAGGATATACAGTACATACACACACAGCACAAGGCCGTGTTCGCACTACGAGATGTTTCTCATAGATGCAGTTCCTTTAAGCTCCACAAGGTGGTGATCTCAGCTCTACCCAGATAGGAAGTCTCTATGGAAGACAGGAAGTGATGTCAGGTACACATGGGCGTTCCATAGGAAATAGAGAGAAGACATTGCTGGAAGAGGCAGCAGAGGAGGTAATAAGATCTTATTTTCTATTTACACCCAGTAACCCCCCGTCATGTCCGTCCTCTTCCTCCATAGTCACTGTGATGTCTTTTATCTCCAGCAGATGATGATACACACATATATAGTGTGGAAATGTAGAATAACCCCGTATATTACAATGAGGGAATTTATGGTCTGTACCACGAGGGGAGTTATTGATGTCAGTAAATGCCGGTTCCAGACATTGTATGTGGGGGGAATGAAATGATAATTAAAGGTTGGGATTAGGGAAGATTTCTGTAAGATTTTACACTGGAATGATCAGCGCCCCTCCAGGGACTGAAGTCAAGCCATCAGACAGTTGCAAATCAGTGGTCTTGCTATCAGACGAGAATTTTTTGTTTTTGGATTTTAAACACACAAAAACTAAATATAACATAATGGATGTGTGACAGCTCAGTATAATCATTATATTATATGTTACATCACCCTCTCTAACATTTACAATATGGTAAGATTTTACTGTGGAAATTTAAAGATACAGAGCCCCAAATATCAACCCATTGGCTATATAGTGACATTTTTCCAATACTTCTAAATGGGTTCAAAAAAAATTCTCCCATTGGACCAATACGTTTACAATGCAGATGTGTCATACACACCCCCCTCTATGATATCTTACAATACGGTAAAATTTTACTGTGGAAATTTAAAGATACAGAGCCCCAAATATCAACCCATTGGCTACATAGTGACATAATTGCAAATTGGGTTCAAAACCAATTCTCCCATTGGACCAATACGTTTACAATGCAGATGTGTCATACACACCCCTCTCTATGATATCTTACAATACGGTATGATTTTACTGTGGAAATTTAAAGATACAGAGCCCCAAATACCAACCCATTGGCTATGTAGTGACATTCTTCCAATACTTCTAAATGGGTTCAAAAAAATTCTCCCATTGGACCAATACGTTTACAATGCAGATGTGTCATACACACCCCCCTCTATGATATCTTACAATACGGTTAAATTTTACTGTGGAAATTTAAAGATACAGAGCCCCAAATATCAACCAATTGATTACATAGTGACATTTTTGCATAATTGCAAATTGGGTTCAAAAAAATTTCTCCCATTGGACCAATACGTTTACAATGCAGATGTGTCATACACACCCCCTCTATGATATCTTACAATACGGTTACATTTTACTGTGGAAATTTAAAGATACAGAGCCCCAAATATCAACCCATTGGCTACATAGTGACATTTTTGCAATATTTCAAATTGGGTTCAAAACCAATTCTCCCATTGGACCAATACGTTTACAATAGGGGTGCAACGGATCGTTGCCGATCCGTGATCCGTACGGATCACCCTCCGCGGATCGGCACACCCGCGATCCGCGGAACACTTTTCGGCCTCAGCCATAGGAAAGTCCCCGGCTTCGGCCTAGCTCCGGAGCGGCGGCCATCTTGGTACACCCGGAAGTGGCCGCTGTCTCGACAGGAAGTGACGTTTCGTCGCCGCCATCTTGCTACACCCCACACTCCTGCACAGTACAATAATGATAGAGTGAGAAGGGGGCAAGCGGACATCTTGTTACACCCACCGGAGTTTTACATTTAAAAGCCATTTTCAACACAAAACTGAGCTTATATGCACAAATACTGTATTTATGCATATAAGCTCGGTTTTGTGTTGAAAATAGCTTTTAAATCTAAAACTCCGGTGGGTGTAACAAGATTTGTGTGTTTTGTTTTTTTTTTATGCTGATCCGAGGATCGATCCGATCCGTGAGATTTTTGATCCGTTGCACCCCTAGTTTACAATGCAGATATAAACACCCAAATATCTGTACACTGGCTAGTTACAATCAATATATGCCCTAAATATTAGCCCATTCATCGAAATTGATGTTTTCATAATTATATATATATATAAAAAGAGTCCAAAGGGTTGCTGCACTTAAAAACTTTCGGTTGCTTTATTTCATGTAGTCACATGGAAAAAATACAAAGCAAGTACAATCTTTCCAGACGTAATCATGACATTAAATGCCTATATAATGCAGATATGGATGGATTACGTTTTGGGCTAGTATGCTTGCGCCCTTCCTAAGATCCGTCAGAGCATATCTAACAGGTTTACTGCAATTAATTCTTTAAATACAAATTAGTGGTATACATCACATGTGGAAACAATATGGTTGATTGATTCAATTCATAGTATATTCATCACCTATGCAGATACGTGTTTTTTACACCATAGACACAAGATCTAACAATTAGCGGCCGACAGGGCCGGTCCCAGGCGGGTGCACGGGGTGCAGTGCACCCAGGCGCCAGAGAGGTGGGGGCGCTGAAGCGCCAGAGTGCTCCCCTCCCTCCTCCTCCTCCCCTCCGTGTCCAGAAGTAGCTCTGTCCGCAGCAGCTCACGCGCCGGCGCCGCTGTGCTTTACATTGCTAGAGCCTGTCCCCCCTCCCTCCTCCTCCTGTCAGAGGAGAGCAGCCGCCGGAGATCGGAGCGGCTGGTCTCTGTGTTGAGAGAGACCAGCCGCGCAGTGACTTCACTGGGGGGAGGGGGGCGGCCCGTGCCTGCAGCCTGACATAGGTTCTCTCTCTCCTCCGCTGTCTCTCACTCCCGCCTAAGCTGCTGCCTGCAGCCTGTGTCGATCTGTTCTTCACCCGGGCGGCGCGGCTGCACACTGTCCTCTCTAGCTGCTGCCCGGGTGTTAATGTGTCTGTCTGTACTGATAGAGGGAGGTTTGTCCCTGGGGCAGTCTGTACTAATGGGGGGGTTGTCCTGGGGGGGCGGTCTGTACTAATGGGGGGGTTGTCCTGGGGGGGCGGTCTGTACTAATGGGGGGGTTGTCCTGGGGGGGCGGTCTGTACTGATGGGGGTTGTCCTGGGGGGTCTGTACTAATGGGGGGGTTGTCCTGGGGGGTCTGTACTAATGGGGGGGTTGTCCTGGGGGTCTGTACTAATGGGGGGGTTGTCCTGGGGGGTCTGTACTAATGGGGGGGTTGTCCTGGGGGGTCTGTACTAATGGGGGGGTTGTCCTGGGGGTCTGTACTAATGGGGGGTTGTCCTGGGGGTCTGTACTAATGGGGGGGTTGTCCTGGGGGTCTGTACTAATGGGGGGGTTGTCCTGGGGGGTCTGTACTAATGGAGGGGGAGTTGTCTTGGGGGGATCTGTACTAATGGAGGGGGGATTTGTCCTGGGGGGGTCTGTACTAATGGAGGGATTTGTCCTGGGGGTCTGTACTAATGGAGGGGGGGTTTGTCCTGGGGGATCTGTACTAATGGAGGGGGGTTGTTCTGGGGGATCTGTACTAATGGAGGGGGGTTGTTCTGGGGGGTCTGTACTAATGGAGGGGGGGTGTTCTGGGGGGTCTGTACTAACGGAGGGGGGGTGTTTGTCCGGGGGGTCTGTACTAATGGAGGGGGGGGGTCCTGGGGGGGGGGTCTGTAGACAGGATTTCTTTTCTAGACACTACATTGAAGTTGAGTAACACACAGATTAGTACTGATCTGTATGTGAAACCCACAGATCGTAACCAGTTATTACACTTTATTTACACTTTGTTTTCTTGTCTATTCCAAAAAGTCAAATGCTGAGGGTACAGCGGATCGTGAGTGATCCCCTGTGCGGTGACCAGAGACTCAAAGAAATGAAAAATAAACTCATCAATAGAAGATACCCCCGAACCTTAGTTGATACGGAATCTCTCAATACTGACCATAATGTAACAACCCATAGAGAAACAAAGAGAATTCCCTTTATTATGCAATACCACCCTTGTTCTAAAAACATCTCTAAGATAATTAAAAAACATTGGAACCTTTTAAGAACTAGTTATCTGATGATACAGGAATTCTGGAATCCCCACCATGTCCTCATATAGGAAAGGTAGAACAATACGGGACCGACTAATTAATAAAATCGGACCAACCCACATCCACATTTATTAAACCAACTTTTTTAGAACAAAAAAACCTTGATCGTATCCATGTTTGTCATGCATACAATGCAACTCCATGATAAAAGGAAAAGTTTTTGCACATCCACATAGGGGCTTCAATATCCCTATACGTGGGTATTACACTTGCCAATCATCATATGTCATATATGCCATTAAGTGCCCATGTGGTTTAGTGTATGTTGGAGAAACTACACAAAAAGTAAAAGACAGGATAGCAAGACACAAATATTCAATACGTGACAAACTAACACGACTACCATTAGCCAGGCATTTCGTGGAATATGGACATAATGCATCACAATTAAAGTATATGGTCCTAGAGGGAATAGAGAAAAATAGGAGGGGGGGTAACCGTGAAATAACCCTGAGAAAAAGAGAAGTTTATTGGATACATTTTCTAAATACTATTGCTCCATATGGTTTAAATGTTGATTGGGATCTTTATTTGTTTATTTAACAGTATTGATTTATAGGTGATAATAAAATGAAAAAAACATAGAAATGTGTTTCAAAATAGGGAGGTCTGTATATGGCTATGCTCATTCTATCTATGTATGTATTTTTCATAGGTTCATATAACACATTTGGAGAATAAGAATGATGAGATAAGGATATCGGCCGCTAATTGTTAGATCTTGTGTCTATGGTGTAAAAAACACGTATCTGCATAGGTGATGAATATACTATGAATTGAATCAATCAACCATATTGTTTCCACATGTGATGTATACCACTAATTTGTATTTAAAGGATTGATTGCAGTAAACCTGTTAGATATGCTCTGACGGATCTTAGGAAGGGCGCAAGCATACTAGCCCGAAACGTAATCCATCCATATCTGCATTATATAGGCATTTAATGTCATGATTACGTCTGGAAAGATTGTACTTGCTTTGTAATTTTTCCATGTGACTACATGAAATAAAGCAACCGAAAATTTTTAAGTGCAGCAACCCTTTGGACTCTTATATATATATATATATATATTATGAAAACATCAAATTCAATGAATGGGCTAATATTTAGGGCATATATTGATTGTAACTAGCCAGTGTACAGATATTTGGGTGTTTATATCTGCATTGTAAACGTATTGGTCCAATGGGAGAATTGGTTTTGAACCCAATTTGAAATATTGGAAAAATGTCACTATGTAACCAATGGGTTGATATTTGGGGCTCTGTATCTTTAAATTTCCACAGTAAAATCATACCAAATTGTAAGATATCATAGAGGGGGGTGTGTACGACACATCTGCATTGTAAACGTATTGGTCCAATGGGAGAATTTTTTTTTAACCCATTTAGAATTATTGGAAAAATGTCACTATGTAGCCAATGGGTTGATATTTGTATCTTTAAATTTCCACAGTAAAATTTTACCGTATTGTAAGATATCATAGAGGGGGGTGTGTATGGCACATTTGCATTGTAAACGTATTGGTCCAATGGAAGAAATTTTTTTGAACCCAATTTGCAATATTGCAAAAATGTCACTATGTAACCAATGGGTTGGTATTTGGGGCTCTGTATCTTTAAATTTCCACAGTAAAATCTTACCGTATTGTAAGATATCATAGAGAGGGGTGTGTATGACACATCTGCATTGTAAACGTATTGGTCCAATGGGAGAATTGGTTTTGAACCCAATTTGCAATTATGTCACTATGTAGCCAATGGATTGGTATTTGGGGCTCTGTATCTTTAAATTTCCACAGTAAAATCATACCAAACTGTAAGATATCATAGAGGGGGGTGTGTATGGCACATCTGCATTGTAAACGTATTGGTCCAATGGGAGAATTTTTTTTGAACCCATTTAGAAGTATTGGAAAAATGTCACTATATAGCCAATGGGTTGATATTTGGGGCTCTGTATCTTTAAATTTCCACAGTAAAATTTTACCGTATTGTAAGATATCATAGAGGGGGGTGTGTATGACACATCTGCATTGTAAACGTATTGGTCCAATGGGAGAATTTTTTTTGAACCCATTTAGAAGTATTGGAAAAATGTCACTATATAGCCAATGGGTTGATATTTGGGGCTCTGTATCTTTAAATTTCCACAGTAAAATTTTACCGTATTGTAAGATATCATAGAGAGGGGTGTGTATGACACATCTGCATTGTAAACGTATTGGTCCAATGGGAGAATTTTTTTTTAACCCAATTTGCAATTATGTCACTATGTAGCCAATGGGTTGGTATTTGGGGCTCTGTATCTTTAAATTTCCACAGTAAAATTTTACCATATTGTAAGATATCATAGAGGGGGGTGTGTATGACACATCTGCATTGTAAACGTATTGGTCCAATGGGAGAATTTTTTTTGAACCCATTTAGAAGTATTGGAAAAATGTCACTATATAGCCAATGGGTTGATATTTGGGGCTCTGTATCTTTAAATTTCCACAGTAAAATTTTACCGTATTGTAAGATATCATAGAGGGGGGTGTGTATGACACATCTGCATTGTAAACGTATTGGTCCAATGGGAGAATTTTTTTTGAACCCATTTAGAAGTATTGGAAAAATGTCACTATATAGCCAATGGGTTGATATTTGGGGCTCTGTATCTTTAAATTTCCACAGTAAAATTTTACCGTATTGTAAGATATCATAGAGAGGGGTGTGTATGACACATCTGCATTGTAAACGTATTGGTCCAATGGGAGAATTTTTTTTTAACCCAATTTGCAATTATGTCACTATGTAGCCAATGGGTTGGTATTTGGGGCTCTGTATCTTTAAATTTCCACAGTAAAATTTTACCATATTGTAAGATATCATAGAGGGGGGTGTGTATGACACATCTGCATTGTAAACGTATTGGTCCAATGGGAGAATTTTTTTTGAACCCATTTAGAAGTATTGGAAAAATGTCACTATATAGCCAATGGGTTGATATTTGGGGCTCTGTATCTTTAAATTTCCACAGTAAAATCTTACCATATTGTAAATGTTAGAGAGGGTGATGTAACATATAATATAATGATTATACAGAGCTGTCACACATATTATATATATATATACATAAATATTATATTTAGTTTTTGTGTGTTTAAAATCCAACCAAAAAATTCTCGTCTGATAGCAAGACCACTGATTTGCAACTGTCTGATGGCTTGACTTCAGTCCTCCAGAGACACTATGATGAGTCTCACAATAGGAGTCTAAAAGGGACTGAATTTTGGGGGGGATGAGATGGTGAACCCAGAGTGGGGGGGGGGGGGGGCAATTTTATCAAAAAGACGTCCAGATGGGAAACAAAATCAATTTTTTAGCTGAATACAATTGTACTATGGCACTACAGGGCCCAGCACACCTAGTCATCCTACCAGCCGGGGTATTTCTGAATAAGTGATTCTAGGTTACCCCAGGAGTTGTCTGACACTTTGTTATCAGAAAGTTTTATTGGAATTATCGTGTTGTGGATTCAGATATTTGAGCAGCGCTTGCACTATGGACAAAATATTTATTATTTGTAGCTTAACCCCTTCAGGGTCAGAACATTTCCCCATTTATGGGGCCGGAAAATTAAATTATAATAATACGTGTTGTGTCCCCGATCACCTCCACACCAGTTATTGTGTCCCCGATCACCTCCACACCAGTTATTGTGTCCCTGATCACCTCCACACCAGTTATTGTGTCCCCGATCACCTCCACACCAGTTATTGTGTCCCCGATCACCTCCACACCAGTTATTGTGTCTCCAATCACCTCCACACCAGTTATTGTGTCTCCGATCTCCTCCACACCAGTTATTGTGTCCCCGATCACCACCACACCAGTTATTGTGTCCCTGATCACCTCCACACCAGTTATTGTGTCCCCGATCACCACCACACCAGTTATTGTGTCCCCGATCACCATCACACCAGTTTTTGTCCCCGATCACCTCCACACCAGTTATTGTGTCCCTGATCACCTCCACACCAGTTATTGTGTCCCCGATCACCTCCACACCAGTTATTGTGTCCCCGATCACCTCCACACCAGTTATTGTGTCCCCGATCAATCACCGCCACACCAGTTACAGTGTCCCTAATCACTACCAAATCAGTGCACTGTTGCCGCTTCCTGCCCCCTGGCCTGTTTATTGACCGTGTTTCTGCCTGCTGCCTGGACCAATTTTTTGCCTGTTTGCTAACCGTGTCTCTGCCTGTGTCCTGAACTGACCCATCTGCACATCCCACTGACTACATACCTGCAAGACACCACACCAGTGAACATGACATTCATGGGGGGCAGCCATATACCAGTAGGCTAGGCTTGCTTGACTTGTAGAAACTGGGACTGCTATAGGTGTCACTACACTAAGCTATATTCCCTGATCACTCATACAGAGGTGACCATTACACTACATTGGTTTTTACACAATTGGTAGATTAGTGTAATACACAAGATACAATGGGCTCCATTCTCTAAAGCAGGTCACATGCAGTATTTAGGTGATCTGACACGTTTTTCCCAAATACCGCTAAAAATGTAAATTCACTTTTCATCATTGCACTTACCAATCGTTACCGCCAGTGGTTTTATCTACCGACGGGGAAGAAGCATTTGATAGGGTAAATTGGACATTCATACTGGCCACTTTAGAAAATATAGGGCTTGGCGAGGAAGGGATGCAGAGTTGGATTTTGGCACTCTATTTGGCTCCCTCGGCTAGAGTGAGGATCAATGATGCCACCTCAGAAGGGTTCTCTATATGGAACGGAACCCGACAAGGCTGCCCATCGTCTTCTCTCATTTTATACTTACTCTTGAACCATTTTTACACATGGTTATTGCAAATCAGGATATGAAGGGTATTCATATGAAGGGGATGGTACATAAATTAGCGGCATAGGCAGACAACTTGATTTTCTTTTTGATCTCCCCTCTGACTTGTTTACCTTCGCTTTTGGTAGAAATGTGCAGATATGGTACCCTCTCGAACTTTAAAGTAAATTACTCAAAATTAGAAGTGAAGGGGGTGAGCATAGACATAATAGCAAAACATCATATAGGCTCTCAATTTAATTTTAAATGGATGGATTCACATATTCATTACCTAGGTACGAAAATTCCGAACAATTTGCGTAAAGTTTTTGAACTCAAAGCGGAGTTCCACCCATAGAAAATCAGCAGCTACAAAAAGTGTAGCTGCTGACATTTATTAATCGGATACTCACCTATCCCACGGTCCAGCAATGTGGGCGTACGAAGCCCGGCTCCTCTTCCCCCCCTCCTCTCTGCATTGTCACTGTGGGTGCCTGGCTGTGGCTTCACAGCCGGGCACCCACTGAGCATGCGTGAGCTGCGCTGCGCACTGTGACTGGCTGGGCAATCATCTGGGACCTGTGACGTGTCCCAGGTGACTGCCAAGAGGGAGGGGTGAACTTGCTTCTTTCGCCATGGTGCCCAGGGAGGAAGTTTGAGCTGGATCCCTCTAAAAAGAGGGTATCCACCCCCCCAAAAAAAATTACATACATGCATGTCAGGGGGTCACCGTCACTTAAAGCAGAAGTTCCATTTTCTTAATCGTACATCACAGGACACAGAGCCATAGTAGTTATTAAATGGGGGTTATATAGGCACCTTCAGGTGATGTACACTGGCACACCCTAGACAGGAAGTTTGACTCCCTATATAACCCCTCCTCCTACCAGGAGTACCTCAGTTTTTTCACCAGTGTCTAAGGTGTTGGTCACGAGTAAAGATGTGCTGAGCTCCGCTGGAGTAATCCTTGCTGGGGCCAGCTATGCACCCGGATACATTCAAAGTGTCTTTTTAGGCCGAATTGAATGGTACTCGGGCCTCATGTCGGAAGAAACGAGGTTTTGTCTGTAACGCTTCTCTTTTTAGAGAGCTGGACCCCGGGAGCCAGTGCTTTGGTATTTTTAGCCATAAAGTTTCCTGGCGGGGTGCTTTACGGGTCCAGGGTGTGGATCCCGATAAAAAGGGGCCCCAGTTCCTGAAGGTTGTTAACGGAGCCCACCGTGAGTAGGTGAAGATTGGGTCTGTTTGGTTTACCACAGAACCCTGCAGCTGGATAAGGTAAGTGGATATTCCTAAGGAATTTTCTATTTCTTATGGGTTTTCTCCTTTTAAGTAAATGTTTGTCATGCCTATGGTCGCCACTGGGGGCTGTCAAGAGCACTTACCTATTCCATGCTGATCTTTCCCGTTTTGTGTCAGAGAAGCTGTACGCTTCCTCCAGCCCTGGTCTCAGGTAGGAAAGGGGGGATTTTTCTTTAAGGAGATCCCCCACCTGGACAAGAGATGGGTCTCTCAAAAGAAGGCATGCGGGCATGGATCAGTTGGCAGTATGCCGCACCGCTCCCGCCATCACCACCATAGCACAGCGGTTGTCTTCCTCCAGCCCTCCTCTCCTTTCATCCCAGCCCTCCCTGCATGCAATCTGGTTGGGATTAGAGCCCACTCACCCGGGAAAGCAGGCTTTTTGTTAAAAAAGTGAAGGGGGGGCGCGGTTGGAAGTTAGAGAGGGGCGGGCCTTAGAGCGGCGTTGACGTGTTCAACACAGGGGCTCTGTAGGCTATAAGATACACCTTTGGCAGGTGCATTTAGCTGATGGAGGGACACAGAGTAGACGCGGGCATGTGAGTGTGGTGACACAGGCATTCCAGGACACATTTACTTAGCATCAGGAGTTTTAATAGCAGCGGCAGTTGCTGAACTATTACTCAGCGGTGGGAGCATTTTTTGTAGTACCTTTGCTTTTATGCTTTGCACTATGGGTAGAAGAGGAGGTACAAATACCCCAAAGGATAAGGGCTCAAAGGGATCACCCTCAGGCTCTGAGGACCCTGCCTCTGCAACACCTTCCTCCCCTGAAAAACCTAGGGAGGCTGGTCAGAATGAGCCATTGGGGTTGTCAGGGGTTGCTACTGCTTCCGACATTTCAGCCCCTGAATATATATGACTAAGCAGGATTTTTCCTCAGCCATAGTTGCATTAGAGGAAAGATTGGTGGCTTTAATTGCATCTTTACAAGGTGGTAGAAAGCACATGAGGTCCCCTTCTGCCACCCAGGACCCTCAAGTAGAGGAACAGGGGCAGGGGGAAAATGAATTCTCCTCAGGGGACCCTGAAGAGTCTGGTGACTTCTCTTCCAAGGATTCACGTGGAGAAGAACCTTCTTCGGTTTCACAAACTGAGAAATTGTGGGTGCAATCCCTAACTGAAATGGTCCGTTCCACATTTAAACTACCCTTAACTGAGTCGGCTGAAAAGCCCACTTCTTGTTTGGGTTCACTAAAGCCTCCTCAGGCTTTGTGTGCTTTTCCTGTCCATTCATTGCTGGAAGAGCTTGTGTATTCTGAGTGGGATCACCCAGATAAGCAATTTTCTCCAAGCGTCTTCCAGGACAGTCCATGAGACCTTGGGCTCCTCCTACCAGGACAGGAAACGGACGGGAGGTAACATGTTCCTGGAACCTGGTCCCTAGGTCTCATGAGCAGGGGCTCTATAGGGCTATTTGGGGCCTTTCGATAACCTCTGCTCTGCCAGTAGCAGCACTCCGCTGGAGAGGTTGGCTGTGCTGCGGTCTCCTGTGTCTCAGTGCCCGGAGAGGGCCTGGACCGGCATGGTGTCAGCTCCCATAGCGCTGTTCTTAGGAAAGCAGCGGTTCCTCTCCTCACAGGCAGCATGGCTAGTTGCGTGAGGAGAAGCAGGAAGCTGCGGCGCTCGAGTAGGGGGCGGGGCTTCTGTGCTCCAAGCTGGCCCACAGGAAGTACTAAGAGCAGGTCACTTCCGGGGCATATGACATCATCGCCGGGCGCCGGAGATGCCGGTTCCAGTCTCCTTAAACGGCGTGAACAGGAGACACTGGTCTCTGGTGTCTTCTGGTGAAAGCAGCCAGGCTGTGGAAAGCCAGAAAGGGGCAAGATGGATCAATCTTCAGTTCCTACACAGGCAGTCGATGCGCCCAACACCAGCACCTCACAGGTAAGCCTTAAGTGTTATGTCACTATCTTGCTCTCCCTGTGAGTGTTCCCTCCCCCTCCCCTCTCTGTAGTAGTGGGTTAAGGGGACACATTTCCTCCCTCCTGCACATAGTGGTTTGGAGTGGTGGGGTGGCTGTGAGTCTCATTAGGGGTCACTTATCTTTTTGTCTTACAGACCAAGACCCAAGACAAGACTCAAATGCAGACACCTAAAAAGAAATGTGCGGTGTGCGCAAACAAATTGAGCTCCTCGTGGAGCAAAGCCGTTTGTCGCAGCTGTATAGATGGCCTTGTAAAGGATGACCCACTTACCTCTTGCCAGAAAATGCTAACCTCTGTTAGGGACGAGCTTGCGTCCACCTTTAGTTCTTTTAGAACACTTATTGACAAGCTCCAGACCCCAGTAGAGGGTCCGTCCACACAGAGAGCTTCAGTCAGCACTCCGCACCAGGCAGAGAGTGAAGACTCTGAGGTCAGATCTACTCGTTCTTCCCTTGAAGATTCAGGGTCAAATATAGAGCCCAGGGATAGAGAATCCACTCGAGGCTCGAGATTTAAGTTATCTGTAGAGGATGTGGATGACTTGTTAAAGGCTATCTATACCACCCTTGTATTGAAAGAGGAGGAGATTCAGTTATCCAAACACGATCTTATGTATAAGGGATTGCATAAGAAAAAACCTAGAGTTTTTGCAGTCCATAGTTCATTGGCTGATACTGTTAAACTGGAATGGGATAACCCGGAGAGAAAACCATTCTTTTCTAGTAACCTAAAAAGAAGGTTCCCTTTTAATGAGGACACTGCGCAGCCATGGAATAAAAAACCGAAGCTGGACGCACCTCTTTCAAAGGTTTCAAAAAATTCGAACCTAGCGTTTGATGATATGGGCACGCTTAAGGATCCGATGGACAAGAGGGGGGATATCCTTCTCCACAGAGCCTGGGACTCAGCGGTTGGGAACCTGAAACCAGCTCTAGCCTCCACTTGTGTGGCCAGGAATCTGGAGGTTTGGTTGACTCAGATTCAGTTACACCTGTCAGCGGGTACCTCGAGAGAGCAGATTTTGAAGTCCTTTCCTCTCCTTATTCAGGCTGTAGGTTTTTTGGCAGATTTTTCCACAGAGTCGGTAAGAATGTCGGCCAGGACTACAGCTTTAGTGAACTCGGCCAGGAGAAGCATCTGGCTTAAAACCTGGTCAGGAGACCCAGCCTCCAAATTACGCCTTTTAGCTTCCCTTAACAGGCGATCATTTGTTTGGCCCAGGACTGCAGGAGGCTCTGGAACGCACGGCTGATAAGAAAAAGGTGTTTCCAGAGAAAAAGAGAATCCCGACAGCCAGAAAAAATTTTCGTGGCCAAGGCAGGCAACAGAGTCCTAGAGAAAAGGACAGCAGGCCGAAAAAAACATTGGACTGGGCACAAAGGCAGAGGCAAAGGGGGAGTGCTGTTTAACCCTCCTCAACAGCCCGCCAAGCCACAGTGACTTTTATTCCCCATTAGGAGGAACATTAAGGACCTTCATCCCACAGTGGGCAGCAGTCAATTCGAGCCCCTTCATCCTGGACCTAGTGACCAACGGGTACAGGCTGGAGTTTGTTCACCAACCATCAGATCGATCGTTGGTCACCTTTCCTCCACAAGATCGAGAGAAAGCGAGGGCTCTGGGTCTCCAGATCGGAGACTTATTGGATCAAAAAGTCCTGATTCCTGTTCCACAGTCAAAGCAGGGCAAGGGATTCTATACCCATGTATTTGTGGTAAAAAAGCCGTCGGGAAAGTTTTGACTTATTCTGAATCTCCGGACCATAAACAAGTCCATCAGATACAAGCATTTACGTATGGAGACGGTTTTTACAATCAAAAACCTACTATACCCAAACTGCTTTATGGCCACTTTGGACTTAAGGGATGCCTATCTTCATATCCCTATCCATCCAGCCTTCCAAAAGTTTTTGAGATTGGCAGTGAAGACGAGTATGGGAACCCGCTATTTTCAATTTCAAGCCCTCCCTTTCGTTCTTTCCTCAGCCCCGCGCATCTTTACGGAGGTGTTGGGGGAAGCGCTGGCTCCACTAAGGTTAAAGGCGATAACTGTGATCCCTTACTTTGACAACCTCCTGATAGTGGCAAAATCATACCAGAGGCTGTTGGAGGATCTCCAGGCTGTACAGGACTTCTTACAGTCCCTAGGCTGGCTGATAAACAAAGAAAAATCATCCTTGATCCCAGCCCAGAAAGTAACTTTTCTGGGTTATGATTTTTGCTCAGTGAACTAAAGAGTTTTTCTTCCTCAGGAGAAGGAAGTGTTCCAGACTATGTCAGCATTGCAGACCAACCAGTCGGTCTCTCTGAGACAGGTGTCGAGGGCAGTGGGTCTTATGACCTCACGTTTTCCCGCGGTACCGTGGGCGAGACTCTGTCAGCGTCCGTTACAAATGTTTCTATTAAGAAACTGGGACGGGGACGTAAGGTCCCTGGAGTCAAGGATCCGGCTTCCCGCCAGGATAAAAAGAAGCCTGTGGTGGTGGAGAACTGGCCAGCACCTAGCAGGAGGTCTCCCATGGTCCTTTCCCATATCCCGAAGAATTACCACGGATGCGAGTTCCTGGGGATGGGGGGCCCACCTGAGCAATTCAGTAGCACAGGGAGAGTGGTCCTCGAGGGAGGCAAGGGCCTCATCCAATCGAAGAGAGCTGCTAGCAGTCCAGAGAGCCCTGCAGTCTTTTCAGATGGAGATCAAAGGTCACAACCTCCAAATTCTGTCAGACAATATCGCGACAGTCGCGTATAGGGATGAGCCGAACACCCCCCGGTTCGGTTCGCACCAGAACCCGCGAACGGACCGCAAGTTCGCACGAACGTTAGAACCCCATTGACGTCTATGGGACTCGAACGTTCGAAATCAAAAGTGCTCATTTTAAAGGCTAATTTGCATGGTATTGTCCTAAAAAGGGTGTGAGGACCCGGGTCCTACCCCAGGGGACATGTATCCATGCAAAAAAAACTTTTAAAAACGGCCGTTTTTTCGGGAGCAGTGATTTTAATGATGCTTAAAGTAAAAAAAAAAAAGTGAAATATTCCTTTAAATATCGTACCTGGGGGGTGTCTATAGTATGCCTGTAAAGTGACGCGTGTTTCCCATGTTTAGAACAGTCCCTGCACCAAATGTCATTTTTAAAGGAAAAAATCTCATTTAAAACTGCTTGCGGGTTTAATGTCATGTCGGGTCCTGCCAATATGGATGAAAATCAGTGAGACAAACGGCATGGGTACCCCCCAGTCCATTACCAGGCCCTTTGGGTCTTGTATGGATATTAAGGGGAACCCCGCACCCAAATTAAAATAAGGAAAGGTCCCTATATACTCTGAACAGCAGTATACAGGCGGTGCAAACAAGACAGGGACTGTAGGTTTGTTGTTAAGTAGAATCTGTTTGTAATTTTGAACATTTTTAACGTGTTTAGCTCCAGCCAAAAAATCTTTTCTAAGCTTTTTGGAAAACATAGGGAAGGGTTATCACCCCTGTGACATTTGTTTTGCGTCTTTCCTCCTCTTCAGAAGATTTCACCTCACTTTTTTGTCCCAATGAAAAATGTTTTTTGAAAATTTGGGTTTTTTTGTGGAACAAGGATTGGAAAGCATCAGTGGAAAGGAGAAATTGTTTTCCCATATTAACTCTTACATGAGAGAATTTCCCTTCCTATGGGTAGATTTCATCTCACTTCCTGTTGTCTCCTTCCGTTTGCAAGTAGGAGTCGTTTGTAAGTTAGATGTTTGAAAGTAGGGTCCTGCCCTATATACTCAGCAGAAATTTGGGCCTTAGGTGTTGCTGTGGCCAAAACACTGTAAGCCCTCACAGGGCCCTGCTGTGAAATATTAGATCAAGAATTGTAATTACATGCCCCTGTTGAACAGGAGCTGAAAAATTAGGCCTTAGGCACTGGTGCTGGTGCCACAACACTGCAACCCCTCACAGACACTCTAGTTGGAACGCAGGAACGAGCCCTGCTGCAAAGTATTGCATCAAAAATTGTAATTACACGCCCCTGTTAGACAGGGGCAGAAAAATTGGGCCTTAGGCACTGGTGCTGGTGCCACAACACTGCAACCCCTCACAGACACTCTAGTTGGAACGCAGGAACGAGCACTGCTGCAAAGTATTGCATCAAAAATTGTAATTACACGCCCCTGTTAGACAGGGGCAGAAAAATTGGGCCTTAGGCACTGGTGCTGGTGCCACAACACTGCAACCCCTCACAGACACTCTAGTTGGAACGCAGGAACGAGCCCTGCTGCAAAGTATTGCATCAAAAATTGTAATTACACGCCCCTGTTAGACAGGGGCAGAAAAATTGGGCCTTAGGCACTGGTGCTGGTGCCACAACACTGCAACCCCTCACAGACACTCTAGTTGGAACGCAGGAACGAGCCCTGCTGCAAAGTATTGCATCAAAAATTGTAATTACACGCCCCTGTTAGACAGGGGCAGAAAAATTGGGCCTTAGGCACTGGTGCTGGTGCCACAACACTGCAACCCCTCACAGACACTCTAGTTGGAATGCAGGAACGAGCCGTGCTGCAAAGTATTACATCAAAAATTGTAATTACACGCCCCTGTTATACAGGGGCTGAAAAATTGTGCCTTAGGCACTGGTGGTGGCGCCCAGAACCAAAAATGTTCTTACAAGCTATCAGCGTGATGATTGAGGAGGAAGAGGATAATTACTCAGGGATAGTCACTCAGCATCAGCATAGGCAGTCTTTGAAGGGATCTGAAAAAAATTATTCAGTTACATCAGCATCAGGTGCTTGGTAGCTGGTGGTGATCCAAGACTGATTCATTTTTATGAAGGTCAGCCGATCGACCGAGTCAGTGGACAGACGCACCCTGTGATCGGTTACCACGCCTCCAGCAGCACTGAATGTACGTTCCGAAAGAACGCTGGATGCAGGACAGGCCAGTAGCTCAATTGCATACTGTGCAAGCTCTGGCCAGTGATCCATCCTCAAGACCCAGTAACCCAGAGGATTTTCGGTGGGAAAGGTGTCCAAGTCTGATCTTGCCCCTAGGTATTCCTGCACCATGTAAAACAGACGCTGGCGATGGTTGCTGGAACCGATCATACCTTGGGGCTGCGGACCAAAAAATTGTCTGAACGCATCGGTCAGACGGCCACCTTCTCCACCGCTCCTTCTTTGACTGACCGAAGCCTCAGCAACACGTTGTCCAGAAACAGGAGTTTGTAACCTCCCAGTCTCTGGGAACGCGTTGCACAGACCTTTCTGCAAGGCCTCCCGAAGATGTTTCATCCTCTGCTCCCTCTGCGATGGCAAGATAAGGTCCGCAACCTTACCCTTGTAACGTGGATCAAGGAGGGTTGCCAGCCAGTATTGGTCCTTCTCCTTGATACCACGAATACGAGGATCCTTACGCAGGCTTTGCAGGATCAGGGAGGCCATGCAGCGTAGGTTTGCTGAGGCATTCGGTCCGGAGTCCTCTGGGTCACTAAGGACAACAACGTCCGCAGCCACCTCCTCCCAGCCACGTACAAGTCCATGTGTTCCTTGGGACTGATCCCTTAAAGACTGCTGATGCTGAGTGCCAGGCTCCACCTCCATACTGACACAATCTTCCTCCTCCTCCTCCTCCTCCTCGTCCTCTTCCTGTGTGATCGGCGGGCACGCAGGAACACTGTCTGGATAAAGGGGGCCTTGAGAGCTAAGGAAGTCCTCCTCTTCCTGCCTCTGTTCTGCCTCAAGTGCCCTGTCCATTATTCCACGCAGCGTGTGCTCCAACAGGTGGACAAGGGGGACAGTGTCACTGATGCATGCACTGTCAGTGCTCACCATCCTCGTGGCCTCCTCAAATGGTGACAGGACAGTGCATGCATCCCTGATCATGGCCCACTGGCGTGGGGAAAAAAAACCAAGCTCCCCTGACCCTGTCCTGGTGCCATAGTCGCACAGGTACTCATTTATGGCCCTCTGCTGCGTGTGCAGCCGCTCCAGCATGGCCAATGTCGAGTTCCACCTGGTGGGCATGTCACAGATTAGGCGGTTCTTGGGCAGGTTAAACTCCTTTTGGAGGTCCGTCAGCCGAGCACTGGCATTATATGACCGGCGGAAATGCACACAGACTTTCCTGGCCTGCCTCAGGACATCCTGTAAGCCCGGGTACCTGCCCAAGAACCGCTGCACCACCAAGTTAAGGACGTGAGCCAAACAGGGCACATGGGTCAGTTGTTCCTGTCGGAGGGCAGAGAGGAGGTTGGTGCCATTGTCGCAAACCACCATTCCTGCCTTAAGTTGGCGTGGCGTCAACCACCTCTGAACCTGCCCCTGCAGAGCTGACAGAACCTCTGCCCCAGTGTGGCTCCTGTCCCCCAAGCACACCAGCTCAAGCACCGCATGGCATCTTTTGGCCTGCGTACTTGCGTAGCCCCTTGAACGCCTACGGAGCACCGCTGGTTCCGAGGAAGAGGCCATGGAGGAAGAAGAAGAGGAGGGGGTGGAGGAGAGAGGTGTGTCACAATCAGCATTTTGGAGGCGTGGTGGCGGAACAACCTCCAACACTACTGCACCTTGTCCTGCATCCTTCCCAGCTGCCAGCAGAGTCACCCAATGCGCCGTGAAACTTAAGTAACGTCCCTGTCCATGCCTGCTGGACCATGAGTCAGCGGTAATATGCACCTTACCGCTGACCGCCCTGTCCAGCGAGGCATGGACATTGCCTTCCACATGCCGGTAGAGAGCTGGAATCGCCTTCCGTGAGAAAAAGTGGCGTTTGGGTACCTGCCACTGAGGAACCGCACATTCCACAAACTCACGGAAGGGGGCAGAGTCTACCAACTGAAAAGGCAGCAGTTGAAGTGCTAGCAATTTTGCCAAGCTAGCATTCAACCGCTGGGCATGTGGATGGCTGGGAGCAAACTTCTTTCGGCGGTGCAGCAGCTGGGGCAGGGAAATTTGCCTGGTACAATCTGGCGTCGGTGTACCAAAAGCAGATTGCCCACAAGTACTTGGCTGTGACACACCTAATTCTACACCTTCATTCCTCTCACTGCAGGTCTCAGAGAGGACTGAAGGTCTAGTGGGGTTGGAAATCTCAGCTGATGAGGAGCAAGGAGAGATCCTCTTTGTTCTTTGGTGTGGGTCTTTTAGATATGCTTGCCAACGAACTGCATGGCAGGTCAACATATGTCTGGTCAAGCATGTGGTACCCAAGCGGGAGATGTTTTGGCCACGCGAGATACGCTTGAGACATATGTTGCAAATAGCAGCGGTGCGATCTGATGCACTCGTCTCAAAAAAGGCCTACACCAAAGAACTTTTTGAATAACGCGCAGAGACTGCAGCGCCCTGCACATGTGGAGCTTTGGGGTGTGATGCAGTCAATGTGCTGCCCTTAGGCTGGCCCCTGGAGGGCATCCTGCCTCGTTGGTGATGTGCCGCCTCCTCCTCCTCCTCCTCCTCCTCTCTCCTATCAGGCACCCACGTTGAGTCAGTGACCTCATCATCCCCTCCCTCCTCATCACTGGAGCAAACCTGGCAGTATGCTGCAGCAGGGGGAGCATGACTGCCAGATTGCTGTCCTTCTTGGGCACCCCCTCTGTCCGTGCTCATGTTACTGCCTTCATCGAGCTCAGTATCATCATCAGAGCCTTCCAAACGCTGGGCATCCTCCTGGAGCATGTACCCAACACTGTGGTCAAACAGTTCGAGGGAATCCTCATGAGGACATGGTGGAGCTAGGGAAGGAGTCACTGATGACATTGAGCTGAGGGAAGAGGCCGCTGCTTTGCCAGACAAAGCACCCTGGGCATGGGTGAGAGAGGAGGATGAGGACGGCTTGGTCATCCACTCGACCAAGTTTTCCGCATGTTGCGGCTCAACACGGCCAGCTGCCGAAAAAAAGGCCAAGCGTGTCCCATGGCCACGTGCTGATGAGGATGCACCGTCTCCACGACCAGCACTAGACACAGAGCCTGCTTGCCCTCTCTTATTGGCTTGTGACTGTCTGCCTCTCCTTCTTGGCCTTCCAGACATACTAATGGCCTGTAGCTGCACTAAGCTGGGATAGAACACCTGTCATTTTCTTCAGGTAGCTTTATATACTGTAACCAGACAAGCCTGCCTGTCAGTAGGAAGATAACAGGAACGGATCTAGCTGAACACTGTGAGCAGGACGCACTGCACTAAATGTAAATAGCAGGAACGGATCTAGCTGAACACTGTGAGCAGGACGCACTGACTGCACTAAATGTAAATAGCAGGAACGGATCTAGCTGAACACTGTGAGCAGGACGCACTGCACTAAATGTAAATAGCAGGAACAGATCTAGCTGAACACTGTGAGCAGGACGCACTGCACTAAATGTAAATAGCAGGAACGGATCTAGCTGAACACTGTGAGCAGGACGCACTGACTGCACTAAATGTAAATAGCAGGAACAGATCTAGCTGAACACTGTGAGCAGGACGCACTGCACTAAATGTAAATAGCAGGAACGGATCTAGCTGAACACTGTGAGCAGGACGCACTGACTGCACTAAATGTAAATAGCAGGAACAGATCTAGCTGAACACTGTGAGCAGGACGCACTGCACTAAATGTAAATAGCAGGAACAGATCTAGCTGAACACTGTGAGCAGGACGCACTGCACTAAATGTAAATAGCAGGAACGGATCTAGCTGAACACTGTGAGCAGGACGCACTGACTGCACTAAATGTAAATAGCAGGAACAGATCTAGCTGAACACTGTGAGCAGGACGCACTGACTGCACTAAATGTAAATAGCAGGAACAGATCTAGCTGAACACTGTGAGCAGGACGCACTGCACTAAATGTAAATAGCAGGAACGGATCTAGCTGAACACTGTGAGCAGGACGCACTGCACTAAATGTAAATAGCAGGAACGGATCTAGCTGAACACTGTGAGCAGGACGCACTGACTGCACTAAATGTAAATAGCAGGAACGGATCTAGCTGAACACTGTGAGCAGGACGCACTGCACTAAATGTAAATAGCAGGAACGGATCTAGCTGAACACTGTGAGCAGGACGCACTGCACTAAATGTAAATAGCAGGAACGGATCTAGCTGAACACTGTGAGCAGGACGCACTGCACTAAATGTAAATAGCAGGAACGGATCTAGCTGAACACTGTGAGCAGGACGCACTGCACTAAATGTAAATAGCAGGAACGGATCTAGCTGAACACTGTGAGCAGGACGCACTGCACTAAATGTAAATAGCAGGAACGGATCTAGCTGAACACTGTGAGCAGGACGCACTGCACTAAATGTAAATAGCAGGAACGGATCTAGCTGAACACTGTGAGCAGGACGCACTGCACTAAATGTAAATAGCAGGAACGGATCTAGCTGAACACTGTGAGCAGGACGCACTGCACTAAATGTAAATAGCAGGAACGGATCTAGCTGAACACTGTGAGCAGGACGCACTGCACTAAATGTAAATAGCAGGAACGGATCTAGCTGAACACTGTGAGCAGGACGCACTGACTGCACTAAATGTAAATAGCAGGAACGGATCTAGCTGAACACTGTGAGCAGGACGCACTGCACTAAATGTAAATAGCAGGAACGGATCTAGCTGAACACTGTGAGCAGGACGCACTGCACTAAATGTAAATAGCAGGAACGGATCTAGCTGAACACTGTGAGCAGGACGCACTGCACTAAATGTAAATAGCAGGAACGGATCTAGCTGAACACTGTGAGCAGGACGCACTGCACTAAATGTAAATAGCAGGAACGGATCTAGCTGAACACTGTGAGCAGGACGCACTGACTGCACTAAATGTAAATAGCAGGAACGGATCTAGCTGAACACTGTGAGCAGGACACACTGCACTAAATGTAAATAGCAGGAACGGATCTAGCTGAACACTGTGAGCAGGACGCACTGCACTAAATGTAAATAGCAGGAACGGATCTAGCTGAACACTGTGAGCAGGACGCACTGCACTAAATGTAAATAGCAGGAACGGATCTAGCTGAACACTGTGAGCAGGACGCACTGCACTAAATGTAAATACCAGGAACGGATCTAGCTGAACACTGTGAGCAGGACGCACTGACTGCACTAAATGTAAATAGCAGGAACGGATCTAGCTGAACACTGTGAGCAGGACGCACTGACTGCACTAAATGTAAATAGCAGGAACAGATCTAGCTGAACACTGTGAGCAGGACGCACTGCACTAAATGTAAAGAGCAGGAACGGATCTAGCTGAACACTGTGAGCAGGACGCACTGCACTAAATGTAAAGAGCAGGAACAGATCTAGCTGAACACTGTGAGCAGGACGCACTGCACTAAATGTAAAGAGCAGGAACAGATCTAGCCTAATCTAGCTCTCAAATCAAATGACACTGTCTGTCTCTCTCTCTATCAGCACACCGGAACACACTACACAGGGCCGCCGTGCAGGCGGCCTTATATAGTGTGGGGCGTGTACTAAATCCCCTGAGCCATAATTGGCCAAAGCCACCCTGGCTTTGGCCAATTACAGCTCTCTCTACTGACGGCGCTGTGATTGGCCAAGCATGCGGGTCATAGTGCATGCTTGGCCAATCATCAGCCAGCAATGCACTGCGATGCCGCAGTGAATTATGGGCCGTGACGCGCCACACGAATTTGGCGCGAACGGCCCATAACGTTCGCAATTCGACGGACGGTCGAACAGCCGATGTTCGAGTCGAACATGGGTTCGACTCGAACACGAAGCTCATCCCTAGTCGCGTATATCAACAAGCAGGGAGGCACGAGAAGCCGGATGCTTCAGTTCATTGCCCACGAGATCCTTTCATGGGCAGAGGGGAATCTAGCTTCAATTTAGGCTGTACACCTGAAGGGGACAAACAATTGCCTGGCAGAATATCTCAGCCGTCACATGATAGACCGAGACAACTGGTCCCTTCATCCCGAAGTCTTTGCAGACCTCACCAGGGGATGGGGTTATCCCATAGCGGATTTGTTCGCAAACCGAAACAACCGCAAGACGGAGATATTCTTTTCCATGAACCCGGCAGACCAAGCCTTGGGGATGGATGCTCTGGCAAATCCATGGCCTTCAGGCCTATGCTATGCCTTCCCGCCAATCAGACTGATTCCAGAAGTCCTCCGGAAGTTTCTGCTAGAGGAGATGGATCTCATTCTAATTGCCCCTTTTTGGCCCAAGAGGCCATGGTTTTCCCTGCTACAGTCTCTGGTTTCAGAGCCTCCGCGGAGTCTTCCGAAAAGGGAAGACTTATTATTGCAGGGTCCAGTATCACACCCTCAGGTAGTTTCCCTAAACTTGACGGCCTGGTATCTGAAGAAAAGATACTGAGTGCCCAGGGGTTCTCTGACAAGGTAGTCAAGACTCTCGTTAATTGCAGGAAGCCGGTTACTAGAGCCATATATTCCAAAGTTTGGAAAAGGTTTAACTCATGGTTATCTGAAAATGAAAGATTAACCCATGATATTCCGTCTATTTTGGAATTTTTCCAAGAGGGTGTCGACAAAGGTCTTTCAGTTAGTACCTTAAAGGTACAGGCGGCAGCTATTAGTGTGTTCCTCCAGTTTTCTCTCCTGGAAAATCCCACTATAGCCAGATTTTTCAAATCTATCTCTAGGGCCAGACCAGTAGTGGTGAGAAGTTGTCCAACTTGGGACCTGTCCCTAGTACTTCAAACTCTGGTGGAATTTCCGTTTGAGCCTCTGGGAAGTATTTCAGTTAAGTTACTTACATTAAAGACTGTGTTCCTTTATAGCTGTTACCTCAGCTCATAGGGTAAGAGAGTTGCAGGCCCTATCAGTAAGGGAGCCCTTCCTCACGATTTTTGAGGATCGAGTTGTTTTACGAACCGATCCAGGTTTTTTGCCCAAGGTGGCAAGTACATTCCACCGATCTCAGGACATTGTACTGCCAACCTTTTGTTGTTCGCCACAGGGCGACCTAGAAAGAAAATTTTGTTTTCTAGATGTAAGAAGATTTCTCTTAGTCTATCTTGAGGTCACCAAGACCTTTAGAAAAACTGATGCCTTATTTGTCCTCTTTTCTGGAGTTCACAAGGGGAATAGTGCATCTAAAGCCACATTGGCTAGATGGGTAAAGCAAGCCATCTCTGAAGCTTACAAAATTAGGGAGGTTCCTACACCTTTTGTTACTGCGCACTCAACTAGAGCCTTGTCTACGTCTTGGGCTGAGAGGGCTGGTGCCTCAACTGAACAAATTTGCAGGGCTGCCACATGGTCTGGTTACTCGACCTTCATTAAACATTATCGACTGGATCTCCTATCAGCTCAGGAGCAGGCGTTTGGTCGTAAGGTCCTTCAGGCAGTTGTCCCTCCCTAGACTGGTAAGTTCTGGCTCATTGTCTCATGGGCTGTCCTGGAAGACGCTTGGAGAAAAGCTGAGTTAGACTTACCGGTAACTGCTTTTCTGAGAGTCTTCCAGGACAGCCGGATTCCCACCCGGTTCTGTCTGAAGTTATGTGTATTATGCATATGTTTTGCAGGGTCCTACGGTTCTTGAGAAGACTGATATGGGCCTGGAGGACCGCCCTTTTATCTGGTGGGTGTAACGTGTTTCCTGTCCTGGTAGGAGGAGCCCAAGGTCTCATGGGCTGTCCTGGAAGACTCTCAGAAAAGGAGTTACCGGTAAGTCTAACTCAGCTTTTTTCCTCCTAAAAAGTTCTCAACACTTTATCCTATGGAGAAAAAATTTACAAAGATGTGGGGTATACCAGCAATTGACGCTGCTATATCCTCTGTGAATAAAAATTTGACTGTCCGGTTGACAATGCTCAAATGCTTAGGGATACAACTGATAAGAAGTTGGAAATCCTGTTAAAAAAACTATTTTTCTTTGGCAGCTTCAGCAGCTCAACCCGCAATGGCAGCAATTGGGGTGTGTCAATCCTTGAGAGATCATTTAAAACAGGTGCTCAAGGTTTTCCCTGAACAGCAGGCCCAGGAGTTAGCTGAGCTACCAGGGGCTTTTTGTTTTGCAATTGATACAATCAGGGATTCTGTTCTTCAGACCTCGCATTTTACGCTTGAGTTAGTACATATGCGTAGAATGTTATGGTTGAAAAATTGGTCAGCCGAAACGCCATGCAAGAAGCTTCTGGCTGGGTTTCCTTTCCGTGGTGAAAGGCTGTTTGGGGATGGGTTGGACAAATACATCCAGAGGATATCAGATGGGAAGAGTACCCTTTTGTCGGTTAAGAAAAGGAGTAAACGTCCCTCTTTTTAGCAGGCTCTTTCTCCGGTGCCAGGGGAGGCCAGTAAACACCCTTTGGCTGTAGCCACCCTTAAGGTGTCAAGATCGTTTTTTAAACATACTGACCTTTCACCTTTTCCGAGTCCCCTAATCCCAATTTTGGGTAATCCATCTTTTTAGTCTGGACTGAACGATCTGCAATTTGATATACTTATTCGCCGGGGGTTCCTTCCGTTTGTTGCATTTCTGTCAAGAAAATTGGCTCATGACACAAGCCATGAAATTGTATAGTAATTTTTCCCACAATTTGGGCTTCCTCCGCTGTGCTCAGTTGGGTGCATATCTCCGCACCATGCCGGAGAAGTATTCTGAGATAAGAGACCTGACCATGTTCGAACAGACCTGCCTTGCAGGGAGGCGAATGAGACATTCACTATCCCATCTGTACTCCTTGTTGATACTGGCCAATGCTCCACAGGATCTTCCTTTTCTTCAACATTGGGAAAGAGATCTACAAATGAACTGCATGCAACCTCAAAAAAATTGAATTTTATTATTTGCTCATAAGTCCTCAGCGGCGAGCAGATACCAAGAAGAAGAATATAAACTCATTACAAGATGGTACTAAACTCTATCCGTACTACATTGTAGGTTTCCTCAGACCTCTGTCGGGAATCGTAGGGTACCCTATTTCATATTTTTTGGGAATGTCCGAAGTTGAATGACTTTTGGGATATGGTTAAACAGGTGATTAAAGAGCTCATGAGTGTGTCTCTTGAGAGGAAGCCTGTAGCATATTTACTCCATGATACACCTTTCTCCAATAAAAGTTATAAAAACTCACTGTTAAAACATCTTTTAACGGCTGCAAAAGCATGTATACCTGCACTTTGGAAGAGTCCAGTTGTGCCGACTAAATCTCAATGAATGGCTAGAATTATGGAAATCCAGGAAATGGAAGCTCTCAAGATGTCAATGAAAGAACAAGGTGAGAAATTTTGGAGGACTTGGAATCCATATTGCTTGTATAAAGATCAGTTCCCTCTATAATTGGAGGGTTAATATTTAGGAGGGTAGGGTGATACAAATGACCTGAGAGAGATGCCAGGAGGAGGGGGGAGGGTTTTTGGCGTTTTTTTCTTTTGTTTTATGTGGTGGTAGGGTTCGTTTAAAGAGAGAAAGAGAAAACGGAATAAGAAATATGTACTCCTATCCCAGCAGGTTTTGAAAAATTAGGGTAAAACATTTGGGGAGAATAGTAGTTAGACATTACGCTAAATAGTCGTGTTGCAAAGGCTCCAATTATTTTAATAAGTCTCACACATGCGGTACCCCCATATTTGGGAGGCATAGCAGAATGTGTTTTGGGGTATAATTCTAAGTATGTCTATGCTGTGTGTCAGAAATAACTTGTTAAAGCGGAGTTCCACCCAAAAATGGAACTTCTGCTTTAAGTGCAAGTGACCTCCTGACATGCCACATTTGGCATGTAATTTTTTTTGGGGGGGGAGCGGATACCCTTTTTTTTAGAGGGATCCAGCTCTCCCTTCCTCCCGGGGCACTGCAGCGCCGGAAAGAAGTTCACCTCTCCCCCTCCTTCTCGGCAATCATCTGGGACAAGTCACAGGTCCAAGACGATTGCAGTGCGTGCCCACAATGACAATGCTGGAGCTGCAGAGAGGAGCGGGGCTTCGTTCGCCCACATCGCAGGACAGTGGGACAGGTGAGTGTCCGATTAATAAAAGTCAGCAGCTACACTTTTTGTAGCTGCTGACTTTTATATGGGTGGAACTCCACTTTAAAATGGAAACTTAAAAAAAAAAAAAAATGGCAGCTTCAAAAAACCCACCATGCCTCTTACTAAATACCTTAGACTGTCTACATTGCAAAAAAAATTGGTAATTTCAGGGGGTATTTCTACTGTACTGGCATTTTAGAGCCTCTCGAAATCAGATAGCCAGTATATCACGGTTTATAAAATTTTATATATATATATTAGAAGGCCAGTATGGTGGCCTTTATTTATAGGAGGAGCCCGGTGGATATTTGAGCTGACCGCTCGCCCTTGCTCTCTGTCGGTTCCAGTGCGCGATTCGTTGCGTCACCAGGCCGACTCTTCAGCTCACTGCGTGTTTGTGAGTCTTGTTCTGAATACAGTACGTTGCGGTTGCTTATTCGTGGTTTGTTGTTCAAAGTCTTGCTCGCTGTCACAGGTAGGATTCGTTACCCCCTTGTCGTATCACGTTCAACCAGCTTGTTTCTCGTTTTGTTCCCCATTCCTTGTTCAGTTCTGCCATGGAGCTTACGAATCGTTCGTAGGCCTCCAGTACGCAGTAGTCACAGGCCCTTCACTGTTTCTTCTCCGATTCACAATGGATGCATGGCACACTTACCATAGTGCAATTCGTACCTAGTCGCATCAGCGGCACTACGGTTAGCATCGGACACATCCCGCACCGATTCATACCACTCCCCCCCCACCTTACTAACGATTCGTTCACTTCATGCCATATACATCACACCAATTCAAGCCTAAGTCGCCTTGGTGGCGCAAAACCCTTCGATTCACGCGTATCCCACGCACCGATCGTGACGGTTCGTACCATACCCTACCTTTCTTATTCATATCATTGTGCTGACCGATTCGGATCGCGTCAGCAGCTACATGCATCACACTCCAAACCGAACCTAGTCGCGCCAGCGGCACAACGGTTCGCATCACTTGCATCCCACGCACCGATTCATATCGGTTCGTACCCTAACCTACGATTCGTTATTCACATCATTGTTTTGACCAATTCAGATCGCATCAGCAGCTACATGCATCACACTCCAAACCGAACCTAGTCGCCTCGGCAGCACAACGGTTTGCATCACGAGTATTCCACACTGTAATGAGCCCCTTGCTTGGTCGGTTCCACTCTCCCGACACTCCTCTGCAGCTATAGAATCAGATTGCAGATCGCAACATCTGATGGTTCGGTCATCCGATGCTCCGGGACTAGAACTACAGCTATGTGCCGTTCTAATCCAGTTGTGTAGCTCAGAACAAACACCAGGCAGGCTGTATGTAAATTCAACCAGGAATCTCCCTTTATTGACAGGAATACAGGCCCTTTTATACAAAAGAGGAGGTGCAGACCTCCTGCTCATATTACTCTAACAATACACCTGTAACCTAATTAACATGAGCTAGTTTACTAATATGACCTTTTGCCCAGACTTCTGGTCACCGAGCTTCACACAGTACATTATACATTATCATAAGTACAACCACAGGACATTTTCACAATAGCAGGAGCTAATTACAATTAACAATACAAACAGTGTTCTCTCCCCTCCTCAGCCTAGTCATCAACACTTATAGTAGGAGTAGACTGTTCGTCTCCTAGCCAGTCCTGGAGGCTAATGTGATCAGCTCACTCAATTAACATGTTGAATTCAGAATCAAACAAACCAATAATAGTCTTTACATATATATCCTGGGAGATATTGGGGATAAATATTACTGTCCCATTTTAAGCAATCCAAGACATACCCTCCAAGTCACCATTTCCCATATGGCATACACAGGGTCCCCAGAGTCTGTGTGTCCTGGGGGACCAGGACCCGAATCCACAGTAATACCACCTCAAGAGTCCCCAGGCATACAGCTCACAAAGAGCACCGTCCTGCTAAATGCCAGGACCCACGATCGATCGGCAAGAGGCTAGCATTCAGTCCCCTCCAAAAGTCTCTCTCCCGGCTAGGTCTGTCACATTTCTCCCCTTTCGGCAGGAGACTAACACAGGAGGAGACCCCAGACGGGTTGACTCCGAAGTTAGTCAGTAGTTCCAGTCCTCTAATGCCTGTACCCACACAGTACCCCAAACAAATTGTTCCAAACAAAGCATTACCCACCCAGCCAACCTCTGCCTCTCTCAGAGAACATATCTGCCACCGGGGAGAGGCCTGGACTGGCCCTTCTCCCTGGAGTCCTTTCTGCCGCTGGAGAGAAGACATGGTGTCTGGGCTCACTCCGTCATGCTGTTGGGGATCTGTGCCGACTGCCTAGCATCCCTGGGGTATACAGGTGGAGACTGAAGTCCCATCCACCTTCATAGGAAATCCATCCTCTGTTAGTTGAGGGCAGAGTCCAGCAGTACTCGGCCCTGTTGCCAGCCCTTCTGCTGGAAACCCCACACCATCTGCTCCGGCTAACTGTTAGGGCAGGAGGCTGGCTTCCTCCACTCCCAAACTGTGTAGCTGCTATTGGGGAGGTGAGCCGGCTGCTTCCTTTTCCATTCCCTCATCTGGATGTTGGGACGATATGTCTGTGGTACTGTCTCCCAGGTGCACGGATCTTTGCTGGGGAGGAAAGACCACTTCCTCCACCCTGGCCAACTGTTGAGGAGGGACAACGAACACCTCCTCTCTCTTCTCCCCCTGTATCCTGATCTGCTGCTGGGAAGTGACCACCTCCTTCTCACCCTGAGCCTCCGGAACCGCCGCAGGTGTAGGGCAGAGATCTTGGACCTTCTGTCCGGTTGCCAGCGCTTCAGCTGGGGATGTTCCTTGTAACTTCACAGATACTTCTGTTGGTGCTGGGCAGAGCACAGTGAAGTTTGGCCCTAATAACAGCTCTTCTTCTGCTGGAGGCTCACCAGGTTGTTCTTCCTCAGCAGAAAAGTCTATCAAATCCCCTGTCTCTGCAACTGGTGTCTGGGGATAAAGGTTCACCATCTCCTCTCTGTGGAACCCAGAAGATGCTATCAGTGCTGGGCAGAGCACAGTGAAGTTTGGCCCTAATAACAGCCCTTCTTCTTCTGGAGGCTCACCAGGTTGTTCTTCCTCAGCAGAAAAGTCTAGCAGAGACAGGGGATTTGAAACTGGTGTCTGGGAATAAAGGTTCACCATCTCCTGTCCCTGGAACCCAGAAGATGCTATCAGTGCTGGGCAGAGGTTAGCAGAGCTCTGCCCTGTTGTCAGCACTTCAGGTTTGGGGATGGCAATCTTCAGATTTTCCACTGCCGATTCTTTGGCATGCTGCTGGACAGACACATTCCTCCATCCAAGATCATCCAATGCAGAAACAGGTCCATCAAGGTCAGTCAGCACTTGCTGCATCCGCCATAAGACCTCCGCCTCCATAGCTGCAGGGCCAGGTTGGCAAAACACACTGTTACTCTGCCACATTGTCAACTCTTCAGCCAGGATTTCAGAGTTGTCAACTGGTATTTCCTGATAATCCCAGGCAAAGGGAGCACCACCCTGCTGCTGAGCAGAGTCTAACAGCTGTCTGTAGGTGATCTCCAGCTCCCATTCCTGAATGGCCAGAAACCCCAAATCTTCCTGTGCCCAGGGCACTTCTGAGACATTCAGTCTTCGCTCTCTGTGCTCCATTATTTCCTCCAAGCGCCACTCCCGATCACTCCCAAAGTCAGGGTCCCTGGAAAGCCTCCAGTATAACAATCCCAGGCCATCGTAGTCAAAGCCTTCCGTGGGGCTGTCATCCGCTGTCCACAGTCACACTTGGGCTACGTACCACTGGTGGGCTCTGTAGCTCTCGTCCAACCGCATTTCTGCCCGGATCAGTCTGCTTAACTCAGCTGTCCACTCCTGGTTTGGCTGTTCCCCCAATAACAGCATTCGCACTTCATACTGCGACCAGTACCTTACATGGATGGAGGGGAGAACTTTTCCCTGGTTTCGCTGCTCATGGGCTAGCGCTTCCTTCCAGAGTTTGCAGCGGATAGAATCAAACCATCCTAGCAGGACCTGCTCTAATACTGGTCCTCTGTGCTTTATCTGCATCTCTCGCAACCTCCTTCTGAATTCCTCTTCCATGGTGGCTGGTATCTGTACCTCTCCTACTATCTGTACCTTGGATCCAGGTGATGGTTTGGATGTGTTCATGGCAAGGAAGCACGATCCCACCATTCCCTCCACAGCTCTCAAGAAAGTCTTTCAGCGTGGCTCTCCTGCAGGCTGGTTTGGAGTGTCCCAGTAACTGGAGAGCAAATCCCATGGCTGCCAACCAATGTATCGAGCCCCTTGCTCACTCGGTTCCACTCTCCCGACACTCCTCTGCAGCTATAGAATCAGATTGCAGATCGCAACATCTGATGGTTCGGTCATCCGATGCTCCGGGACTAGAACTACAGCTATGTGCCGTTCTAATCCAGTTGTGTAGCTCAGAACAAACACTAGACAGGCTGTATGTAAGTTCAACCAGGAATCTCCCTTTATTGACAGGAATACAGGCCCTTTTATACAGTAAAAGAGGAGGTGCAGACCTCCTGCTCATATTACTCTAACAATACACCTGTAACCTAATTAACATGAGCTAGTTTACTAACATGACCTTTTGCCCAGACTTGTGGTCACCGAGCTTCACACAGTACATTATACATTATCATAAGTACAACCACAGGACATTTTCACAATAGCAGGAGTTAATTACAATTAACAATACAAACAGTGTTCTCCCCCCTCCTCAGCCTAGTTATCAACACTTATAGTAGGAGTAGACTGTTCATCTCCTAGCCAGTCCTGGAGGCTAATGTGATCAGCTCACTCAATTAACACGTTGAGTTCAGAATCAAACAAACCAATAATAGTCTTTACATATATATCCTGGGAGATATTGGGGATAAATATTACTGTCCCATTTTAAGCAATCCAAGACATACCCTCCAAGTCACCATTTCCCATATGGCATACACAGGGTCCCCAGAGTCTGTGTGTCCTGAGGGACCAGGACCCGAATCCACAGTAATACCACCTCAAGAGTCCCCAGGCATACAGCTCACAAAGAACACCGTTCCCCCAAATGCCAGGGCCCACGATCGATCCTCAAGAGGCTAGCATTCAGTCCCCTCCAAAAGTCTCTCTCCCGGCTAGGTCTGTCACACACACTCAACTCGTTACACTCCCTATCATAAATCTACAATTCATTGCGTATGCCATTTTTCACAGTTCGTTCCTACACATAATATTTCTGCTATCCTTTTCTTTTTGCCTCTCAGTAGGTTACCTTTGTTGCAAACATTGCAAGAATACGCATCAGCAACCACTGCAAAACTCGTATCTCAGCATATACCCATTGCATTTGCTACAAACAGGCTTCTCAGCATACACTCCTTGCAATCGCTGCAAGTATTCGCATCTCAGCAGTTACCCATTCGCTACACCACAAACATGCTTCTCAGCCTAAAACTCCAAATGCTGCAAGCACACATCTCAACATAACTTCTTGCAAATCGCTGCAACCAGACTCAATTCCACTCACACAGTCACACTTTGTTTTAGTGGCACTTAATCGGCCACTCATCTCCAGTGGCATTCATACGAGCCACTCATTATTTCCCTCTGTCTTTCTCCCTCAGGTCAGTCGAGTTCAGGTGCCATCCTGTACCAGGTTGGACGTCATTTCCCCAGGTAAAAAAAACAATATTTCTTTATCGTACATCACGGGACACAGAGCACCATAATAATGACTATGTGGGTTATACGCTTACCTTTAGGTGATTGGACACTGGCAACCAATAGTAAGACGGTTCCTCCCATATAACCCCTCCTACACAGGAAGTGCCTCAGTTTTTTCGCCAGTGTCTTGAAGGTGATGGTCATGGCTGTTGAAGCTCTTCAGTTTCTTCAAAGAAATGTCCCACTGAGGACGTTATAATCGGATCCATTCGGATGGCTTACTAAGCTAAAGTGGATGGTACCCGAACCTCGGTTCAAGAACGAGGTGTTGCTTGTAATGTGTCCTTTTTAGGCGCTGGAACCTTGTTAAAGTTGGTATTCCTGGTCAATCTTGCCCAAGGAAACCATAAAGGGTACTTTACAGGTCCAAGGGTGTGGACCCCAATATGGGGGACCCGTTCCCTGAAGGTCCTTAGAGGCGCTACCCGCCGTGATGGGGGAAGATTGGGCCTGGCAAGACAGGCCCTGCTGCTTGGGATGGTGAGTACTCCCTTTGGGGCCTATATATATATATATATATATATATATATATATATATATATATATATATATATATATATATATATATATATATTCGAGTATAAGTCGAATTTTTCAGCACACTTTTTTGTGCTGAAAGTGCCCCCCTCGACTTATACTTGAGTCAAGCACTTTTCTGCAGCAAAAAATTTCATTTTCCGAACCAACTTTGGGGCCCTGTATCTCAGGGCCACTTGGTGCTAGAAACCCCAAATTTGGTATGCAAACCCAGTGGACCTGGTACCACAACATATCCAAAGATGAAGTTCCTAGCACTAAGTGGCCCCAAGATACGGGGTCCCAAAATTGGTTCGGAAAATGTCATTCTCTGCTGCAGAAAAGTGCTTGACATTTTCTGAACCGACTTTGGGGCCCCGTATCTCAGGGCCACTTGGTGCTAGAAACCCCAAATTTAGTATGCAAACCCAGTAGACCTGGTACCACAACATATCCAAAGCTGGGGTTCCTAGCACCAAGTGGCCCTGAGATACGGGGCCCCAAAATTGGTTCGGAAAATGTCATTCTCTGCTGCAGAAAAGTGCTTGACATTTTCTGAACTGATTTTTGGGGCCCTGTATCTCGGGGCCACTTGGTGCTAGAAACCCCAGTTTTGGAAATGTTATGGTGCTAATTCCTCTGGGTTTGCACACCAAATTTGGGGTTCTTAGCACTAAGTGGCCCCAATATACGGGGCCCCAAATTCGGTCAACTGTGTCTATCTGCAGCAATGTCATTTCGGGACCTTTTGGGTTCAGAGACCCCAAATTATGGCTGCAGCTAGGAGGCATCTAGGAACCCTTAACTACCAAGTTTGAAGTTCAGGGGACCTATGGCTGCAAATGGGCACAGTGAGGCATGCAAATGGGCACAGTGATGCTGCAAATGGGCATTGTTGACCCTCTTTTCCACTTACAGTAGCTGTGCATTTCTCACCCTCGTCTTATACTCGGGTCAATAAGTTTTTCCCATTTTTTTGTGGTAAATTAGGGCCTCGACTTATACTCGGAACGACTTATACTCGAGTATATACGGTATATATATATATAATGTATTTCCCCTTGTAAAACTGCTAGTATAAGCCTTGAGCCTGTGCCAGGATTACAGAGGCCGGTTTGGCGCGCATTTTTTAAATTTTTTGTGTGTGCGCGCATTCGCCGCCGCTATCCGCGTCACAGGTGCGCCGTGAGCGGCAGGACGGCGCATGCAGTAGGCGGATCGCTGATGCGCGCGCTCCCTCTCATGCTAGTGCTTATAGGCATGGAGCTCCTGGCGTGCGCATGGAGGAAGCAGAGCGAATGGTGGGCACGTGAGCCTGGTGGTCATGGACACAGCAGTGACAGGTTTAAAACTAGTTGTAGTTTGTGGGGAGTACTCCTTTTTAGTTTCCTCGTGTGTAAGCAATGTCTTCCAAAAAACGAGGAACCGGGAACAAGGCAAGCACAGGGGTAAGAGTCCCTCCACAAAAGACAGGAGACCAACCCCATGCTGATGCAGCCTCAGTTTCTCCTGAAGGACCTGCGGCTTCTGACCTGGCTGAGCCATTGCACTTGTCAGGCATAGTAGCCACTACCAATGTACCTGCCTCGGCTTGTGTTACAAAGGATGATTTGGCATCTGCCCTAGCGGGTCTTGAAGGCAAAATAGCTGGCATTATTGCCTCTGTAACAGGGGGGAAGGAAGCATAATAGATCTCCCTCCCCCGAGCCTGGGCCAAGTGGTGAGTCACTAGAGCCCCAGGACTCTTATAGCCAGATGGGTCCAGATAACCTGGAACCAGAATGGGCAGAGGATCCAGAGGAGGTGGTCATGAAGGACCAGGAGGTAGGAGAGGCTGAAGATTCCTCGGCTGAGGACTCTGGCTCTGAGGAACCAATTTCAGCCTCCCATTGCCAGAAATTGTTTATCCAATCTCTAATGGAGATGGTACGATTTGGGTTTAAGTTACCCCCAGTTCAGGAGTCTGCACTCTCTTGTTCCACTCTGGGATCTTTGCGACCTAAACAAAATTCCCAAGCTTTTCCCTTGCATCTGTTACTGGAGCAGGTGATCTATGCAGACTGGGAGCATCCTGAAAGGATATACTTACCTCCCAAAAGGCTTTCTGTTTTATACCCTATGGAGGAGAAGTTTAGGAAGAAATGGAGCACACCTTTGGTAGACGCTGCCATATCTTCCGTGAATAAAAACGTAACCTGTCCAGTGGATAATGCCCAGGTTTTCAAGGATCCGGCTGATAAAAAGCTAGAGTCCTTATTGAAGGCCTCCTTCTCGGTTGCCAGTGCAGCAGTTCAGCCTGCTATTGCAGCCATTGGGATTTGTCAATCCCTAAAGGATCGCTTTAAGAGGATAGTAAAGAACATACCTGGCCTGGAGGAATCTGCTGAGTAACTATCAGAGATCCCTCATGCCTTGTGTTGTTCGGTAGACGCTTTAAAAGACTCTATCCAACAGATGTCTCGCTTTGCGTTACTATCAGTTCATATGCGCCGAGTATTGTGGCTAAAGAACTGGTCTGCTGAGACGCCATGTAAAAGGCTACTTGCTGCTTTTCCTTTTCATGGAGAGCGCCTGTTTGGTGAAGATCTGGATAAATATATCCAAAAGATCTCTGGAGGAAAGAGCGCTCTGCTTCCTATTAAAAGGAAGGGGAAACAGCCCTCTTATAAAATTCCTAATTCTCCAGGGCCTGGTGCCTCTTCCCCTAAGCGGTATCGATGGCCTCAGCCGTCTGGGTTTAAAAGACCACAGGGTCAGAAAAAACCCTGGACCCAAAAGCCACCCAAGCCCAACTCCAACTCTACCTTGTGAAGGGGCGCCCCCGCTCTCACGGGTGGGGAGCAGGCTTCGGCTGTTTGGGGAGGCCTGGGAAGAACTGGTTCAAGACAGATGGGTCATTTCCACTGTAAAGAACGGTTACAGAATAGAGTTCCGGGAGGTTCCCCCGAACCACTTTCTACACTCAAGGGTCCCGGTGGATCCAGAGAAAAGAAGTTGCCTACTCCTAGTTTTCACCATCTGCTGATGCAGGGAGTGATTGTAAAGGTCCCGCACGAGGAAAGATTCAAGGGGTTTTACTCAAACCTATTCACAATGCCGAAACCAAATGGGGAAGTAAGGCCCATTTTGGACCTCAAGGCTCTCAACTTCTTTGTAGACGTCCGATCTTTCCGCATGGAGTCGGTTCATTCAGTAATAAGGTCCCTGAGAAAGGGAGACTATTTGGCATCCATAGATATCAAGGATGCGTACCTTTATGTGCCAATCTTCGGTCCACACCAAAGGTTCTTACGTTTCGCTGTAGAGGGCAGTCATTTCTAGTTTGTGGCACTGCCTTTCAGTCTAGCCACGGCCCCCAGGGTCTTCACAAAGGTTCTGGCCCCAGTATTGGCTTCCCTAAGATCTCAATGAGTCTCCATAATAGGATACCTGGACGATCTACTTCTAAGGGAATGCTCTCGCCCTACACTAGTTCTAAACGTGTCTAGTACAGTGCGGGTCTTACAACGCCTAGGTTGGGTACTAAATTTGGACAAGTCAGCTCTTTGTCCGACCCAAACCTTGGTGTATCTGGGTCTGGTCTTGGACACCGCCCAAGAAAAAGTGTTTCTTCTGCCCTTAAAGGTCGCCTCCATAGTGGAACTTGTACAGAAGGTGAAAAAAGAACCAACACCTTCTGTTCGCTGTGCATGAGGTTATTGGGCAAGATGGTGTCATCTTTCAGCGCAGTGCCATATGCACAGTTCCACTTCAGAGTGTTCCAGAACAGTATCCTGAAAGCCTGGGACAAGTCTGCTCGAACCTTGGATCAACTAATGGGTCTATCTCCACAGGTTCTATGGAACCTCTCTTGGTGGTTAAGAACCAGCAACTTTAAAAAGAGGGAAGTCTTTCCCACCAGTAGCCTGGAGAGTGGTGACCACGGACGCCAGTCTTCTCGGCTGGGGAGCAGTTCTAGCGGAAGCGTCTGTCCAGGGAGTATGGTCCCAGACAGAAAAGACTCTGCCCATCAATCTACTGGAGACTCAGGCAGCCCGTCTGGCCCTGCGATTCTGGACGTCCAGATTGCGGGGTTTTCCGGTCAGAGTTCAGTCCGACAACTCCACAGTAGTGGCGTATATCAACCACGAGGGAGGAACCAGGAGTCGGGCAGCCCAAAGAGAAGTAAATCATATACTAACCTGGGCAGAAAAACATGTGCCGTTTCTGTCGGCAGTGTTTATCCCGGGGGTGGACAATTGGCAGGCGGATTTCCTGAGTCGCCAGAAATTGTTACCAGGGGAATGGTCCCTGCATCCTGAGGTTTTTCTACAGATCTGCCAATACTGGGGGACCCCAGATGTGGATCTGCTGGCATCCAGATTCAATGCCAAACTGGACAGGTTTGTGTCCAGGACCAAGGATCCGCTTGCTGTCGGGATAGACGCGTTAGTGGTTCCTTGGGATCAGTATTCTCTGATATATGCCTTCCCTCCGATCCAAATTCTGCCACACTTACTACGCAGAATACGGGAGGAAGGAAGCCGTGATCTTAGTGGCCCAGGAGATCATGGTACTCGGAGATTGTGAAGTTGGCAGTAGGAGATCCGTTTGTTCTTACATAGTACATAGTAGGTGAGGTTGAAGAAAGACACAAGTCCATCAAGTCCAACCTATGTGTGTGATTATGTGTCAGTATTGCATTGTATATCCCTGTATGTTGTGGTCATTCAGGTGCTTATCTAATAGTTTCTTGAAGCTATCAATGCTCCCCGCTGAGACCACCGCCTGTGGAAGGGAATTCCACATCCTTGCCGCTCTTACAGTAAAGAACCCTCTACGTAGTTAAAGGTTAAACCTCTTTTCTTCTAATTTTAATGAGTGGCCACGAGTCTTGTTAAACTCTCTTCTGCGAAAAAGTTTTATCCCTATTGTAGGGTCACCAGTACAGTATTTGTAAATTGAAATCATATCCCCTCTCAAGCGTCTCTTCTCCAGAGAGAATAAGTTCAGTGCTCGCAACCTTTCCTCATAACTAAGATCCTCCAGACCCTTTATTAGCTTTGTTGCCCTTCTTTGTACTCGCTCCATTTCCAGTACATCCTTCCTGAGGACTGGTGCCCAGAACTGGACCGCATACTCTAGGTGCGGCCGGACCAGAGTCTTGTAGAGTGGGAGAATTATCGTTTTATCTCTGGAGTTGATCCCCCTTTTAATGCATGCCAATATTCTGTTTGCTTTGTTAGCAGCAGCTTGGCATTGCCTGCCATTGCTGTGCCTATCATCTACTAGGACCCCGAGGTCCTTTTCCATCCTAGATTCCCCCAGAGGTTCTCCCCCCAGTGTATAGATTGCATTCATATTTTTGCCACCCAAATGCATTATTTTACATTTTTCTACATTGAACCTCATTTGCCATGTAGTCGCCCACACCATTAATTTGTCCAGATCTTTTTGCAAGGTTTCCACGTCCTGCGGAGAAGTTATTGCCCTGCTTAGCTTAGTATCGTCTGCAAATACAGGGATTGAACTGTTTATCCCATCCTCCAGATCGTTTATGAACAAATTAAATAGGGAGGGGGATTAGCAGTGCCTCAACCATACAACTATTTCTTGGCTGCTCAGCTGCAGGGATGTGAGACCCAGGATTGGAGGAATCCCAGTGGAAAAATTATGTTGCAGGACAGCGCGCATAAATCCCTGATAGAAGCATTGGAGGCCGGATCATTGCAGGACGGGCCTCCAACATGTAGACTAGTTAACAAGGTTTGGCAAAAGACTAAATGGACCATGGGGTATAGAGGGTTTACTGAATTCTCGCCTATATGGCATAATAAATTTCTGCGTGAACTGATGGCCTTGGGAAAAAATAAGCCTTGGGAACAGCACGGAATAAGTAGGCTGGCTCAGTTATATAATGACAAGAAAATGTTAAAATCTTTTACTGACCTTAGGAGTGAATATGGAATCCCAAAAACAACATTCTACTGCTACCTGCAGGTTAGGCATGCTCTGGGCAGTCAATTTTAAGAACTACCCGCCTGCATGGTGCAAGATCCCTTTTTTAGAAAATATTGTTAGCACAAATATTACCAAAGGCCTGATAGCAAAGATATATGAGCAATTGTCTGAAAAATCACTTGCTCCGCAGATTACCATGGGAGTTAGAGGGAGGTGGGAGGCGGATGTGGGGGAGATTACAGATTACCAGTGGAGGAAGGTCTTAGAGTTTGGTCCGCTGGTGTCAGTTTCTCCGTCGCAGCAGGCTTCGCACCTCCTCCTGCTGCATAGAGCCTATTACACCCCAAAAAGATTACATAAATTTGGTAATAGACTAGATGATAAGTGCCCCAGGTGTCTGGACACAGGCGACCTTATACACATGATGTGGCGGTGCCCAAAACTGGCAAGATACTGAAGTGTGATAGTAAAGACTATAGAAGCTAGGTGGAAGCTGAGCCTATCACTGGAGGCTAAGGTATGCATCCTTGGCCTGATAGGGGAGAATATAGGGAGTAACGATATTAGGATTGCTGTAGCGAGGTGCCTCTACCAGGCAAGAAAACTGATAGCCCAGGCGTGGCTTTCCGCCACACCTCCAACTCCGGAGGAGTGGATCGAGGTGATGAATAAATTAGTGTGGATGGAAAAAACAACGTATATTAGAAGAGGTAGCTATGATAAATTTGTAAAGATTTGGAGACCATGGCTAGCCTGGATAGGGGTTTCCCCTTGAGATATAGAGGAAAAGGTACCCCATGTAGGCGAGACCATGGAGCACAAAAGCATGGTGCCGTGTGAAAGGAGACACGCGTTAAGGCACTTACCAGCCTGACAACACTTTTTGGTAAACTCTCTGCTTGGGCGGGGTGGGGGGTGGGGGGCTTTGCTTGGGTAGGGTGCGAGCGGGTGGGGAATGAACAGGTGCAATGTTAGGGGGGAATGGGAGGGGGTACAGGGGAAGAAAGGGGCAAAAAGGTAACGAAAACTCTTTTTACGATTACACATTGCAGTATGTAGCAATTATTAATTCACATGTTTTTTTGTAAAGGTGATTGCATTGATTTACGTACACTGTATCACAATTTATCAATAAAAAAGTATTGAATAAAAAAAAAAAAAAAAATTAAATAGGATTGGTCCCAGCACAGAACCCTGGGGAACCCCACTACCCACCCCTGACCATTCTGAGTACTCCCCATTTATCACCACCCTCTGAACTCGCCCTTGTAGCCAGTTTTCAATCCATGTACTCACCCTATGGTCCATGCCAACGGACCTTATTTTGTACAGTAAACGTTTATGGGGAACTGTGTCAAATGCTTTTGCAAAATCCAGATACACCACGTCTACAGGCCTTCCTTTATCTAGATGGCAACTCACCTCCTCATAGAAGGTTAATAGATTGGTTTGGCAAGAACGATTCTTCATGAATCCATGCTGATTACTGCTAATGATACCGTTCGTATTACTAAAATCCTGTATATAGTCCCTTATCATCCCCTCCAAGAGTTTACATACTATTGATGTTAGGCTAACTGGTCTGTAATTCCCAGGGATGTATTTTGGGCCCTTTTTAAATATAGGTGCTACATTGGCTTTTCTCCAATCAGCTGGTACCATTCCAGTCAGTAGAATGTCTGTAAAAATTAGGAACAACGGTCTGGCAATCACTTGACTGAGTTCCCTAAGTACCCTCGGATGCAAGCCATCTGGTCCCGGTGATTTATTAATGTTAGGTTTCTCAAGTCTAATTTTAATTCTGTCCTCTGTTAACCATGGAGGTGCTTCCTGTGTTGTGTCATGAGGATAAACACTGCAGTTTTGGTTACTGAAGCCCCCCGATTCACACGTGAAGACTGAGGAGAAGAATAAATTCAATACCTTCGCCATCTCCCCATCCTTTGTAACCAGATGTCCTTCCTCATTCTTTATGGGGCCAATATGGTCTGTCCTCCCTTTTTTACTGTTTACATACTTAAAGAATTTCTTGAGATTTTGTTTGCTCTCCTCCGCTATGTGTCTTTCAGGTTCTATCTTAGCTGTCCTAATTGCACCCTTACATTTCCTGTTGCATTCTTTATAAAGTCTGAATGCTGAGGATGATCCCTCAACCCTGTATTTTTTGAAGGCCTTCTCCTTTGCTTTTATATGCATTTTTACATTGGAGTTAAGCCATCCAGGACTTTTGTTCGCTCTTTTAAATTTATTACCCAATGGGATACATTGGCTAATGCCCTTATTTAATATGCTCTTAAAGCAAACCCATCTCTCCTCCGTATTCTTTGTTCCTAATATTTTATCCCAGTTTATGCCTTTTAGCAAGGTTTGTAGTTTAGGGAAGTTGGCTCTTTGAAATTCAGTGTCTTTGTATTCCCTTTATGTTTCCTATTTGTGTGATTTATACTGAAACTAATTGACCTGTGGTCACTGTTACCTAAATTGCCCCGCATTTCCACATCCGTGATCAGGTCTGTATTGTTGGTAATCAGTAGATCCAGTAATGTTTTATTTCTAGTTGGTGCGTCTACCATCTGACCCATAAAATTGTCCTGCAAGACATTAAGGAACTGGCGAGCCTTAAATGAATGCGCGGTTTCCTCCGCCCAGTCTATGTCTGGATAAAATCCCCCATTATGATAACACTTCCCATACTTGCTGCTACTCCAATTTGTGACAGGGAGATCCGTCTCCACTTCCTCCCTCAGGTTAGGGGGCCTATAGCATACTCCCAGTATTATTTTCCCCTTAGCTTTATCCCTTTGGAGCTCTACCTATAAGGATTCCACCTCCTCTCTAGCTCCCTCAGTGATGTCATCTCTCACATTCACTTGTACATTATTCTTGATATATAGGCATACCCCTCCCCCTTTTTTACCCTCTCTATCCTTGCGGTATAGGGTATACCCTTGAATGTTTGCCAGCCAATGGTTCTGCCTTGCTGCCCAGACCTGTTGTCTCAAGGGCCCATATTCCATCCTTCTTTACGGTTGCTGAATTTGATGGCCTGGCTAATGGGACCAGACTATTGAAAGACCGTGGTATTATGGGTTCAGTCTTGTCCAAAGTCAGTTTCTAGAGCTATCTATTATAGAGTCTGGAAGTCATACATTTCTTGGTGTGAGAAAAGCAAATGGAACCCTCGTAGGTATACGATTGGAAGGGTGCTTGCCTTTCTCCAAACAGGAGTAGACTTGCAGCTTGCTTTAGGGACAATCAAGGGACAGATTTCAGCCTTATCGTTTTTTTTTCCAAAGACCAATTGCATCCCATTCTTTGGTGCGAACCTTTGTCAAGGGAGTAACACACCTGAGGCCACCGCTTAAACCACCTTTATGTCCTTGGGACCTAAATTTGGGACTGTCAGCCTTACAGAGTCAGCCCTTTGAACCTATTAGGCATATCCCTTTTGTCCTATTGACCAGGAAATTAGTTTTCCTAATGGCTGTAACATCGGCCAGAAGCGTGTCAGAATTGGCCGCCCTTTCGTGCAAAGAACCTTTTATGGTTCTTCATCAGGACAGAGTGGTCATGCGTCCTCGTCTGGATTTTCTACCAAAGGTAGTTTCCAAATTTCATTTGAATCAGGATATCATTTTACCTTCCTTTTTTCCAAACCCTAAATCTAAGAAGGAAAGGTCGCTTCACTCACTGGATGTGGTGAGAGCGATAAAGGTTTACTTAGAAATGTCAGCTCCCTTTCGGAAAACTGACTATCTTTTTGTCTTGCCTGAGGGTCCTAAAAGAGGACATAATAACCAAGTGTGGCGCTAGTGAAAAACAAAGTAAGTGAAAAACAGTGGTCTCTGTGAGAGAAACAACAACAAGTGTGTAACCCTAAAGTGTTACAGTATCCAAAGGGATATATACAAGTAGATATTGGTAAATACTTTGAGTGTGTAACAGGGTGGAATGTTAAAAAACAGACCCCGAGTTAATCAGAAAACAACAATGCAAAAATACCATAATCAAACAGTATTCAAAGAAAAAAATATTAGGCAGTGTCCCAATATATTAAGTGCATAACTCTATAAAGGACATATTGTCCATATGTGAAAATGCTCAAAAAAGAAGTGTCCCAAAATCCTAAAGAGGTAAACAAATAAAGATATAGTGTAAAAAATATGAGTCTATTTATTGAAGAGGTGCAATACTTCAGGCGGACCTCACAGCCCTTAAGATGTAAGCCGGCTTCATGTGTAGAAGTTGAAGGGTAGCCTTAAGGATGGATCCTTCACTTATGTAGATATTATCAACATCAATAGAGAAAGACAAAAAGATGCCCTTACCAGAGAAGGTGGACTCACAGGCCCTTGGCGGTGAGTCAGACAGGCTTATACCGTCAAGCGGTGTAGGATGGTGCTCCGTAAGAAGACTTGGTAAGAAGACTTGGTGTGGAATCCCATCAGGGGTCCTCAAATGATGTGTTGGTATGGAAACAGGAACATCCACGGGTCAGCTTCGATCGCCGGTTGATCGTTTCCTCAGTGGTTCATCCCGTATGTAATTGAATAAATGAAAGAAAAAGGCTTCCACATGGTGTAAATCCTTATTTTCCAAAAGGCATAGTGGCACTTTATTCAGATATATACTCCGAAAAATTTACAGACAGGGGCGGTAAAAACTCGGTTCAGAGTATAAATGAAATTTAAAAAATAGTTAAAAAATGATCTAAAAACAGCGCAGTGAGTAGTGGTGGGGTATAAACATAGAGACCCAGGTGGGTTCGCCAGACTATTGTCCAGGCGTATGGATTAAAGCGCAGGGTTCCACCCTGGGATTTAAAAGCATACTCCACTAAAGGAGTTAGTGCATCATGGGCAGTACGCCAGCAGAGGTCTATGGCTCAGGTTTGCAAAGCAGCCGTTTGGTCTTCAGTTCATACGTTCACCAGGTTTTACCAGGTGGATGTGAGATCTCAAAATGAGACTGTTTTTGGCCACAGCGTGTTGCAGGCTGCTTTATAATGTCAGATCCATTGGATCTAGGGATGATGTGTCCCCCCCCCCCCTCAGATGCATTGCTTTAGGACATCCCACATAGTTATTATTATGGTGCTCTGTGTCCCGTGATGTACGATAAAGAAAAATGGATTTTTAAAGCGGCTTACCTGTAAAATCCTTTTCTTGGAGTACATCACGGGACACAGAGGTCCTTCCCCTCTTTTTCTGGGATCGTCATTACTTGCTACAAAACTGAGGCACTTCCTGTGTAGGAGGGGTTATATGGGAGGAACCGTCTTACTATTGGTTGCCAGTGTCCAATGACCTAAAGGTAAGCGTATAACCCACATAGTCATTATTATATTGCTCTGTGTCCCGTGATGTACTCCAAGAAAAGGACTTTACAGGTAAGCTGTTTTAAAAATCCACTTTTTGCCACCAAGCTGACCTTTGGCTCTAAAAGCAGCCCCTGGTTGTTTGACGTTTTCGCCCAGTCCCTCACTTGCATCTAATCACACCAGGCCCAGTGCCACAAGGTTATCCATTATCTCGACGACTTTCTGCTCATTAAATGGCCAGACGTACCCCTGGTAGATCTAGACAGGCTAAGAGTGGTCTTCAACAATCTCAATGTGCCTATAGCCGAACACAAAGTGGAAGGCCCAGCACATTCCATCACCTTCTTGGGCATTGTCCTGGACATGCAGGCTTGCCCGCCTGATGACAAACTAGCCCGTGTTAGGTCAGTCATTCGCAATTTTACCCGGTCACAGGGCTGTACTAAAAGACAGCTGCAGTCCTTGGTAGGCATGCTCAATTTTGCAATGAGGATTATTCCACAGGGGCGGTAGTTCATCTCACGGCTCTTGGTCTTTCTCGCCCGAGTACAGGACCCCGACCAAGTCCTCAGACTAGACACAGAAGCCATAGCGGACTTAACTAGGGACGAGTTCCTCACCAACTGGAATGGCATATCCATGTTTATTCCCTCAGTATTAGCCTAGTCACCACAAGTATTCACAGACGCTGCAGCCTCCACATGTTTTTCTGTTATTTTTGGTCACCACTGGTTTCTGGCCTCCAGAAATCTACTTGATTTCTGGTTTCGCTCGATCCTCGTATTTGTTCGAAATGTACCCCATTGTGGCAGCAGCCCACGTGGACAGGTCAGTCAGTACTCTTCACCACAGACAACCAGGCTACGGCCAACATCATTAATAAGGGTAGATCCAAGTCGCTCCCCGTCATGTCCTTCCTGCGCGCTGGTACAATTATCATTACATCACCAATTAAATATTTACTGTGAGCATATCCCTGGCAAGTGCAATGCCGCAGCAGATGCACTGTCTTGCTTCAATTTTGTCTCATTCTTCCAGCAGGTATCTGGAGCCGACCTATCATCCACTCCTATCCCACCTTGGTCTCAACTAACAATGGGTTGAAGCCACATCTTGCCAATGCAACCCGGCTCATCAACCACTCACTGTCTAGCAACACACTTATGGCTTACCCCACGACCTGGAAGACCTACTGCAGGTTCCTAGCTGCTTGTCCCGGAACCACAGCAGACGACATCAGTCACGTCATAGCCTTCATATCTTATTGCCATACACAGCTGGCTCTCGCTCATAACACTATCAGGTTGTACCTAGCTGGTATTCAGCATTTCCTGTCCTTACGGAATATCCGATAGCCATCTGTGTTCACAGCCCATACAGTGAAAGCCCTGCTGCGTGGAATTCAGAAGCAGCAACCCGCTACCAACGGCAAACGCTTACCCATCACAAGCACTATCTTCAGGGGCATGTCCAAAATCCTCACACTTTCCCCCTTTGGGCTCTTGCCCAGCCTGGTCATCCAGGCGGCCATCTACGGCTTCCTACGACCTAGCGAGTTCACCTCTGGTAGTACCAGTAGTCAGGTACTGTAAGACACTCGCTTCCCAAACCATTATGTCCTTCACCTTACGGTCTCCAAAACACAACAAACCGGACCCAGAGTAGATATAAACTTCTTCAGGACCATCAATGCTTGGTGCCCAGTAACCATCCTTGGCCGTCTGCTCTCTCACCTACCCAGCCAGCCAGTCTCCAGCCCGTTGCTTCCTTTTCTGGTCAACCCCCTGACTGGCAGTCAGTTTATCAAACATGTTAGGGTCCTACTGGTCAACTTAGGCCTGGACCCCGGGCAGTATTCTGGACATTCCTTCCGGATCGGCACAGTCTCAGCCGCATCTCAGCACGGAGTGCCAGACCATGTTATCAAGAAGCTAGGCAGATCAGATGGAAGTCTGCCTGCTTCGCCAGATATATTCCGAACCCTCAAGTGGAGATGGCCCTAGCCTTCTCCAAACTTGCTCAATCAGCTTAGAACCAATAAAGATATATTCCCTACCTGCTTTTTTTTTGGCCCCTTTTCTTGGCTTACCTACCAGACGACCAAAAGCCACACCTCAGGTCTATTTATGATCCACATCTGTCTCGGTCTTAGGGCCACGACTATATATATATATATATATATATATATATATATATATATATATATATATATATATATATATATATATATATATATATATATATATATATATATATATATATATATATATATATATATATATATATATATTCTCCCATAGTTTGTGGACTATAGCTTTCCTACAGACTAAACAATATACACTGATTTGAGTTATTCTTTATCAAGGAAATGTAACAGAATACCGTTTGGCTTAAATTTATGAAGATGATTTATTTTCAATATTTTAAAACAGAAAAAAAAATTTTTTTTTCAAAATGTGTGTATTTTTTAATTTATATAGCAAGAAATGTAAAACTTAGTGAGGTTAAATACCACCAAAAGAAAGCTCTATCTGTTTAAAAACAAAAAGATAAAAATTTAATTTGGATACAGTGTTACATGAGTAATTGTTATGAGAGCGCAAAAAGCCGAAAGTTGGCCTGGGCAGGAAGGGAATAAAAGTGTCCGCTATTGAGGTGGTTTAATGTACAGCAATCCTCCTATTCCCCCCCCTCACATCCACATCCTATTATTGTGTGACCAACACCATCCATCATAATTCTTAATTTCATTTCCCAAAGTTATCTGTCTGCAAGGAGACCTGTATAGATAAAATGACGGCACCAATGAGGATGGAGGAGGACCGGAGTCACATGACTGAGAAGATACTAAACCTCATCCTGGAGATCATCTACCTGCTGACCGGAGAGGTGAGGAGGATTCTGGGAGGTCACATGACAACACTCTTATCTCTATTAATAAAACACAGACTTGACCGGAGAGATGAGGAGGCTTCTGGGAGGTCACATGACATCACTCTTATCTCTATTAATAAAACACAGACCTGACCGGAGAGGTGAGGATTCTGGGAGGTCACATGACATCACTCTTATCTCTATTAATAAAACACAGACCTGACCAGAGAGGTGAGGAGGATTCTGGGATTCTAACATGATATTCCTATTGGTTCCTCAATACAGAGATTTTCTCCTGTGAAGTCAGGTGATCATATGACCATCACAGTGCCTCCATGTGACTCCCTAAAACCTGAGAGACACAACATGGAGAAGATTCTAGAAGTCACCAAGAAGATGATGGAGCTGCTGACAGGAGAGGTGAGCGGTGCTGGGAATTCTGGGACATTATCCAGTAACAGACAAGGGATGTGTCTGGATGGTGACTGTATCATTGTGTGTGTCAGGTTCCTATAAGGTGTCAGGATGTCACTGTCTATTTCTCCATGGAGGAGTGGGAGTATTTAGAAGGACACAAGGATCTCTACAAGGACGTCATGATGGACAATCAGCCGCCCCTCACATCACCGGGTAAGAGGAGACTTTATTGTAAAGGAGAGAGCAGTACGGAGGGTCCACCTAGATCCCCCATCATCTGATAAACACATAGAAACAATGTATTCAGTCAGTGTGTGTGTTTCCTACAGATGGATCCAGTAATGGGAACCCACCAGAGAGATGTCCCCGTCCTCTGTATTCCCGGGATTCCACACAGGAAGATCACACCATCCCCCACCATCATCAGGTAGATGAGGAACAATCACTGATAGTTAAAACTTATAGAGAAGCATTTTGTGTTACAATGAATGTTTTATTATATATGCAGAGTGGAAACCTCGGGGATTATAATATTGTTGGTAAAGAAGAGTATAAAGAGGAGGATGGAGTGATGGAGCCACCTAATACCAGGAACCCACCAGAGAGATATCCCCATCCTCTGTATTCCCGGGATTCCACACAGGAAGATCACACCATCCCTCACTGTTACAAGGTTAATGGAATGGAGCTTATAAAACACAGATGGATTGTTTATGTGAGCTTATTTTTTACAGATGACATTTTCTTGATTTAGAATGGAGATCCAATCAATATAGAATTTGAAGTGAAAGCAGAAGAAGAAGAGAGGTATGTGAGGGATGATCAGCAGTCTATGGAGGAGGATGGAATAACGGGGACATTTATAGAGGAGGACACTCCTACAGAGATCAGCACAGGTGGGTCATTAACACTAAATACATTCCTCCACCCATACTGCTCACTGATTGGTCCAGAGTAGGGCAAGGACTGGGTGATATCAGCCTGTAATCCCCTGGTCACATTCCTGAGCTGTGTTCCCCGTCCTGTATTCCTGTATTTCTCTCAGATAATCTTCCTTCTCTGTGCTGAGGACACAATTTATGTCTCTAGACTGGATTTATGGAGATTCTGGGGTTTAGCTGGCGGCAAAATGTTCATTTTCAGCATAGGCATTGACCTGGGACATGTTTTTTGGATCTTCTGCCTCATACCTGGTTCTAGTAAGATCTCTGAAGCCCCATACACACTATCAGATTTTCTGCTGATTTTTGCCTTCAGATTTACCAAAACCATGTAATGCAAGGGCCTGCCTGATTGCATAGAAATTGAAACTCCTAAAGTTTGACCTCATATTATATGGTTTTGGTAAGTCTGAAGGAAAAAATCAGCAGAAAATCTGATAGTGTGTATGGGGCTTAACAGAACAATTCTCCCAGGATTACTTTCTCTGTTTGCTGGCTGTGTCGGGTGGAGGAATATATCTGTATAGTCTCAGACCCAAGTCACTGAGTGCAGTCTCAGGGGATGGGAGGCAGTGGTGTGGGACCTCTGCAACTTGTCTCATGTAAACATTTAAGCTACCACTGATTACTGAATACCAATATTATGAGTCCTGACCATTACACTATATAATTTATATTGTACATTACATACTGCTGACCCCTGCACTATATACTCTGTGTTGTACATTACATCATTCTGGTAATGTATAGCCCTAACTGTTGTATCTTATATAATACACTACATTGGACTTATTTTGCAGCTGGACATTTCTACCAGCTGGACATTTTATATCTGATGATTTGATTGGAGCACAGACTTTTACATGTTGATAATAATGTGATAACATCCTCCAACTTTGGAACCTTAAACAGAAAGTGATAATGAGGGAGGAGTCAATAACCCAATGATGGTGGTTTTACAGTGTTACTAAACCTAAATTTTTTTTTTACCTTAATGATTTGTTTGCATTAAAGTGGTTGTATACCTTTTTTTTTTTTTTTTACTTTTACCTACAGGTAAGCCTATAATAAGGCTTACCTGTAGGTAAAAAAAATATCTCCTAAACCTGTACGGTTTAGGAAATATTCCCCTCGCAATGAGCCGCTGACTGCAGCGGCGCATGCGCACAGGGGATTCTCGGCAGACAGCCCGGCAAACTCCGGAGCTTGCCAGACAGAAGTCTCCCGCACGCATGCACTGGAGTGACGACATCGCAGCTCCGGCCACTCACAGCGCCGGAGTTGCGATACCCGGAGGACACGCCGAGGGGAAATGTCAGCTCCCTCGGCGTGGACCGTGTGAGATGCCAGCGCCTCGTTCTAAAGTAAGTATCTCATAATGAGCTAGTATGCGGTGCATACTAGCTCATTATGCCTTTTCCCTTGCAGGTGTAGAAAAAAAACAGCGGGTATACAACCGCTTTAAGGTAAAAAAGGTTTTCAGTGTCCATTTGCCCCCTTCCCTGTATGAAGGGGAAGAGAGGGGAGAATAGATCATCGCTGTGCAGGGCTGCATCTTTTCTCCGCTTACTTCCTCTTCACACAGCATTCGAGCAGAAGCAGGAGCCATTGGCTCTTGCTGCTATCAATCAGATGGAGTGAAGAGGAAGTGGGGGGTGGGCCTAAGTCCCGTTGTGTAAGTCTATGGTGCACGGCTCTATAGACACACAGCTCAGGACCACGGGGACCACACTCTCCCCATAGCCAGCAGCTGGCTATGGTGCTTCCTCTAAAAAAGAGGAGCCAAGATCGCAGCCAGGGACCAAAGAAGAGGAGCAATACCATTGCACAGAGCAGATAAGTATATGTTTGATATTTTAATAAAAAAAAAAGGTTTTGACTTTAGTAACACTTTAGGGATCAGTCCAGTCTTCATCTTGGTTGTTCTCCCCCCATCCTCACTTTCTGACCTCTGGTGGGGCTCAGCTCTGCTGTTATTCATGACTAAATAATGAACCAAATAAGGAAGTGCAGGACTTCTTGTGTTGGGAAGATGGCAATGAGTGATAGAGGGGGTGGGGACACTCGTCCAGGGCCGGATTAACATAAGGGCTATTGGAGCTGCAGCTCCAGGCCCCTTACCTCAAGATAGGCCCATTTGCCCAAAAAAAAAAAAACTATTGACTTCGGGGATCATGGCTTGGCCACCAGGGGATTTGGGGGTTAGGTAGCTGAAGACCTACCCCACCACTGATCAAAATATGGGGCTCCTATCATCTATGGTTCAGGAGATATGGGATTCCTTGTGCAGCCTGTCAGAAGCTACATACAGAGCGGCCAGTTTAAATACAAGCTGACACGCTCTGTTTGCAGCAGACTGAGAGGATGAGCTCACAGTGCCTCTCCTCACTTCTTGTCAGAGGCATTGAGCTCAATGGACAGCTTGGAGCCTGCAGAGTTTAACAGGCAGCACTGCCTGTCAAACTCGCCTATTGATTTCAATGGGGCCATTCTGCAAATGCAAGCCAAACTCGCTCGCAGTAGCAGCATAGTCCAATAATGTAAAAATGCCATTCAGCTATGTAAAAAAAAGAAACAAGGAGGTGGCAGTAGCACCTCATGAACACCTGTCAGGTGCTGCTATACCACTCTTTGAAAAGCAATCCACCACAGATCACTTTTCAGAGGGCAGTAAGCATTACCGCAAATGTGAAAGAAACTTGAAACACATCATCCATTTCACACTCCCCACCAACCAGGTCACTCCACAACCACTTCCCATGTTAGTCACCTTCCTTCAACTTGTATCACAGGTGACCATTTCCCAACCTGCAGATGACAGACCCTACTCCAAAAGATATCACTCCCAGTTACTCCCCCCCACCCGCTGATTGATATTCCTCCATGACCACCTCACACCGCCCTGCTGACAGACCTCCCTCCCCAGCCTGTCCCCACACACCCTCTCACCTGCTGACCTGTGGATGGGGGAATCATTCCCGCAGTGTTATTGTGTTCTGCCAGTGGGGAGCCTTCCCTACCCACACAATACAATGATCAGTGTTGCTAACTATAGCTGGCAGCACTGATTGTTTTGGGAAAAACCTGACAGGCTGGTTGTACTCAAGTTGCTTAATAGATTGACTTGTGTACAACCAGCTAGCCCATACATAGATCGACTATGGCTTGTCCCTGCTTAATTGGCTTAATTTCAATTCATGTATGGCCCGCTTAACCACTACACAGTCCCTAAACATCCTTTCACAAACCTTTACATATTTTCTTCCCAGATTCCTTCATTCTACTCACATGTACATAGTGCCCATCATACTGCCTGTCATACCCTCCACACTCTTCTCATGTACATACTGCCCATGGTCATACCCTCCACACTCCTCTCCTGTACAAACTGCTCACTGTCATACCCTCCACACTCCTCCTGTACATACTGTTCATGGTCATACCCTCCACACTTCTCTCCTATACATAGTGCTCACTGTCATACCCTCCACACTCCTCTCCTGTACATAGTGCCTGCTGTCATACCCTCCACACTCCTCTCCTGTACATACTGTTCATGGTCATACCCTCCACACTTCTCTCCTATACATAGTGCTCACTGTCATACCCTCCACACTCCTCTCCTGTACATAGTGCCTGCTGTCATACCCTCCACACTCTTCTCATGTACATACTGCCCACTGTCATACCCTCCACACTCCTCTCCTGTACATAGTGCCCACTGTCATACCATCCACACTCCTCTCCTGTACATACTGCTCACTGTCATACACTATACACTCCTCTCCTGTACATACTGCTCACTGTCATACCCTCCACACTCCTCTCCTATACATAGTGCTCACTGTCATACCCTCCACACTCCTCTCCTATACATAGTGCTCACTGTCATACCCTTCACGCTCCTCTCCTGTACATAGTGCTCACTGTCATACCCTTTACGCTCCTCTCCTATACATAGTGCCCACTGTCATACCCTCCACACTCCTCTACTGTGCATACTACCCACTATCATACCACCCACACTCTTCTCCTGTATATACTGCCCCATCATACCCTCAACACTCCTCTCCTGTACATACTGCCAACTGTCTTTCTCTCCTCACTCCTCTCCTGTACATACTGCCAACTGTCTTTTACTCCTCACTCCTCTCCTGTACATACTGCCAACTGTCTTTCTCTCCACACTCCTCTCCTGTACATATTGCCAACTGTCTTTTACTCCTCACTCCTCTCCTGTACATACTGCCAACTGTCTTTCTCTCCACACTCCTCTCTTGTACATAGTGCCCACTGCCATACCTTTCATACTCATCTCCTGTACATAGTGCCCACTGTTATACCCTTCACATTCCTCTCCCTCACCTTTTATACCATCCATACTCCACCCCTATACCTCTTAACCACAAAACAGTTCTTTAAAATTATATTGAATATGCTTAATGTTACCAGCTCTAGAATGGGCACACTTGTGTTAGTTCAGCTAAAGGAAATCTTCTCAGTCCTCATATTTGTTCTGCCCATTATTAGTACTCATTTAATTTGCGATTACTACTGTGATGTATAGAGGAACATAGGGGGTGTCAGCTACTCTAAACCACTGGTACCACTGGTAAAAAAAAAAGTGTCCCTGAAAATATTTTTTTTAAATGTTGGCAACTATGCACTTGGGCACTGCCCAATGGCCACCGGATCAGTAGGAGGCCCCATGAGAGGCTCCTGTGATATTAAAGTGGTAGTAAGCTTTGCTAACATTACTACTTTTTAGAGGCCCTGAGGTAGGTTATGCCATAATGTACAAGTATGCACAGCATATTAGCACATTAGGATACACTTAACCTGTCAGACTGAGCCCTCCAGCGCTGCGATCAATCTGGCGGGTTCCGAGCGCTTCCATATTCACCCGGTCTTCTTTCAGGGTTCTGTGCCTTCGGTCACTTGCCTTGGCCAGGCTGTTTTGCTGTCACTCCCACACATGCTCATCCTCTCTCTCTCTCATCCTCCCTCCCTTATTTATTTTTATAAAAAGCCCCACCAAAATCCTCAGCACCAGGCCTATGATGTTCTTAATCCGGCCCTGCACTTGTCCTATAATCCCCTCATCACTGTCACTCCTATAAAAGACAGTTCTCGATGTTTCCTCACTCTCTGACTAAGGTCCATGAATAAAGAAATGAACTGGTAGGAGATCAGAGGACCCATTTACTAGTTACCTTAAGGGGGGAATTGTAAGATCCTCAGAGACAAAGCTGTCTGATGTGGGCGGAGTCCTGGTTTAGGAGAACCAATCTGCTCATTCCTAGTAATAATCTTTTTATTTCTATTTTAGTAGATGGACGGGAGATGAGGAAAACCTCAGAGGATTGTCTCACTTTGTCTCCAGACTGTAAAGTAGAAGATGAGGACATCACACAGTATAGTCCAGGAGAAAACCCGGCTACCTCAAATGTCCATCCGGCACCACACAGTGTAGATGGACCATCGTATTCCTCTTATCCTGAGGAACCTCAGACTGTGGGGGACGGTGCCGTACTTCCAACAGAGAAGAGGCTTTCCTGTACTGAGTGCGGGAAGTGTTTCCATTTTAAATCCAATCTTGATGTGCATAAAAGATCTCACAAGGTGGAGAATCTGTATTCCTGTGCAGAGTGTGGGAAGTGTTTTTTTTTTAGATCAAAACTTAATGAACATAAAATATCTCATACGGGAGAAAAACCGTATTCCTGTTCTGAGTGTGGAAAATCTTTTTCACGGAGCTCATACCTTCACACACATCAAAGATTGCACGCGGGGGAGAAGCCATATTCCTGTCCTGAGTGTGGGAAATCTTTTTCATGCAAGTCCAGCCTTGACAAACATCAGAGATCTCACACAGGGGAGAAGCCGTATTCCTGTCCTGAGTGCGGGAAATGTTTTTCACACAGTTCCAATCTTTCCGTACATAGGAGATCTCACACTGGTGAAAAGCCGTATTCCTGTCCTGAGTGCCGGAAATGTTTTTCAGACAGTTCCCATCTTTCCGTACATAGGAGATCTCACACTGGTGAAAAGCCGTATTCCTGTCCTGAGTGCGGGAAATGTTTTTCAGACAATTACCATCTTTCCAGACATCAGAGATCTCACACAGGGGAGAAGCCGTATTCCTGTCCTGAGTGCGGGAAATGTTTTTCAGACAATTCCCATCTTTCCGCACATCAGAGATCTCACACTGGTAAAAAGCAGTATTCCTGTCCTGAGTGCGGGAAATGTTTTTCAAAAAATTCTCATCTTTCCAGACATCAGAGATCTCACACTGGTGAAAAGCCGTATTCCTGTCCTGAGTGCGGGAAATGTTTTTCAGACAATTCCCATCTTTCCGCACATCAGAGATCTCACACTGGTGAAAAGCCGTATTCCTGTCCTGAGTGCGGGAAATGTTTTATAAAAAATTCTCATCTTTCCAGACATCAGAGATCTCACACTGGTGAAAAGCCGTATTCCTGTCCTGAGTGCGGGAAATGTTTTTCAGACAATTCCCATCTTTCCGTACATCAGAGATCTCACACTGGTGAAAAGCCGTATTCCTGTCCTGAGTGCGGGAAATGTTTTTCAGACAATTCCCATCTTTCCGCACATCAGAGATCTCACACTGGTGAAAAGCCGTATTCCTGTCCTGAGTGTGGGAAATGTTTTTCAGGCAATTCCCATCTTTCCGTACATCAGAGATCTCACACTGGTGAAAAGCCGTATTCCTGTCCTGAGTGCGGGAAATGTTTTTCAGACAATTCCCATCTTTCCGCACATCAGAGATCTCACACAGGAGAAAAGCCATATTCCTGTTCTGAGTGTTGGAAAACTTTTTCATACAAGTCCAGTCTTACCAAACATCAGAGATCTCACACAGGGGAAAAACCTTATACCTGTCCTGAGTGTGGGAAATCTTTTTCAGTGAAGTCTGATCTTTACAGACATCAGAGATCTCACACAGGGGAGAAGCCGTATTCCTGTCCTGAGTGCGGGAAATGTTTTTCAGACAATTCCCATCTTTTAGCACATAAGAAATTTCACATTGGTGATAAGCCGCATTCCTGTCCTGAGTGCGGGAAATGTTTCCCTTCTAAATCCAAACTTGGTGTGCATATACGATATCACACGGGGGAGATGCTGTATTCCTGTCTTGAGTGCGGAAAAGGTTTTTCAGCGAAGTCCAATCTTTCCATACATCAGAGATCTCACACAGGGGAAAAACCGTATTCATGTCCTGAGTGCGGGAAATGTTTTTCAAAGAGGTCCAATCTTTACACACATCAGAGATCTCACACAGGGGAGAAGCCGTATTCCTGTCTTGCATGTGGGAAATGTTTTGCTCATAAATCAGTCCTTGTCACACATCAGAGATCTCACACGGGGGAGAAGCCATATTCCTGTCCTGAGTGCGGGAAATTTTTTTCACTGAAGTCCAATCTTTCCAGACATCAGAGATCTCACATGAGGGAGAAGCCACTTTCCTGTCCTGAGTGAGGGAATTGTTCCTCAGTGAAGTCTTGTCTTCCTGTACATCAGGGATCCCACACAACCCTTGAGGTGTATTAGTGCCTTGAGTGCGGGAAATGTCTTCTATATGAATGTTGTTGGACATCACAGCTCTCATGTGGGGAAGAAGCACACCCTGATATACACCTCAGATATACTCCATGGCTGATCTTCATCATGTAAGAAACAGTTCATAAGGAGATCAGAGATCACCAAAGACATGGATGAAGTGTTGTACTGTGTTGTTTGATAGCAGTAGAAAAATAAAAATGGAGTCATTACCTTTCATTGGCTGAGTACATTTTGTGGTGTAAGATTTTGTAACCATTTAAAGGTCCATTTTTTAAAACATTTTTTGGACAAATGTTACAGGCATTAATCCGGCCATTGTGAATTTATATATCCATGCTCAATTCCCCTAAAATATTATTTACATAACTAACCCCCAGCAGCTGGATCAACGTATCCCCCAGACAAGTAAGATAAAATATATTCCCAGCGCTTTAAACCTCCAATGATAAGTAATCAAATAATAATTTCCTTTGGCTGTCATATATCCTTCAACAAATTGTCTAAGTGTCCATAAAATGGTGTACTCCACATCATCCATTCTCCCAGTGCAAAAAATTTCTTCCAATCACTCGCCAACCCCTCCGTGAAATATACTGAAATATAAACTGAACTGTCAGCAAATGATCAGACCGTTATCAATGACTGGGTCATATCAAGCATGATGTCCTGCAGGACATTGGCCTCCAGGTGTATCCCTCCTTCATCCAAATATGTAAGTCAGATAGTACTCTCTCCTTTATTTCTTCAGAGAAGGATTATAAAAAAGAGAACCAAATTGTATAGGGTAGTATTTTAAGCAATAAAAATGGTAAGTATAGAATTATGCTTACATAAATGATAAATGCAATATCCCAAATAACCTTAAAATTAGCCAAATGTGCCACCGATTCTCCCCATCAATGACACACTACTGTGCAGGACTCGCATGCAGATGGACTCTCACCAGACAATGAAAACCTTGGATCTCATAGGGTCACACAGGGCTGTAATAAACCATAGTCACCACATATCCTTCTTGGTCCCCGGAATTGCTATTCAGACCACCATAGACACGTTAGAAAGCTCCAGAGAGTATTATAAAGAAGGCAAAACTCATGGGATTCTCATTCATGTAGAGTGAGGGTTTCTGGGGTAATCTGGTAAAATGTGTAAAAACTGACTTTCAGTTTTAAAAGGTGTCACAGTCAACCACCTGGCTCCCCAAAACTCCCCACCTGTCCTCCATTCCCCACATTTTCAAGCACTCCACCATTGCATTCTCTGGTGGTGGTGGTGAAGACCTCAGTAGGAGGCAGCTCACTGGCACTGAGATTATATGGTCTGTGTGTGGGCGCCAGGGAGCTGCCTCCTACTGAGGGCTTCACCAGCTCCTCCTAGCAATCTGCCTCCCCACTGAGCCTGCATGTGGATTCACCACCTGCAAGCTACGTGCTTGTCGCCACGCACCACTCTCCCCTGTCTTGGTGGGCATGGTACAGTCCCACTGAAGACAAAGGATGTGCTCCCTGTGCGTGGCCAAAGGAGAGGGAGCAGGGCTGGTTCTCAAGGCAACCAGACACTAGGCCTTGTGTTGCCTGGCAATGGTATAATGTCCAACACCGGAGATAAATACTGGAGCGGGGCCCAGAGCTATGTGCCAGAGCTATGCCATTCTTGCTGTATGCACAGCTTTGTGCTAGGAACCTAATCCTTTGCCTTGCCCTTCTCTGAGGGCTTAACCATTTGCCATGCCCTGTGCTGAGGACTGAACCCATGTTGTATCCAATGACTGCCTACCCTTGCTGTGTGCCTGTACTACTGCCCTGTGTTGTGGACTTATAAGAGAAGTATGGGTTTCCTTTTTCTTTTAGTCTTAATTCTTATGAGCGCCTAGTATCTAAAACTCTTTCCTGCCCTCTGAGAAGTGCACGCTTTATGGTAAACAAATAAATAAATACCTGTAGGAGGGCTACAGACTTTCTTGGAGTGTCATGCCAACAATCTGGTCTGGATCCATCCCCCTTCCTTCTCTTTGTTATTGATGTCAACTCTGAGCTCTCTGCTCATTCCCAAGACTTCACACTGTTGCATCATGTCACGTGACTTCATCAGGGGACAATCTTGGGGTTCCCTGATGAAGTCATGTGATGTGATGCAAGACGTAGGACTCCTCGTGACCGGCAGTAATGTGTGACACCATCTCATGCTGAGTATACAGATGTTTTTATGCACTGTTTCTATTTGCTGAATGTAAGAGTCTTTTTAATGGAATAAAGTGTTGTTATTTACAACATCACACCATTGGAGGCATTTTATGAGCAGATGCATTGGTGTCTTAAAGGGGCCATTTGCATCTTAAAAAGAACCAGTATCATATTATCCTGTGTATCAATTTGCATGAAGTGAAGATCACTGGTCTGTCCTGGAAGTCCACTAAGCTGAACCAAAAGGCTTGTATGTGTTATAAATCAGGTGAGAGTTTTGAGAGCATGGAGTGTTTGCACAGAGGTGGAAGTGCACTGCAATAATTATTTATGAACACATGAGGACTTTTTTTCTGTATAGAAGAAGGTGGTGGGTATAATATCACATTTTAAGAGTGGAACATTTCAGCCTATACCTATATGAACTTATTGGATTCACTATAGTGTGTGCATTTGGTTATTCAGACTGTTTGTGAAGTTGTATGCATTATTTGCACTATTGTATTTATTGATATATCATTTTATTTTAGTAGTTGAACACATATTTGGCTAATGATTGTGAGGCTGTGACACCCCATACTAAACTGCATTATCACTCAGACTGTGGAAACACAATTGGGGCTGCAGAAGCCAATACACCTGATATAACATTTATGTATGCATTTTCACATATTTATATCAATTTTAGGTAGGTTCAAAGCATATATAAAAATGGCAGAAAAGGGGAACTCCTCACATAAAACAACCAAGGCACATTCACATTTTCAGGTGCCCAACATACGACGGCACTATTACATAAGGCTTAGTGTCCTAGAAGAGCCCACCGCCCCATACAGGTAATTCTGGAGCCGGCGTGAAGTCCAGCACCGCGCTAATCATGAATTGTCCATCAGCGACGTCACTTCTGGGTACCAAGCATCCGGCTAGAGCAGTGCTGGAATGCACACCAGCTCCAGAACTACCTGTGTAGGGCAGAGGCACTTTTTTATGACTAAGCCTTAAATTGACCTCTGAACCCTGCCTCACTTACCACTGACCTCTGAACTTTGCCTCGCTCACCACTAACCTCTGAACTCCACATTGCTCCATTGCTCACCACTGACCTCTGAACACCACATTGCTCAACACTGACCTCTGGACTTTACCTTGCTCACCACTGACCTCCACATCGTTCCATCGCTCACCACTGACCTCCTCGCTCACCACTGACCTCTGAGCTCCACATTGCTCACCACTGACCTCTGAACTCCACTTTGCTCCATCCCTCAACACTGACTTCTGAACTTCGCCTTGCTTACCACTGACCTCGGAACTGTGCCTAGCTCACCACTGACCTATGAACTTCACCTCACTCACCACTGACCTCTGAATTCCTCGCACACCACTGACCTCTGAACTCCTCCTTGCTCACCACTGACCTATGAACTTTGCTTTTCTCCATCGCCCACCACTGACTTCTGCGTAGCTCACCACTGACTTATGAACTGTGCCTAACTCACCACTGACCTCTGAACTCCTCACTCACCACTGACCTCTGAACTTCTCCTCGCTCACCTCTGACCTCTGAACTCCACTTTGCTCCATCACTGACCTCTGAACTTCGCCTTGCTCACCACTGACCTCGGAACTCTGCCTAGCTCACCACTGACCTATGAACTTAGCCTCACTCACCACTGACCTCTGAATTCCCTGCACACCACTGACCTCTGAACTCCTCCTCGTTCACCACTGACCTCTGAACTTTGCCTCACTCACCACTGACCTCTGAACTTCGCCTCGCTCACCACTGACCTCTGAACTCCTCCTTGCTCACCACTGACCTCTGAACTGCTCCTCGCTCACCATTGACCTCTGAACTCCGCTTTGTTCCATCACTGACCACTGAACTCCGCTTTGTTCCATCACTCACCACTGACCTCTGAACAGCTCCTCGCTCACCACTGACCTCTGAACTCTTCCTCACTCACCAATGACCTCTGAACTTCTCCTCGCTCACCACTGACCTCTGGACTCCGCTTTTCTCTATTGCTCACCACTGACCTCTGAACCCTGCTTTGTTCCATCACTCACCACTGACCTCTGAACAGCTCCTCACTCACCACTAACCTCTGAACTCCTCACTCACCACTGAACTCTGAACTTCTCCTTACTCACCACTGTTACATGCGCACTTTTTTTTGAAAAAAAATGACTTTTTGAATAAAAAATAAGTCAACAGTACAGTTAGCCCAATTTTTTTTTTATATTTTGAAAGATAATGTTAAGCCAAGTAAATTGATACCCGACGTGTCATGCTTCAAAATTGCGCCCGCTCGTGGAATGGCAACAAACATTTACCCTTAAAAATCTCCATAGGCGACATTTAAAAAAATCTACAGGTTGCATGTTTTGAGTTACAGAGGAGGTCTAGGGCTAGAATTATTGCTCTCGCTCTAACAATTGCGGTGATACCTCACATGTGTGGTTTGACCACCGTTTTCATATGCGGAAGCTACTCACGTATGCGTTCACTTCTGCGCGCGAGCTCGCCGGGACTGGGCGCTTTAAAAAAAATGTTTTTTTTCTTATTTATTTTACTTGATTTAATTTATTTTTTCACTGTTTTAAAAAAAAAAATGGGTCACTTTTATTCCTATTACAAGGAATGTAAACATCCCTTGTAATAGAAAAAAGCATGAAAGGTCCTCTTAAATATGAGATGTGGGGTCAAAAAGTCCTCAGATCTCATATTTGGACTAAAATGCAATAAAAAAAAAATTGTCATTTGAAATAATTACTTTGAAAAAACGGCCCTTTAAGATGTATGGGCGAAAGTGAGGTTATGACGTCCCTTCCGCCCTGGTGTGGTATGAAGATGGGTGGGGGCAATCTTCCCCTCACTCGTCTCCATACCCGGCCACGGACAGGTCCCGATCGCCTCCTTTTTTTTTTTTTCCGAAAGCCCATGGCGTGTGAAACACACTCAAAAACTTCAACCGGTGCCAAAAAAAGCGCACACGCATAAAGAGTGAAACACAAAAAAGTGCAATGGGTACACAAGCCCTCTAAAATCAGAGGGCCTTGCCCTGAATCCCCCAGGGGGTTAGGCTTCTGACGGGGACAAGGGTACTTACACTTGGTCCATCTGGCCGAAACCAGATGGACCCCTTTCTCTGGAGGATCTGCCGAAACAGACCCACCCAAGTACTCGGAGGGGCTCCCCTGAAGAGAGACCCCATGAGAGAGGGTGAACCCTCTGATCAGACTGGGTCATCTTCAGAGGATAAATGTCAGCTGTTGGGGTGGAAGCATGTGTCAGGCATGGCGTAAATAAACAACCGTGGCAAACTCATGTACATACAGCACAGCATATATGCATGATTTGTATAGTTACCCGTCACAGAGTTCCCAATGTTTCAGAATGTTCCCAGTGACGCAATCCCTCCTATGCCGTCCGTCTCCCCAATGACCGACCAGCTCCCCGGAGAGCGGTCAATCGACCAGGTGTGCCTTGCAAGGAATCACGCATATATTACCCCCCTCGGGGGGGGGGGGGGGGGACACAGGCAGCGAACGGTATGCACTACACCCAAAATGGGGTAACGGTAATGCTGAAAACAAAAGTAAGAACGAGGGATCAGTTCATTCCCAAAGGGATTTTTTTAAAAGGCAATTTGATTATAGTAGAGCGTGGATTCATGGTTGAGCAGGGTAAGAAAAGGTGCAGTGAAACACAAGGAAAAGGGGGAAGGGACAAGGTGAAGGGGAGAAGAGGGGAAAAAAAAAAGGGGGGGGGAGGAAGAAAGTGTGGGAAGGAGGAAGAGGGAAAAGGGGGGGGGAATAGAAAAGATCAAGCACCGAATAGACAGTGAAAAGCCCAGGAGGGAAAGGAATGACTAACAGGACCAAACAAAACACAAGGACCCTGCCGCCCATAGAAACCATGCAACGATGGAAAAGTTGGAGAAAAGAGCACTGAATGTGCACCAGTGAAGGGACCAAAATGTGAGGTGAAGAGGACCAGAAAAACTGGATAGGATGGAAGGGAGGGGAAAGGGGGGGGGGGGGGGGTAGTGCAGTGCAGGGAGTGGGGAAGGTGACTGGGAAATGTGAGAGGGAGAAGATGGGGGGGGGAGGGGGGGAGGAGGTGGTGGGATGGGGTATGGTGAGGGGACACAGCAAAAGAACAACAAACCGCAAGACCAAACAGTGCATGTTAAAGAGTACTAAAAAAGTGGGGGTGCGTATGGTGACTACAGTGCTATTTACCAATTCAGGAAAAACCGCAATAGTTGGATCAAATGCCCAGGGTTCTAGAGATTTAAAATATAGTAATCAGACATGGCTGAATAGTATGGTTCATTGGGCAGAAGATACTGCAAAACCATGGTAGTAAAACACTTGAATAAAGCAATAAAGCCATCTGAAATGTACTTACCAGTCGTTCAGACCGGTGATTGCATACACAGGCATCACAGGGTTAGGAGAGAGTCAATGAGCCTCAGCCTAGGCTTAGTGCATATAAAGGGGGTGTTGATTAATTAAGCCCCCACAGGTGCGGACGCCAGATCGCTCCCTTCCCTCCTCCCCCCCCCCCCATTGGGAGAACGAGCGGCACAGCTGTGCGCCCACAGCGTGACCACCCCCCCCGGCGTTCCGGAGGAGAAGGATATTCTCTCGGGTCCCCCGTCGCTCCCGCCGCAACTGCGCAAGCGCCGTGACGTCACACGCACCAGGTCGCGCGCGCGTGAGCACGGCGTCCGGAAGGGATCCGGGACGCCGCTGGCAGACAAGAGGCGCCCAATACCAGGTGCTGACACCTGGTGGGCGCAATCAGGAGACGCAGGGCCCAAGCGTCACCCCTCTTGTCCTGCCAGGAAGGCATAGATGGTGCGGTCCCGCCCCCTTGAGGAGAGAACGGGCGGCAGAGGGGAGAAAGCTGAGGGCACACAGAGGGGCCGCAACACCGGACCCACACATCAACAGAAAACTAATGAAAGAGATATAAACGTATTATCCTGTCTTAAGGACACACTACATGCTTGGATAGAATTTACTTAACCCCTTGTTATACATGATCTGTGCCTCATACTGTACCGTGCCTTTCTCACCTTACAGGTGATGCTATGACTGTAATGGCATCATCCGTTATACAGAGTAAAACAACAAATCATACAAGAGAATTGCATGGTGACAAAGTATACATAAGGGTTATACAGAAAAGAAAAGAAACTATGAACTGTAGTTCAAGGCTATGTCCCTTTGAGAGCAGGAGACCTACAAGAACAACACCCACATTTTTTGTATTTTGCACTTAAATGGCAAAGGGTTACCTCACAAGATGCAAAAATATTGAACGCGGTCATATTGGGGATACTTATCGCAGGGAAAACCAGGCAGGAATAGATCAAAAGAGAAATTTTTAATTATTTTTATGCTTACGTGTTAACAAAAGTTTGTCCTCGGGACTAAGATAAGGGAAGGGGAGGAGGGGGGGGGAGGAAAGGAGGGGGAAGGGGGGGGAAAGAGGGGGGAGGAAGGGGAAGAGGGAAAAAAAAGGGGGGGGGAAAGGGAAGGAGAGGGGACAGAGTTCTCATCTCAAATATTTTCACTGTGTCTTGCCAGATGAAAACCCATTCAAAAAGGGGGCATACGAGATTGATTCATTAAGGCCTGGTGGAGAGGTGGCATGTAACCGGAAAATCCATCTCTGCACTTTCTGTAACAGAGACTTGTTCCAGTCGCCACCTCTGGTTGGAATATGCATTCTACAAAGGGCCACAAAAGTGACTCTTGGAACCCTGTAGTTGTGTATGTGTAATATGACCGCGTTCAATATTTGGCATCTTGTGATGTAACCCTTTGCCATTTAAGTGCAAAATACAAAAAATGTGGGTGTTGTTCTTGTAGGTCTCCTGCTCTCAAAGGGACATAGCCTTGAACTACAGTTCATAGTTTCTTTTCTTTTCTGTATAACCCTTATGTATACTTTGTCACCATGAAATTCTCTTGTATGATTTGTTGTTTTACTCTGTATAACGGATGATGCCATTACAGTCATAGCATCACCTGTAAGGTGAGAAAGGCACGGTACAGTATGAGGCACAGATCATGTATAACAAGGGGTTAAGTAAATTCTATCCAAGCATGTAGTGTGTCCTTAAGACAGGATAATACGTTTATATCTCCTTCATTAGTTTTCTGTTGATGTGTGGGTCCGGTGTTGCGGCCCCTCTGTGTGCCCTCAGCTTTCTCCCCTCTGCCGCCCGTGCTCTCCTCAAGGGGGCGGGACCGCACCATCTATGCCTTCCTGGCAGGACAAGAGGGGTGACGCTTGGGCCCTGCGTCTCCTGATTGCGCCCACCAGGTGTCAGCACCTGGTATTGGGCGCCTCTTGTCTGCCAGCGGCGTCCCGGATCCCTTCCGGACGCCGTGCTCACGCGCGCGCGACCTGGTGCTTGTGCGCGTGACGTCACGGCGCCTGCGCAGTTGCGGCGGGAGCGACGGGGGACCCGAAAGAATATCCTTCTCCTCCGGAACGCCGGGGGGGGTCACGCTGTGGGCGCACAGCTGTGCCGCTCGTTCTCCCAATGGGGGGGGAGGGGGAGGAGGGAAGGGAGCGATCTGGCATCCGCACCTGTGGGGGCTTAATTAATCAACACCCCCTTTATATGCACTAAGCCTAGGCTGAGGCTCATTGACTCTCTCCTAACCCTGTGATGCCTGTGTATGCAATCACCGGTCTGAACGACTGGTAAGTACATTTCAGATGGCTTTATTGCTTTATTCAAGTGTTTTACTACCATGGCTTTGCAGTATCTTCTGCCCAATGAACCATACTATTCAGCCATGTCTGATTACTATATTTTAAATCTCTAGAGCCCTGGGCATTTGATCCAACTATTGCGGTTTTTCCTGAATTGGTAAATAGCACTGTATTTACCACACGCACCCCCACTTTTTTAGTACTCTTTAACATGCACTGTTTGGTCTTGCGGTTTGTTGTTCTTTTGCTGTGTCCCCTCACCATACCCCATCCCACCACCTCCTCCCCCCCTCCCCCCCCCCATCTTCTCCCCTCTCACATTTCCCAGTCACCTTCCTCACTCCCTGCACTGCACTACCCTCCCCCCCCTCCCTCCCTTCCCCCCCCCCTTCCCCTCCCTCCCATCCTATCCAGTTTTTCTGGTCCTCTTCACCTCACATTTTGGTCCCCTCACTGGTGCACATTCAGTGCTCTTTTCTCCAACTTTTCCATCGTTGCATGGTTTCTATGGGCGGCAGGGTCCTTGTGTTTTGTTTGGTCCTGTTAGTCATTCCTTTCCCTCCTGGGCTTTTCACTGTCTATTCGGTGCTTGGTCTTCTCTATTCCCCCCCCCCTTTTCCCTCTTCCTCCTTCCCACACTTTCCCCCCCCCTTTTTTTTTTTTTCCCCCTCTTCTCCCCTCTTCTCCCCTTCACCTTGTCCCTTCCCCCTTTTCCTTGTGTTTCACTGCACCTTTTTACCCTGCTCAACCATGAATCCACGCTCTACTATAATCAATTTGCCTTTTAAAAAAATCCCTTTGGGAATCAACTGATCCCTCGTTCTTACTTTTGTTTTCAGCATTACCGTTACCCCATTTTGGGTGTAGTGCATACCATTCGCTGCCTGTGTTTTTTCTCCTCCCCCCCCCCCCCCTGAGGGGGGTAATATATGCGTGATTCCTTGCAAGGCACACCTGGTCGATTGACCGCTCTCCGGGGAGTTGGTCGGTCATTGGGGAGACGGACGGCATAGGAGGGATTGCGTCACTGGGAACATTCTGAAACATTGGGAACTCTGTGACGGGTAACTATACAAATCATGCATATATGCTGTGCTGTATGTACATGAGTTTGCCACTGTTGTTTTTTTTTACGCCATGCCTGACACATGCTTCCACCCCAACAGCTGACATTTATCCTCTGAAGATGACCCAGTGAGGGTCGAAACGCGTCAGGATTCAATTTTCCATGATCTTGCTGTGTCTAATATACTGTACTGTACATTGTTTCCAATTACGGGCATTGTCCGCTGTGATTTTTATATTGTACTCCAGTTCGTGTTCTGACTCAAAGGTCAGAACTCATATGTTTTATACCATTTTTTGTATTAATAAAATTAACTTTTTGACTATCTATAGTCTTTTTCATTGGCTGCTTTAAAGCCCCGTTATGGGGTATAGCCTTGGTTAATAAAAGCGTTAATATCCCACTCTATATTAAGACCAAAGAGGGAGTAAGTCTGGAGATTAGCAACCAAGGGAACTGTGTCCAAGAGGCATCTCATACAAACTGCAGCCCCCAGACCAACTGGTCCACCAACTCAGGGAAAGCAGAGGGAATCTGCTTCCTTTCCAGGTCAGCCGGATCCTTGAAAGCTGGGGACTCCCTCTACCAGAATCATGGTCGCCTTGCGCAACCTAGAGACAGGGGGATCCATTACTGGCGGAACAGGCCACTCTTAAAGGAGTGTCCTCACAAAGGGGTACCTCACAGCGAAGCGTCTTTGGAACCACAAAGGGACGTTTTGGACACTCCCAGTCTTTACGAACAAATATTCCAAAATAGGATAGACTTTTGCCGTGTGAGACAGTTTATGGGTGCCAAGGGGACCAGCACCTCCGCTGCAGCCACAGCGGCATCCTCCATCTTTAAAGTTTCCCCGCACAGATGTAATAAGGGAGCCAGCACCTTCTTGGGGCCCTGGCTGAGACTCCACACAAGGGTCGCCTATGGAAATCCCGCACAGGGGGCACCACTGAACCCCCTCACAGGGGGCACTGGCTATGACCCCACACAGGGGGCGCCTATGGATGCCCCGCACAGGGGACACCACTGGGCCCTTCACAGGGGGCACTGGCTATGACCCCGTACAGGGGGCGCCTACGGATGCCCCGCACAGGGGACACCACTGGGCCCTTCACAGGGGGCACTGGCTGAGGCCCCTCACAGGGGGCATCCACTAAGGCTCTCACAGGGGGCATCCACTAAGGCCCCTCACAGGGGGCATCTAGGAAGGCCCCTCACAGGGCCGCTCCGCACGTTGCCCAGTCTGTACGCCACAAAACCTGCGGCCTAAATTAGTGGGGAGCTGCCGCAGGGGGCGCGGATCTGCGGGATGCCTGGTCACCCACCCAACCATCAGGTGCCAAGGTGTAACCCCCATAGTGACAACCCTGGAGGGGAGGGGGTGAACAGAGTGTCCGAAGCACCTAAGCCAGAGGCCTTACCCAGGGAAGGGGGGATGTGGAGGAGAACCCGAGGGACCGACCACCCCAGGGAATACCAGCGCCCCACACCACTCCAGGGAAGGAGAGGAGGGGGCCCCTTACTTACCGCTCCAGCGAGTGCACGGGTAACGCTCCCAGACTGGTCCTCCTCGCCACCAAAGTGGGGGGGCTGTTGGCCATGAGGAATGCTGCGACACAGGCCAAGACCCGGTCGTATGTGACCTCGCGAGATGTTTAACTCGCAGGGCCAGCCCCCATCCAGTGGGGCTATGTCCGCGGCCGACCTAGCGCATAGCTGCAGTCTGCACGGGCTCGCTGGCCAGACTGGAGAGACCACTGGATCTTAGTGTCCAGCCCGTCACCCAGTCCAGCACTTGACTGTAGATCTCACAGTAAAAAATCAAAAAAAAAAAAAAAGTAGCTTAAAAAACAAAAACAAAAAAATTGCCAGGACCAGAGATCCCAGCAGGGAACTAGGTCCTTACTCCTGACTAGGCAGAAAAAAACTGAAGGCCTATAGCAGAGAGGGGGGTGTATATCACCTAGGACTGCCCATAGGCGTAGCCAAGTCTTTTTTCTGCCTAGTGTCCTACTCCTGTAGGGGGCGATATAACCCTATGGTTCTAAATAATGGAGCACTGTCTGTCAATGAACAAATGTGAAACATAAATTGTGTCTGCAGCACAAAGAAGGAAGATTATCCAAGAGAAATACAGGAATACAGGACGGGGAACACAGCTCAGGAAAGTGACCAGGGGATTACAGGCTGATATCACCCAGTCCTTGTCCTACTCTGGACCAATCAGTGAGCAGTATGGGTGGAGGAATGTATTTAGTGTTAATGACCCACCTGTGCTGATCTCTGTAGGAGCGTCCTCTATAAATGTCCCCGTTATTCCATCCTCCTCCATAGACTGCTGATCATTCCTTACATAAGTCTCTTCTTCTGCTTTAACCTCAAATTCTATATCGTTTGGATCTCCACTCTAAACCAAGAAAATGAGAGAGAATATCATCTGTAAGATATAAGCTTCATTATTGTGACATCATATATAAAATCTACACATTGTCGCTATTATGCCCTGTACACACGATCGGACATTCCGACAACAAAATCCATCTGATTTTTTTCCGACGGATTTTGAGCCAAACTTGTCTTGCATACACACGGTCGCACAAAGATATCGTAAAATCCGATCGTTCTGAACACGGTGACGTAAAACACGTACGTCGGGACTATAAACGGGTCAGTAGCCAATAGCTTATGTCTCTTCATTTATTCTGAGCATGCGTGGCACTTTGTGCGTCGGATTTGTGTACACACGATTGGAATTTAAACGATCGGATTTTGTTGTCGGGAAATTTTATATCCTGCTCTCAAACTTTGTGTGTCGGAAATTCCGACGGAAAAAGTCAGATGGAGCCCACACACGATCGGAATTTCCGACAACACAATCCAAACGCACTTTTTCCATCAGAAAATCCGACTGTGTGTACAGGGCATAAGTGTGTTTTATAACCTCTCTCCCACCAACCTTGTAACAGTGAGGGATGCTGTGAACTTCCTGTGTGGAATCCCGGGAATACAGAGGACAGGGACATCTCTCTGGTGGGTTTCTGTAGCTGGATGACTCCACCATGGTGTCCTGGTACAGATCTTTGTGTTCTTTTAGAAACTCTGACTCCTCCGTCACCCCATCCTCATCATCCTCCTCTTTTATCTCTTCTTTAACCTCAACTTTAGAATATCTCAGGTTTCCACTCTGAACATATAATAAAAATGACATCAATGGTAACAATGCAGATAATGTACAGATCCTAATGATACTATCAGTGATTGTTCCTCATCTACCTGATGATGGTGAGGGATGGTGTGATCTTCCTGTGTGGAATCCCGGGAATACAGAGGACGGGGACATCTCTCTGGTGGGTTCCCATTACTGGATCCATCTGTAGGAAACACACACACTGACTGAATACATTGTTTCTATGTGTTTATCAGATGATGGGGGATCTAGGTGGACCCTCCGTACTGCTCTCTCCTTTACAATAAAGTCTCCTCTTACCCGGTGATGTGAGGGGCGGCTGATTGTCCATCATGACGTCCTTGTAGAGATCCTTGTGTCCTTCTAAATACTCCCACTCCTCCATGGAGAAATAGACAGTGACATCCTGACACCTTATAGGAACCTGACACACACAATGATACAGTCACCATCCAGACACATCCCTTGTCTGTTACTGGATAATGTCCCAGAATTCCCAGCACCGCTCACCTCTCCTCCGTCATCTCTCTGGTGACTTCTAGAATCTTCTTTTTATTTCTCTATTCTATCAGGGAGGGAGGTGGAGGCAATGTGATGGTCATATGATCTCCAGACTTCACAGGAGGAAATATCTAGATCTGAACACAAATAGTAAAATCAAATGATATTCCCAGAATCCTCCTCACCTCACCATTCAGGTCTCCATTTTATTAAAGCCCCCATGAGGTATAATTTACCCACAAAGGACCCCAACACTTTGCAGGTTAAAAGCTTGTTATAGACATTATGGGATCATTACATACAACGCAGGACCAACAGTCCCACTTTGCTAGTGAGGATGCCAAGGGTCCGCCCATGTCCTAAGAGCATCAGAAAAAAATCTAGATGGATGGACGTTTGGATGGGGAGATTTGAGGGGCCCTCTATATGAGGCTTCCGTGAAAACCGATTCATTGTTCCTGGGTGCGTCCTACCTCTCCTAAATTGAAGAGTGAACTTTGACCTTTACCATATAGAAATCTGTCAGGAATCTGTGAAAGTAAGCTCTCATGTGATCAGGTGACCTGCGGAGGAACGGAGTGTAAATACCAGACAATTTTCTCCAGAGCCCCTAATGGTGGGGATGGATTTTGCTGAGTGCTGGTGCCAAGTTTCCACCCCCCAGGATCACTGCAGGTGTGGAGAAAAGCTGTGTTAGGCTCCATTCACACTAGCGCGTTTTTTGATGCATTTTGCATTTTGCAGAAATGCACGGGAATTTTTTAACATGGGTTCCTATGGAACATGTTCACATCAATGCCTTTTTGTTTCTCTGCATTTTTGGAAAGGGTCAGGGACTTTTTTTCATGCAAAATGCAGCGTTTTGCATGTAATAGAATTCAATGGACAAGCATCAAAAACGCAAGTGCACCGTTTTTGCAGCGTTTTTGGTGCGTTTTTGATGCGTTTTTGCCGGGTTTTTTTTTTTTTTTTTAATTTTTTTTTTTTTTTTAAGACTGTAAAAAAAAACTGTAAAAAAAAAAAAAAAAAAAAAAAAAAACCCAAAACGCAAATCGCGGCAAAAACGCTGCTCAAAAACGTGGCAAGCATGAAAGAAAAACATCCAAAAACGCTCAAAAGCAACATGCATAGGTGTGAATCGAGCCTAAGAGGATATGGAGGAGAGATGAGGAGGAGATCCAGGAATCAGGATAAAGGTCAGGACAAGCAACAGACGAGCGCATCCAAGAGATGAAGCCGGGGTCACTACACAGAAAATCAATCCAAGGAAACAACAGGCAGGACGAGGAATAGCAAGAAGGAGCTCAGAGACAAATGAGAATATTGCTCAGCCAATGGGAGATTATCTCAGCATGACTTACATAATGAAGGAGATGAGGGGGAGGGGAGGAAATCACTTAAGGCATGGCTTGATTAATTTGCTTTGAATCTAGGAGCCAGCTGAAAAAGTTAGGAGAGTTTTTTTTTTTTAGGACAGTGTGGGTTGTCAGCGCCCGGGGCTAGGCAAGTAATTTGTGAGTAATCTGTGAGGTGCAGAACGTAGGACATGGGGTGCAGGAGATGGATGCATGTAATGTGGTGCAGAACACAGGATATGGAGTGCAGGGTACCGAAGAAGGGTGTAGGGCACTGCAGGGACACAGTGTACAGAATGCAGGACATGGGGTGGAGGGTGCAGAACACAGGACATGGGGTGCAGAATGCAGGACATGGGGTGCAGAATGCAGGACAGGGGGTGCAGGGTACTAGAGAAGGGTGTAGGTCATCACAGGGGTACAGTGTGCAGAATGCAGAACATAGGGTGAAGAGTGCAAAACATATGACATGGGGTACAGGATACCGGAGAAGGGTGTGCAGGTCACCGCGGGACATGGGATGCAGGAGAAAGGTACAGGGTGCAGAATGCAGGACATGGGGAGCAACGTGCAGAATGCAGGACATGGCGAACAGGGTGCAGGACATAGGGTGCAGGTTGCAGAATGCAGGACATGGGGTACAGGGTACCGGAGAAGGGTGCAGGACATGGGGTGCAAAACATGGGGTGCAGAACACAGGACATGGGGTGCAGGGTGGAGGTCACCGCAGGACATGGGGTACAGGAGAAGGATAGCATTTGCAGGACATGGGGTGCAGAATGCAGGACATGGGGCACAGAACATGATATGCTGGGTGCAGAATGCAGGACATGTGGTTACATAATTAATCAGGTTAAAAAAAGACACAAATCCATCTAGTCGGCTCTTCTCAACCTTTAACTCTCTGCTTCATCCCCCACCCCCTCTACCCACTAACTCACTCACTGCCCAAGAGATTGCCAATTACTTCATAGACAAGATTGATGCAATTCGTGAGGACACCTTCACTGTGCGTACATCTTCCCCACCCATCATACCTTGCCTAACAGAGCATTCAACACTCTCCTCTTTTGAATTGGCTACTACTGAAGAGGTTACAAAACTTTTCTCAGGTGCCCACCTAACCAATTGTCCCGTGGATCCTGTTCCCTCACAACTACTAAGGTCACCCTCTTCTTCTATCCTATGCTCTCTCACTCACATCTTCAATCTCTCCCTCTCTAGTGGCAACTTCTCCTCCCCTCTAAAACATGCGCAGATCACTCCCATACTTAAAAAGCCCTCACTGGACCCCACCAATCTAAACAACTTAAGACCCATCTCATTGCTCCCATTCACCTCTAAACTTCTAGAGCGCTTAGTCTACAACCATCTTAGCTCCTACCTCAATGAAAATAACCTTCTTGACCCTTTACAATCTGGCTTTCGCTCGCAGCACTCCACGGAAACTGCTTTACTAAAACTTACTAATGATTTAATAATTGCTAAAACCAATAGCCAATACTCCATACTCCTACTACTTGACCTCTCTACGACCTTTGATACTGTTGACCACCCGCTCCTTCTCAATAAACTACATTCCCTTGGCCTCCGAGATTCTGCTCTATCCTGGTTCTCTGCCTGACTATCACAGCGCTCCTTCAGTGTCACCTACAACTCTGTCTCCTCCTCTCCGTTGCCCCTTTCTGTGGGGGTCCCCCCAAGGCTCTGTTCTTGGACCCCTTCTCTTCTCTATCTACACCTCCTCCCTTGGTCACTTGATAACCGCCCACGGCTTCCAATACCACTTATATGCCAATGACACCCAAATCTATCTGTCTACTCCTCACCTCCCTCCTTCAGTCTCCTCTCGCATTACTAACTTACTAACTGACATATCAGCATGGATGTCGCACCACTTCCTTCAACTAAATCCCTCTAAAACTGAGCTATTAATATCCCCCCCCCCCCACCCGTGCCCCCCTCCATGACTTTTCCATTAAAATCAACAATGCAACCATCAGTCCCTCCCCTCACGCCAGGGTACTCGGTGTAATCCTAGACTCTGACTTGTCATTTCAGCCTCAAATCCAATCATTGTCAAAAGTTTGTAGAATTCACCTCCGTAACATCTCTAAAATTCACCCCTTTTTAACAAATGAAACCACCAAGCTCCTCATTCACTCCCTTGTTATCTCTCGCCTTGACTATTGCAACTCCCTTCTCATTGGCTTACCTCTCCATAGGCTCCTCCCCTCTTCAGTCTATCATGAATGCTGCTGCCAGACTTATCCACCCTACCAACCGCTCAGTGTCTGCCAACCCTCTCCTCCAATCCCTACACTGACCGCCACCCCTCTCCTCCAATCCCTACACTGACTCCCAATCACCCAGCAAATTAAATTCAAAATACTAACCACAACATACAAAGAAATTCACAACTCTGCCCCGAGCTACATCACCAACCTTGTCTCCAAATATCACCCAAATCGTCCTCTCCGCTCTTCTCAAGACCTCCTATTCTCAAGCACTCTCGTCTCCTCCTCCCATGCTCGTCTCCTGGATTTCTCCAGAGCCTCTCCCATCCTCTGGAACTCGCTACCTCCACCGTTTTGGCTACCTCCTACTCTTGCTACCTTCAGGCGATCCCTGAAAACTCTTTTCAGGGAAGCCTATTATGTCTCCAACTAATCTTCTACCACTTCCATCAGCTTATTGACCACAATTACAACCTTTTGTACCACCTGCCCCACCCTGTTAGATTGTAAGCTCTTCTGAGCAGGGCCCTCTTAATCCTCTTGTATTTTATTGTATTGTAACTGTATTGTCTCCTTTTATATTGTAAAGCACTGCGTAAACTGTTGGCGCTATATAAATCCTGTATAATAATAATAATAATAATAATCTAGTTCAACCATAAAAATAAATAAATAATTATATCATACAATCCCATATACACAATCCTATACCCGCAGTTGATCCAGAGGAAGGCGAAAAACCCCAGCAAAGCATGATCCAATTTGCTACAGCAGGGGAAAAAATTCCTTCCTGATCTCGTAGAGGCAATCGGATTTTCCCTGGATCAACTTTAACTATAAATGTCAGTATCCCGTTATATTCTGTACATTTAGGAAAGAATCCAGACTTTTCGTAGCCTCCCTGGCGGTTTTCCCGAGTGTGGCTCGGGGTTACATTTCAGGACCATTAGCGGTAACCCCGAGCCACACTCGGGATTACATCGCAGGATCCTGGTGCCTCCTTACTTACCTTGTCCCCGGGATCCTGCGATGTCCCCCGCACTGTCCGAGGGCTCCGTCCTCCTCCGAAGCCTCTCCGTGCCAGGCTCCGTTCCCTGCGAGCGTCGCGACGCACGGGGGCGGAGCCTGGCGGCAAATTCAAAAAAATGTAAAAATCATAACACATACAGTACTGCAATCTTACAGATTACAGTACTGTATGAAATTATTTCACATCCCATTTGTCCCCAGTGCTCTGGCCCATGCCCTGCATGCAGTTTTATGTTGCATATACTGTTCTTTCTGCCTGGAAACTGGAGATTGTCCATAGCAACCAAAAAGTGTCCCTTTAGGTCAAAAATGGCTTTAGACCAGCTAGAAAACTGCGATAGTAAATTAGAACACTTGCAGAATTGAGCGATAGTGAATCGTGTGGAAATTTATTTTATTACTATTTATTTTTATTTTTTATAATTATTATTATTTTTTTATTATATTATAATTTATGTTTTTGTGTTTCAAACTTTATCATACCCGGGATATCTACTAGACTCTTGTTTGGACAGATTTAAGTGTGTTATTGTTAATAATTAAATACCTACAATATAAAACGCCAAATTTCATTGCAAAATAATTGTACCGCTTTCAGCACCTAAAATCAGAAAGAATCATACCGCCAAGGAGGTTAAAGCAATCTACTGAACTGGCCAGAACCACCTCTGGAGGGAGTCTATTCCACATTTTCACAGCTCTTACTGTGAAGAAACCTTTCCGTATTTGGAGATGAAATCTCTTTTCCTCTAGACATAAAGAGTGCCCCTTGTCCTCTGTGATGACTGTAAAGTGAATGACTCAACACCAAGTTCACTATATGGACCACGTATATATTTGTACATGTTGATCATATCCCTCCTTAATCTCCTCTTCTCAAGAGAGAATAAATTCAGTTCCTCTAATCTTTCCTCATAGCTGATCTCCTCCATGCTTCTTATCAGTTTGGTTGCCCTTCTCTGCACTTTCTCCAGTTCCCCGATATCCTACAGGGTGCAGAACACAGGACATGGAGTGTAGGACAGTAATGCAATCCCCCACTCCCCTGTGTCCTCCTGCATGTCCTGTACATCTCCCCCAGCAGTGTGTGAGAGCAGAGTGGATGGAGAGGACATCTTGTGTACATAAAGCAGCATGTCCCTCCCTGGCTGGTTTCTTAGCTGGCTGCTTTGCAGGCTTGTCCTGGTTACTCCTGTAAGGACCCTGTAGTCCTGTTTCTCAGCAACTTGTGGGGATCTTTGTGGCAGCGCCATGTTGGGAATTCGGTCCCGCTCCTTCCTCTCTGTTCTGCCGGAGGGCTCTGCAGGGACACAGACAGCTGTGGGTGGAAGCAGGAGCCGATGGTGACAGTAATCCGGCCGTGGAAAGGAGAAAGATCGGCAGCGGGAGCTCAGTGAGATGAGTCCTCTCATGCCGCTGTCCTGTCCAGTCCACCCCTCACTTCACAGGTCGGGTGCCATCGTCTCCTCCTCCTCCCCCCTCACCCTCCCGCCTGGCCCCGCTCCGAGCCACATTCCTGTCTGAATAATGTGTCCGGGTTTCAGCTAGAAACATTATTCAGACCAACAGTGAGAATGGGCTGACAGGAGTGCAGGCACCAGGATTCCATTTCTAGTCACCATGGTGACCTGGGATTTGTCAAGCCCTGACTTAAGGTGACCATAGAGACATGGAAATTCAGCTGGTTCAGCAGGGATCGGTCACATTTCCATCCATGTGTGGTCACTGCCGGATAAAAGTCACTCGATCAGCGGCTGCAGCCAATAGCTTCATCACTGATCTGTGTATTCTGAGAGCGGAGGAGCGCCCCCCATTGTCAGAATACAATAGTGCAGAGGGGAAGATTCCCCCATCCCCCTCCAATGTGTGGATGGGGGAATCTCTTCAGTTTTTTATTTCTCAGTCCGCTGGCTGAACGATAAATCTGAACCATGTATGGCCAGCTTTGGAAGCAAGATATATTAATCATCAACTGATCCCCCTGAAGGGGTTAATCTACATATTACCTCCTCTGCTGGCAGATCCAGTGTTTCGTCAGATCTGTCGCCGGCATCTTGCTTCACCACGCACTTCTCCATAGTAAGGATACATGAGAAGGGGGAAAGTGGACATCTTGTTACACCCACCGGAGTTTTGCATTTTACATTTATTTTTAACAGTAAACTGAGGTTATATAATGAAATACAGTACTTAGAACTCCGTCCGACTGGTTAGATGTTGAATTTTAAAAGCAGCGGCAAGCCTGCTCATCTCATAGGTTTGCTAATCTGACAGAATGTCAGAAACCATGAAATCAGGCCGAGGCAGAAGTACAGTTAAATTACACTTGTTTAATAATAAAAGTAAAAAGAAACAAACGTAGTCAAAACAAAGTTCAGTAACTGGAACGGATAGTCAGCCAAGCCAGAAGTCAGAGATCAATGTAGTGGAACAGCAAGCAGGACCTGGAGCCAGAAGGGATGTCAGCAAAGCAAGTCTTTGAACAGAAAGGCAGGGGGGCGTGTCCGGATGTGAACGGCGGCGGACGTGTTAGTGAAGAGCTCCGGGAATCCTATTCTCCATCCTAAGCCATCCGTGCATAAACAAATATAAAAACAGCCAGTCCACCTACCTACCTGTCCCTCTCTACATTGTGCCAAGTCCTGGGCCTGTATTGTGGAGGATCCGTCCGCTGCCATCCGAGGGGCCATCGATCCTGTGCGTCCGCGGCCGCCGCCATCTTCCGGGCCTGTGCACTGCTGGAGGGAGCTGTTTTCGGCCTCATCGCGAGGTAAGGGTCTCTCCCCTCGCCATCCTGCCGGCCCATCCATCTGCCTGAGGAGGCCTGGTGGCCGGCCGGGCCGCTGGGACTGTCCATCGCGGTCGCGGCCTAGTGCGGCCTAGCGAAGCCTACCAGACACCGCTCTTTCCTACGCCGCGGCCCGCGGAGGTGCGGCGCGGGCGGCCGGTCCCGGGCTCCGGAGTGCGGACACTGCCCATCTGCCTCACCAGCCATACCATTCACCATCCTACCCATTGTGCTCAGCTGCCCTGTGTAAACTGCCAGTGTGAGTTGTTTTGGGGCCCTGTTGCATCATCCTTCCTCTGCCTCTGTCCCTGAGCTCTGGGCCTTCCCTACCTGATATACCCAGCCATCTACCCCCCCTACCTAGAGGGATTGCTGAGAGAGCTGCTAGTGACCAAGACCTGCCTATTTGTGCTGCGACCTCCTAGTGTTCATAGCCTGCTGCAGACCTAGATTACAGCCCCCTGAACGCTGACCTGGAAGTCGATCGCCCGCTATAAGGCTCCCCCCCCCCCTTGAGACTGACCAGATGTCCTCCTCCTCCTCCAAAAAGGGGAAAAAGAGCTCCAAGACCGCGGCAGCCAATTCACCGCTCCGGCTACCACCGCCCCCTTCTCCGTTGCAGGATCCCACACTGATCGGACGACTCCGGGTTTTATTGGCCGAAATGGAGATGGATCCTGGGGGGGCCTCGGAGGCGGAAATATCAGCCCCATTGCCTCCTGATAGTACAGCCATGATCCTTGCTGCGATCGAACGGAGCAGGACCTCACTGCTGGTGCGCATTGACCATCTTGCGGAGGAGTGCAACCTTATAAGAAATGACCTCGACAAAATAAGGGGGAGAATGTCCAAAACTGAGTCTAGAATATCAGCCACCGAAGATCTTACAGCCACCCATGCCACCTCCATTGCCGAACTGCAGCGCACAGTACAGTCCCTTGTCGCAAAGTCTGATGACGCTGAAAACCGCCTCAGGCGCAACAATATCAGAGTCCTGGGGCTACCCGAGAAAGAGGAAGGGGATCGCCCGGCTGAATTTGCGGAAGAGTTTTTTAAAAACCTCCTGGGCCTTACAGACGTCCCACCCACCTACGTGGTAGAAAGGGCCCATCGGGTACCCACGGGCCGTGTTATTCCTGGAAATCCCCCCAGGCCTTTTCTGGTCCGCTTCCTTAACTATCGGGACAGGGACAGGATTCTCTCTGAAGCTCGCAAACACCCTGCACTCAAATATGGAAACGCCTCTGTGCTCCTCTTCCCTGATTTTTCGGCTGACTTGCAGCGGAAGAGAAAAACCTTCAATGATGTTCGTAGGCGGCTCAGAGATAAGAACATAAAGTACAGCATGCTCTACCCTAGCCGTCTGCGGGTCCAGCATGACGGAACAATCCGGTTCTTCGACAACCCAGCGGATGCTGATGACTGGCTGATCAAATTGCAATGAAGCACTTTCCCTACAAAAGTTATCTGATGCACGGATTTCCCACATCCTTGCCAACTCTATCCTACCAGACTTCCTATAAGCACCGGAGCCTCTCCAAGAATACATCGATAAGAGGTTCACACTTGACCCCCACGGCTTCTCTTTAAGAAGTGGAAGACCAGGTGCTTTCCATCAACCTGGAGGAATTACCGCCCGTCCCCTCTCATCGAGAAGGAACGCATGCCCACAGAAATGGCTACCCTACGAGTTTAAGCCACAAATTAAACAAATTTATGGACTCTGATAGAACACTGTGACTTCAATCCAGGGTCGTGATTCGCTTAGTTTTATGCCCCTTGAATATCATTAAGTCACCAACTTTATTGTTTTAGTTTTGGGATCAAGCTACAAGCCAAGTTATGTTGGGGAATAGGCTGCGTGGCAGGGAGTTTTTTGTTATGAGTAGGGCTGATCTTTTTCCCTACAGTTTAAGTATGCTCACCGCTCTTCTGCTCTCACTATATACATACTTCAGGATCTATCTGTGTACTAGACCGCCAGAAACTGTCTTACTGCCTTTATTTACTAATCTGATTACTCCTGCTAACAAATTTTTTTCACAGGTGTATTAATGTCTGAAATTACGCTGCTCTCTTGGAATGTACGGGGGCTTAACAACAAATTCAAAAGGTCCTTATTGTTTAAATACCTCAACACACACAAACCCCATATATTGTTTCTTCAGGAAATGCATTTGACTGGCAGTAAAGTCCTAGCCTTGCGCAGGGCATGGGTCCGACAAGCTTTTCACGCTACCTACTCCACCTATGCCCGAGGGGTAGCAATACTCATTAACAAGTCTCTTCCCTGTAAGGTTGTCAGGGTCATCACAGACCCTGGAGGAAGGTATATCATTTTATTGCTGGAAATACATACAGTTTTGTGGGCATTGGTAAATGTCTATCTACCCCCCCCAGTAGACTTCTCCATACTATACACTCTCTATGAGAAACTTGCACCCTTCCAATCTGCTCATGTATTAATTGGGGGGGACTTTAACTCCATTCTAGACGCTGTCCTTGACTCCTCTAACACACAGCGTAAGGGGAACTTGGATCTCGGGCACTGGGCTGACACTTTCGCCCTCACCGAACTCTGGAGATGGAAGCACGCTTCTGCCAAGGCCTTTTCACACTTGTCCTCATCTCATAAATCGAGCTCAAGGATCGACCTGGCGTTTGGCAGTGCTTCTGTTCTCTCAAAGCTATCCGAGACATCCTATCTACCGACGGGGCTATCAGATCATTCCCCCTTGGAGATACGCCTCGGTGTGGGTGGGAAGAATGACCCAGGTACCTGGAGATTGGCTCCGCGGTGGATACAAGATGAAACAGTTGCAGAAATTGTCACTCCATTATTAGACTCTTACTGGCCTGCCAATGAGGATACGGCTTCTGTGGAGACGGTATGGGAAGCTTTTAAAGCGACCACAAGGGGTTACTACATTTCGGCCATCAAAGCGGCAAGGGCCGACTATAAATTCTTGACTTCACAACTCGAAGACCGTGCATCTGAAGCGGCCGACTGCTTCGCACGTAGCCCCTCCCCGGAGGCCTATCTGCTATTGGCACAGGCGAGAAGAGAGTTGAACCTCCATTATACCACCTTAACGAACAATGATGTAACTTTATTGGCTGGTAGAATTTTTGAGTCAGGTGACAAGAACGGCAGACTGTTAGCTAATCTAGTTGCTGAACCACGTTACCAGACGGTGGTATCTGAACTACATACACCCGACGGGGAGACGATTATGGGCACGAAAGCCATACTTCAGGAATTTGGGAACTACTTTAGGGAGCTGTATAGCCAATCTCTGCCTGTCTCTTCCGAACTCATGACAGAGGAAATCCGGTGCCTCTCCCTTCCCTCTTTGGAGCAGGAGGATGTGGAGGCTCTGGACGCCCAGATCTCCACCTTGGAGATTGAATTGGCGATCTCATCCCTTCCCCCTGCTAAGACACCGGGCCCAGATGGTCTGCCGGGAGATTGGTATAGGACATACGCAAAGAGGCTGGCCCCCAGGCTACAAGCCCTCTACACACACTGTCTAGAGAATGGATCTCTTCCACCTACCCTGTATCAGGCCCACATAGTCCTCCTCCCCAAGCCTGGAAAGGACCCAAGACTTTGTGCCTCATATAGGCCTATCTCTCTTCTAAATTATGACTTAAAAATCCTGGCCAAGATTCTCACTGCTAGATTGGTTAAAGTACTACCCTCCCTTATCAACATAGACCAGACTGGGTTTATGCCTGGAAAATCCACAGACATAAATTTGAGGCGAGTGTTGACACATTTGCAGCTTCCTCCAACCTCCTCCCAGACTAGAGTCTTGGTGGCCTTGGATGTGGAGAAGGCTTTTGACACAGTCATTTGGGATTACATGCATATAGTACTACAAGCCTTCGGATTCGGCCCCACCTTCTGTAAATGGATCGCCATTCTATACAAATCCCCGACAGCACAAATTAAACTAGGGGGCATGCTCTCAGAACAATTCCAGATACAACGGGGAACTAGGCAGGGGTGCCCACTTTCCCCTTTCTTGTTCGCCCTGGTGATGGAACCACTAGCCACTGCCATTCGTAACTCTAATGCTGTGGTAGGCATACGAGTGGGCTCCATAGTCGAAAAATTAGCTTTATACGCCGACGACTTGGTGCTTTTTCTTAATGACCCTGGGCCCTCCCTTCGAGAAGCTCTTAATATTTTTTCTCGTTTTACAATTTTATCGGGACTGAAAGTCAACTGGGAAAAATCCCAACTCCTGCCTATCGACCCAGCGGCTGAGCAGGCGGCGGACCCCTCATTACCCCTGTCCTGGGCCTCAAAGATCCGTTACCTGGGGATCAACATCACCCCCAAGGTGACAGATTTTATTGCCTTGAACCTTACTCCCCTTTTATCAAACCTTAAATCCAAACTGAGAGCTTGGGATAATTTGCCCCTATCTCTTATAGGTAGAATAAACCTATTCAAAATGAAGTGCCTCCCTATTTTTCTATACATCATCAGACACACTCCAGTATGGATACCCAAAAAATTCTTTACACAATTAGATGCCATCCTTTCTTCTTTCCTATGGAGGTCTGGATCCCCCAGGTTTAACAGGTCTATCCTCCGTAGACCCTGGACGGAGGGGGGCCTGGCCTGTCCAGACCTCCAAAAATATTTCTTTGCAGCCCTACTTGTCCACGCACATAATTGGGTAATCTCTGATGATACAAACGCCTCGGTGGTGCTGGAGGCAGCATCGCTGGGGTCCTTTGAATCACTGAGAAATGCACTATACAGAGGTCCCAGAGCGCCAGCGACTCTCACACACTCTATGACTACAGTGATAAAGGTGTGGCAATTGCAAGTTTGTAAACACAAAACAGAACCAAACAGATGGTCCCCGGATACCCCCTTGTGGCTTAATCCGCTCCTCGCTGAATTTCACACTATACCGGACCCGAGCTTATGGGCAACAAGGGGCATTAGGATACTCGACCACATATGTAAAGACAGGGCTATCCTTCCCTTTGACACTCTCAAACAAAACCATGACCTACCCAATTGTTACTTCTTTAGATATCTACAGCTTAGACATGCCTTCTCTTCCCAATTCAAAACTCAACCACCATTACTCTTTCACTCCACCTTAGAATCCCTCCTCCGGAATGATGATCTGGTAAAACCCCTATCCACCATATATAAGGCACTATTACCATCAATGCATTTTGGGCTTGAAACTCTCCAAGAAAAATGGAGGGCTGACTTCCCTGAACTAGATACAGAGGACTGGGAGGATATGTGGGAATACCCTTTTCTTCAATTAGTGGCAGTGAAGGACCGTTTAATTCAATTCCGGATTCTACACCGGGTGTATTTAACGCCGCAACGGCTGAACAAAATTTATCCTGGGGCCTACCCTAGCTGTTGGAAATGTGGTGGCATAGAGGCCGGTTTCTGTCATATGTTGTGGTCCTGTCCCAAAGTGCACTCTTTCTGGGTAGAGGTGACGCAATTTATAACCTCACTGTTAGCATTCCCAATCCCGCTGACTATACCGGTCTGCTTGCTTGGCCTGGTGGGCTCTTTAGCGCACCGCACAGCAACTAAGACCCTTATAGGACTTCTACTTTTTTACGCCCGTAAAGCAATATTACTAAAATGGAAAAAACCTGATGCGCCCTCTCTGACCTCTTGGAAAGCCCTGGTCAATTCTACAATACCATTATATAAAGCCACATACCTCTCCCGTGGGTGTATTGCTAAGTTTGACAAAATATGGAAACTATGGCTTGACTCTACCTCCACTAATGCCGCTCAAGAATAGACGGTATATCTGACACCCATTAGCTCCCCCTTCTGTGCTAACACTTGCTAAGTCCCTTGTGACACCCCTATAGTTGAACCTTTAATGTCCTAGGTCTAGTTCCAGAATCCCCTCCTGGGAATTCTCACTTTCATCGAAGACGAGTTGCACATTCTCCTTTCATAATCTCTCCAATTGGAGCGGTTGAGCAGTAATATCTAGTTTTTGTTTTGTATTTTAGCATTTGTTTTGTATTTTATCTGTTTTTCTGTCGAAAACAGCAATGTAATAGGCAGATAACCTGTTGTTAGGTACCGATTTACATGGTACTTTTTGAGCCGGGGAATGCCCCAAGGTTCTGTTTCTGTAAACCTATTAAAATTAATAAAGAGAATTTAAAAAAAAATAAAAAAAAAAAAAAAAAGAAAGGCAGGAGATAGTCTCTGTGATGTTGACCAAGGTGAAGGCAGAGATTCACTGGGCTGAACGGCTTAAGTAGGCAGGACTGACGAGCAGGATATCATCAACAGCTGAGTAACTGTGGAGAGATAGGAGCTGGCAATAAGCTGACAGATGAGCGGCCAGCTCAGAGAAGGAAGGGCTGAGCCCAGCCCTGACACAAAACACCTATGCTTTTAAAATTCAACATCTAAACATTCATACAGAGTTCTAAGTACTGTATTCCACTATATAAACTCACTTTACTGTTAAAAATACATGTAAAATGCAAAACTCCAGTGGGTGTAACAAGTTGTCCGCTTTCCCCCGTCTCAGTGTATCCTTTCTATGGAGGAGTGCGGGGTGTAGCAAGATGGCGGTGACGGAACATCACTTCCATTACCATTTCTGACAGGTCCCTATATCTGACGGAACACCAGCAATGTCTCCTCTCTACTTCCTATAGAATGTCCTATGAGTACCTGACATCTCTTCCTGTCTTCCATAGAGTCTTCCTGTCTGGGTAGAAGTGAGATCACCACCTTGTGGAGCTCAGAGGAACTGCAGCCCAGAGAAATGTCTGGTAGTGTGAACACGGCCTTGTGCTGTGTGTGTATGTACTGTATATCCTTATAGATGGGGTCATCTCCACTCCCACCAAGGGGGATAGAAATATATTACTGCTCGGTGGGGGGAGACATTTTGGCCCCTTTGATTTTGCAGTAAAATTGATTGCAGATTTAGTCATGTAGAACATCTGTTATATGGATACAAAGAACCCCAGCCGAGAGTAAAGGGTGGAAATGGCTCCTGATCCCCAGATTTGGGCAATTATGTCACCAATATAAATAGAATAAAACCCGCGCTATGTGTAACAACTCAAATACCTACAAAAATAACTTCTACCGGACTGCTGCTGTAACAAAGGTAAGTATTCCCTTTATCAACTAGAAGAGCATTATGTGTCACAGCGCTGTCCTATTGTGTGTGCACATAAATCATCACAAATACACTAAAATATGTGGATACATTCATATATAAAGTGCTAGGGGCTCAAATAATATTCTCTGCAGATCTACTGCTTCCACTTTACACCTACTTCACTGATCTTATGGTGTTTATCAATAAATTAAGTAAACTGTTCCATGTGCAAATTCATATACAACATAAAGTGCTTTGTGCTCAAGATGTTGTTCCCTGCAAATCCACTGCTTCCACTTTACACCTACTTCTTTAATCTCATAATATTTCCTCCTTTTTTTTCAAAAAACTATGAAACTGTGCAAATTCATGTAATCATACAATATTTTGTACTCAATATAGTGTTCTCTGTAAGTCCACTGCTTCCACTTTGCATCTACTTCAATCAACGTATTTTTCTAAAAAAAAAAATTCCACCAATCAATGAAAAGTTGATAAGGTGTAAAGTTCTTGGTGCTCCAAACTGTGGCAGCTGTAGTGTAGCCACGCCTCCTTCCACCTCTTACACACGTGATGGTGAGGGCGCCCGCTTAGTGGTGCTTCCCCACTCACCAGAGCAATATGACTCCCAGCTTTTCATCTACCAGAGTCACCAACATCCTTCACACTCTCCTCACCTCCGATGGCAAAGGAACTGGATCCTCCTCGCTCACTCCTGCAAGTCTGCTGCGCTTTCTGTCAGTCTCCCTCCTAGACTCCTCCTCCGACCGCTGTTCCAGCAGGAGCTCCGCCTCTTCATACACACTCAGAGCTCCGCCTCTTTATACACACTCAGAGCTCCGCCCCTTCATACACACTCAGAGCTCCGCCCCATCATACACACTCAGAGCTCCGCCTCTTCATACACACTCAGAGCTCCGCCTCTTCATACACAATCAGAGCTCCGCCCCTTCATACACACTCAGAGCTCCGCCTCTTCATACACACTCAGAGCTCCGCCTCTTCATACACACACATTTAGAGCTCCGCCTCGTTATACACACTCAGAGCTCCGCCTCTTCATACACACTCAGAGGTCCGCCTCTTCATGCACACTCATAGTTCTGCCTCTTCATACACACTTAGAGCTCCGCCTCTTCAAACACACTCGGAGCTCCGCCTCTTCATACACACTCAGAGCTCCGCTCTTCATACACACTCAGAGCTCCGCCTCTTCATACACACTCAGAGCTCCGCCTCTTCATACACACTCAGAGCTCCACCTCTTCATACACACTCAGAGCTCTGCCTCTTCATACACACTCAGAGCTCCGCCTCTTCATACACACTCAGAGCTCCGCCTCTTCATACACACTCAGAGCTCCGCCTCGTTATACACACTCAGAGCTCCGCCTCTTCATACACACTCAGAGGTCCGCCTCTTCATGCACACTCATAGTTCTGCCTCTTCATACACACGAAGAGCTCCGCCTCTTCACACACACTCAGAGCTCCGCCTCTTCAAACACACTCGGAGCTCCGCCTCTTCAAACACACTCAGAGCTCTGCTCTTCATTCACACTCAGAGCTCCGCCTCTTGATACACACTCAGAGCTCCGCTCTTCATACACACTCAGGAGCTCCGCCTCTTCATACACACTCAGGGCTCCGCCTCTTCATACACACTCAGAGCTCCGCCCCTTCATACACACTCAGAGCTCTGCCTTTTCATACACACTCAAAGCTCCGCCTCTTCATACACACTCAGGGCTCTGCCTTTTCATACACGCTCAGAGCTCCGCCTCTTCATACACGCTCAGAGCTCCGCCTCTTCATACACACTCAGGGCTCCGCCTCTTCATACACACTCAGGGCTCCGCCTCTTCATACACACTCAGAGCTCCGCCTCTTCATACACACTCAGAGCTCCGCCTCTTCATACACACTCAGAGCTCCGCCTCTTCATACACACTCAGGGAGGAGAAAGGGGAAGGATATACAGTACATACACACACAGCACAAGGCCGTGTTCACACTACGAGATGTTTCTTGAGCTGCAGTTCCTCTGAGCTCCACAAGGTGGTGATCTCACCTCTACCCAGACAGGAAGTCTCTATGGAATACAGACAGGAAGTGATGTCAGGTACAAACAGGACATTCCATAAGACGTAGAAAGAAGACACTGCTGGATCTGGCGGCAGAGGAGGTAATATGTAGATTAACCCCTTCAGGGGGATCCATTGATTATTATATCGTCCTTCCAAAGCTGGCCATACATGGTTCCGTTTTATCGTTCATCCAGCGGGATGAGGGAAAAAAAACTGAAGTGATTTCCCCATCCACACATTGGACTATTGGACTCCCCGCTGCACTATTGTATTCTGACAATGGGGGACGCTCCTCTGCTCTCAGAATACACAGATCAGTGATGAAGCTATTGGCTGCAGCCGCTGATCGAGTGACTTTTATCCAGCAGTGACCACACATGGATGGAAATGTGCAATAAATAAGTGTAAGTTGAGACCATAAGCGGCGCTGCCCTCTATGCCAATTTGTGGGTGCCAGATAGGAATAAATCCCACAATTCACACTGCGTCAGAGTGACTACGGTATATAAGACTTCCACCATTAATTAAAACCTACTGTAGTTTAGGCCAAAAATAAATCATATATATAGGGGTAAGCAGATTAACAAAAACATCAATATTGAAAAGTGCTGGCATATGATGTGTTCCCCTTGCGGGGTACAATGTAATCCAAGGTGGAGATATTCCTAAGTGGTAAGATAAATAATCCCTGAGATTGCAGGATTAAAGTGAAACAGTGCAATTAAATATCTTTATGCCCCAGAAATTCAAAAGTATTGGGACAAAATGGCGCCAAAAAATATTCAAAAGTATTGGGACAGTGATAAGAAACAATGAGTGTTGTGCTAATAAGTGTAATGAATATAATCAGTATAATGTGTACATGTCCCCTCCATATGAATATGCAGGAAATCTTACAGAAAACGAAGTTTAGCCCCAATAGTCAAAAGTATTGGGACAGTGAAACGTTTAAAACCGTGAACTGTGATGTGTCCTATGTGCATAACGTGAATTGTCCTTAAGTGTAGATAAACAAATAATATTATACCTCTCCCAATGTTAAATTACAGTATAAAATTGGTAATTGAAAACTTTAGTATATATCAGATAGTGGAGTTAATTGATAAAAAGTTCATAAATGTGATCCATCCAGGACAAATATTGTTAACCAGGTAGGGAAAGACAAAGTTCGGCTGAGACTGCTGTTTTTTCACCCGATAAGGTTACACCCTGGTGACTTCTGTGCAGTTATTCCATAAGGTGACTTGAAGTGCTCGCCCCCCTCTGCTGCCCCACTCACCAGAGATGATCACCCCTGCAGGGGTACCGAGCGACAAAGTGGGTGCCTCAGGGTGAGAGATGTTCACTTCCAGGGCGCTTCCTTCTCCTGAGTTTTGTGCGGTCCTTATAGCTGTTCCGGGATAGCTGTGCCCTCTGACATAACCACTCTACTCCAGCAGTAATCAACCTTAAGCTGTTAAACACTCCGGGGGTCCAGAGAAAAGAGAAACACAAGGGGCTGCCTTCGTGAAGTATGTCAATTTCTATATTCCTTACAAATAAGTTCAGTCCAAAAACAATGCAAGCCAAACTGTACATAAAAACAGCGCTGTAAGCAAGGAGGGAACCAGCACCGAAGAACAAACGTGCGTCCCAGCTTGCGTTCCAGCGTCCACTTCCGGGTATGACGTGTGAGCGTGACTCCGCCTTACGCGTTTCGTCATAGGACGTTTTCAAAAGCGGTGTGCACGCCTACGCTTCACACTCTCATATAGTCAAGCAGTCAAGTATACCACTCCCCTTATTATGGTAATGTCGCTCGGGGGGAGGGTATGTTGTTACCACTACAATGCAGGGATATAACAGGTCCGTAAGGCAGAACTAAGCACCTTCCAATCTATCTGCCTGATATTCACCGCTACTTGTACTCCGGTTACTAATTGTGTTAAGGAGACCCTTTCTTCTGAATGGAAACATTCAGGACTGGTATAGATCAGTATGGAGGCACAGTCTCCTAATGTATTACATGTTAATTGGAGACAAGAGGCAGTAAACGGGCACATAGAATTATATAAGCTGCCCATGTTTTACCATATGGTAAGAGCAACCATAAGAGTAAAATATATAAAAATTATCCATAAAAACATTTATAAAAATACATAAAAAATATATATAAAAAATATAAAAAATACAGGAAAAATGCATAAAAAATTGATCTATATATAAAAAACCACGACAGTAATAGTTTAATATTCACAGTAGCCTTAATTCTTCAACGTCTATTATTTAAACCATTATATTAAGGCGACATGATGTAAAGAGGCAAGTGCATTTAAATGGTGAATCAAAATGGTGAATGGAAATGCAATGTAATTGTCACAGTGCCCATATTTCCAGGTGTATATGGACAGGTGTTATAATATGCGCTGTAACATGCACGTGTTGACAAGCCTAGAGCAAAGGAGTGTTGAAACATTATGCATTAGCCGGTCATAGGCAATGCAGAAGAATGCATAAAATTACAAAAAAAATTTTTTTCAAAAATTTACAAAAAACTACCCCAACATACAAGATTACCCCAGCATAGACAGTGTCAGAAAATATAAAAATATAAGAATAACAAGTTGCCAGTGTAGGTAATATATCCTCATACCAAGTGTCAGATTGGCCCAAACTTCAGAAGTTTTGGGACAAAACACATATATTAATTCTAATTGGATAGTTATTGCACTGTAAGAAGATATGGGGTAGGGAAGGGGGTAGGGAGAGGAGGCAAGGGGGGGGGGAGAAGGAAAGGGAGTCCCCCATTACATAGGTCATGTCCATGAGTCAAGCCCTAATCCCCTCTGGTTTCCTCTATATCAATCAGCATCAGCTATCTACATACCCCCGTATGCCTCGTATATGTAACTGGGTCAGGTTGATGTCTTAGGAGCGTTTGTTTGAAAACTTTTAAAAAGACCTTCAATACATAAAAGCACTGTTCGGAACCTTTTTAGAGACTTTATGGGTTAGCTATATAGCAGTTCAAATCTATGTCAAGGTTAAGCCCTTTGGGGGCCAAGGAACCTAAACGGTAAATCCAACTCGTTTCATTTCTGGAGATTGAGGTTTCTCTGTTACCTCCACGCCAGTGTTCCTGCACGGAATCAATCCCATAGAAAGTGAGTACGCTGGGGTCCCTATGGTGTACCTCGTCAAAATGTCTCGATAAGCTATGATTAGGGAACCCATTCCTAATATTTTTGATATGTTCCCGAATTCTGACAAACAGTTGACGGGTGGTTCTGCCCACATATTGAAGCCGGCAGGGGCATTCGACAACATATGTCACGTGTGTGCTACGACAGGTAATCAGTTGGTTGATTTTATATTCTTTGTAATCAGTACATGATTTAAACGTATTCTTCCTTCTAGGTTGTCTTTTTGATACTTTGCACGGTAGGCATCTCTGGCACCTAAAAAATCCTTTTAGGTCTGGGCATATTTTGATCGCCTTTGGGGGGTCAATAACATTCTTCACTAGATGATCCCTTAGGTTGGGTGCCTTTCTGTATATAAATTTGGGTCTGGCTGGCAGGAGTTTTGTTAAGGTGAGATCTTCCTTGAGTATAGGCCAGTACTTCTTTATTATTTTCTCGAAATCTCTGAACTGGCTATTGAACCCTGTAATAAACGCTACTTCCGGCATCTTCTGGGCTTTTTTGTTCTTATTATAGAGCAGGGAGGTTCTGTCTATCTTCATAATATCTGCTTTTAATTTCAGCAGTCTTTCTTTATCATATCCTTTTTCCTGGAATTTTTTGATTAAAATGTCGGCCTGTTCGTTAAAATCTTCGGCTGTATCACAATTGCGTTTTATCCGTAGTAACTGTCCTTTGGGGACATTGCTTTTCCATCTTGGGTGATGACAGCTAGAGGTGGGGATGTAGCCGTTTCTGTCTGTTGGTTTAAAAAAGGTGCGGGTTGTTAACTTATCTCCTGTCTTAAAAATTTCTAGGTCTAAATAGTCAATTCTCTCATGACTCCACTTCCCAGTGAACTTGATACCATACTTATTAATGTTCAAATTTTCAAGGAATTTTGTAAGGCTATCTGGTGTTCCATCCCATAAGATGAACACGTCATCTATGTATCTTTTGTACATCTTGATCTGTGGTATATTTTGGCTGTAGATGTATTTGTCTTCCCACAGGTCCATGAATAAATTAGCTACGCTAGGAGCATAGCGTGCTCCCATTGCAACTCCCTTTGTTTATACGTAATATTTTCTGTCATGCCAAAAGTAGTTACATTCCATGGCCATTTTTAGGCCCTCAAGTATATAGCCAATCTGTTCTTGCTTCATGCTTGTGTTCCTGTGGAGGGCTCTTTCCACACCCCGTAGGCCATCCTTCTGTTCAATACTCGTGTACAGGGAATTCACATCTACTGCCACCAGTAACCATTGTTCTACTCCCTTAATCTCTTGTAGTTCTTGGATTAATTGCATACTTTCCCTCAGGTAGGATTTCCCTTCTTTCACCAAGGGTTTTAAAAAAATGTCCAGGTACTCCCCCAACCTAGAAAAGATGGAGTTTATTCCGCTGATAATTGGCCTCCCTGGTGGTTTTTCCAGCCTTTTATGGATCTTAGGTGTGTGATATATCACTGGGGTTTTAGTTGAATTGGATATTAAATATTCTACCTCTTTACCGTTTAGTATCCCTCTGGTTTTTCCTTTTTCCACATAGGTTTTAAGCTTCTTTTCATATTTTTTCTTCGGATTCCCTTTTAGCGTTTTGTATGTATTTTCTATACTTAAAAGATTGTTCATCTCATCTTGGTAATCCTTTTTATTCAGGATGACCAGGCCTCCCCCCTTATCAGCAGGCCTGATCACTACCTCATGTTTTTTTCCTATGTTCTTGATGGTATTCCAGATGTTTTTCGGTCTTTTTTTGTTAGTATTTCTCATTAGTTTAATATCCTCTTCCACCATTTTTTTAAAAGCATTAATGCATTGGTTCCCTGTGGTTTTTGGGTTAAAAATCAAGTTATTTTTAAGGTTTGTTTGTTCAAATTCTGAATCCTCCCTTGCTGCTACACCTGGGTTCATTGCAAAATGTTTCTTGATATTTAGTTTTCTTAAAAATTTTTGTAGGTCAATAAAAGCCTCAAATTGGTCAAAAGGTTTATCAGGGGCATATTTAAGCCCCAATTCTAATACCCTAAGCTCTTCTCGCGTAAATTGCACATTGCTGAGATTAAATATACCTTGTCCTAATAGTTTCTGGGCCTCTTTCTTCTTCTTGCCTCCTCGCTTTCCTCTTGATGGATGGAAATGTGACCGATCCCTGCTGAACCAGCTGAATTTCCATGTATCTATGGTCACCATAAGTGACTTCCTCCCCTCCCCCTCTTAGGATGTGGGCGGACCCTTGGCATCCTCACTAGCAAAGTGGGACTGTTGGTCTTGCATTGTATGTAATGACATAAGAATGCCTGCAGCAAGCTTTGAACCTACATAGTGGGGGTCCTGTGTGGGGTAATTTTACCTCAGTCTGAAGTGGGGCTCTAATAAAATGGAGACCTGAATGATGAGGTGAGGAGGATTCTGGGAATATCATTTGATTTTACTATTTGTGTTCAGATCTAGATATTTCCTCCTGTGAAGTCTGAAGATTATATGACCACCAATCACATTGTCTCCACCTCCCTCCCTGATAGAATAGAGAAATACAAAGAAGATTCTAGAAGTCACCAGAGAGATGATGGAGGAGAGGTGAGCGGTGCTGGGAATTCTGGGACATTATCCAGTAACAGACAAGGGATGTGTCTGGATGGTGACTGTATCATTGTGTGTGTCAGGTTCCTATAAGGTGTCAGGATGTCACTGTCTATTTCTCCATGGAGGAGTGGGAGTATATAGAAGGACACAAGGATCTCTACAAGGACGTCATGATGGACAATCAGCCGCCCCTCACATCACCGGGTAAGAGGAGACTTTATTGTAAAGGAGAGAGCAGTACGGAGGGTCCACCTAGATCCCCCATCATCTGATAAACACATAGAAACAATGTATTCAGTCAGTGTGTGTGTTTCCTACAGATGGATCCAGTAATGGGAACCCACCAGAGAGATGTCCCCGTCCTCTGTATTCCCGGGATTCCACACAGGAAGATCACACCATCCCTCACCATCATCAGGTAGATGAGGAACAATCACTGATAGTATCATTAGGATCTGTACATTATCTGCATTGTTACCATTGATGTCATTTTTATTATATATTCAGAGTGGAAATTTGAGAGATTCTAAAGTTGAGGTTAAAGAAGAGATAAAAGAGGAGGATGATGAGGATGGGGTGATGGAAGAGTCAGAGTATCTTAAAAAATACAAAGTTCTGTACCAGAACATCATGGTGGAGTCATCCAGCTACAGAAACCCACCAGAGAGATGTCCCCGTCCTCTGTATTCCACACAGGAAGATCACACCATCCCTCATTGTTACAAGGTTGGTGGGACAGAGGATATAAAACACACTTAAAGAGACAATGTGTGGATTTTTTATGTGATTTCACAATATTAAAGCTTACAGATGACATTCTCTCTCATTTTCTTGATTTAGAGTGGTGATCCAATCGATATAGAATTTGAGGTTAAAGCAGAAGAAGAAGAGAGGTATGTGAGGGATGATCAGCAGTCTATGGAGGAGGATGGAATAACGGGGACATTTATAGAGGAGGACACTCCTACAGAGATCAGCACAGGTGGGTCATTAACACTAAATACATTCCTCCACCCATACTGCTCACTGATTGGTCCAGAGTAGGGCAAGGACTGGGTGATATCAGCCTGTAATACCCTGGTCACTTTCCTGAGCTGTGTTCCCCGTCCTGTATTCCTGTATTTCTCTCGGATAATCTTCCTTCTCTGTTCTGCAGACACAATTTATGTATCTAAACTGTATTTATGGAGATTCTGGGGTTCAGCTGGCAGCAAAATGTTCATTTTCACCATAGTTGTTGCTGGACCTAGGCACCTGGGGTATGTACTTTGCATCTAGCAAGATCTCTGACCGAACAATTCTCCCAGGGTTACTGTTGTCTGCTGGCTGTCCCGGGTGGAGGGACATGTCTGTATAGGCTCAGACACAAGTCACTGAGTGCAGCCTCAAGAGATGGGAGGCAGTGGTGTGGGACCTCTGCAACTTGGCTTCAGTAAACATTTAAGCTTCCACTGGTTACTGAATACCGATATTATGAGTCCTGACTCTTACACCATATAATTTATATTGTACATTACATACTCCTGACCTCTGCACTATATATTCTATGTTGTACATTACATCATTCTGATACGATAAAATCCTAACTGTTTTATCCTATATAATATGTTGTACATTACATAGTCCTGACTTCTTTTGCACCCATTTTCTACCAGCTGAACATTTTATAGCTGATGATTTGATTGGAGCACAGACTTTTACATGTTGATAATAATGTGATAACATCCTCAAACTTTGGAACCTTAAACAGAAAGTGATAATGAAGGAGGAGTCAATAACCCAATGATGGTGGCCTTCAGGATCAGTCCAGTCTTCATCTTGGTTGTTCTCCCCCCATCCTCACTCTCTGACCTCTGGTGGGGCTCAGCCCCTCTGTTATTCATGACTCAATCATGGACTAAATAAGGAAGTGCAGGACTTTTTGTGTTGGGAAGATGGTAATGAGTGATAGAGGGGGTGGGACACTCGTCTTATCCCCTCATCACTGTCACTCCTATAAAAGACAGTTCTCGTTTCCTCTAGGGTTGTCCCGATACCGATACTAGTATCGGTATCGGCACCGATACCGAGCATTTGCCCAAGTACTTGTACTCGGGCAAATGCTCCCGATGCCTCCCCCGATACCTTGACTGTCAGCGGTGATCGGCGCGTGGGGGAGTTACAAGCTTCTCCCCCCGCGGCTTTCAGCTGCTTTAGTGACATACAGCGGTGATCAGTGCTTGTAACTCCCCCACACACGATCACCGCTGACTGTCACCTCATCCCCCTTAGTCCCCCTCCGTTCCTCTGTCTCCCTCCGCTGTCCTGCTCCGTTGCTGTGTCCCCCTCCGTTCCTCTGTCCCCCTCCGCTGTCCTGCTCCCTTGCTGTGTCCCCCTCCATTCCTCTGTCCCCCTCCGCTGTCCTGCTCCGTTGCTGTGTCCCCCTCCGTTCCTCTGTCCCCCTCCGCTGTCCTCCTTCTTTGCTCTGTCCCCCTCCATTCCTCTGTCCCCCTCCGCTGTCCTGCTCCGTTGCTCTGTCCCCCTCCGTTCCCCTGTCCCCCTCCGCTGTCCTGCTTCTTTGCTCTGTCCCCCTGCGTTGCTCTGTCCCCCTCCATTCCTCTGTCCCCCTCCGCTGTCCTCCTTCTTTGCTCTGTCCCCCTCCGCTGTCCCCATCCGTTCCGGCTTTCCGCTGTCCCCCTCTCCTTCTCTGTCTCCTCCGTTGTGCTGTCTCTCTCCGCTGTGTGAATGGATAGAGTCAGCTGTCTCTGTCCATTCACATAACTGAAACATTGTAATCTCCTGTGATTACAATGTGTCAGTTTATGAATGGAGAGGAGCCGCTGTCTTCTCTCCATTCATTGTCAGTGCAGCTGAGGCTGCAGAGAAAGGGACTGAGGAATCTCTATCCTCGGTCTCTTTCTCTGTCTCAAAGGGGAGATATCAGAGGTCTGTTAAGACCCCTGATATCTCACCAAAGCCCCCCAACAGGGCTGATTAAAAAAAAAAAATACACACATAGTGCAATAAAGAATAAAAAAAAATTAAATTGTAAAAAATAATAAATGTAAATGAAAAAAAACACACACACACACACACCGTTCACCCCCCCGCCGCCCCCCCCCCACCCTAAAAAAAAAAAAAAAAAAGTGTCACATGACATTAAAAAAAAGTATCGGTAATCGGTATCGGCGAGTACTTGAAAAAAAAGTATCGGTACTTGTACTCGGTCCTAAAAAAGTGGTATCGGGACAACCCTAGTTTCCTCACTCTCTGACTAAGGTCCATGAATAAAGAAATAAAAAAGGAAAGATTTCCCCACCTTGGGGTTTTTAGGCAGCACAATAACAGATATAGTCCATATTGTATGAAAAAATATAACAATTTTATTAGATAATATATCATCAGAGTTAAAAACAATGAGCTCCAGTGGGAATTATTTTAAAATTGTTGGCTGAACATACATAAGCAGACATTTATTCATAACAATACTTTATATCATGAACATTAAAGCTGACGCGTTTCAACCCCTATAGTTGGGGTCTTCTTCAGAGGGTCAGTCTGCTGGGGAGAACATGAAAATAGAATTGATATACACATATAAGTTCCATTGGTATAAATATAATATTAACTACATTAACCATGTAATACATCAATACAGTATAGTTACCAAATAATGTATGTCCAATGGAAAACACAGATTCCCACATGGAGATCCCTTTAAAAAGATATGTTGCTTTGCCCTCTTCCCCAAGGGGAGGATTCCAAACACCTCTACCGCCACCGCAACCCAGACCAGGATAGTGAGAAGCAGCGTTGCTTACGAGAGTTCACACTTTTAAGCACCGCCCGCCAAGGCAGACGACCGGTCAGAAAGCACCAAACCACCTGCGATGAAAATTTGCAAGGCAAAATAAGTAAAGAGCCCATAATAAGGTAGTCAGATTTATTCTGTGGACTAAGAAAGCCACTGGGAAATCAAGGTCATCTAAGTTTATAAATATAATGTATATGGCTCAAGCCGAAAGGGTTACGAGCCATATTTGTCTGGTATGTGTTTAAAGGTAAATGACATAGAAGGTACATAGCTGCAAGAATATTGGTAGATACTCTTTCTGTGCTCAAGAAAAAAAGGTGGTGACGAAGTAAAGGGAAGGTGAGAAAGGGTTGAAGAGTGAAATAAAACATACATTATAAGTGTAAAAAATTATTATGATAAACCACTAAATAGGTGCAAACAAGTGCAAGTGAATAGAGAGAGAGAGGAAAGGGGTTGTTTCAGGGTGGTGATGTGAAAAACACAATTATTACCTCAAAAGGTGCTAGATAGCACATGTGGATGCATCAAATTGTCCCATATGGCTAGACTGTTACTTGTTAGCCAACCCGGGATTGGTCACAAGCTGTATAAGACTCAGGGGGTTGGTATCCAAAACCTGAGTCAACCAGTCTAAGAAAAAACAAAATATATAATTGTAAGGAGTATGACCACACATATTGTTGGTGGTCAAAAAATAATAATAATAATAGGGATCAATGAGCCCTAATTGTGTGGGGCAAAAAGATGCTATAACAACACATGGCTAAAAGGGGTGTACTTACTAGATGGTAGCCGAGAGTGACAGCAGAAGTGATAACAGGCAGCAGAAGGTGTTTGCAGTTCACCAGATAAGAAGAGGTTAAAGGCATGTTACAAGTACCAGTTTTTATACCTATAATTAAGGGGGTGTGTGTACCTTGCACCAGTCCATCCAGGTGTGTACAATCCACCGATAATTCCATGGCAAGCGGCATGGCGGCCATCATGGCAGCCAAGTGTGGTCTCCCCGTCGTTCCGGAAAAGCGGATAGCTTTCACCCATGCGGATAGCTTTCACCCTACAGGCCTGAAGAGATCTATCCCATATGGACAGTACCTGTGTCTACGCAGGAACTGTTCTGATGAGGTCCTCTTTAAACAGGAAGCATGGAAATTACAAACTAGATTACTAGCACGGGGTTACAGCCGCTCAAGTCTACGCAGTGCGTACAACCGTGCAGCTGCACAATCTAGACACACGTTACTATTTGGGGAGAGGGCCAGGGGCAACCCTGGTATGGATCCCACCAGGGTGATCCTGCGCTTCTCCAAACAACATAATGAGATCAAAAATATTATCCGTAAGCACTGGCCCATACTCCGAGATGACCCAAAAGTTAGTAGGTTCATTACAGATACCCCCTCAATCACCTATAGACGAGCAACCTCATTGAGGGACAAACTAGTTCAGAGTGAGTTCAAAACTGCACAAAAAAGGCGTAGGCATTGTTCTGTCCTGGGATCCTTCCCTTGCGGACACTGTTCTTGCTGCCCGTACATAAGACGTGAAAAGACCTTTAACCTTCCAAATGGGACATCCTTCAAACCGGCACATTTCACCAACTGTCAAACACGTGGCGTAGTGTACCTCATGTCCTGCGAATGTGGAGCACACTACGTCGGAAAGACTAAACAAGAGTTTCACCGGCGCATATCTAAACACATTTACCATATGCAAATCGGTAACCCGTATTTGCCACTTGGGCGACATGTGATGGAAACCCACAATTACAGAATGCCCAAAGTATCTTTCGTCGCGCTCTATCGAATCCATATACCAGCGCGAGGCGGCGATTGGAACAAAATTTTGCTGCAGCACGAACAGAGGTGGATATTTAACTTAAATTCCACCTCGTTCCCAGGATTGAACGATGCTATTTTGTTTGCCCCATTCTTAAAAGGCTTTGTCTCTGGCAAAACACAATAGTCATGCTCCCCTTTGGATTGGTTATAATATAATACAATCCATAGAAGTAAAAACAATCAGTATCGCTGACCATGTCCTGTTCCTCTCTCCCTTTCTTCCCCTGCGCTGATCTCATTGCACTTTCCATCATATTCCATTTATTTTATTTTATTGTTTTTCTTTATTTCTAATTCGATGGTGTGAAGCTATTAATGCATATGACTGAGTCTCTCCTATTTTTCACTGATGCTCCTTACATAAATTATATACACATATGATATGTAACAATGGTGTTAACTCTGAACTGTGAAGATTAGATAATGTGTCATGTTCACAACTTGCAGTTGTGTCCCCTTTTCGAATTTGCTTTCCTTCCTACCAGGGGAGCTCTGGCGCTCTCTTCGCTATCACTTCCGGAGCGGGAGTGACCTGTGACGTGCCTTCCCGGCAAGGGGACGGGGGGGACGGGCCGGCCCACCCTAGGCGGCTCCCCCCCCCATGTTTCCCCATTGGACGCTTGGTTGGCCACCGAGCGCCGCATTGGGGATCTCTCCCTCCTTGCCGGCGGTGTTCCGGAACATTCTCGGATGCCTTCCGTCACTGCGCGTGCGCGGGGCCCCGCACGAGTGACGTGACGTCATAGACATCGCGAGATTTCGGCGAGAATGACGAGATTTCAGAGCTATGCTCTTCCGGAACGCCGGGGAGACCACACTTGGCTGCCATGATGGCCGCCATGCCGCCCGCCATGGAATTATCGGCGGATTGTACACACCTGGATGGACTGGTGCAAGGTACACACACCCCCTTAATTATAGGTATAAAAACCGGTACTTGTAACATGCCTTCAACCTCTTCTTATCTGGTGAACTGCAAACACCTTCTGCTGCCTGTTATCACTTCTGCTGTCACTCTCGGCTACCATCTAGTAAGTACACCCCTTTTAGCCATGTGTTATAGCATCTTTTTGCCCCACACAATTAGGGCTCATTGATCCCTATTATTATTATTATTATTTTTTGACCACCAACAATATGTGTGGTCATACTCCTTACAATTATATATTTTGTTTGTTCTTAGACTGGTTGACTCAGGTTTTGGATACCAACCCCCTGAGTCTTATACAGCTTGTGACCAATCCCGGGTTGGCTAACAAGTAACAGTCTAGCCATATGGGACAATTTGATGCATCCACATGTGCTATCTAGCACCTTTTGAGGTAATAATTGTGTTTTTCAAATCACCACCCTGAAACAACCCCTTTCCTCTCTCTCTCTATTCACTTGCACTTGTTTGCACCTATTTAGTGGTTTATCATAATAATTTTTTACACTTATAATGTATGTTTTATTTCACTCTTCAACCCTTTCTCACCTTCCCTTTACTTCGTCACCACCTTTTTTTCTTGAGCACAGAAAGAGTATCTACCAATATTCTTGCAGCTATGTACCTTCTATGTCATTTACCTTTAAACACATACCAGACAAATATGGCTCGTAACCCTTTCGGCTTGAGCTCTATACATTATATTTATAAACTTAGATGACCTTGATTTCCCAGTGGCTTTCTTAGTCCACAGAATAAATCTGACTACCTTATTATGGGCTCTTTACTTATTTTGCCTTGCAAATTTTCATCGCAGGTGGTTTGGTGCTTTCCGACCGGTCGTCTGCCTTGGCGGGCGTTGCTTAAAAGTGTGACCTCTCGTAAGCCACGCTGCTTCTCACTATCCTGGTCTGGGTTGCGGTGGCGGTAGAGGTGTTTGGAATCCTCCCCTTGGGGAAGAGGGCAAAGCAACATATCTTTTTAAAGGGATCTCCATGTGGGAATCTGTGTTTTCCGTTGGACATACATTATTTGGTAACTATACTGTATTGATGTATTACATGGTTAATGTAGTTAATATTATATTTATACCAATGGAACTTATATGTGTATATCAATTCTATTTTCATGTTCTCCCCAGCAGACTGACCCTCTGAAGTAGACCCCAACTATAGGGGTTGAAACACGTCAGGTTTAATGTTCATGATATAAAGTATTGTTATGAATAAATGTCTGCTTATGTATGTTCAGCCAACAATTTTAAAATAATTCCCACTGGAGCTCATTGTTTTTAACTCTGATGATATATTATCTAATAAAATTGTTATATTTTTTCATACAATATGGACTATATCTGTTATTGTGCTGCCTAAAAACCCCAAGGTGGGGAAATCTTTCCTTTTTTGTTCCAATTTTTAAGGGGTGAGCAGCAATTCCCTTTTCTTCTCTCTAGTGTCCCCTCCATTTTTTTCATGAATAAAGAAATGAACTGGTAGGAGATCAGAGGACCCATTTACTAGTTACCTTTAAGGGGGAATTGTAAGATCCTCAGAGACAAAGCTGACTGATGTGGGTGGAGTCCTGGTTTAGGGGAACCAATCTGCTCATGTCTAGTAATAATCTTTTTATTTCTATTTTAGTAGATGGACGGGAGATGAGGAAAACCTCAGAAGATTGTCTCACTTTGTCTCCAGACTGTAAAGTAGAAGATGAGGACATCACACAGTATAGTCCAGGAGAAAACCCGGCTACCTCAAATGTCCATCCAGCACCACACAGTGTAGATGGACCATCGTATTCCTCTTATCCTGAGAAACCTCAGACTGTGAGGGACGGTGCCGTCCTTCCAACAGATAAGAGGTTTTCCTGTACTGAGTGCGGGAAATGTTTTACAGCGAAATCCAGTCTTTCCACATATCAGAGATCTCACACCGGGGAGAAGCCTTATTCCTGTCCTGAGTGCGGGAAATGTTTTTCAGCAAAGTCCAATCTTTACACACATCAGAGATCTCACACCGGAGAGAAGCCTTATTTCTGTCCTGAGTGCGGGAAATGTTTTTCAGCAAAGTCCAATCTTCACACACATCAGAGATCTCACACCGGGGAGAAGCCGTATTCCTGTCCTGAGTGCGGGAAATTTTTTTCACGGAGTTCTTATCTTTACATACATCAGAGATCTCACACGAGGGAGAAGCCGCATTCCTGTCCTGAGTGCGGGAAATGTTTTTCACAGAAGTCCAATCTTTACAGACATCAGAGATCTCACATGGGGGAGAAGCCATACTCCTGCCCTGAGTGAGGGATTTGTTCTTCATCATGTAAGAAACAGTTTCAGGGGTGTGGATGTTTTTTTTTAAAAAACGACTTGTCCAAGAGACTAAATCAGGGTCCCAATCTCCTTGTCCCTTATGACAGTCTCCTTTTCCTCATCTACCAGAGAGCTCAGCAGCGGTGTGGGAGTTCATTAAAAACTACAAGCTGACATCGGCAAAGGACAGAACTCTGTGAATGAATGGCACGGCCGCGCTCTTTTCATAAAGGGGAACTTCTCACCGCACTGCTGTCACACAGAGGGCTCGGATCGCTGAGCCACTGCAGAAACAGCAACATGTAACATGTTCCTGAAGGTGAACGTTTCCTTTAACCCTTTAAATGCCAGAGCTGGCTTTGCAAGTTTTTTTTTTGCCCACATGTTTAACACCTTCAATGCCGGGCACTTTCACCCCCTTCCTGCCCAGGCCAATTTTCACCGCTCTCACACTTTGAATGACCATTGCGCGGTCATGTAACACTGTACCCAAATAAAATTGATGTCCTTTTTTCCCACAAATAAAGCTTTCTTTTGGTGGTATTTGACCACCTCTGGGGTTTTTATTTTTTTGTGCTAGAAATAAAACACTGTATATGTGGGGGCGGGTGTTATGTGCTTGGGTTTAAATTTAATTTTGTACATTTAAAAGAGAAAAAGGTTTTTTTTTCATCACATAGAGCAGCCTTTTTCAACCAGGGTGCCTTGGCAAAATGCTTAACAATTTCCCCAAAATTGTATACAAGCCAGAGGGTGGATGAAGCCTTTTAGTTACACAAAGCCACAGGTTTTCATTGTGCACCATTACAACCTTCCAGCTGTCAACCTCCTAATAACCAATGACATCATAAGTTGATAAGGAAGATGTCAGTTGCTTGAATACAATCCTTGTGTGACCCTCCCCTGTCCATTTCCATAAGCTTTGGGGTCTCATTAGCTGAGTGAAGAGAAACACTGAGGGAGAAGAGAAACACTGGAATACTAGTCAGTACCAGTTGGAAAAAGTGTATTTGCTGTGGAAGAATACATTACTTCTAACATTGGGTGTCCTACATGTGTTGATGTTGTTTCATTATGTAGAACTATTAGAATAGTTTTTATGTTTTTGACTGGGGTGCCTCAAGACTGTCCATAATTTTGTAGGGTGCCTCAAGGCTATCCATAAATTTGGAGGGTATCTCAAGACTGTCCATAATTTTGGAGGGTGTCTAAAAACTGTCCATAACTTTGGAGGGTGCCATAAGATTGTCCATAAGCTTGGAGGGTGCCTCAAGATTGCCCATAATTTTGGAGGGCGCCTCAAGATTTCCATAATTTTGGAGGGTACCTCAAGACTGTCTATAAATTTGGAGGGTATCTCAAGACTGTCCATAATTTTGGAGGGTGCCTCAAAACTGTCCATAATTTTGGAGGGTGCCTCAAGATTGTCCATAATTTTGAAGGGCACCTCAAGATCGTCTATAATTTTGGAGGACTCCCCAAGACTTCATAATTTTGGAGAGTACCTTGACTAAAAAAGCGTTGAGAAACACTGACATAGAGGACTAAGTCCCCTATGTGATGGTTTTTAGACATGTGCAATTAGTTTCGTTACGAATTCGTTATTCGTAAAAAGTCGTTATATTCATTAATTCGTAAACATACGAATGAACGAAAGTTTTACTACAAATTCGAACAAACAACAAATTATCGAGAAAGAACGAATATGCAAAACAACAAAAATACTAAACAATGAAATTAGAAACAACGAAAATACTGAAAAAAACGAAAACCTAGAAACAACGAAAATACCGAACAAAAATTCAAAATAATGAAAATCAAAATGAACGAAAATGCGCAAAACCAAAGTGTACTAAAAAAAAGCAGAAATAAAATTAAGGATGAGAGAAGCCGCCAAACATATAAAGAAAGTGTTCCCACACAAAAAAAAGGCAATAAAATAAAAGAAATAGGTGGCGCTAACTGGAGTGTATAAATAATAAGCCAGGACCTCGAGGACTTGAAAATAAAGAAGGTCTATGATCCAGGAGACATAAAAAGTGGGATCAAAAAATTGGAAGCTAGAAAAGAGATTGTGATAAGGCAGGCAGATAAGGGAGGGGCCATAGTCATCCAATCTAAGGATGCCTATAGAGAGGAACTGAATAGGCAATTGAGTGATGAAGATACCTATCTAGAAGTTGCCCAATAAACCTACAATGAGATACAGGAAAGAACTGGCGAGAGTGATACAGAAAGGATCCCAAAAAAGATCTATTAAACAAAAAGGAAGAAAAATATCTCCAACCAAATACATGCAGAATACCTTTAATCTATACACTACCAAAGATCCATAAGGATAAAAATAAAGCTCCTGGTAGACCCATCGTTAATGGGGTATAATCTGTTGGCGTGAGGATTGGAGAATACATTGACTGGTTTTTGCAGCCACTGGTGAAAAAAAACAGATCGTACCTCAGGGACACCAAGCATCTTATTCAATTATTGAATGATGTTACTTTGACCAAAGAGCCTATCTATATGGCAACAGCTGACGTCACGTCACTCTATACGATTATTAACCATGAAGAGGCTATCCAAGCAATGAAGTGGGCTTTAAGAGGCCTTAGTGACTTAAAATGTGTACAACTGAGGTTTATTTTGGATTGTCTGAGGTTTAGTCTAGTTTCTAATTATTTTTGGTATGAGAAATCTTTTTTTAAACAGATATGTGGCATTGCAATGGGCGCAAAATGCGCGTTGAGTGTAGCCAACCTGTATATGTCGGAATGGGAAGAAGAGGCACTATATAAAAAATTCCCACCACAGCTATTATTATTCAAACGTTATATAGACAATATCATTGCTGTTTGGAGTGGAGACAAAGAAAGTCTTATTGACTTCTTGTTTGACCTTAATAATAATGATAAAAATATAAAGCTGACCTGGGAGATAAGTGATGAGGAGATCCACTTCCTGGACCTATTGATTAAGAAAGAAAAGAGAAAACTTACTACTCAGACCTATTTCAAACCCGTGGACAGAAATAGTTATTTGCCTTTGGATAGCTGCCATTATGCACCATGGTTAGATAATATACCAAAGGGTCAATTAATTAGAATAAGACGAAACTGTACAACAAAAGAAACGTTTTTTAAACAGGCGGAATTAATTGGAGAGCGATTTGTGCAAAATGGTTACTGTCCAGAAGTTATAGAGGAAAGAATAAGAGATGTGGCGGTGTTGGATAGAGGGAAGCTAATGCAGGACAAAAAAGCTGAAAAATACAGAAAATAATAACACTCTATCACTTTTCATGGACTTCAATACCCAACATAAACAAATCAAAAGAATTGTTAGAAAATATTGGAATATCATCAAAGCAGACCGCTATCTCGGTACTATTCTTCCCGAGAAGCCCAGATTTATTTACCGGAGGGCTCCGACCCTCAGAGACCGTTTAGCAAAAAATGTGCTTGATCCTCCCACCAGGAAGATCCTCCCCTTCTTTGAAGGGAAAGGTTATTACCCCTGCAAAAAGTGTTACACTTGTAATAACACAAAAGAAAGCAAGAAAAAGAAATCCAGTTTTATCTCTACTGTAACGACAAAAGAGTATCTAATAGAGGACTTCAAATCATGTCGGACTGAGGAAGTGGTTTTCTTATTAGAATGCCCATGCTGGATCCAATATATTGGTAGAATAAAAAGGGAACTCTGGAAAAGACTGAGGGAACATGTCCAAAATATAAAAAAGGGCTTTGTAAAGCACAGCCTGTCAAGACATTATGCAGAATTCCACAATAAAGATCCCTCATCCCTATTGGTATGTGGCATTGAAAAATACAAACCCCACTGGAGAGGAGACAATACGGTGATCAAAATTAGCCAATCAGAGTCGAGATGGATACACGAAATACGTACTTTGACTCCATTGGGACATAACGTTGAATTTCATCTCAACTGTTTTATTTCTAATTACTAGTTTGCTATATATTTTTATTTTCCTCTCCTTCTTGCTGCTTTGCTTCCCCATTGCTGATCCTTTATGCGGACATTACTAGGTTTTTATCCATGTTCACAATCCTTTATGTCATGTTTCTAATCCTTTGTTTTCTCTACATACTGAGGTAACCATTTTATATTAAATTAATTTATGCTTATTGTTAGTTATCTACAAGATGGCAGTATATGTGAATTATTTACTAAGGAGTTTATTATATGAATAATAACCCGCTATGTATCCCAGGCTCCTCTTGCCCATCTGGGACACGGGACCAGCCTAGCGGGTGATGATGGGTAGAGGGGAGGGAGTAGAGAGAACACACATCCGCTCTCTTCCCCTTCTTGTTCCTGACCCGTAAGAGACATGTATGACATCACCAGGTCCCTGGTGACAGTTTCCTCAACATCAAGGCCAGGAAAGAATATAATGCAGTGTGATCTGTATTGCATTACATTCAGTGGAGCACAGGGGAGACATTGGGGGTCTTTTAAACCCTGGATGTCTCATTGAAGAGAACCTGTCACCAAAAAATCATCACATAGGGGACTTTTTGTCCTCTGTCAGTGTTCCTCAAACTTTTTTCAGTCAAGGCACCCTCCAAAATTTTGGACAGTCTTGAGGCACCCCAATCTAAAATGTAAAAACTATTCTGATAGTTCTACATGTTGCAACAACATCCACACATGTAGGACACCCAACGTTATAAGTGATTTATTCTTCCAAAGCAAATACACTTTTGTAAACTGTAACTGACTAGTATTCCAATGTTTCTCTTCTCCCTCAGTTTTTCTCTATCACTTAGCTAATGAGACCCCAAAGCTGATGGAGAGGGGCGGGGGAGGGTCACACACAAGGATGATATTCAGGCAACTGACATCCTTCTTAACAATGATGTCATTGGTCATTAGGAGGTTGGCAGCTAGAAGGTTGTAATGGTGTACAATGAAAACTTGTGGCTTTGAAAAAAAAAAAGGCTTTATCCACCCTCCGGCTTGTATACAATTTTGGAGCAATTTTTAGCCTTTTTGCTAAGGTGTCCCTGAAGAAACCTCAAGGCACCCTGTTTTTTTTTTTTTTAAGTTGTACAAAATCAAATTTAAACCCAGGCACATAAACCCCCCCCCAAAAAAAAATCTGAGGCCCCGCCCCCACATATACGCATGTACATACATAAACTCACACATTGGGGTGCTTACACCTGAAAACGTTGATTGCGGTACACATGTTACATATCGCCATGCACCGCGGAATGAGAGCGATAATTATATCACCAGACCTCCTCTGTAACACTAAACTGATGACTTATAGGGGGCTTTTAAAGTATTGTCTACAGAAAATATAGGATACGGAAGGTTGTCACCATTTCACAGGCACACACAAATTTAAGGTTTGACATGTTGAGTATCAATTTACTCGGTTCGACTTCATCTTTTATTTTACTTAAAAATTGGGTAATTTATTGTGTTTTTGTGCCCCCTAAAATCAACTTTATTGTGCTTTTTACTGAAATTTAGGGTTTCCTAGACTGCAGTGTCCACCAGAGGAGCACGTGACCTTGCCAAAAACCTCAGTACCGTTCCATTAAGCTGGGACGCCAATAGGTCTACCTCGGGAGTGCCCCATCGGAGACATATCTGATGAAACATGTCCTGGTGAAGGGACCACCCCGTGGACCAACACTAGCCAACTGAGGCAACCGCCTGCCCTTTTTGCCATTTTTTCACTCCTAGAATGCATACGGCGGAGAGGGCCAGAACAAGGCATTCTGCCCACCGGAGGATGCTGGCTACTGTCAGGGCTGCCAACACACTCTTCGTTCTGCCCTGATCTTGTCTGACTGGATCTGTACCCGGAGGCCCCAAAGTCGACCTCCATGATCCATACAAAGTCTGATCGCTCGAAGTCCAAGGATATCGATCGGCAGTCCAGATTCCTCCAGCATCCAATGACCCTGAGCAGAAACCAGTCCCAGGACACCTCCCCACCCGGAGAGACTGGCATTGGTGGTGACCATTGTCCAATACAAGGGGAGAAAGGATGTGCCCTGCCGAAATCCCGGAGAGTGAAGCCACCAGACCAGGGGCCCCCGGTTTTCTGGCTCAGCCGAATCTGATAGCCCAGAGACCTTGGGCACTTTATGCCAGGATCTCACTTGAAAGGAGCTTGTATGGAACTTCGCAAATCGAACCACCTCAAAGGTAGATACCATCAAGCCCAACACCCACCTGCAAGACTGCAGGGAGGCCCACCTGCAAGATAACAGTAGTTGAAACGCAGCATGCAACTTCTGGAGTTTGTCCAGAGGAAGAAACAAACACTCTGGCCAGAGATGAAACCAGAGTCAGGCCCAGATAATCCAATTTTCTGGAAGGACCTGGAGCAGACTTTAGGCAGTATAGAAGCCAACTGAAATTTGAGGTCTGTATAGCGAGCTACGTTGCCCCTCAGGGTAGCTGAGGACTCTGCTCGCAGAAGAAGATCATCCAAGCAGCCCAGGACCGCAATCCCCCGCTTACGTAATCGCACCAGAACTTGGGCCAACACCTTTGTGAGTACGTGAGGGGTGGAGGCGAGACCAAAAGTCAACACCGCAAGCTGAAAATGCTCTTTTCCCACAGTAAAATGGAGGAAGTGTTGATGTTGGGCACATACTGGCGTGCGTAAATAAGCATCCGTAATCTCGACATAAGTTCGAAAGTTCCCATGATGAAGGGACGCCACAATGGACTCCATTCTGTACCCACTGGAAACAACAGGGCTTGCACAGCCCCAAGGAGAACTGCCAATAGTCCAGTGACAGACACCAATTGGAAGGAAAAACCCTTATTGGGGTTCAAGGACGGAACACTAGGACATAGGTGAGGGTGCGCCTTCATGCTAAAGGGGTCTCGTCCGTAGGTCTAGGGAGCCCCACTCTCGGCTCACCAGACCAGGTCCCTTGCGTGCCGAGAAGAAGGACCGCATCCACTACGAGGCCCTTTTCCCCATTTCAGACTGTGGAAGACATTTACACTTCCCTCCTGTGAGACTTGTAACAATGTCATCCATGGTAGCCCCAAACAGACAATTGCCTTGAAATGGTAACCCAGTCAGAGCTTTTTTAGAAGCCCAGTCCGCAGACCAACACTTAAGCCCCAATACATGTCTAAGCACCACTGCAGAAACAGTGAGCTTAGCAACCAAGGGAACTGTGTCCAAGAGGCATCGCATACAAACTGCAGCCCCCAGACCAACTGGTCCACCAACTCAGTGAAAGCAGAGGGAATCTGCTTCCCCCCAGGTCAGCCAGATCCTTAAAAGCCGGGGACTCCTCTACCAGAATCATGGTCGCCTTGCACAACCTAGAGACAGGGGGATCCATTACTGGTGGAACAGTCCATGTCACAGACCTAGCCAGAACAGAGGCTGTTGGAGAGGACTGTATGCAAGCCTGTTGCCCACCGATTATGGGCCCTAGCATTTGGGGGAATGGTGCTCTCTGTGAGCTGTATGCCTGGGGACCCTGGGGTTGGTGTTACTTTGGATTCAGCTCCATGTCCCCCCAAAACACACAGACTCTGGAACCCGTTATATGCCATATTAGAATGATAAGACTGAATTATACTGTTGGGACACATCCTGTGAGGAGATGCTAATGTCATCATCTCCACTCACCTGTCTGATGTCAGCTATAATGGATTTAATGTAAATAAGTTTAGTCTAGGTTCTTGGTAGCAACAAGTAAGTGTCGCCTTGTTTGTGCTCAGAGAGGTTGGGATATCTGTATACAGACTGGGAGGAAGTGGTATATGACGGAAGCACTCAAGCGGAGTGTGGGACGTTCCGTGACATTGGTGGCAAGCAGCGGGAAAGCTTCCTGAAGTCTGGGACATCCAAACCTCCAACTGGATCCAAGATCAGCATAGCAGACTTCAGTCACCCCAGCGGAGATATGGACCTGGCATCAGAATTCCCGGGGCTGCTGCGGATCATCCTTTCAACGTACACAAGGACTGTGTCTGAGGATGAATACCTGGAGCTCAGGCAGCTGATTCGGGTGGAGCTCTGGATTGCAGCCCTCCTTCTCGCTGGTATAAAACAGGGCAAGTGCTTTCCAACCCAAGAGCAACGGGCCAGTGACCAACGGGCATTGCGGATGGCATTCCTGGGAGAGCAGCCCCAGGAGCAATGGGTGACTGAGTTGGACAGGTTGGTCCAGCAGGAGATAGAGCTGGACAATCGTTATCGGGCTCTGCAATGGCACGCAGAGGAGGGATATTTAGGGGAGACAACAGAATGCTCTCCGGAGGGATATGACTTTGGCGGCCCTGGATTGCTGTGGGAGAACCTTACAGATCTTTTTATGTTTGGCGATGAAGGGGAACCTGACCTTGAGGACCTGAGAGACTATAGAGAGTCTATGCTCGGTCTTGCAGGGGTCTCAGAGCTCAAACCTGATCTGGACCATTTGCTAAGGAAGGAACAGCATCTGGAAAGGGCATACAGGAAACTGCTAGAACAAGTTCAGCAGCATGCCAGAGAATCGGCAGTGGAAAATCCAGAGATTGCCGTCCCCAAACCTGAAGTGCTGACAACAGGGCAGAGCTCTGCTAACCTCTGCCCAGAAATGATAGCATCTTCTGGGTTCCATGGACAGGAGATGGTGAACCTCTATCCCCAGACATCAGTTGCAGAGACATGGGATTTGATAGACTTTTCTGCTGAGGAAAAACAACCTGATGAGCCTCCAGCAGAAGAGCTGCTATCAGGGCCAAAGTTCACTGTGTTCTGCCCAGCACCAACAGTGGCTTCGACCTTCTTGAGAGAAGAGGTAGTCGGCCTTTCTCCCACAACACTGACAGGGACATGTGATTTTCTGCCAGCAGCATCTATGGAGTTGAAACAAACTTCTCCAGCTGAAGATCTGGTAACTGAACAGAGGGTCCAAGACCTCTGCCCCACACTTTTACCAATTCCAGAGACTGGGGATTTAATAGACGATTCTGTAGAGGAGGAACCACCTGGCAAACCCCCAGCAGAAGTGCTGGCAACTGGACAGAGGGTCCAAGACCTCTGCCCCACACCTGCAGCAATTGTGGAGGCTCAGGGTGAGAAAATGGCAATCACTTCCCAGCAGCAGATACAGGGGGAGAAGGGAGAGGAGGTGTGTGTTGTCCCTCCCCAACAGTTGGCCAGGGTGGAGGAAGTGGGCTTTCCTCCCCAGCAAAGATCCGTGTACCTGGGAGACAGTACCATCGACATGTCATCCCAGCAGCCAGATGAGGGAATGGAAAAGGAAGCAGCCGGCTCACCTCCCCAATGGCAGCTACACAGTTTGGGAGTGGAGGAAGCCAGCCTCCTGCCCCAACAGTTAGCCGGAGCAGAGGATGCGGAGTCCCCAGCAGAAGTGCTGGCAACAGGGCAGAGTGCTACCAACCTCTGCCCAGCACCGGCAACAACTACAGAGTTCCAGGGAGGCGGGGCAGTCGGCCTCCCTCTCCAACAGTTAGCCGGAACAGATGGTGTGGGGTTTCCAGCAGAAGGGCTGGCAACAGGGCCGAGGACTGCTGGACTCTGCCCTCAACTAACAGAGGATGGATTTCCTGTGAAGGTGGATGGGACTTCAGTCTCCACCTGTATACTCCAGGGATGCTGGGCAGTGGGCCCAGATCCCCAACAGCATGACAGAGTGAGCCCAGACACCCTGTCCTCTCTCCAGCGGCAGAAAGGATTACAGGGAGAAAGGCCAGTCCAGGCCTCTCCCCAGCGGCAGATATGTTCTCTGAGAGAGGCAGAGGTTGGCTGGGTGAGTAATGCTTTGTTTGGAACAATTTTTTTGGGGTACTGTGTGGGTACAGGCAGTAGAGGACTGGAGTTGTTTACTAACTTCGGAGTCAACCCGTTTGGGGTCTCCTCCTGTGTTAGTCTCCTGCCGAAAGGGGAGAAATGTCACAGACCTAGCCAGAACAGAGGCTGTTGGAGAGGACTGTATGCAAGCCTGTTGCCCACCGATTATGGGCCCTAGCATTTGGGGGAATGGTGCTCTCTGTGAGCTGTATGCCTGGGGACCCTGGGGTTGGTGTTACTTTGGATTCAGCTCCATGTCCCCCCAAAACACACAGACTCTGGAACCCGTTATATGCCATATTAGAATGATAAGACTGAATTATACTGTTGGGACACATCCTGTGAGGAGATGCTAATGTCATCATCTCCACTCACCTGTCTGATGTCAGCTATAATGGATTTAATGTAAATAAGTTTAGTCTAGGTTCTTGGTAGCAACAAGTAAGTGTCGCCTTGTTTGTGCTCAGAGAGGTTGGGATATCTGTATACAGACTGGGAGGAAGTGGTATATGACGGAAGCACTCAAGCGGAGTGTGGGACGTTCCGTGACAGTCCACTCTTTAAGGAGTGACCTCACAAAGGGGTACCTAACAGCAAAGCGTCTTTGGAACCACAAAGGGAGGTTTTGGACACTCCCAGTCTTTACAAACAAATATTCAAAAATAGGATAGTCTTTTGCCGTGTGAGACAGTTTATGGGTGCCAAGGAGACCAGCACCTCTGCTGCAGCCACAGCGGCATCCTCCATCTTTAAAGTTTCCCACACAGATGTAATAGGGGAGACAACCAGCACCTTCTTGGGGCCCTGGCTGAGACCCCACACAAGGGGCGCCTATGGAAACCCTGCACAGGGGGCACCACTGAACCCCCTCACAGGGGGCACTGGCTGAGACCCCGCACAGGGGGCGCCTATGGATGCCCCGCACAAGGGACACCACTGGGCCCTTCACAGGGGGCACTGGCTGTGGCCCCTCACATGGGGCATCCACTAAGGCTCTCACAGGGGGCATCCACTAAGGCCCCTCACAGGGGGCATCTATGAAGGCCCTCATAGGGGGCAACTACAGAGGGCCCACTTAAACAACCCCCCCAAAAGGGGGTCACCCTCAGAGCTCCCACAGTGCTGTCCCTCTGGAAGAAGGCCTCCGGTGTGGCTGTGTGAACTAGCAGGCCAAAAGCCATGGCCTAAATTTTCGGCTGCCCACCGCGAGTGCACAGGTCCGCGGGGGGACTGGACCAGGCTAGAGCCGAGGAAGGAGGGTGGATGCCCGCAACAGAAAGCGATGACTTCCGCCGCCCCCTCTAGGGCCGCCCCACACGTTGCCCAGTGGGTAGGCCACAAAAGCCGCGGCCTAAATTAGTGGAGGGCTGCCACAGGGGGCGTGGATCTGCGGTAGGGTGACCACATTTCCAAACTGCCATTCAGGGACACCCCCCCCCCCCCCGCGCCCACCCAAAAAAGATGGTTTTTGATACTTTTTTTGCCAATTTTTGGGGAAAACGGAGGGGGACAGCAGCAAGATGGAGGGGGACAGCAGCAGGACGGAGGGGGACACAGAGGAAGAACAGAGGGGGACAGCAGTAGAACTGATAGTAAGTCAGTGTGGCTGCCTGGGCCAGGCTGGCGGCTGCTCTCTCTGTCTCTCGGAGGCGCGCTGCTCAGCCGTAGCCCATAGGGTGCCCACTGCGCTGACTGCCCACGTGACAGACGGTGTCAGCTGACGTCACTGGTTGCTAGGCGTGGGGCGGGCGGCCCTAGCCTAGCAACCAGTTAGGCATATGATGTGTGTCATGTGTTACAGTTATAATGATTATAAGGGTGGCGAGTCGGACTGGTGCCGGCAGTGTGGTATTTTTTTCATTTCGGGACACTGTATTGTCCCGGAATGAAGGTGCCCGGGACACGGGACAAAAATCTAAAATAAGGGACAATCCCGGGCAATCCGGGACACGTGGGCACCCTAATCTGTGGATGCCTGGTCACCCACCCAACCATCAGGTGCCAAGGTGTAACCCGCCATAGTGACAACCCTGGAGGGGAGGGGGGTGGGCAGAGTGTCCGAAGCACCTAAGCCAGAGGCCTGGGCCTCACCCAGGGAAGGGGGATGTGGAGGAGAACCCGAGGGACCGACCACCCCAGGGAGTACCCGCACCCCACACCACTCCAGGGAAGGAAAGGAGGGGGCCCCTTACTTACCGCTCCAGTGAGTGCACGGGTAACGCTCCCAGACGTATCCTCCTCGCCACCGAAGTGGGGGGCTGTTGGCCATGAGGAACACTGCGACACAGGCCAAGACCCGGTTATATGTGACCTCGCGAGACGTTTAACTCACAGAGCCAGCCCCCGTCCAGTGGGGCTATGTCGAGGCCGACCTATCGCTGGCCAGACTGGGGAGACCACTAGATCTTAGTGTCCAGCCCGTCGCCCAGTCCAGCAGTTGACTGTAGATCTCACAGGAAAAAATGCAAGAGAAAAAAAAGTAGCTTAAAAAGCAAAAACAAAAAATTGCCAGGACCAGAGATCTAGGAACTAGGTTCTTACTCCTGACTAGGCAGAAAAAAGCAGAGAGGGGGGTGTATATCACCTAGGACTTCCCATACGCGTAGCCAAGTCTTTTTTCTGCCTAGATTCATACTCCTGCAGGGGGCAATATAACCCTATGGTTCTGAATAATGGAGCGCTGTCTGTCAATGAACAAATGAGAAACATAAATGTTAATGTTAATAATGCCCCGTACACACGATCGGACTTTCCAGCAGACTTGGTCCGATGGTCTTTCCGGCGGACTTTCCGGCGGACTACCTGAACGGACGGACTTGCCTACACAGGACTGGACTTTCCGGCAGGCTAGGTCCGCCCGTCTTTCCGACGGACTTTTGCCGGAGTTACGGCGGACTTTCAGAATGAACGGACTTGCCCACACACGGACAAGTCGGTTCATTTTGAACGTGACTGGGGTACGACGGGACTAGAAAAGGAAGTGAATATCGTTGCTTTTATCGGCCAGATTGACACCTTGCGAGCCCCGTCGAGGGACATACCAGGCCCTTAAGTCTGGTATGGATTTTAAAGGGAACCCCTTTAAAATTCATTAAGGGGGAAGACCCCGATCTGAGCACGCAGCCCAGCCGGTCAGGAAAGGGGGTGGGGAAGAGCGAGCACCCCCCCTCCTGAACCGTACCAGGCCGCATGCCCTCAACATGGTGGGGGTGGGTGCTTTGGGGGAGGGGGGACCCCCAAAGCACCTTGTCCCCATGTTGATGAGGACAAGGGCCTCTTCCCGACAACCCTGGCCGTTGGTTGTCGGGGTCTACGGGTGGGGGGCTTATCGGAATCTGGGAGCCCCCTTTAATAAGAGGGCCCCCAGATCCCAGCCCCCCACCCTATGTGAATGAGTATGGGATACATGGTACCCCTACCCATTTACCTAGGGAAAAAGTGTCAATAATAAAAACAAACTACACAAGTTTTTGAAGTAATTTATTAGACAGCTCCTGGGGGGGGTCTTCTTCCAGCTTCGGGGGTCTTTTTCCGACTTCGGGGGTCCCTCCGGTTCCTCTTCTCCCGGCGTCCGGTTGGTTCTTCTCCGCTCTCTCTGGCCTCTTCTCCCAGTGTTCCAGTTCTTCTGCTCTCCTCCGCTGTCTTCATGCTGCTCTTTTGCCAGCAGAGGCCTGAATTCACAGAATTCCCTCTCTCTGGTGACTTCTAGAATCTTCTTTGTATTTCTCTATTCTATCAGGGAGGGAGGTGGAGGCAATGTGAAGGTCATATGATCTCCAGAGTTCACAGGAGGAAAACTCTAGATCTGAACACAAGGAGCAAAATCAAATAATATTCCCAGAATCCTCCTCACCTCACCATTCAGGTCTCCATTTTATTAAAGCCCCCATTCAGGCTGAGGTATAATTTACCCACAAAGGACCCCAATACTTGCAGGTTAAAAGCTTGTTGTAGACATTATAGGATCATTACATACAACGCAGGACCAACAGTCCCACTTTGCTAGTGAGGATGCCAAGGGTCCGCCCACATCCTAAGAGCATTAGAAAAAAATCCAGATGGATAGACATTAGGAGGAGGAGCTGTGAGGTCAGTGTGATGTCATAGGACATATAGACTCTGGATGGAGGGACATTTGGATGGGGAGATTTGAGGGGCCCTCTATATGAGGATCCTGTGCAAACCAAATCATTGTTCCTGGGTGTGTCCTACCTCTCCTAAACCGAAGAGTGAACTTTGACCTTTACCATACAGAAATCTGTCAGGAATCTGTGAAACTAAGCTCTCATGTGATCAGGGGATGTGCGGAGGAACGGAGTGTAAATAGCAGACAATTTTCTCCAGAGCTCCTAATGGTGGGGATGGATTTTGCTGGTGCCAAGTTTTCACCCCCCAGGATCACTGCAGGTGTGGAGAAAAGCTGTGTAAGAGGATATGGAGGAGAGACGAGGAGGAGATCCAGGAATCAGGATAAAGGTCAGGACAAGCAACAGACGAGCGCATCCAAGAGATGAAGCCGGGGTCACTACACAGAAAATCAGTCTGAGGAAGCAACAGGCAGGACGAGGAATAGCAAGAAGGAGCTCAGAGACAAATGAGAATATTGCTCAGCCAATGGGAGATTATCTCAGCATGACTTACATAATGAAGGAGATGAGGGGGAGGGGAGGAAATCACTTAAGGCAGGGCTTGATTATTTGCTTTGAATCTAGGAGCCAGCTGAAAAAGTTAGGAGACTGTTTTTTTTTTTAGGGCAGTGTGGGTTGTCAGCGTCCGGGGCCAGGCAAGTAATTTGTGAGTAATCTGTGAGGTTCAGAATGTAGGACATGGGGTGTAGGAGATGGATGCATGTAATGTGGTGCAGAACACAGGACATGGAGTGCAGGGTACCGGAGAAGGGTGTAGGGCACTGCAGGGGCACAGTGTACAGAATGCAGGACATGGGGTGGAGAGTGCAGAACACAGGACATGGGGTACAGGGTAATGGAGAAGGGTGTAGGTCACCGCAGGGGTACAGTGTGCAGAATGCAGGACAGGGGGTGCAGGATACTAGAGAAGGGTGTAGGTCACCACGGGGGTACAGGGTGCAGAATGCAGGACATAGGCAGCAGGGTGCAGAATGCAGGACATGGGGAGCAGGGTGCAGGACACAGGGTGTAGGTTGCAGAATGCAGGACTTGAGGTACAGGATACTGGAGAAGGATGCAGGACATGGGGTGCAGGATATGGGGTTTGGGGTGCAAAACATGGGGCGCAGAAAGCAGGACATGTGGTGCAGAACACAGGACATGGGGTGCAGGGTGGAGGTCACCACAGGACATGGGGTACAGGAGAAGGGTAGTGTTTGCAGGACATGGGGTACAGGACACAGGACATGATGTGCTGGGTGCAGAATGCAGGACATGTGGTTACATAGTTAATCAGATTTAAAAAAAACACAAGTCCATCTAGTTCAACCATAAAAATAAATAAATAAAAATTAACATCATACAATCCCATATACACAATCCTCTACCCACAGTTGATCCAGAGGAAGGCAAAAAAACCCCAGCAAAGCATGATCCAATTTGCTACAGCAGGGGAAAAAATTCCTTCCTGATCTCAGAGAGGAAATCGGATTGTCCCTGGATCAACTTTAACTATAAATGTCAGTACCCAGTTATAAATTGTACATTTAGGAAAGTATCCAGACCTATCTTAAAGCAATCTACTGAGCTGGCCAGAACCACATTTTCACAACTTACTGTGAAGAAACCTTTCCATATTTGGAGATGAAATCTCTTTTCCTCTAGACGTAAAGAGTGCCCCCTTGTCCTCTGTGATGACCGTAAAGTGAATAACACAACACCAAGTTCACTATATGGACCACTTCTATATTTGTTATTCATATCCCCCCTTAATCTCCTCAAGAGAGAATAAATTCAGTTCCTCTAATCTTTCCTCATAGCTGAGCTCCTCCATGCCTCTTATCAGTTTGGTTGCCCTTCTCTGCACTTTCTCCAGTTCCCTGATATCCTTTTTGAGAACCGGTTCCGAAAACTGAACTTCATATTCCAGATGAGGTCTTACTAATGATTTGTACAGCAGCAAAATGATATCTCTCTCTCTGAAATCCATACCTCTCTTAATACAAGAAAGGACTTTGCTCGCTTTGGAAACCGCAGCTTGGCATTGTATATTGTTATTGAGCTTATGATCTACCAAAACCACCAGATCCTTCTCCCCCATTAATCCCCCAGTTGTACTCCCCCTAGTATGTATGATACATGCATATTCTTAGCCCCCAAGTGCAGAACTTTACATTATCAACATTAAACCTCATCTGCCACTTAGTTGCCCAATTAGACAGTGCATTGAGGTCGGCTTGTAAATTGGAGACATCCTGTAAGGACGTTATTCCACTGCATAGCTTGGTGTCATCTGCAAAGACAAAAATGTTACTTTTAATCCCAGACCCTATATCATTTATAAAGATATAAAAAAGTAAGGGTCCCAACACTGAACCTTGGGGTAAACCACTGATAACTTTAGACCATTCAGAGTAAGAATCATTAACCACTACTCTCTTCTTTCCTTTAGCCAGTTTTCTATCCATTTACAAACTGATATTTCCAAGCCTGTAGACTTTAACCACTTGACGACCGCTCACTGTATATGTACGTCATTTTTTTAAAGATGGATATCTCGGTAACGGCAGCAGCTGCTGCCACAACCGAGGTATCCCTCTTTACAGTGAGCGGTTCTGTACACGATAACGGTGGTCTCTACGGCGGGTTCGCCGCGAGATCACCGTTATCGGCGGCGGGAGAGGTGCCACCCCCCCTCCCGCCGCTCTCCCGCGCCCTCCGCCGCTTACCGGAGCCGTCGGTAGCGGCGGAGGAGATCGGGACCTGTCACCGCTGAGGTACTGAGACGAGTGAGGCCAAGATGGCCCCCACCCGTCTCTATACCACGTGACGGCCGGAGCGACGTCGTTATGACGGCTCCGCCCACTTCTCTTAAAGGCACAATTATTTGTGTCATTTTTTTAAACGACTTTTTTTTTTTTTTTTTTTTGCATTTTAGTCTAAATATGAGATCTGAGGACTTTTTGACCCCAGATCTCATATTTAAGAGGACCTGTCATGTTTTTTTCTATTACAAGGGATGTTTACATTACTTGTAATAGGAATAAAAGTGATCCAAATTTTTTTTTTTTAAAAACAGTGAAAAAATAAATAAAATAAATAATAAAAAAAAAAAAAAATTTTTTTAAAGCGCCCTGTCCCGACGAGCTCGCGCGCAGAAGCGAACGCATACGTGAGTAGCGCCCGCATATGAAAACGGTGGTCAAACCACACATGTGAGGTATCGCCGCGACCGGTAGAGCGAGAGCAATAATTCTAGCCCTAGACCTCCTCTGTAACGCAAAACATGCAACCTGTAGAATTTTTTAAACGTCGCCTATGGAGATTTTTAAGGGTAAAAGTTTGACGCTGTTCCACGAGCGGGCGCAATTTTGAAGCGTGACATGTTGGGTATCAATTTACTTGGCGTAACATTATATTTCACAATATAAAAAAAAATTGGGCTAACTTTACTGTTGTCTTATTTTTTTATTCAAAAAAGTGAATTTTTTCCAAAAAAAGTGCGCTTATAAGACCACTGCGCAAATACGGTGCAAAAAAAAGTATTGCAATGACCGCCATTTTATTCTCTAGGGTGTTAGAAAAAAAACCATATATAATGTTTGGGGGTTCTAAGTAATTTTCTAGCAAAAAAACCTGTTTTAAACATGTAAACACCTAAAATCCAAAACGAGGCTGGTCCTTAAGTGGTTAACTTACACATGAGCCGTGTGTGCAGAACTGTATCGAACGCTTTTGCAAAATCCAAGTATACCACGTTCACAGCCACCCTTCTTTCCAAGTATACCATGTCCACAGCGACCCCTCTGTCCAAGGTTTTACTTACCTCTTCATAAAAAGAAATCAGATTTGTTTGACAACTTCTGTCTTTCATGAAACCATGCTGTCTGTTGCTTAAAATATTTTTTTGCAGGGTGCAGAACATGGGGTGCAGGGCATTGCAGGACATAGGGTTCAGGGCGCAAAATGCAGGACATGGGGTGCAGAACAGTAATGCAATCCCCCACTCCCCTGTGTCCTCCTGCATGTCCTGTACATCTCCCCCAGCAGTGTGTGAGAGCAGAGTGGATGGAGAGGACATCTTGTGTACATAAAGCAGCATGTCCCTCCCTGGCTGGTTTCTTAGCTGGCTGCTTTGCAGGCTTGTTCTGGTTACTCCTGTAAGGACTCTGTAGTCCTGTTTCTCAGCAACTTGTGGGGATCTTTGTGGCAGCGCCATGTTGGGAATTCGGTCCCGCTCCTTCCTCTCTGTTCTGCCGGAGGGCTCTGCAGGGACACAGACAGCTGTGGGTGGAAGCAGGAGCCGATGGTGACAGTAATCCGGCCGTGGAAAGGAGAAAGATCGGCAGCGGGAGCTCAGTGAGATGAGGCCTCTCATGCCGCTGTCCTGTCCAGTCCACCCCTCACTTTACAGGTTGGGTGCCATCATCTCCTCCTCCCCTCACCCTCCGAGCCACATTCCTGTCTGAATAATGTGTCGGGTTTCAGGCAGAAACATTATTCAGACCAACAGTGAGAATGGGCTGACAGGAGCCCAGGGGCCAGGACGCCATTTCTAGTCACCATGGTGACCTGGGATTTGTTGAGCCCTGACTTAAGGTGACCATAGAGACATGGAAATTCAGCTGGTTCAGCAGGGATCGGTCACATTTCCATCCATGTGTGGTCACTGCCGGATAAAGGTCACATGGTCAGCGGCTGCAGCCAATAGCTTCATCACTGATCTATGTATTCTGAGAGCGGAGGAGCGCCCCCCATTGTCAATTCCAGTGTTTCATCAGATTAGGCGACCCGTCAGAATGTCTAACGGAAGTGATGCTCCATCGCCGCCTGTCACGGAACGTCCCACACTCCGCTTGAGTGCTTCCGTCATATACCGCTTCCTAAGTTCTGGAACACGAGTCCAATGGATCTGGCTATAGGAACCCCAAGAACTAGACAACACCAGTCTTGGAGTACATCAGAACTACCCTTTATTTGAGATCTCACACACATTTATACACCAGGATGACTCAAAGCTAACCTAATTAACATGAGCTCCAATAGGAGTCGTCCCGTCTCCTACATTGTATGGAGGACAATGTCATTAGCTCATTCTATTAACATAAACACAGGTTGACACCAGCATCTCCTCACATGATGTGTCCCAACAGAATGAATCAGTATTATCAGCAGGGGGCTGCTGGAGGAACCCCCCCTCCCTCTTCAGGGACACAGATCCACAGCAAGGAGTCCCCATACAATATATACATGACTGAGTCCGATTAATACAGTTCAGACTGGATTTCTCATTCACCTCAAATGCTAGGGCCCATAATCGGTGGGCAACAGGCCCGCACACAGTCCTCTCCAACAGCCTCTGTTCTGGCTATGTCTGTGACATTTCTCCCCTTTCGGCAGGAGACTAACACAGGAGGAGACCCCAGACGGGTTGACTCCGAAGTTAGTAAGTAGCTCCAGTCCTCTACTGCCTGTACCCACACAGTACCCCAAACAAATTATTCCAAACAGTGTATTACTCACCCAGCCAACCTCTGCCTCTCTCAGAGAACATATCTGCCGCTGGGGAGAGGCCCGGACTGGCCCTTCTCCCTGGAATCCTTTCTGCCGCTGGAGAGAAGACAGGGGGACTGGGCTCACTCCATCCTGCTGTTGGGGATCTGGGCCGACTGCCCAGCATCCCTGGGGTATACAGGTGGGGACTGAAGCCCCATCAACCGACACCAGATCAAGCTGCAGTTGTGAGGTGATGACTGCATTCTCTCCTTGGATCCTGATCTGCAGCTCGCGATAGACTGCCACCTCCTCACCCTGGGCCTCCACAATTGCTGCAGGTGTGGGGCAGAGGTCTTGGACCCTCTGTCCGGTTGCCAGCACTTCTGCTGGGGGTTTGCCAGGTGGTTCCTCCTCTACAGAAACGTCTATTAAATCCCCAGTCTCTGGAAGTGGTAAAAGTGTGGGACAGAGGTCTTGGACCCTCTGTTCAGTTACCAGATCTTCAGCTGGAGAAGTTTGTTTTAACCCTATAGATGCTGCTGGCAGAAAATCACATGTCCCTGTCAGTGTTGTGGGAGAAAGGCCGACTACCTCTTCTCTCAGGAAGGCCGAAGCCACTGTTGGTGCTGGGCAGAACACAGTGAACTTTGGCCCTGATAGCAGCTCTTCTGCTGGAGGCTCATCAGGTTGTTCTTCCTCAGCAGAAAAGTCTATCAAATCCCATGTCTCTGCAACTGATGTCGGGGAATAGAGGTTCACCATCTCCTGTCCATGGAACCCAGAAGATGCTATCATTTCTGGGCAGAGGTTAGCAGAGCTCTGCCCTGTTGTCAGCACTTCAGGTTTGGGGACGGCAATCTCCGGATTTTCCACTGCCGATTCTCTGGCATGCTGCTGAACGTGTTCTAGCAGTTTCCTGTATGCCCTTTCCAGATGCTGTTCCTTCCTTAGCAAATGGTCCAGATCAGGTTTGAGCTCTGAGACCCCTGCAAGACCGAGCATAGACTCTCTATAGTCTCTCATGTCCTCAAGGTCAGGTTCCCCCTCATCGCCAAACATAAAAAGATCTGTAAGGTTCTCCCACAGCAATCCAGGGCCGCCAAAGTCATATCCCTCCGGAGAGCATTCTGTTGTCTCCCCTAAATATCCCTCCTCTGCATGCCATTGCAGAGCCCGATAACAATTGTCCAGCTCTATCTCCTGCTGGACCAACCTGTCCAACTCAGTCACCCATTGCTCCTGGGGCTGCTCTCCCAGGAATGCCATCCGCAATGCCCGTTGGTCACTGGCCCGTTGCTCTTGGGTTGGAAAGCACTTGCCCTGTTTTATACCAGCGAGACGGAGGGCTGCAATCCAGAGCTCCACCCGAATTTGCTGCCTGAGCTCCAGGTATTCATCCTCAGACACAGTCCTGGTGTACGTTGAAAGGATGATCCGCAGCAGCCCCGGGAATTCTGATGCCAGGTCCATATCTCCGCTGGGGTGACTGAAGTCTGCTATGCTGATCTTGGATCCAGTTGGAGGTTTGGATGTCCCAGACTTCAGGAAGCTATCCCACCGCTGCCTCCAATGTCACGGAACGTCCCACACTCCGCTTGAGTGCTTCCGTCATATACCGCTTCCTAAGTTCTGGAACACGAGTCCAATGGATCTGGCTATAGGAACCCCAAGAACTAGACAACACCAGTCTTGGAGTACATCAGAACTACCCTTTATTTGAGATCTCACACACATTTATACACCAGGATGACTCAAAGCTAACCTAATTAACATGAGCTCCAATAGGAGTCGTCCCGTCTCCTACATTGTATGGAGGACAATGTCATTAGCTCATTCCATTAACATAAACACAGGTTGACACCAGCATCTCCTCACATGATGTGTCCCAACAGAATGAATCAGTATTATCAGCAGGGGGCTGCTGGAGGAACCCCCCCTCCCTCTTCAGGGACACAGATCCACAGCAAGGAGTCCCCATACAATATATACATGACTGAGTCCGATTAATACAGTTCAGACTGGATTTCTCATTCACCTCAAATGCTAGGGCCCATAATCGGTGGGCAACAGGCCCGCACACAGTCCTCTCCAACAGCCTCTGTTCTGGCTATGTCTGTGACACCGCCATCTTACTTCACCCCGCACTCCTCCATAGTAAGGATACATGAGAAGGGGGAAAGTGGACATCCTGTTACACCCACTGGAGTTTTGCATTTTACATTTATTTTTAACAGTAAACTGAGGTTATATAGTGAAATACAGTACTTAGAACTCCGTCCGACTGGTTAGATGTTAAATTTTAAAAGCAGCGGCAAGCCTGCTCATCTCATAGGTTTGCTAATCTGACAGAATGTCAGAAACCATGAAATCAGGCCAAGGCAGAAGTACAGTTAAATCACACTTGTTTAATAATAAAGGTAAAAAGAAACAAACGTAGTCAAAACAAAGTTCAGTAACCGGAACGGATAGTCAGCCAAGCCAGAAGTCAGAGATCAATGTAGTGGAACAGCAAGCAGGATCTGGAGCCAGAAGGGATGTCAGCAAAGCAAGTCTTTGAACAGAAAGGCAGGAGATAGTCTCTGTGATGTTGACCAAGGCGAAGGCAGAGATTCACTGGGCTGAACGGCTTAAGTAGGCAGGACTGAAGAGCAGGATATCATCAACAGCTGAGTAACTGTGGAGAGATAGGAGCTGGCAATAAGCCGACAGATGAGCGGCCAGCTCAGAGAAGGAAGGGCTGAGCCCAGCCCTGACACAAAACACCTATGCTTTTAAAATTCAACATCTAAACATTCATACAGAGTTCTAAGTACTGTATTCCACTATAAAAAAAAAACACTTTACTGTTAAAAATAAGTGTAAAATGCAAAACTCTGGTGGGTGTAACAAGTTGTTCGCTTTTCCCCGTCTCAGTGTATCCTTACTATGGAGGAGTGCGGGGTGTAGCAAGATGGCAGTGACGGAACATCACTTCCGTTACCATTTCTGACGGGTCGCCATATCTGACGGAACACCAGCAATGTCTCCTCTCTACTTCCTGTATAATGTCCTATGAGTACCTGACATCACTTCCTGTCTTCCATAGAGTCTTCCTGTCTGGGTAGAGGTGAGATCACCACCTTGTGGAACTCAGAGGAACTGCAGCCCTGATAAACATCTCATAGTGTGAACACAGCCTTGTGCTGTCTGTGTATGTACTGTATATCCTTATAGATGGGTCATCTCCACTCCCACCAAGGGGGATAGAAATATATTACTGCTCGGGGGGGGGGGACATTTTGGCCCCTTTGCTTTTGCAGTAAAATTGATTGCAGATTTAGTCATGTAGAACATCTGTTATATGGATACAAAGAACCCTAGCCGAGAGTAAAGGGTGGAAATGGCTCCTGATCCCCAGATTTGGGCAATTAGGTCACCAATATAAATAGAATAAAACCCGCGCTATGTGTAACAACTCAAATACCTACAAAAATAACTTCTACCGGACTGCTGCTGTAACAAAGGTAAGTATTCCCTTTATCAACTAGAAGAGCATTATGTGTCACAGCGCTGTCCTATTGTGTGTGCACATAAATCATCACAAATACACTAAAATATGTGGATACATTCATATATAAAGTTCTAGGGGCTCAAATAATATTCTCTGCAGATCTACTGCTTCCACTTTACACCTACTTCATTGATCTTATGGTGTTTATCAATAAATGAAGTAAACTGATCCATGTGCAAATTCATATACAACATAAAGTGCTTTGTGCTCAAGATGCTGTTCCCTGCAGATCCACTGCTTCCACTTTACACCTACTTCATTAACCTTGTAATATTTTCTGCTATATTAAATAAACTAAAAATCTGTGCAAATTCATGTAATCATACAATATTTTGTGCTGAATATAGTGTTCTCTGCAAGTCCACTGCTTCCACTTTACATCTACTTCAATCAATTTATTTGTCTCACAAAAATCCACCAATCAATAAAAAGTTAATAAGGTGTAAAGTTCTCGGTGCTCCAAACTGTGCCAGCTGTAGTGTAGCCACGCCTTCTTCCACCTCTTACACACGTGATGGTGAGGGCGCCCCCTTAGTAGTGCTTCCCCACTCACCAGAGCAATATGACTCCCAGCTTTTCATCTACCAGAGTCACCAACATCCTTCACACTCTCCTCACCTCCGATGGCAAAGGAACTGGATCCTCCTCGCTCACTCCTGCAAGTCTGCTGCGCTTTCTATCATCTCCCTCCTAGACTCCTCCTCCGACCGCTGTTCCAGCAGGAGCTCTGCCTCTTCATACACACTCAGAGCTCCGCCTCTTCATACACACTCAGAGCTCCGCCTCTTCATACACACTCAGAGCTCCGCCTCTTCATACACACTCAGAGCTCCGCCTCTTCATACACACTCAGAGCTCCGCCTCTTCATACACACTCAGAGCCCCGCCTCTTCATGCACACTCAGAGCTTCGCCCCTTCATACACACTCAGCGCTCCGCCTCTTCATACACACTCAGAGCTCCGCCTCTTCATACACACTCAGAGCTCCGCCTCTTCATACACACTCAGGGCTCCGCCTCTTCATACACACTCAGAGCTCCGCCTCTTCATACACACTCAGGGCTCCGCCTCTTCATACACACTCAGAGCTCCGCCTCTTGATACACACTCAGAGCTCCGCCTCTTCATACACACTCAGGGCTCCGCCTCTTCATACACACTCAGAGCTCCGCCTCTTCATACACACTCAGGGCTCCGCCTCTTCATACACACTCAGAGCTCCGCCTCTTCATACACACTCAGAGCTCCGCCTCTTCATACACACTCAGGGAGGAGAGAAAGGGGAAGGATATACAGTACATACACACACAGCACAAGGCCGTGTTCACACTACGAGATGGTTCCCAGGGCTGCAGTTCCTCTGAGCTCCACAAGGTGGTGATCTCACTTCTACCCAGACAGGAAGTCTCTATGGAAGACAAACAGGAAGTGATGTCAGATACAAACAGGACATTCCATAAGACGTAGAGAGAAGACACTGCAGGATCTGGCGGCAGAGGAGGTAATATGTAGATTAACCCCTTCAGGGGGATCAGTTGATGATTAATATATTTTTCTTCCAAAGCTGGCCATACATGGTTCAGTTTTATCGTTCAGCTAGTGGGATGAGAGGAAAAATCTGAAGTGATTCCCCCATCCACACATTGGAGGAGGATGGGGGAATCTTCCCCGCTGCACTATTGTATTCTGACAATGGGGGGCACTCCTCCGCTATCAGAATACACAGATCAGTGATGAAGCTATTGGCTGCAGCCGCTGATCGAGTGACTTTTATCCGGCAGTGACCACACATGGATGGAAATGTGACCGATCCCTGCTGAACCAGCTGAATTTCCATGTCTCTATGGTCACCATAAGTGACTTCCTCCCCTCCCCCTCATCTCCTTCATTATGTAAGTCATGCTGAGATAATCTCCCATTGGCTGAGCAATATTCTCATTTATCTCTGAGCTCCTTCTTGCTATTCCTCGTCCTGCCTGTTGTTTCCTTGGATTGATTTTCTGTGTAGTGACCCCGGCTTCATCTCTTGGATGCGCTCGTCTGTTGCTTGTCCTGACCTTTATCCTGATTCCTGGATCTCCTCCTCATCTCTCCTCCATATCCTCTTACACAGCTTTTCTCCACACCTGCAGTGATCCTGGGGGGTGGAAACTTGTCACCAGCACTCAGCAAAATCCATCCCCACCATTAGGAGCTCTGGAGAAAATTGTCTGGTATTTACACTCCGTTCCTCCGCACATCACCTGATCACATGAGAGCTTACTTTCACAGATTCCTGACAGATTTCTGTATGGTAAAGGTCAAAGTTCACTCTTCAGTTTAGGAGAGGTAGGACACACCCAGGAACAATGACTTTGGTTTCATATAGAGGACCCCTCAAATCTCCCACTTCAATTCTCCCTCCATCCAGAGTCTATATGTCCTATGACATCACACTGACCTCATAGCCCCTCCTCCCTTCTTCTGTTTTTGTTTTCTGATTAGGAAGTGGGCGGACCCTTGGCATCCTCACTAGCAAAGTGGGACTGTTGGTCCTGCATTGTACAGTATGTAACGACATAAGAATGCCTGCAGCAAGCTTTGAACCTACATAGTGGGGGTCCTGTGTGGGTTAATTTTACCTCAGTCTGAAGTGGGGCTTCAATAAATTGGAGACCTGAATGATGAGGTGAGGAGGATTCTGGGAATATCATTTAATTTTACTATTTGTGTTCAGCTCTAGAGTTTTCCTCCTGTGAAGTCTGGAGATCATATGACCATCACATTGTCTCCACCTCCCTCCCTGATAGAATAGAGAAATAAAAAGAAGATTCTAGAAGTCACCAGAGAGATCATGGAGGAGAGGTGAGCGGTGCTGGGAATTCTGGGACATTATCCAGTAACAGACAAGGGATGTGTCTGGATGGTGACTGTATCATTGTGTGTGTCAGGTTCCTATAAGGTGTCAGGATGTCACTGTCTATTTCTCCATGGAGGAGTGGGAGTATTTAGAAGGACACAAGGATCTCTACAAGGACGTCATGATGGACAATCAGCCGCCCCTCACATCACCGGGTAAGAGGAGACTTTATTGTAAAGGAGAGAGCAGTACGGAGGGTCCACCTAGATCCCCCATCATCTGATAAACACATAGAAACAATGTATTCAGTCAGTGTGTGTGTTTCCTACAGATGGATCCAGTAATGGGAACCCACCAGAGAGATGTCCCCATCCTCTGTATTCCCAGGATTCCACACAGGAAGGTCACACCATCCCTCACCATCATCAGGTAGATGAGGAACAATCACTGATAGTATCATTAGGATCTGTACATTATCTGCATTGTTACCATTGATGTCATTTTTATTCTATATTCAGAGTGGAAATCTGAGAGATTCTAAAGTTGAGGTTAAAGAAGAGATAAAAGAGGAGGAGGATGAGGATGGGGTGATGGAAGAGTCAGAGTATCTTAAAAAATACAAAGATCTGTACCAGGACACCATGGTGGAGTCATCCAGCTACAGAAACCCACCAGAGAGATGTCCCCGTCCTCTGTATTCCCGGGATTCCACACAGGAAGATCCCACCATCCCTCACTGTTACAAGGTTGGTGGGACAGAGGATATAAAACACACTTAAAGAGACAATGTGTGGATTTTTTATGTGATTTCACAATATTAAAGCTTTCAGATGATATTCACTCTTATTTTCTTGATTTAGAGTGGTGATCCAATCGATATAGAATTTGAGGTTAAAGCAGAAGAAGAAGAGACTTATGTGAGGAATGATCAGCAGTCTATGGAGGAGGATGGAATAACAGGGACATTTATAGAGGAGGACACTCCTACAGAGATCAGCACAGGTGGGTCATTAACACTAAATACATTCCTCCACCCATACTGCTCACTGATTGGTGCAGAGTAGGGCAAGGACTGGGTGATAATACCCTGGTCACTTTCCTGAGCTGTGTTCCCCATCCTGTATTCCTGTATTTCTCTCGAATAGGGATGAGCTTCGAGTTCGAGTCGAACTCATGTTCGACTCGAACATTGGCTGTTCGCAAGTTCGCCGAACAGCGAACAATTTGGGGTGTTCGCGGCAAATTCGAATGCCGCGGAACACCCTTTAAAAGTCTATGGGAGAAATCAAAAGTGCTAATTTTAAAGGCTTATATGCAAGTTATTGTCATAAAAAGTGTTTGGGGACCCGGATCCTGCCCCAGGGGACATGGATCAATGCAAAAAAAAGTTTTAAAAATGGCCGTTTTTTCAGGAGCAGTGATTTTAATAATGCCTAAAGTCAAACAATAAAAGTGTAATATCCCTTTAAATTTCGTAGCTGGGGGGTGTCTATAGTATGCCTGTAAAGGGGCGCATGTTTCCTTTGTTTAGAACAGTCTGACAGCAAAATGACATTTCGAAGGAAAAAACCCATTTAAAACTACTCGCGGCTATTGCATTGCCGACAATACACATAGAAGTTCATTGATAAAAACGACATGGGAATTCCCCACAGGGGAACCCCGAACCAAAATTAAAAAAAAAAAATGACGTGGGAGTCCCCCTAAATTCCATACCAGGCCCTTCAGGTCTGGTATGGATATTAAGGGGAACCCCGGCCAAAATTTAAAAAAAAAATGACGTGGGGTTCCCCCTAAATTCCATGCCAGACCCTTCAGGTCTGGTATGGATTTTAAGGGGAACCCCGCGCCAAAAAAAAAAGGCGTGGGGTCCCCCCAAAAATCCACACCAGACCCTTATCCAAGCACGCAACCTGGCAGGCCGCAGGAAAATAGGGGGGGATGAGAGTGCGGCCCCCCTCCTGAACCGTACCAGGCCACATGCCCTCAACATTGGGAGGGTGCTTTGGGGTAGCCCCCCAAAACACCTTGTCCCCATGTTAATGAGGACAAGGGCCTCATCCCCACAACCCTGGCCGGTGGTTGTGGGGGTCTGCGGGCGGGGGGCTTATCGGAATCTGGAAGCCCCCTTTAACAAGGGGACCCCCTGATCCCGGCCCCCCCCTGTGTGAAATGGTAAGGGGGTACTTACCCCTACCATTTCACTAAAAAACTGTCAAAAATTTTAGAAATGACAAGAGACAGTTTTTGACAATTCCTTTATTTAAATGTTTCTTCTATCTTCCTTCATCTTCTTCTTCTGGTTCTTCCTCCGGCGTTCTCGTCCAGCATCTCCTCCGCGGCGTCTTCTATCTTCTTCTCCTCGGGCCGCTCCGCACCCATGGCATGGGGGGAGGCTCCCGCTCTTCTCTTCTTCTTTTCTTCTCTTCTTCTCTTCTTCTCTTCTTCATTTTCTTCTCCGGGTCGCTCCGCACCCATGCTGGCATGGAGGGAGGCTCCCGCTGTGTGAGGGCGTCTCCTCGTCTGACGGTTCTTAAATAACGGGGGGCGGGGCCACCCGGTGACCCTGCCCCCCTCTGACGCACGGTGACTTGACGGGACTTCCCTGTGACGTCACGGGGAATGCCACAGGGAAGTCCCGTCATGTCCCGTGCGTCAGAGGGGGGCCGGGTCACTGGGTGGCCCCGTCCCCCGTTATTTAAGAACTGTCAGACGAGGAAACGCCGTCACACAGCGGGAGCCTCCCCCCATGCCATGGGTGCGGAGCGGCCCGAGGAGAAGAAGATAGAAGACGCCGCGGAGGGGATGCTGGACGAGAACGCCGGAGGAAGAACCAGCAGAACCAGAAGATGAAGGAAGATAGAAGAAAGAAGAAGCATTTAAATAAAGGAATTGTCAAAAACTGTCTCTTGTCATTTTTAACATTTTTGACAGTTTTTTAGTGAAATGGTAGGGGTAAGTACCCCCTTACCATTTCACACGGGGGGGCGGGATCTGGGGGTCCCCTTGTTAAAGGGGGCTTCCAGATTCCGATAAGCCCCCCGCCTGCAGACCCCCACAACCACCAGCCAGGGTTGTGGGGATGAGGCCCTTGTCCTCATCAACATGGGGACAAGGTGTTTTGGAGGGCTACCCCAAAGCACCCTCCCAATGTTGAGGGCATATGGCCTGGTACGGTTCAGGAGGGGGGGGCGCACTCTCGTCCCCCCTCTTTTCCTGCGGCCTGCCAAGTTGCGTGCTCGGATAAGAGCCTGGTATGGATTTTTGGGGGGACCCCACGTCGTTTTTTTTTTTTTTTTTTGGCGCGAGGTTCCCCTTAAAATCTATACCAGACCTGAAGTGTCTGGTATGGCATTTAGGGGGAACCCCACGTAATTTTTTTTAATATTTTGGCCGGGGTTCCCCTTCATATCCATACCAGACCTGAAGGGCCTGGTATGGAATTTAGGGGGACTCCCACGTCATTTTTTTTTTAATTTTGGTTCGGGGTTCCCCTGTGGGGAATTCCCATGCCGTTTTTATCAATGAACTTCTATGTGTATTGTCAGCAATGCAATAGCCGCGAGTAGTTTTAAATGGGTTTTCTCCTTCGAAATGTCATTTTGCTGTCAGACTGTTCTAAACAAGGGGAACATGCGCCCCTTTACAGGCATACTATAGACACCCCCCAGCTACGAAATTTAAAGGGATATTACACTTTTATTGTTTGACTTTAAGCATTATTAAAATCACTGCTCCTGAAAAAACAGCCGTTTTTAAAACTTTTTTTTGCATTGATCCATGTCCCCTGGGGCAGGAACCGGGTCCCCAAACACTTTTTATGACAATAACTTGCCTATAAGCCTTTAAAATTAGCACTTTTGATTATTCATGTTCGTGTCCCATAGACTTTAACGGTGTTCGCGTGTTCGAACAAACTTTTTTCCTGTTCGCATGTTCTGGTGCGAACCGAACAGGGGGGTGTTCGGCTCATCCCTACTCTCGAATAATCTTCCTTCTCTGTGCTGCAGACACAATTTATGTATCTAGACTGGATTTATGGAGATTCTGGGGTTCAGCTGGCAGCAAAATGTTCATTTTCACCATAGGTGTTACTAGACCTAGGCACCTGGGGTATGTGTTTTGGGTCTTCTGCCCCATACCTAGGTCTAGATGTCTGACAGAACAATTCTCCCAGGGTTACTTTGTTGTTTGCTGGCTGTGCCGGGTGGAGGGATATGTCTGTATAGTCTCAGACCCAAGTCACTGAGTGCAGTCTCAGGAGATGGGAGGCAGCGGTGTGGGATCTCTGCAACTTGTCTCATGTAAACATTTAAGCTTCTACTGATTACTGAATACCAATATTATGAGTCCTGACCCTTACACTGTATAATTTATATTGTACATTACATAGTCCTGACCCCTGCACTATATACTCTATGTTGTACATTACATCATTCTGATACTATAAGATCCTAACTGTTGTATCCTATATAATATGTTGTACATTATGTAGTCCTGACTTCTTTTGCACCCATTTCCTACCAGCTGAACATTTTATAGCTGATGATTTGATTAGAGCACAGACTTTTACATGTTGATAATAATGTGATAACATCCTCAAACTTTGGAACCTTAAACAGAAAGTGATAATGAGGGAGGAGTCAATAACCCAATGATGGTGGTCTTCAGGATCAGTCCAGTCTTCATCTTGGTTGTTCTCCCCCCATTCTCACTCTCTGACCTCTGGTGGAGCTCAGCCCCGCTGTTGTTCATGACTAAATCATGGACTAAATAAGGAAGTGCAGTACTTCTTGTGTTTGGAAAATGGCAATGATTGATAGAGGGGGTGGGGACACTCTTCCTATAATCCCCTCATCACTGTCACTCCTATAAAAGACAGTTCTCGTTGTTTCCTCACTCTCTGACTAAGGTCCATGAATAAAGAAATGAACTGGTAGGAGATCAGAGGACCCATTTACTAGTTACCTTTAAGGGGAAATTGTAAGATCCTCAGAGACAAAGCTGCCTGATGTGGGCAGAGTCCTGGTTTAAGGGAATCAATTTGCTCATGTCTAGTAATAATCTTTTTTATTTCTATTTTAGTAGATGGACGGAAGATGAGGAAAACCTCAGAGGATTGTCTCACTTTGTCTCCAGACTGTAAAGTAGAAGCTGAGGACATCACACAGTATAGTCCAGGAGAAAACCCGGCTACCTCAAATGTCCATCCGGTACCACACAGTGTAGATGGACCATCGTATTCCTCTTATCCTGAGGAACCTCAGACTGTGAGGGACGGTGCTGTCCTTCCAACAGATAAGAGGTTTTCCTGTCCTGAGTGCGGGAAATGTTTTACAGCGAAATCCAGTCTTTCCACACATCAGAGATCTCACACCGGGGAGAAGCCTTATTCCTGTCCTGAGTGCGGGAAATGTTTTTCAGCGAAGTCCAATCTTTACACACATCAGAGATCTCACACCGGGGAGAAGCCGTATTTCTGTCCTGAGTGTGGGAAATGTTTTTCAGCAAAGTCCAATCTTTACACACATCAGAGATCTCACACCGGGGAGAAGCCGTATTCCTGTCCTGAGTGCGGGAAATGTTTTTCATTGAAGTTCAGTCTTTACAAACATCAGAGATCTCACACAGGGGAGAAGCCATATTCCTGTCCTGAGTGCGGTAAATGTTTTTCAGCAAAGTCCAATCTTTACACACATCAGAGATCTCACACCGGGGAAAAGCCGTATTCCTGTCCTGAGTGCGGGAAATTTTTTTCACGGAGTTCTTATCTTTATATACATCAGAGATCTCACACGAGGGAGAAGCCGCATTCCTGTCCTGAGTGCGGGAAATTTTTTTCACAGAAGTCCAATCTTTACAGACATCAGAGATCTCACATGGGGGAGAAGCCATACTTCTGCCCTGAGTGAGGGATTTGTTCTTCATCATGTAAGAAACAGTTTCAGGGGTGTGGACGTTTTTTTTTTAAAAACGACTTGTCCAAGGGACTAAATCGGGGTCCCAATCACCTTGTCCCTTATGACAGTCTCCTTTTCCTCATCTACCAGAGAGTTCAGCAGCAGTGTGGGAGTTCATTGAAAACTACAAGCTGACATCGGCAAAGGACAGAACTCTGTGAATGAATGGCACGGCCGCGTTCTTTTTATAAAATGACAGCCGGTACGGGGAACTTCTCACCGCACTGCTGTCACACAGAGGGCTCGGATCGCTGAGCTGCTGCAGGAACAGCAACATGTAACATGTTCCTGAAGGTGAACGTTTCCTTTAACCCTTTAAATGCCAGAGCTGGCTTTGCAAGTTTTTTTTTGCCCACATGTTTAACACCTTCAAAACCGGGCCCTTTCACCCCCTTCCTGCCCAGGCCAATTTTCACCGTCTCACACTTTGAATGACAATTGTGCGGTCATGTAACACTGTACCCAAATAAAATTGATGTCCTTTTTTCCCACAAATAGAGCTTTTGGTGGTATTTGACCACCTCTGGGGTTTTTATTTTTTTGTGCTAGAAATAAAAAAAGACAAGTAAATTCTGAAAAAAAGAGTTTTCTTTGTTTCTGTTTTTAAAATGTTCTAAATAAGTAAGTTTTCTCCTTCACTGATGAGGAGGCACTAATATGAGGAGGAGGCACTAATATGCAGCACTGATGGGTGGCACTGATGAGGTACTGATTGGAATCCCTGATGGGCACTGATTGGCATCCCTGATTGGCAGTGATTGGCATACCTGGTGGGCACTGCTTGGCATCACTGGCAGGCACTGGTGGTCATCACTTGGTGATCGTCGCTGATGGGCCTGTACTGATAATCAATGCTGAATATCAGTGCAGATCCCCCTGTCGGAACAGCCGCTGATTGGCTCTCCTCTACTCACGCCTTGTCAGCATGAATAAAGGAAAGCTGATAACCATCACTTTCTGGTTATGATGTGATTAGCTTTGGTTGGACACAACTGATCACATGGTAAAGAGCCTACATCATAGGCTCTTTACCGTGATTGGAGATGTAGTGTGTCAGAGCGACTTGCCTCACCACCTATCGCCGCACGCCCGAGCAGCTTATTATGGACGATATATGACGTCCAGTCAGGATAATGGAACCCCGCCTGGCCGTCATTCTGCTTTAGGTCGGGCTGGAAGGAGTTAAAAAAATCATTTTAGGCCTGAAGATTATATAAAACTTCCAAAACATGATATATTTTTCTGAAAGCAGACACTCTAGAGCAGGGATATGCAATTAGCGGACCTCCAGCTGTTGCAGAACTACAAGTCCCATGAACCATAGCAAGACTCTGACAGCCACAAGCATGACACCCAGAGGCAGAGCATGATGGGACTTGTAGTTTTGCAACAGCTGGAGGTCCGCTAATTGCATATTCCTGCTCTAGAGAATAAAATAGTGGTAGTTCCAATTTTTTATGTCACACAATATTATCACAAAAGTCTAGGAAACGCAAAATTTCTGTAAAAAACACACTAAAGTTCATTTCAGGGGGCACAAAAACACAACAAATTATCCAATTTTTTAGTAAAATATAAAAGCCGAGGTTGCACTAGGTAAATAGATACCCAACATGTCAAACCTTAAATTTGTGTGCGCCTGTGAAATGGTGACAACCTTCAGTACCCTATATTTTCTTTAGGTGACACATTAAAAGCCCCTATAGGTCATCAGTTTAGTGTTACGGAGGAGGTCTGGTGATATTATTGTTCTCATTCTGGTGTGCGCAGCGATATGTAACCTGTGTATCGCAATCAACGTTTTCAGGCGTAGGCACCCCAATGTGTGAGTTTGTACATGTGTACTGTATATGTGGGGGCGGGACCTCTGATTTTTTTTTTTTTTTTGGGGGGTGTTATGTAATTGGGTTTACATTTAATTTTGTACAATTAAAGAGAAAAAGGTTTTTTTTTTTCATCACGCAGAGCAGCCTTTTTCAACCAAGGTGCCTTGAGGTTTCTTCAGGGGTGCCTTGGCAAAATGCCTAACAATTTCCCCAAAATTGTATACAAGCCGGAGGGTGGATGAAGCCTTTTAGTTACACAAAGCCACAGGTTTTCATTGTGCACCATTACAACCTTCCATCTGTCAACCTCCTAATAACCAATGACATCATAAGTTGATAAGGAAGATGTCAGTTGCTTGAATACAATCCTTGTGTGACCCTCCCCTGTCCATCTCCATAAGCTTTGGGGTCTCAGCTGAGTGAAGAGAAACACTGAGGGAGAAGAGAAACACTGGAATACTAGTCAGTACCAGTTGGAAAAAGTGTATTTGCTGTGGAAGAAGAAATCACTTCTAACATTGGGTGTCCTACATGTGTTGATGTTGTTTCATTATGTAGAACTATTAGAATAGTTTTTATGTTTTTGACTGGGGTGCTTCAAGACTGTCAATAATTTTAAAGGGTGCCTCAAGACTGTCCATAATTTTGGAGGGTGCGTCAAAGCTATCCATAAATTTGGAGGGTATCTCAAGACTGTCCATAATTTTGGAGGGTGCCTAAAAACTGTCCATAACTTTGGAGGGTGCCATAAGATTGTCCATAAGCTTGGAGGGTGCCTCAAGATTGCCCATAATTTTGGAGGGCGCCTCAAGATTTCCATAATTTTGGAGGGTACCTCAAGACTGTCTATAAATTTTGGAGGGTATCTCAAGACTGTCCATAACTTTGGAGGGTGCCTCAAAACTGTCCATAATTTTGAAGGGCACCTCAAGATTGTCCATAATTTTGAAGGACACCTCAAGATTGTCTTTCATTTTGGAGGACTCCCCAAGACTGTTCATAATTTTGGAGAGTACCTTGACTAAAAAAGCGTTGAGAAACACTGACATAGAGGACAAAGTCCCCTATGTGATGATTTTTAGACATGTGCAATTAGTTTCGTTACGAATTCGTTATACGTAAAAAGTCGTTATATTCATTAATTCGTAAACATAATTAGACAAAACAACAAATTTTCGAAAAGAACGAATATGCAAAATAACGAAAATACTAAATAATGAAATTAGAAACAACGAAAATACGAAAGAATGAAAACTAGAAACAACGAAAATACCAAACAAAGATTCTAAACAGAACGAAAATCTGAAAAAAACGAAAACCTAGAAACAACGAAAATACCGAACAAAGATTTAAAATAACGAAAATCAAAATGAACAAAAATGCGCAAAACCAAAGTGAGCTAAAAAAAGCAGAAATAAAATTAAGGATGAGAGAAGCCACCAAACATATAAGAAAGTGTTCCCACACAAAGAAAGGCAATAAAATAAAAGAAATAGGTGGCGCTAACTGGAGTTTATAAATAATAAGCCAGGACCTCGAGGACTTGAAAATAAAGAAGGTCTATGATCCAGGAGACATAAAAAGTGGGATCAAAAAATTGGAAGCTAGAAAAGAGATTGTGATAAGGCAGGCGGATAAGGGAGGGGTCATAGTCATCCAATCTAAGGATGCCTATAAAGAGGAACTGAATAGGCAATTCAGTGATGAAGATACCTATCAGAAGTTGCCCAGTAAACCTACAATGAGATACAGGAAAGAACTGGCAAGAGTGATACAGAAAGGATCCCAAAAAAGGTCTATTAAACAAAAAAGAAGAAAAATATCTCCAACCGAATACGTACAGAATACCTGTAATCTATACACTACCAAAGATCCATAAGGATAAAAATAAAGCTCCCGGTAGACCCATCGTTAATGGGGTATAATCTGTTGGCGCGAGGATTGGAGAATACATTGACTGGTTTTTACAGCCACTGGTGAAAAAAAACATCCTACCTCAGGGACACCAAGCATCTTATTCAATTATTGAATGATGTTACTTTGACCGAAGAGCCTATCTATATGGCAACAGCTGACGTCACGTCACTCTATACGATTATTAACCATGAAGAGGCTATCCAAGCAATGAAGTGGGCTTTAAGAGGCCTTAGTGACTTAAAATGTGTACAACGGAGGTTTATTTTGGATTGTCTGAGGTTTAGTCTAGATTCTAATTATTTTTGGTATGAGAAATCTTTTTTTAAACAGATATGTGGCATTGCAATGGGCGCAAAATGCGCGTTGAGTGTAGCCAACCTGTATATGTCGGAATGGGAAGAAGAGGCACTATATAAAAAAATTCCCACCACAGCTATTATTATTCAAACGTTATATAGACAATATCATTGCTGTTTGGAGTGGAGACAAAGAAAGTCTTATTGACTTCTTGTTTGACCTTAATAATAATGATAAAAATATAAAGCTGACCTGGGAGATAAGTGATGAGGAGATCCAATTCCTGGACCTATTGATTAAGAAAGAAAAGAGAAAACTTACTACTCAGACCTATTTCAAACCCGTGGACAGAAATAGTTATTTGCCTTTCGATAGCTGCCATTATGCACCATGGTTAGATAATATACCAAAGGGTCAATTAATTAGAATAAGACGAAACTGTACAACAAAAGAAACGTTTTTTAAACAGGCGGAATTAATTGGAGAGCGATTTGTGCAAAATGGTTATACAGGACAAAAATATACAGGACAAAAAAGCTGAAAAATACAGAAAATAATAACACTCTATCACTTTTCATGGACTTCAATACCCAACATAAACAAATCAAAAGAATTGTTAGAAAATATTGGAATATCATCAAAGCAGACCACCATCTCGGTACTATTCTCCCCGAGAAGCCCAGATTTATTTACCGGAGGGCTCTGTCCCTCAGAGACCGTTTAGCAAAAAATGTGCTTGATCCTCCCACCAGGAAGAACCTCCCCTTCTTTGAAGGGAAAGGTTATTACCCCTGCAAAAAGTGTTATGCCCCGTACGATTTTCCGACTGAAAATGTGTGATAGGACCTTGTTGTCGGAAATACCGACCGTATGTAGGCTCCATCACACATTTTCCATCGGATTTTCCGACACACAAAGTTTGAGAGCAGGCTATAAAATTTTCCGACAACAAAATCCGTTGTCGGAATTTCCGATCGTGTGTACACAAATCCGACGCACAAAGTGCCACGCATGCTCAGAATAAATAAAGAGATTAAAGCTATTGACTACTGCCCCGTTTATAGTCCCGACGTATGTGTTTTACATCACCGTGTTCAGAATGATCGGACTTTCTGACAACTTTGTGTGACCGTGTGTATGCAAGACAAGTTTGAGCCAACATCCGTCAGAAAAAATCCTAGGATTTTGTTGTCGGAATGTCTGATCAATGTCCGACCGTGTGTACGGGGCATTACACTTGTCGTCACACCAAAGAAAGCAAGAAAAAGAAATCCAGTTTTATCTCTACTGTAACGACAAAAGAGTATCTAATAGAGGACTTCATATCATGTCGGACTGAAGGAGTGGTTTTCTTATTAGAATGCCCATGCTGGATCCAATATATTGGTAGAATGAAAAGGAAACTCTGGAAAAGCCTGAGGGAACCTGTCCAAAATATAAAAAAGGGCTTTGTAAAACACAGCCTGTCAAAACATGCAGAATTCCACAATAAAGATCCCTCATCCCTATTGGTATGTGGCATTGAAAAATACAAACCCCACTGGAGAGGGGACAATAAGGTGATCAAAATTAGCCAATCAGAGTCGAGATGGATACACGAAATACGTACTTTGACTCCATTGGGACATAATGTTGAATTTCATCTCAACTGTTTTATTTCTAATTACTAGTTTGCTATATATTTTTATTTTCCTCTCCTTGCTGCTTTGCTTCCCCATTGCTGATCCTTTATGCGGACATTACTAGGTTTTTACTCATGTTCACAATCCTTTATGTCATGTTTCTAATCCTTTGTTTTCTCTACATACTGAGGTAACCATTTTATATGAAATTAATTTATGCTTTACTCCTTTACTAAGGAGTTTATTATATGAATTGTGTTTTAGGAAACATTTTCACCACTGGATGTCACCTGTGCTTTTCTGGGGTTTTTAGGTCTTAATGGCCATTGATCACCAGATGGCGCTGTCCTATGGTGATTTTATATAGGTTATTTTAATCTTTTATTCATATATTTATATACATTCTATTTAGGATTTTTTAGCAGAAGGTTCATTTTATATATTAAAAATATATATTTAGTGAGGTTAGACTAATTGCTCAGCATATCCAGCTGCTTTGTTAATGGAACCCACCCTATAAATAGACACCTGACATCTGACTCCATCACCCTTTGATGAAGTCATGTGAGCAGTGACACAATGCGTCAGGGAAGAGTCAGGTGTCGTCACTTCCAGTCGTGGCCAAGACCGGAAGTACTCTGTCCTGTGCTGTTTATTCAGATTTTAAATGTAAGTTACTACGTTGTGTTTTAATAAAACTGTGTTGGATTACTACACGATGGGGATATTCCTTTATATTGCATGCCCTCACCATACTTGCCAAGCCTGAAGCCTTCCATCAGAGATCCGCCAGTACTGTGATGATCAGAGGAGATCGATCGATTGTTGGATCACATCTGCTTCCAGACTGCAGGCTTGATTTGACCCGTAGGGATCTGTAATAGAGGTGAGAGGCTGGGGGAATCGTGTGGCGCACCGCGGATTGCCGATGATTGGAGGAATTTGATAATTTTTTGCACATGCACTTTTGTTTTTTTTGCATGAACTGTTATATGAAGATTTGTTTTCGGCTACGTTGGAACCTTACTGCACTTGTTGGACTACGCACTTTAATTTATATATTTAGTGACTTTTTTCACTTTTTTGCACTTTATGCGACTTTTTTCAATTTATGCGACTTTTTTCACCTTATGTGGTTTTTTTTCATTTTATGTGATTTTTCACTTTTATGCACTTTATGAGTTTTATTGGATCCACTGACTCTATTTCTAAACTTTTGGATTTATTCATGCAATTTTTTTCAACTTATGCGACTTTTTTCACTTTATGTGATTTTTTTTTCTATTTATGTGATTTTCTTCACTTTTATGCACTTTATGAGTTTTATTGGATCTACTGACTGTATTTTTACATTATTGGGTTTACTCATTATTATTATTTTGCTAGCTGTTTGATGTCACATTGAAGAATTGTCATTAGTTACACATTTCAGTCACATTATTTTTGTGATATTTGGCTTATTATTTATACACTCTAGTTAGCTCCGCATATTTCTTTTATTTTATTGCCAATTTTGTTTGAGTACAACGTCGCGCTACCGCGCAATTGTCAGTTAAAGCGACGCAGTGCCGAATCGAAAAAAAAATGGCCCAGTCATTAAGCAGCCAAATCTTCAGGGGCTGAAATGGTTAAAAAAAAAGATAAATAATAATACTATTTAAAAATAAAAATATTGTATAATGGATGTTACTTCTCCCACTCGTCCCATTCTTCCCATGAGGGAAGCAACAGAGGAAAATGTTCAGTGTGACACAGCAACAATTTCCACAAAGTGGCCAACTGTAACACCGGCTCTTTTTTACAAGAGAGCCCGGACAGTTCTTGCAAAGGCTGTTTCTAGTGTTCATAGTTTTAGACAACCAAAAATGGCAAATTTACAGTCTGAGGAGGAGGGAATTGCTCAGCCTCCAGATGTAAAAATAGCAGGCAAAATCACAGATATCAGCAGTTGTTTTGATACAAGCAGTACTTCAGTATATCCAAGTAGGCACCAGGCAGAACAGGTCCAACCCTTGAAGGTCTTGACTTTGGAGGAATTGACTTTGGAGGAATTGATTTTAATATAGAGGATGAGGGAGTACAAGTACACCAATATCGGGATAATATTAGTTCTATGTGTCCTCCTTACTCACTTCTGTTATTTACCAAGTCCTCCTCACCTCAAAAAGAGTGTCATCACCATTACAATCCTCTTCCGACTTTGTGGTTTTGCATAACTCTCCCTGCCATTCAAGTAGTGCCACAGCCACCATTGTTAGGCCACCAAGTTCTTCTGAAGCCACGGAAGCTGCACATAGCCATCATCCTGAAGAAATTGTACAACATTCTTCACCGGCCACTGGCAACCGCTGATCCAAAATCTGGGAACATTTTGTTTCAGTTGGTGAAGGACGCCTAGTGAAATGTACATTATGTGGTAGGGAAGTGAGCCGCAGGAGAGACTTTGGGCATTTAAAGGGGTTGTAAACCCTCGTGTTTTGCATTAAGGTGGAAAAACACCTGGCAGTCACCGGCCCCCCAGCCCCCCATTTTAATTACCTGAGCCCCTTCATTTCTTCGGCGGGGACGCGCTGTCCCTCTCTCCACGGGGTCCCAGCTCTTGATTGGATAGATTTATAGCAGCTCAGCCATTGGCTCCCGCTGCTGTCAATCAAATCCAATGACGCGGATGCCGGGGGCGGAGCCGAGTCCGGCATTCGTGTCTGTGGACGCAAATGCTGGACTCGGGAGCGCGCCCGCAAGGCAATCCCCTCGGGAGAGCGCTTCTCCTAGGGGGTTATCTGTTGCGGGGAGGAACCGTGAGAGCCACCGGGGGACCCCAGAAGAGGATGTTCGGGGCCACTCTGCAAAACGAGCTGCACAGTGGAGAAAAGTATGACATGTTTGCTATTTAAAAAAATAACGATCCTTTACAATCAATTTAACCAAGGCAAGAATGAATAACCATTTCCGAACACATCATACACCAGTGCTGCTGAGAGAGGAAAGTGGAGTTGCAGCTCCACCTAGTAAAAAGAGAGCAAGCAGCAGCACTATTTATGCCAATACCACCAAAAGGCTGGACAAGGGGAAGGGAGATCAAGGGACTTCTTGTGTAGCTGACATGAGGCATCCCAATCCTTTACAATAGCCCATGCTTCAACAATTTAGTGGCTTTCAATCAAGGGGGATGTCTCAGCAACAGTCACATAAAATGACCCATCCTATAGGGCAACTTATAGTAGTTGGGGCAGCACCCTTTAATAAAGTTGAAAGAGAGCCGTTTAAACAACTTATAAAAACAGTTGCACCTCACTATATTCTACCTTGCCATACTACCTTTAGTCGCAAAATTGTACCCTCTTTGTATAATTCCTGTGTTGAATTATTGAAAGAGGAGCTGGGCAGAGTCTGTGCACTTCACTACAGACTTGTGGAGCGCTCCCAGTGGGCAACATGCCTTTTTATCGTTGACAGCGCACTGGTGGCAGCCCAAGGAGTTGCAACCAATAAAACAAAAAGCAGGGGCAAGAAGCACAGGGGCTGAGGCAATGGGAAATCTCAACCAGGGGCACTGCTTATTCTTGCTGCATGCAGAATCCATGGAGGAGCAGCACAGTGCTCAAAATAATTTATATGCACTTCAGAAAATGGTGGCGGAGTGGCTTGGGGAAGAGGCAGGCACACGGCCAAAGATGGGCTTTCTAGTCACTGATGGTGCAGCAAACATGCTTAGGGCCGTGCAAGATAGCAGATTTGTTATCATTCGTTGCTCTGCACATGCCCTGCATCTCGTTGTGAAGGCTGCTGTGGGTGACGAAAGTAGCACTAGAAAGTTGTCTGCTATCCTGTCAAATGATAGCAGGCCATTTTCATCGAAGTGTAAAAAACAGTAACATACTCAGACGTGAGCAGAGTAAGGCTGGCATTCCGCAGCACCACTTGAAGGTAGACGTAGGAAACCATTGAAACTCGACTTTAGAGATGCTTGAAATAATTATGGAGCAACAAAAGCCAATACATGCCATGTCACATGAACATGTTATAGGTGTAGCTAGACCACTAATGAGGAAGGAGTGGCCAATAATTAGTCAGGTGGTGGTGCTTAGCCCTTTCTGAGGCCGGAGACCTTGCCACCTTTGGTGCCCAATGTGGGGCAAAGGCGTTATCCTTGCAGCAGTCGTCCATAGCAACCGGCTTCAGCTCCATCGGGATTTCATCTGGCTCCGTGGGAAGGTGGCAAGTAATATTTGCCCTTCTCATAGACTGTGTTGTCGTGTGCACTACCAATGTGGGGAAGAACCAATGAGTCTCATTGCTCAGGGGAAAGGATCAGCCTGGTCTTTTGACACTTCCCGCCAACACTGTGAGGGTTAATACAGACTCCGAAATGGACTTCATTACAGTTTTGGCATGCCGCAGCAAGAAGGAGGCGAGGTCCACAGTTTCCAGAGAACATTGCACCAATCCGTTGGCAGGGGGAGGAGCCCCCGCTCTGCAGAGAAGGACACATTGCTGTTCGAGTCGCCATCTTGGGTTCACATGCTGAGACCTCATGGCCTGAAAGGAAACATGGCACACCTGGGAGCCCCAAGATTGGAGGTCCCTCAACCCATATCGGCTGATTACAACCCACGGGAAATCGCCAGTTACTTCACCTCTGGAATCACGATTACTGACATGGGTATTTGGATGGTACCGAAGGGTGAGATTGCTCTGTATATTTCTCAAAGCTCCGCAGCTATGGGGATCGTCTGGCGGCGGTGTTCCGGGTTTGCCCTATTTATGCGCCTTTGGATCTGGTGCTGTCAATGCGGAGAAGTGCTGGTGATAGCTGCTAGACCGCCACACTACCGTCACGGGTGATGAGGGGCTCGCTGATAAGCCACCCTGGAGGAACCTACGTCCAGTACCGAGACCGCTGATTCTGGCATTACTACTCCGGCCCAGGCAGACTCTTCCACAGAAGAACCAGAGGTGTCCGAAAAGCTTGTGGATACCACAGTAGAAATGTCAGTTCCCGCTGCCATCTTTCCTTCCGAGACACCTACAGTAACCGATAGTCTGGAACAGGTGGTGCCAGTAACTCATCTCCCTCCTATGGAGATCCAAGCATTTGCTTCGGCTACCACCACCTCGGGTGTCACTGTTGCGGAAGAGGGTGGCCCCACGGTTATTACCCGTCTGGCCCAGTCCGATCATCACAGGCGAGGAGAGGTGAACATTCTTGGATCCCTCCCCGACGGTGCTTGACGTCGGTAAGTGAAGAGGGAAGGGAGAATGTACGGGATGAATAAAGTGACTGTTATGTAAAGTAAATCAAATTGGAAAGATTCTGTGAGCCACAATGATCTTATGCCTTGCTTGTGCTACCTCCAGCTGCATGCGCTAATCACGCTTCATATAACGTGCATAGGATAAATTTACAAGTTATGCGCTGTGCTTGGGTGACCCCAAAAACAAAATTAATAATAACCAACTCTGTGCTTACTAGTGCGATAATATTAAATACAAATAATATGAATGTTGAATAAATAAACAAGGTGTGGAAAAACAAGTGCTTGTTACACCATAAATTAGTGCTTAATAGTGCTTGTTACACCATACATAGTGTCTTAATCAACATAAAAAGTGCTTAGTGCTCAATATAAAGTATCCTGCTTGTTTAAATTAAAAAATTAATAAATATTGAAAAAAAGTTCTCTTTGGCACTCTAAATAGTGCGTGCAAATAATGTCCAGCAGTGATAATAAACAATGTGTGCAGGTGGTGTTCAGCTGTGAAAACAATCCAACATAATGCCGAAGATATCCTGAGTGCTGCAAAACATGCTCCAGTGCTCCTTCGCGACCCCCTTAAGCTAATAAGCTCACCTCAGAGCGTGTGACTCAGATTCTACCCTGAGTCCAAATACGCTTTGGAGCCACCCCTGGGCTCAGTCTCAGTGTCTGCTGCACTCCTCCAGCTGGAAACAATGTGGCTCCATACATATAAATGAAAAGGAAACTAATGTAATATAGTCAAAATACTTTTATTAAAAGAAAACGCTCCCCACACTGGGGTACTCACATGGCACTGGTGCGTCAGTGCACCATACTATAATGGCTTTCTATGCAATATCACTGGATGTTTGGTGCGGTATGCTGTGCTGGGACAGCGCTGGTGTAAAGTCCGTGTCAGTCTCTCCATCCTGGCCCCTCCCCTACACGTCTTTGAGTCACATCCAGTGATTTTGCATAGAAAGCCGTTATAGTATGGTGCACTGATGCACCAGTGCCATGTGAGTACCCCGGTGTGGGGAGCGTTTACTTTTAATAAAAGTATTTTGACTATATTACACTATATAGTTTCCTTTTCATTTATATGTATGGAGCCACATTGTTTCCAGCTGGAGGAGTGCGGCAGACACCGAGACTGAGCCCAGGGATGGCTCCAAAGCGTATTTGGACTCAGGGTAGAAGCTGAGTCACACGCTCTGAGGTGAGCACATTAGCTTAAGGGGGTCACGAAGGAGCACCGGAGCATGTTTTGCAGCACTCAGGATATCTTCGGCATGATGTTGGATTGTTGTCACAGCTGAACACCACCTGCACGCATTGTTTATTATCACTGCTGGACATTATTTGCACGCACTATTTAGAGTGCCAAAGAGAACTTTTCTTCATTATTTATTATTTTTTTCATTTAAACAAGCAGGATACTTTATATTGAGCACTAAGCACTTTTTATGTTGATTAAGACACTATGTATGGTGTAACAAGCACTATTAAGCACTAATTTATGGTGTAACAAGCACTTGTTTTTTCACACCTTGTTTATTTATTCAACATTCATATTATTTGTATTTAATATTATCGCACTAGTAAGCACAGAGTTGGTTATTATTAATTTTGTTTTTGGGGTCACCCAAGCGCAGCACATAACTTGTAAATTTGTTATGTAAAGTAGCTCTCATGCATCGAGCCTCGAAAATATGTACCTCGTATTGTTTACTTCCTAACTTTAAGGGAAGAAATGTTTCTACTGTTGGGGGAGACGTTGAAACCACACCGCCTTAAGAATCTCATGAGTAAGTTGTCACAGTTGCATACAGACGAGAACTGGGGATTAAAGGTCCCATTGTTACCTGTTTTCACGTCCGTTTGGTAGACTAATGCAAATGTCAGTTCCATGAAAAGTATCTCAATCACTTTGTCACTATGGTGAATGCACAGGGAGAAACCTTGATCCTGCCCGATCCCGGGTACTACTGGTAACTGTCATGAAGATACCGATGTGCAGTTGTGGAGTGAAAGGATGCTTTGCTGAAGCCACTCTATTTCTTTGCACAAAGTTCTTTGCTAATGGGGAACATTTCAGAAAGCTGTACTGCCGGGACTATGCTGGACTGAGTGCTGCCGGCAGATACATGGAGTGATATCTTAAGCCATGTTGGCTAAAACTGAAGTTCTTGGGGTGTTCCACCCTGAAGAGTGATCTGTGACCTTCAAGTAGTTTGCAAGTAGTAAAGAAAGTTTCTTTGTCTTCGCTGTCGTGTGGACAAACTGAAGATACCTTTGCAAGGGAACCTGTGTCCAGAAGTGCGGTCCCTTGCATCATGGCCTGGCTGCTTGTTGCCGGAAATGCAGTCATGTCTTTTTGTGCCCGGAGTTGCCCTTAAAGAAGAGAGGGAACTGCTGGGAAATATTGTCCACCCTGAGTAAAATTGATGGACTGTGACACGTCATAAACACTGGGTGTGTAGTTAGTCAGAACAGGTTGTGATAAAAGGACATATTCTCCCCATTTAGGTGAATAATGGACTAACTTATGTGACAGAACTGTTTATAGAGTTGGTCACCAGGTGGCGTGAGCAGTACTGACCTGAGTGAAATATATTCATATTATCGTATTTATCGGCGTATAACACGCGCCTGCGTATAACACGCACCCCAAGTTTAGGAGGGAATTTTAAGGAAAAAAACTTTTAGGAGTAAAGTTTAAGCAAGAAAAACTTACGTTAAAATGCCCATCAATGCAGCGTTATCGTGTCCATCTGCAGCCTTGTCAGTGTCAGTGCAGCCTTGCCCCAGTGTCCATTGCAGCCTTGTCAGTGCAGCTTTGCCCCAGTGCAGCCTTGTCAGTGCAGCCTTGTCAGTGCAGCTTTGCCCCAGTGCAGCCTTGTCAGTGCAGCCTTGCCCCAGTGCAGCCTTGTCAGTGCAGCCTTGCCCCAGTGCAGCCTTGCCCCAGTGCAGCCTTGTGTGATCGCCGCCGACATACACAGCCGTGTGTAAATTCAAATATGGCGCCGAGACTGCAGGGACTCGTCGGAGCCGAGATACACATACCCGAGTGTCCTCGGCTTTTCTCGGCGCCGCTCACAGTCACGCCCAGTCCCACCCTATGATGGACATAACACAGGTCCAATGGCGGGACTGGGCGTTACTATGAGCAGCGCCGAGAAAAGCCGAGGACACTCGGGTATGTGTATCTCGGCTCCGCCGAGTCCCTGCAGTCTCGGCGCCATATTTGAATTTACACATGGCTGTGTATGTCGGCGGCGATCGCTCCGATCAACCAAAATTGGCGGGGATCGGCCTATAACACGCACCCACGATTTTCCCCTGATTTTAAGGGGAAAAAAGTGCGTGTTATATGCCGATCAATACGGTATGTGCTAAGTGTCAGTTTAATAATTATTGGAAGGAGGTGCCATTCTCCATTGGGGATGGGATCTGCTTCCAGAAAATAAATGATCTACTATTTTCTAGGGTGTACTTACCCTGATATGCTGTCTTCAGCTGAGGATCAGTTCAAATCATTATGTACATGTTGCACTACATTATTAGAGGATATGATACATTTGCATTGTTGTTGATTCTCTCTTTCAGGTGTTGCTGTGTCAGTGCGTCTTTCTTGGCTAAGGAGAGACAGGGATCTAACCTGCCGTCAACATTAACCCATTTCCATATTATCACTGTACATATATATTAGATAGTGAGGAATTAAGCTTGTTGCTCAGGCCTGCCTTTAAAAGTGTGCATAGATATGTTGATACTTTATTGTCCTATATGACTCATCATAGTTTTTTTTCATATGACTATTTGACACCGATGTTTATTCATATGGTACGCCACACATATGTTTATATTTTTTTATATTGTTAACCCTTTCCTGTTTTCCCCACCCATCCCATTTTATTGCCAGGACATTCGCTCTCAGGCTTGGGAGCTCAAATTGTTTTTTCGACAAACTCAGAGACGTAGTTTTTTGGGCAGGGGGAGGATGTAGCACCCTGGAGTTTAGGCAGGGATGCTCCTCACAAATTTACTTGCCAGGAGTAGTTGTCCTGGATGAATGTAAGAGATCTATTGATTCTCCCTAAGTTTGTCCTGATTGCACTTGTCTCTACTACCATTAGGTGGCCGGGTACGTGGTGGTGCTAGATATGAGAAGGGCAACGCAAGGTCAAGTTATGGGTATGTAGGTATCTCAGCCAATGGGCAAGGGTTTCTTTGAATTCAATGGCCTGCTGGGAGCAACTATATATTTGGGTGGAGTCAGGTGATCTATGTCCTGTGCCACCTGGACAGCTGTCTGGGTGGACGTGTGTCTTATTGCCCCATGCTTCTAGGCTGGAGATTGGGCCTATTCCGAGAGCATCTGGCTGCTAGGATGTCTGAGGGCCTATCCAGAAGCAAGAAGAGAGCAGTGCAGGGTTGGTATTGCGGCTTTCAGCCCAACCAGAAGTCCAACTGTCAATGGTTGGAGGTAGAAGGGAAAGCTGTCGCCACTAAGGGACCGTCCACCTTATTACCAGGGACCACAGTGAGTAACTGAAGCAAGTATCAGAGCAGTATTCTCACTGAATGGGCACGGTGGAGAATCTGGAAACTTCAGGGGTGATCAAGTCAGGGACCCAGCCAGTGGAAGTGATGCTTGCAGAGCAGCCTTGTGTGCCAAGCTAGGGCCCGAACAGGCCAGTGGGTGAAGCTTGAGAAGTATCTGGATTTCCAAGCTACAGGACCCAGCAGAGAAGCGGGGGTGACGCTTGAGGAAGATACCACCTTGAAGTTTGGAGGAGCTCAAGGGATTCAGTGGCAGTGAATCAGAGGGTCTAGTGAGAGACTGGGAGCTCAGTGGGCTGAAGAACTACAAGGAGAAGTTGTAGTGAAGGTAAAAGAACTGTTACACATTGTGCTAGGAACTGTTAAAGACTGTTGCCATAGGAGACAGCATTCCTGCATGTGCAGATGTGGCGTCTTTCTGGAGGCCTTTCCCTGCATGGCTGTCCTCCTATTGAAGTCTCATAGTCTGGTCTTTGAACTTGCAACTACGTAAGGGTGTCATGGCCCTAACCCTCTGTCCCCCAAAAATGTTTGTAAGAGAAATAAACATCTCTTTTGCATCCAAGAAGTGTCTAGCGTCCAATAACTTTATCCACCTTGCACCCACCATGCCTCACAACCCACCATATACAGAAGGATGTCAGCTATCTCTGGCCCTGGAGGTTCTCATTAGACTGAAGGAGGCCGGAGACCTTGCTACATTTGAAAGATCCTGGATCTAAAGACTGAACTGATAACTTGGATAGGAGTGTGGCCCCTACCTGTCAGGTGCTGGCTGGAGCCAGTATAGAGGAGATAGGGAGGTAAAGGCTCCAGAGGTAGGTAGCTGGGTTACAGTTAGAAGATGAGGTAGAGGGAAGAGTGGCAGAGGCTAGTCTGGAGTTGATACATCCCAACAAATAAGCCAAGGTTCATGATGTTGGGGATATTACCTAAGGAGTGGCATTGCTGGAGCAGGATGTCTCCCCTATCTGCCAGGGGAACAACTAAAACAGTGTGGATGAGGGGCAGGAGTAGACAGGCAAGGATGTTAGGAATATTCTTCTCCTGTGATCAGTCAAACTCCAGATGTATTGAAAAGCATACAATTTATTTCAATTGTGTCGACACAAAAGGATGAGCTTCTTACACGTTTGAGGGAAAATGCAGAAGTCATCCAGAATACAGGATGCAACTTTCTTTTATGAGATCAACAAAAAGAATCCTATTGGCTAAAAGCTCACTGGTGGCTAATGACGCATAACAGCTTTATTTGCCAATTCACAGTGAGCTTCTTAGAATCTTATTACCTTATATAGCAAAGCCTGTGGTTTTCTGGCCTTAGGCAGTTAGTTAAAACAATAGATAAGAAAACAAGTAAAAACAATGTGTCCTTAGACGCCATTTTAGAATTATCAGTCTCCATTTTAGATAAAATAGTAAATATAAAAATTTAAAATATAAAACTTTTCCAATAAAGGATAGACAAATAGTGGTGGTAGGGGACTCATTTATTAGAAGTATAATAGAGCAACAAAGACCCTGATCATCAAACAGTATGTTTTTTGCCAGGCTATTGGGTTCAGACTATTGCAGATCAGATGAACAGATTGTTGGGTGATGCTGGGGAGGACCTAAAATGATTTCAGGGACTTAGGGGTTATATTAAAGAAAAGGACCTCCAAGGTGGAACTCTCAGAAATACTGCCTGTTCCTCAAGTCACACCAGAGGGGCAGCAGGATCTTCAGAAATGTAACAAGTGGCTGAGGAATTGGTGTAAGAATGTGGTTTTTGGGTTCCTGGAGAACTGGACTGACTCTGCAGTTGGTTACTCTGTCTTTCGTAGGGACGGATTGCACCTAAAGGGGTAGGGTGCAGCTCTGGGAAGAAGATGGTCAAAAGGTTGGAGGAACTTTTGAATTTGGCAGGGAGGGGAAGGATCAGAGGAAGCAATACCAGGCAATGAGCCAGGGTCAGATTGTAGAGATGGGGGTGAAGTCAGGAGGAAGGGGGCCTCAAACCAGATGATAGAAAAAGTAAAGTTCCCAAGGTTAGCACGCATGCTGAACCTAAAGGAACTCAAAATGATATGTTTCTAACCACTGCACTCGGAATAATGGGCTGTATACTGTATAATGTTTCTAACTACTGCACTCTGAATACTAGGCCATATATGACATACTCCTGACTGGTGACCACTGTACTCTGTACCCTGAGCTATATATGACATGTTCCAGACCAAATTAGCGTGTGCACTTGGCACCCAGTGGCCTAATTAAACTGGTCTGTCACTTTGAGCAGTTGCTGAATGGTCTTCAGCTTGTTCCTGAGACCCGATCTGCTGTACCTGCTTATCTGTGTATGACCCGACTTGCCCTTGGACTTTGCTTCTACTTCATCCTTCTTCACTTGATTACTCTGACCCTGGTCTTGTAACTGGACTTGTCTTTGCCTGCTGCTTCTGTACTACTTTTCCTGGCTGTTACTGATCTAGGCCTGTCTCCTGGACTTGCTCTACCTGCTAATTTGGTCCCTGACTGCATGGCCATTGCTGAGCTCTGCTTGTTTCCTGGTCCTGCTTCCACCTTTTGCTCTGGTGCCAAGCTGTACCTGAATCCTCTCGAAAAGACTGCGAATACCAGCTCTACCCTGTGACGAACAGGGGTGTCAGATCCCTGCTCTCCTCGCTAACTTGCGACAAAGGACCGGCAAACCTCACACCATGCTGCCACTTACGTAACAATGCCACTCTCAGCAGCGCCCAGTACAAAGATTTTCCCTCTTGCGGGACCACAATCTAGGTGCCTGCAACCTGAGAGCGATTGTCACTGGGCTAATTACGCAATTAACCCTTTAACTGACACCACCCCATTTTAAAAGACCGAGGCGGGGGAGACTCGTAATTTTAGCAATACCAATTATAATTTCAGAATAAGCGTCTGCAACACACACTGCCACCACAGACAGGTCTGCTCAGAGGCCTTACTCTACAACAGTAGCGCTCTTCAAGAGGCAGGTTCGTTTATAGCTTGCATTAAGAGCTTTAGAGACAAGGTTAACACTTTCCAACATAAGGGTTTATTATGAAAAGGTCAAAGTTGGTGCAAATAAAACATTTACAGAAAAAAAGATGTTTCAAAGACATAACGACAATATACAGCCACAGTGAAATAAGGTAGAATTGGGGAAGAAGGATACGTAAGAAGGCTGGCCGCAGGCTAGCCTGCATTTGTAGGAGGAGCCTGAGGGCTATATATCCCTCCTCCTCCTCCATCAGATCCTTTGTCGGATCATTTCCGGGTTACGCCGACACACGTCACTTCCGGGTCCTTACTGACGGTCGGCTGCAGCAGTGGTGGTGGCGGTTCCTCTCACGGTGCTCACGCCAGGCACCACCCGGGAGACTGGCTGCCCACCCACCTTCTTATCTGCCCATGGTTATCCTCGGTGCTCACGCCGGGAGGGTGTTCAGCCACCCGCCCGCTTCTCTCTCCCTGCACAGATCCACAAGGGGGACGTCCGCCCGCTTCTCCCGGTGCTCAGCCGGGGGGGGGGGTGTTCACCCGGCTGCTTCTCTCTCCCTGCATGGATCCACGAGGGGGACGTCTGCCTGCTTCTCCCGGTGCTCACGCCGGGGGGGGGGTGTTTGCCCACCTGCTTCTCTCTCCCTGCACGGATCCATGAGGGGGACGTCCGCCCGCTTTTCCCGATACTGCCTGTCCACGTTATGCTCTATCTGGTATTTCGAGGGAGCGCTCGCCTGTTTTCTCCTGTGCTCACGCCGGGGGAAGGGGGGGTGTCTGCATGTCGTCACCCCTCCCATACACTATGAGTAGTGTAGATCTCACTACATCCAACTATGTTGCTGCATACACAGGCAATGCTGGCAGGGGGGTGTTAACCCGTTCCCGGGGGGGGAACAGCCCGTTCTATCTATGTCATATGTTTTGGGGGCTTGGGGAGCTACGTTACTCTGCTCACCATGCAATGAGAGGATTAATTTTGCTTGTGTGTCCGGTCGGGCCCCGGCTATCACTTTGCTGATGCCACCAGTTTACGAGCCAAACTTTCCTTTTAGCTCTCTCTCCCCTCGCTAACTGTTTTTCAAGCACTGTTTAATGTCGCTTCACAAAGGTCAGCCTGATCCAGAAATCCATTCAACACAGATGGATTAATGGGGGGGGGCAAGTTTAAAATTTGCCATCGTTGCTGAAGGATGACTTGGTAAAAATAAAATCCATCACCGCATGGTGTACTGTTTGACAGTCATTAATTCTAGTTCTGGCTCAGTTCTCTACCTGGATTTCTACAATATATCAGCATCTGTCATTGTTCGCAGCATTCTGTTTCAAGGGCAGCATTCCTGTTTCAGCATTTGATCGTAGCAATACCTGTCGCAGCATTTAGTTCATTTCTTTCGTAGCTTTTCGATCATAAATTTTCACTCGTAACATCTTGATCGTAGCTTTTCCTCATTTTCCTGTCGGTAGCATTTTCCTGTCGGTAGCTTTTTCCTGTCGGTAGCATTTCATTCATAGCATTTTCCTGTCGCAGCATTTCATTCATAGAATTTTCCTGTCGGTAGCATTTTCCTGTCGCAGCATTTCATTCATAGAATTTTCCTGTCGCAGCATTTCATTCATAGCATTTTCCTGTTGGTAGCTTTTTCCTGTCAGTAGCATTTAATTCGTAGCATTTTCCTGTCGCAGCATTTCATTCATAGCATTTTCCTGTCATTAGCATTTCACTGTCGTTAGCATTTTACTGTCGGTAGCATTTTTCTGTCGGCAGCATTTCCTGTCGACAGCAATTTTGCTTGTTTGTCCGGTCGGGCCCCAGCTATCACTTTGCCGATGCCACCAATTTACAAGCCAAATTTTCCTTTTAGCTCTCTCTCCCCTCGCTAACTGTTTTTCAAGCACTGTTTAATGTCGCTTCACAAAGGTCAGCCTGATCCAGAAATCCATTAATGGGGGGGCAAGTTTAAAATTTGCTCACTGTCAGTAGCATTTCACTGTCGGTAGCAATTTCCTGTCTGTAGCATTTTCCTGTCGGTAGCATTTTCCTGTCGGTAGCATTTTCCTGTCGTAGCATTTTCCTGTCGTAGCATTTTCCTGTCGTAGCATTTGCCTGTCGTAGCATTTCATTCGTAGTTTTTTCCTGGTGCAGCATTTTCCTGTCATAAGCATTTCAATCGTAGCATTTTCCTGTCGTAGCACTTCTGTCATCGTAGCTTTTCGTTCGTAGCAATTCTGTCATTGTAGCTTTTCGTTTGTAGCTTTCTGTCATAGTTTTTCCTGTCGTAGCAATTTCCATTCGTAGCATTTCCCTGTCATAGCATTTCTGTTAGCTAGTGCTCACAGCTAGGATCTGTGACGTCTACGGATCCATGCGGGCTGAGGTTTTCGTTGTCAATTGATTGTCGCCCCACAATCTTCTCGCCCGTATAACATACGTCATACGATGCACGCTCATTTCATTATACTTGTACACCTACCCACCACGGTCTGTGGGTAAACTAGCCCCGAGGGTTTCAGTTTTGCTACCTGTCGCTGTTTTCTGTCGTATTTCATTCATAGCATTTCGTTCGTAGCATTTCTGTTAGCCAAGGCTCTGTCACGCCTATGGACCCGTACGGGCTGAGGTTTTGTTTTAATTGATTGTCGTCCCACAACATTCTCGCCTGTATAACATACGTCATACTTGCACGTTCACCTTTACACCTTTACTACTACCCACCACGGTCTGCGGGTACATCAGCCCTGAGTGTTCATTTTTAATTACCTGTCTTGGCACTGCAGGTTGCTCAGGCTCGCTCACTACATACACTAGGGGTATGTCATCATTAGGTTCACATTCACGCGCTGTTGGTCTTGTCATTTCTGCACCTACATCCTCATACTTGTTAGGTACATAGGGGTGGTGTTGTTTTCGTGGGTTGGTTGTCTGTTTTCATTTCTCTAGTTTGTGTTTCCCTAGATCAGGGCATGTCAGGCGTTTTGGAAGCAGCCAATTCACATTCATCCCTCCACCACCGCATGGGGGTTTCAGTGCATGGTAGCACCCCAGCATTAAGGGGGGGGGGGACCAAACCAAACTCACAGCTGAGTTTTATCGCTGGTGTACCCCTTTCCCGGCTTCTGCTGGGGGGCAGTATTTTAGGTGGTTATTCCGAACTCCGTCCCAACCTCTTCCATCCACCAGCGCAGCACTTGTTGCTATGCATGATTCTTCAATCCAGTTCATGCGATGCTTAATGCGATCTTACGTCCATGCTACAATTGTTAGACAGGTTGGAGGGGATCATAGCCCGCTCGGCTTGCGCAGAGGTGTCAGCTGCGGCTCCCGCTCTTCTTAGTACGCCTGCAGGTGATGTTGGAATTTCTTTTCAGTAGCATGTAGAACTGGGGGCAAGCTTGGTCACAGGTGTACGATCTGGCCAATGGTTCTTTATCCAGAGTATTCTGAGGGCTTCTACCAAGGGTGGGAAGGTTTCATAGGTTCATGTCTCCGGCTTTCGCTGCATATTGTCTCAGCAGTTTGGTCTCATCTGCCATCGCTATCTAGTATCCTTCAGGTGACCAGCATTTCAGGCCCCTACAACTCCTGTCAGTCTGTCCATTTTTTGCAGCTTACCCTCTCTAAACTGTCAAGGGTATTCAGGGAAGTCAGGGATGTTCTCTTTGGCACGGCCACCAGTTACCGACCAGGTCAGATTTACTGTCGCCTACCCTTGGATCAGTTCCCAGTTAGTACTACAGGCAGTTCTTTTACTACGCTTACAACTTCCCTATCATTAGTATAGATGGATGGGCCAGAGGTTTATGGTTCATTACGGTTCCACAGTTATGGTGTCTGATTAAGTATTTGTCCTCCTCTGCTCTTTCTCCCTTTCCCTTTGCATTCTCTCACTACAACAGTTCGTTCTCATGTCCAGGTTACTTGCCAAACCAGGCTTGAATCCAAACCCCTTTTCTGGTTATTCATCTGGATCGGAGGTAACTTTCGTAGGTCCCGAACAGTGGGTCCCTTCTTCATCATCAGGTACATAGAGCGCTGAAGATCCTCCGTTTTAGCAGCTACATACGTAAACCCCCTTTGTAGTCTTCCAGGTTTTCGCGACTGTTGGCTGTTAATGGCCCTTCATTGAAGCTTTCACATCATACCTACTTTGTGTCTCTTTTGCCCTCTTTTAGGCATACTGACCAGCCAGGCCAAGGCACACCTCAGGTCTTGGTAGTTAGAACTATCGCATTTCCAGGTGAAGACTCTGACTACAATTGCAATTAATGTCCGAGGGTTGATCAGAGTTCAATCGACGAGCTGGGTAGTCGGTTCTCAAACTTGGCAGATGTTCCTGCTTGGATGGTAAAAGGAGAACTGACCATTGTCTTGGCAGCTCCCTTTTCTGTCAGATCAAAGGGGCGTTGACAGCGACCAGTGACTAATCGTCTGGTCATCTTGTTTAAGGGTTGGTTGCTGGGAGGTGTCTACACTCATGACCATGTCCCAGGTACACTTTGTGATACATATTCATATCTCTGCATCTATAGTGTTTACAAATATCCATATTATTGTTCAGCTTGACATTTGCTTCAAAACAGATATAAACATGCCATGTCTCCAATGTCTAGTTTACCTAGGAGGAATAAGGGGTACCAGTGGTTTCCCATATGACCTGACATAGGGGCGTCTAGACTTGAAATGTTACAAATTATCTGAGGAAACTAAATATATCCATATTATGGCTGTGCTATTATTACTTTGAAAGTTATGAAACATGCTGAAATTTCATACTTATTCCACTGTTTAACCTTGATGTGCACTAAAGTATTTACGACCGGTGTCTGCTGGTTTTCTGAAATGAGAGGGTGACAGTTTTACGACAGGCCTGGACATCCAGCCAGGCCAACATTAGCTGTTTTTTACAGACTTAGCCTGGTTCTGCTTTCTCTGTTGAGATAACAGTTCCTTTGAAGTCTAAAACTATGAATTCCTAGACACAAGCGAGAAGGGAGTGTGTTCAGATTTTTCTGTAATAATACTGTTAGCCAAGCTGTCATGGCTGCCCTAAGGTTCCCAAACAACATGGCCACTAGCTACAGCTTTCGTGATATTGTTACATACCCACTAACACCTTCAGGAGTGTTGGGTAGGAGGTGCAAGAGAGGCCTCCACAACATCTTTACCAGGTACATAATAATGGAGCTGTGTAATATATACTTCTGACCACTGCACTCTGTATGCTGGCCTGTAAAATTGCAGTCCCAGAGCCACATCCTGCCCTTTGGTTGTCCCTAAACTGCCCTCGATGCCTCCACTGTCCACATACCTCCTCACTGAGGAAGCTGGCCGGCTTAGAGAAGCAATCTAACAGATGTCTGTATGGAGAGCTGCAAGAACTGGAAGAAGAGAGCCTGAGGAGTTGATTGGTGCAGAGAGGAGGCTCATTTCTGGTGAGTGGGCATTGCCTAGCAGACACCCTGATGCTCTCCCATCACTCGGCTTTCCAGCCAAGAGTTTAGAACAGTCCCTGCACAAAATGACATTTCTAAAGGAATAAAAGTCATGTAAAACTGCTTTTGGCTGTAATGTAGTGTCGGGTCCCGGCAATATGGATGAAAATTATTGAGAAAAACGGCATGGGTACCCCCACCCCCCAGCCCATTACCAGGCCCTTTAGGTCTTGTATGGATATTAAGGGGAACCCCGCACCCAAATTAAAAAAAGAAAAGGCATGGGGCCCCCAGGCCCTATATACTCTGAACAGCAGTATACAGGCGGTCCAAACAACTGGGACTGTTTCTTCTTAAGTATAATCTGTTTGTAATTTGGAACAGGTACATTTTGTAAGTGTAGCTCCAGCCAAAAAATCTATTTTTAAGCTTTTTGAATAACATAGAGAAGGGTTATCACCCCTGTAACATTTGTTTTGCTGTCTGTGCCCCTGTTCAGAAGATTTCACCTCACTTTCTGTCCCAATGACAATTGGATTTTGAAAATTTGGGGTTATTAGGGAAACAAGGATTGGTGATAAAGCATCAGTGGAGACACCTTTTTCCCATATTAACTCTTACAGGAGAGAATTTCCCTTCCTAGGGGTAGATTTCCTCTCACTTCCTGTTGTCTCCATCCATTTGTAAGTAGGAGTCGTTTGTAAGTCGGATGTTTGAAAGTAGGGGACCGTCTGTATATACTATACGGCCTGCCCTATATACTCTGCAGAAAATTGGGCCTTAGGTGTTGGTGGTACCAGAACACTGTAAGCCCTCACAGTTACTCTTGGTGGGCGAAGGAACAGGCCCTGCTGTGAAATATTATATCAAGAATTGTATTTACGTGCCACTGTTAAACAGGGGCAAAAAAAATTGGGTCTTTGGTGGTGGTGGTGCCACAACACTGTAACCCCTCACAGATTCTGTTGTAGAGCACAGGAACAAGCCCTGCTGTGAAATATTAGAGCAAATATTGTAATTGCATGCCCCTGTTAAACAGGGGCAGAAAAATTGGGCCTTAGGCAGTGGTGGTGGTGCCCTGAAACAAAAATGTTCGTAGAAGCTACTAACATGAACATTGAGGAGGAATAGGATAGTCACTCAGCATAACAGGATAGTCACTCAGCATAGGCAGTCTTCAAGGGATCTCAGATTCATAGAAAAATGAATCGGTTACATCAGCATCAGGTGCTTGGTAGCTGGTGATCCAAGACTGATTAATTTTTATGAAGGTGAGCCGATCAACTGAGTCTGTGGACAGGCGCACTCTGTGATCAGTTACAAAGCCTCCAGCAGCACTGAATGTGCATTCAGAAAGAATGCTGGATGCAGGACAGGCCAGTAGCTCAATTGCATATTGTGCAAGCTCTCTCCAGTGATCCATCCTCAACACCCAGTAACCCAGTGGATTTTCGGTTGAAAAGGTCTCCAAGCCTGATCTTGCCCCTAGGTATTCCTGCACCATGTAAATCAGACGCTGGCGATGGTCGCTGGAATCGATCAGACCTTGGGGCTGCGGACTAAAGAATTGTCTGAACGCATCAGTCAGACGGCCACCTTCTCCACCGCTCCTTCTGTGACTGACCGAAGCCTCAGCAACACGTTGTCCAGGAGGACCAGGAAATTGTCACCTCCCAGACTCTGGAAACGCATTGCACAAACCTTTCTGCAAGGCCTCCTGAAGATGTTTCATCCTCTGCTCCCTCTGCGAAGGCTGGATAAGTTCCGCAACCTTACCCTTGTAACATGGATCAAGAAGGGTTGCCAGCCAGTAATGATCCCTCTCCTTGATACCACAAATCCGAGGTTGCATTCACAGGCTTTGCAGGGTCAGGGAGGCCATGCAGCGAAGGTTTTCTGAGGCTTTCGATCTGGTGTCCTCTGGGTCACTAAGGATGACATGATCATGATGCAGACAGGTAAAACTCCGGGACCAGACGAATTCCCGGTGGAGTTCTACAAAGCCTATGTTGATGAGCTTGCTCCTAGACTCCTGACGGTATTGAGCTCAGCTTCAAAAGATGGGGTCCTTCCGCCCTCGATGTGCGAGGCGGTTATAGTACTCGTCCCCAAGCCGGGGAAAGACCAAACCTTATGCTCGTCCTACCGCCCCATTTCCCTCCTCAATGTGGACGCAAAAGTCCTTGCAAAAATCCTCGCCAACCGCCTTAACAAAGTCATTACCGCCCTGGTCCACCCGGATCAAACGGGATTTATGCCTGGACGTGGTACAGACATAAATATCCGCAGGTTGCACACACACATAGCGCTGGCTGCTTCCGGGGGCCCGGGAGTGGTGGCCTCACTCGACGTAGAGAAGGCCTTTGACTCGGTCGAGTGGGGCTACCTGTGGAGGGTCCTCTCCAGATTTGGGTTTGGCCCCAACTTTCTTTCCTGGTTACAGATGTTGTACGCACACCCTAAAGCCCGTATACGTACTGGAGGATCCTTGTCGGAACCCTTCTCCTTGGAGAGGGGGACCCGACAGGGTTGTCCTCTCTCCCCAGCACTCTTTGCCCTGGCCCTAGAACCCCTGGCTGCTCACATCAGGAAAGACAACACCATTAAGGGTATTAAAGTAGGTCCCCTGGATGAGAAATTGTCCCTTTACGCCGATGATTCCCTGCTTTATTTGGGGGACGCCTCCGGCTCCCTTAGGGCTGCCTTGACCCAGTTTGATACATTTAGCCGCTATTCAGGTGTCCGTATCAACTGGGACAAATCGGTTTTGTTTACACTTCATCCCTCGTCACCTCGCATCGATACCTCTACTCCTCTTCGTTGGGTTGAAGAGTTCACATATTTGGGTATAAAGGTGGGTCCCACTATAGCTGGATATCTGGACCGGAACGTTCTTCCGGTGCTGGATAAACTGGCAAAGCAATGTACCACCTGGCGTAGGCTCCCCCTTACGCCAGTGGGCAGAGGCAACCTGATAAAAATGGTATACCTGCCTAAGCTGTTATATTTTTTTCGTCACACTCCCACTCATATTCCAAGAGCCTTCTTCCAGAAACTGGATAGTATTGTGACAGCGTTCGTTTGGGCGGGCCGACCCCCCCGGGTGGCTAGACGGATCCTTTATCTCCCCCTTTCCGGGGGTGGTCTGGCCCTACCAAACTTTCTTATATATTACTGGGCGGCGGTTTTGGTTACCGTTCGCTGGTGGTTTTCCCAGCCCAGGCAGAATCCTGCGGTCACCCTGGAGGCAGCAATCCTCAGTTCGTACGCAGCTCTGTCTAACTTAGTTTTCAGGGGGGCCAGAGCACACCCGCATGTTACGGGACCCATGAAAACTACTATAAAAGTGTGGCAGGATGCTCGAGCAGTGTACAAGGTCCCCTCAGAGATATCCCCTCATACGCCCCTCTGGGGTAATCCCCTTCTGCCCCACTTGAATACTGTTCCTGACCCGGCGGTATGTGCAAGAAAGGGAATTGTCACCCTCAGACATGTAATGCCAAAAGGTAAAATCCTGACGTTTCTAGAGATGAGACAGACATATAACCTCCCTAACTCCTTTCACTTCCGCTATTGGCAACTCCGACACGCCCTTACTTCTCAATTTCCTAGCCCAATGACCCTAAACTCAGACTCTGTCGAGAGACTCCTCATGTCAGAGATACTGATAAAACCGCTCTCTACTCTCTATATGTACCTCACAGTGGCACATGACACAAAGACTGCACACACTATGACCAAATGGAGAGAAGACATCCCCACCCTAGACGAAGAAACATGGGAGGAATGTGTTACTACATTTATCCCTTCTATGATAGCCTCTAGAGACCGCTTTATACAATTAAAATTTTTACATAGAGCATATTACACCCCGCAGAGGTTGGCCAACATATACCCCTCTTCTAGCCCATCATGCACAAGATGTGCCACCGAGCGAGGCTCTTTCCTCCATATGGTTTGGTCCTGTGACAAACTCAAGACATACTGGCGAGGGGTGGCGGAAGTACTATCCAAAGTATGTGGAACCACACTGTCACTAGACCCCCTGATCTTTTTGCTTAGTCATCTTGGTGAGGTGGAGGGAGACAGATACACTAAAGCATGCCTCACCTTTGACCTCTTCTATGCCAGGAGAGAAATCCTTCTGAGGTGGAGGAGTACGGAGCTCCCCACGGTGGCCTCATGGCAAAGTACAGTTAATAGAGTCCTTCCATTGTATAAGATGACCTACGAAAGTAGAAACTGCCTGGCAAAATATGGGAAAATATGGTCACAGTGGTCTGACGTTTGAAATGAGAGGTCTTATACTATGCAACAGTAAATATAATATGTGTGGTGCTTGATGGAGACCTGGGGGTGCGGGACGGGCATCTCCCTGGCTCCCCTCCTCTCCCCCCTCCCCCCTCCTTCCCCCCCCCCCCTTCTCCTCCTCCCCCCTCCCCTTGGGGTTTCTCTTCCTCCCATAAGCCAGGAATTAGAGAGGTGGGATAGAGTTAGCTTAAACTCCTGGCGGTGATGCCTGCACCCCCCCTTCTCCCTTCACCTTTAGTGCCTAATTCTGACTTCACAAGAAGTGATGGATTCCATACAGTAGCCTCATCGGTATAAACCTTATACCATTTGCTTCATGATGTTACTCCCATAACATTGTCATACCCTTTAAGATGCAAGTAATGTACTGATTGTTCTGTCATTGATTTATTGTATATCCGAATTTTCTAAATAAATAAAACTTCTACTGTTAAAAAAAAAAGGATGACATGATCCACAGCCACCTCCTCCCAGCCATGTACAAGTCCATGGGTTTCTGGAGACTGAGAACAATCCCTTAAAGACTGCTGCTGAGTGCTAGGCTCCACCTCCATACTGACACAATCCTCATCTTCCTCCTCTTCCTGTGTTGTTAGCAAGCCCGCAGGAATACTGTCTGGATAAAGGGGGCCTTGAGAGGTAAAGAAGTCCTCCTCTTCCTCCCTCTGTTCTGCCTCAAGTGCCCTGTCCATTATTCCATGAAGAGTGTGCTCCAACAGGAAGACAAGAGGGACAGTTTTACTGATGCATGCACTGTCCCTGCTTTTCATCCTCGTGGCCTCCTCAAATGGTGACAGGACAGTGCATGCATTCTTGATCAGTAGCCACTGGCGTGGTGAAAAAAAGCCAAACTCCCCTGACCCTGTCCTGGTGCCATACTCACACAAGTACTCATTGATGGCCCTCTGCTGCGTGTGCAGCCGCTGCAGGATTGCCAATATTGAGTTCCACCTGGTGGGCATGTCACAAATGAGGCAGTGCTTGGGCAGGTTGCATTCCTTTTGAAGGTGAGCCAGCCGAGCACTGGCATATGACCGGCGGAAATGCACACAGACTTTCCTGGCCTGCCTCAGGAGATCCTGTAAGCCCTGGTACCTGCACAAGAACCACTGCACCACCAAATTAAGGACATGAGCCAAACAGGGAACATGGGTAAAGTGTCCCTGTCGGAGGGTGGAGAGGAGGTTGGTGCCATTGTCGCAAACCACCATTCCTGCCTGAAGCTGGTGTGGCATCAACCACCTCTGAGTCTGCCCCTGCAGAGCTGACAGAATCTCTGCCCCAGTGTGGCTCCTGTCCCCTAAGCAGACCAACTCAAGCACCGCATGGCATCTTTTTGCCTGAGTGCTTGCGTAGCCCCTTGAACGCCTATGGAGCACCGCTGGTTCCGAGGACAAATCTGCAGAGGAAGAGGCCAGAGAGGAAGAAAAAGAGGAGGGGGTGGAGAAGAGGTGTGGCAAAATCACCACTACTAGCATTTTGGAGGCGTGGTGGCGGAACAAGCTCCAACAATGCTGCACCCTGTCCTGCATCCTTCCCAGCTGCCAGCAGAGTTCCCAGTGCGCCGTGAATGAAAGGTAACGTCCCTGTCCATGCCTGCTGGACCATGAGTCAGTGGTAATATGCACCTAACCGCTGACCGCCCTGTCTAACAAGGCCAAGACATTGCCTTCCACATGCCAGTAGAGAGCCGGAAAAGAAATGGCGTTTGGGAACCTGTCACTGAGGTACCGCACATTCCACAAATTCACGAAAGGGGGCAGAGTCTACCAGCTGAAAAGGCAGCAGTTGGAGTGAAATTTAGTCAAGCTAGCATTCAGCCGCTGAGCATGTGGATGGCTGGGACCGAATTTCTTTCTACGGTTTAGCAACTGGGGTAGGGAAATGTGCCTGCTACAATCGGATGTGGGTGTAGCGATAGCAGATTGCCCGCAAGTACTTGGCACACCTAATTCTACACCTTCACTCCTCTCAGTGCAGGTTTCTGAGAGGACTGAGGGTATAGTTGGGTTGGAGATCCCAGCTGATGAGGAGCAAGGAGAGGTCCGCCTTGTTCTTTGGTGTGGGTCTATTAAGTACTGTTGCCAATGGACTGCATGGGAGGTCGACATATGTCTGGTCAAGCATGTGGTGCCCAAGCGGCTGCTGTTTTGGCCACGCTTGATACGCTTCAGACATATGTTGCAAACAGCAACGGCGCGATCTGCTGCACACGTATCAAAAAAGGCCCACACCAAAGAACTTTTCAAAATACGCAGGGAGTCAGCAGCACCCTGCACATGCGGAGCTCTGCGGTGTGATGCAGTCGGTGGCTGCCCTTAAGCTGGCCCCTGGAGGGCATCCTGCCTCATTGGAGATGTGCCTCCTCCTCTCTTCTATCAGGCACCCACGTAGAGTCAGTGACCTCATCATCCCCTCCCTCCTCATCACTGGAGCAAACCTGGCAGTATGCTGCAGCTGGGAGAACATGACTGCCAGTTTCTTGTCCGTCTTGGGCACCCCCTCTCTCTGGGCTCACGTTACTGCCTTCCTCAACCTGGGTACCATCATCGGAGCCTTTAAAACGCTGCGCATCCTCCTGCAGCATGTACCCGACACTGTGGTCGAACAGTTTGGGGGACTCCTCCGTGCATGATGGTGGGGCTAGGGAAGGAGTGACTGATGACATTGAGCCGATGGAATAGGCCGCTTTGGCAGCTGCATTGGCAGGCAAACTACTCTGAGCCTGGGTGACAGGATGAGGAGGATGAGGACGGCTTAGTTATCCACTCTACCAACTCTTCTGCATGTTGTGGATCAACACGGGTAGCTGCCAAAAAAAGGACAAGCGAGCCCCACGGCCACGTGCTGAGGATGCACTGTGTCCATGACCAGCATGGTTGGCTGTAGACACAGAGCCTGTGAGCGTCTGCCTCTCCTTGGTGGCCTTCCAGACATGCTGTAAAATTTTATTAGCAAAACACCGCCTGAAGTTTACTAGAAAAAGTACACCAGGAATGGCCTGCATATTATATATATATATATATATATATATATATATATATATATATATATATATTTTTTTTTTAATTTATTTATTTTTTTTTTTATATATGTAGGAGACTGTATATATTTAATGCACTGCAGATCACTGTATCATCTGCCTGCCTGAAAGTGTACTTGAAAATGAACACCAGGAATGGCCTGCAGTCAGATATAGGCTTGGCTAGACTAGAATGCAGTGGATATATATGTAGGATGCTGTATATATATTTTATGCACTGCAGATCACTGAATCACCTGCCTGCCTACCTGAAAGTATATTTGAAAATGTACACCAGCAATGGCCTGCAGTCATATATAGGCTTGGCTAGACTAGAATGCAGTGGATATATATATGTAGGACAGGGCTCAAAATTTCCAGTCCTGAGCTACCAGCCAGGTCTCAAGGGTTACTCACCACCCAACCCTTACCCGCCCCTAATCACGCCATCATAAATTATCTCATGAAATGACACTTAAATGTTTTATGCAAAATTATTATTATATCATTGCAGCCTCACCATGCCCCACATTGCAGCCTCACCATGCCCCACATTGTAGCCTCACCGTGCCCCACATTGCAGCCTCACTTTGCCCCCATTGCAGCCTCACTTTGCCCCATTGCAGCCTCACTTTGCCCCATTGCAGCCTGACCGTGCCCAACAAGTGTTAAGTTCCAGTCACCTTACTGCCTGCACCATTGCGTGCCAGCATGCCCCAGCACCTCTGGTCCTTTGTTATGCCTGGAACCAGATCCTGAAACATGCTCTGCTGTGCCCAAACAATACCATGAGTTCTTGGACGTTTTCAGTAAACGTGGGGCTGAAGTTCTTCCACCTCATCGTCCATACGACTGTCCAATTGAGCTTCTGCCCGGTGCTGAGATTCCTTTTGGACGTATCTTTCCCTTATCTGAACAGGAACTAGGGGTACTGAAGGAATACATTGATGAGAATCTTAAGAGGGGATTCATCCGCCCCTCCACCTCTCCGACCTTGTGTGGACTATCGGGAACTGAATAAGATCACGGTTAAGAACCGATACCCTTTGCCCCTGGTACCTGAACTCTTTCAAAGACTTAGAACCGCCTCTGTGTTTACCAAATTAGACCTACGGGGGGGGGGGGGGCTTACAACTTGGTCCGCATTCATGCAGGGAATGAGTGGAAGACTGCCTTTCATACTAGGTTCGGCCATTACGAATATTTAGTAATGCCTTTTGGGTTATGTAACGCCCCAGCCACATTTCAGCACCTGATTAATGATGTTTTTAGAGACTGTCTGGACATTTATGTAGTTGTCTATCTAGACGATATTTAGATTTTTTCTTCTTCCCTCGAGCAGCATCAAGAACATGTCAAGAATGTACTCTGTCGCCTTCGTCAACATGGACTATACGCAAAACCGGAAAAATGCGAGTTTGAGCGACAGAGTATCCAGTTCCTTGGCCTCGTGATATCAACAGAGGGATTCAAGATGGACCCCCAGAAAGTTTCAGCCGTTCTGAATTGGTCTGCACCTTCAGACAAGAAAGGGGTGCAGCGCTTTGTTGGCTTCGCAAACTTCTATCGGAGATTCATCAAGGGCTTCTCTGCTATTATCTCCCCAATCACGCAGCTGACCAAGCAGAATGCTTGGTTCCAGTGGACTCCCGAGGCACAGACCACCTTCACAGACTTAAAAGTAAGACTCTGAGCAGACCTGTCTGTGGTGGCAGTGTGTGTGGCAGACGCTTATTCTAAAATTATAATTGGTATTGCTAAAATTAAGAATCTCCCCCGGCTCGGTCTTTTAAACGGGTGTGGTGGCAGTTAAAGGGTTAATTGTGTAATTAGCCCAGTGACAATCACTCTCAGGTTGCTCGCACCTAGATTGTGGTCCCGCAAGCTGGAAAATCTTTGTGCTGGGTCGCAGCTGAGAGTGGCATTGTTACGTAAGTGACAGCGTGGTGTGAGGTTGGCCGGTCCTTTGTTGCAAGTTAGCGAGAAGGGCGGGGATCTGACACCCGCGTTCGTCACATATACAACTATACCCTTAAAAGGACTTTTCACATCGGCTCCTATTCTGAGTCATCCTGATCCTGCGCTTCCTTACTTACTTGAAGTAGATGCCTCAGAGACTGCGATTGGAGCTGTCATCTCCCAACGCCAGGGTCTCAAGGACTTGATGCATCCCATAGCTTTCTTTTCCCGGAAGCTCACCTCATCTGAAAGGAACTATGACGTTGGGGACAGGGAACTACTGGCCATTAAATCGGCCCTTGAGGAGTGGAGGTATTTGTTGGAAGGAGCAGCCCACCCCATACTCATTTATACAGATCATAAGAACTTAGAGTATCTGCGAGCTGCCAAACGTCTGAGACCCCGCCAGGCATGATGGGCATTATTTTTCTCTAGGTTCTCATTCCACATAACTTACCGGCCTGGCTCCAAGAACACCAAACCGGACGCTCTTTCCCGCATGTTTGATGATCCGAAGGAAGTACCAGCTCCAGACACCATTCTACCGGAAGGTAATTTTTTACTTTTGCAAACTGATCTCATGTCCAGCTTGAAGCAAGCCTCTGCAGGTGTGTCTGGCCCTCCTGGAGTTACTCTGCTACTCAAGGATGGTCTACTGTGGAGAAACAACAAGATCTTTGTGCCTGAAGAGGTCCGAGTCACAGTGCTGAATTTGTGTCATGATCATCCTCTGGCAGGCCATTTCGGAATGCATAAGACTCTGGAACTAGTCCAACGTACATTTTGGTGGCCGGATCTTGAGAAGAACTGCAGGGAATATATAAGCTCTTGTGCTACCTGTATCCGTAGCAAGACCACCAGAAGCAAGGCCTGGGGTCTGCTCAGACCTTTACCAGTCCCCGACCGTCCTTGGAAAATGATTGCCATGGATTTCGTAGTAGAACTTCCTCCATCAGAAGGTTATTCAGCCATTTTTGTCGTGGTTGACCGTCTATCCAAGATGGCCCACTTTGTTCCACTAAAAAGCACACCCTCTGCCATGGAAACTGCCCAAGTCTTCATTAGAGAGATAGTAAGGCTGCACGGGGTTCCTGCGGACATTGTTTCGGACAGAGGGGTGCAGTTCACCTCTCGTTTCTGGAGGGCTTTATGCAGGGCTCTGAAGATTGAACTGTCCATGTCCTCGTCCTATCACCCTCAGACCAATGGGCAAACCGAGAGGACGAACCAAACGCTCGAGCAATATCTCCGATGCTTCACCTCCTTTGTTCAGGATGACTGGGTATCATTACTGCCCCTGGCAGAATTTGCCTTTAATAATGCCAGTCATTCGGCTACAGGTCAGTCTCCATTCTTTGCCAATTACGGGTACCATCCAACCTTCCTACCTGATCTCATCCCGGATTTAACAGTCCCGGCGGTCCAGAGTACTATCGATTTTCTGACTCGTAATAGCAAGATATTACAGGAAGCCATGACCAGGGCACAGGCAACCAATAAGAAGATGTTTGACAGGAAGAGAAGGGGGGAGTTATGTCTGCAACAGGGCGATCAAGTATGGTTATCCACCACCAATCTTAAGATGGCCTGCCCCGCAAGGAAATTGGCACCCAAATTCATTGGTCCTTTCCCAGTAAAACGGAAATTAAATGACGTTTCCTATGAACTTGTCTTACCGGAGTCTTTGAAAATCCACCCGGTATTCCATGTCTCATTATTGAAACCTACAGTGCCTGATCCCTTTCCTGACAGAGGATCAAGACCACCTGAACCTGTGATCATTGACGGAGATGAAGAGTTTGAAGTAGAGGCCGTCTTAGACTGCCGAAGAAGAAGGAATCAGCTACAATTCTTGATCAAATGGAAGGGTTACGGTCTGGAAGAAAATCCCTGGGAACCCCAACGGTACATTCACGCTCAAGAATTAATCCAGGCCTTTTTCCGTAGTCACCACCAGAAAAGAGCTCTCTTGGGCACCCGGAGGTTGCCCTTAAGGGGGTGGCACTGTCACGAACGTTCATTCCGTTCCAGAAGGCGTGCGCCTATGCGCATGCGCGAGTCACTGACCGATCGCATGAACGTGCGCATGCGCGTTCATTAGACGCGCTTTGGCGCCCAATAGCCTTTAAAAGATGCTCAATGGCGCTGCCCCTTGCGGTTTGATCTGCTTCCGTTCCCTGTGTTCCTGATTGTACCTGTACTCTGTTCCTGTGTTTTGACCCGGCTTCCTGACCCTGCTTATGTCTCCAATCCTGACTTTGGCTAGTTTGACCCGGCTCTGTTACCTGTCTGATTGCCTGTTGCCAAGACCCAGCCTGGACTCTGACTCTTCTCTGCCTGCCGTTTTTGCTGTATTCACCGATGTGTATGACCCGGCTCGTCTGACTCTGCTTCTGTCTGCTGACCTGCATCCGCTGCTCTGCAAACCTGCATCTGCTGACCTGCATCCGCTGCTCTGCAAACCTGCATCTGCTGACCTGCATCCGCTGCTCTGCAAACCTGCATCTGCTGACCTGCACCCGCTGCTCTGCAAACCTGCATCTGCTAACCTGCATCCGCTGCTCTGCAAACCTGCATCTGCTGACCTGCATCCGCTGCTCTGCAACCTGCACCTGCTGACCTGCATCCTCTCTGCTGCTAACCTGCATCTGCTGAGCTGCAACCACCACTCCAGCTTCCACGCAAGGAGACCACTTCAAACAGTAAGGACTCAGGCACCTTTACCCCACTGTGCTCTTACCGCCACTGTTCCCACTCCAGTGGTCTCCGAGCCAGGGTGGTACGGGAGGTCTCCCTCCACACGTCAGGCTCCCATCCCAGGTACGTTGCACCCGCCCGCCGGCAGGGCTCGCCCCCCCACTCCCAGGCAGTCCAGCTCCTCGCCAGCCCTCATTTTCCACTCGCAAAATGCGAGTAGGTGAGTGGAAAATTTGAGGGCTGTGTAGGAGACTGTATATATATATATATATATATATATATATATATATATATATATATATATATATTATGCACTGCAGATCACCGAATCACCTGCCTGCCTGAAAGTGTATTTGAAAACATACACCAGCAATTGCCTACAGTCAGATATAGGCTTGGCTAGAGTAGAATGCAGTGGATATATATGTAGGAGACTGTATATATATTTTATGCACTGCAGATCACTGAATCACCTGCCTGCCTGAAAGTGTATTTTAAAACATACACCAGCAATGGCCTGCAGTCAGATATAGGCTTGGCTAGAGTAGAATGCAGTGGATATATATGTAGGAGACTGTATATATATTTTATGCACTGCAGATCACCGAATCACCTGCCTGCCTGAAAGTATATTTGAAAACGTACACCAGCAATGGCCTGCAGTCAGCTATAGGCTTGGCTAGACTAGAATGCAGTGGATATATAAGTAGGAGACTGTATATATATTTTATGCACTGCAGATCACTGAATCACCTGCCTGCCTGAAAGTATATTTGAAAACGTACACCAGCAATGGCCTGCAGTCAGATATAGGCTTGGCTAGACTAGAATGCAGAGGATATATATGTAGGAGACTGTATATATATATATATTTTATGCACTACAGATCACTGAATCACCTGCCTGCCTGAAAGTATATTTGAAAACGTACACCAGGAATGGCCTGCAGTCAGATATAGGCTTGGCTAGACTAGAATGCAGTGGATTTATATGCAGGAGACTGTATATATATTTTATGCACTGCAGCTTACTGAATCACCTGCCTGCCTGAAAGTATATTAGTAACAGCACGCCAGGAACGGACTGCAGTCAGATCTAGCTAAACTGGATACAGTGGATATATATACACAAGACTGACTATATATATATATATATATATATATATATATATATTTATTACACTGCAGCTAACCGAATCACCTGCCTGCCTTAAGTATAGTAGAAAGAGTATACCAGGAATGGACTGCAGTGAGATATAGCTAAACTGGACACAGTGGAGATAGATATATATATATATATATATATATATATATACACACACACACACACACGAGACTGACTGTATATATATATATATATATATATATATATATATATATATATATATATTAAATACACTGCAGCTAACTGAATCACCTGCCTGCCTGAAGTATATTAGAAAGAGTACACCAGGAACGGACTGCGGTGAGATATAGCTAAACTGGATACAGTGGATATATATATACATATATATATATATATATACACACACACACACACACAAGCCTGGATGTATATATATAATAAATACACTGCAGCTAACTAAATCGCCTGCCTGCTCAATCCAAATGAAATTACACTCTCTCGGTCAACGCCAGCAACACACTACACAGAGCCGACGCGCAGGTGGCCTTAGAGCCCTTTCACACTGGGGCGGTTTGCAGGCGCTATTGCGCTAATAATAGCGCCTGCAAACCGACCCGAAAGTGCCGCTGCTGTGTATCCAGTGTGAAAGCCCCGAGGGCTTTCACACTGGAGCAATGCGCTGGCAGGACGGTAAAAAAAGTCCTGCCAGCAGCATCTTCGGAGCGGTGTGTATACCGCTCCTGCCCATTGAAATCAATGGGACGGCGCGGCTATACCGCCGGCAATGTGCCTCTGCAGAGGCGCTTTGCGGTGGTATTTAACCCCTTCTCGGCCGCTAGCGGGGCGGTTTTACCGACGGTAAAACGCCGCTAATAATAGCGGCGTTTTACCGCCAACGCCGCCCCCCGCCCCAGTGTGAAAGGGCTCTTATACTTATATAGCGTGGGCCGTGGACTTAACCCCCTGAGCCATAATTGGCCAAAAGCACCCTGTCTTTGGCCAATTATGGCTTTCTTTGCTGACGGTGCTGTGATTGGCCAAAGCATGCGGGTCATAGTGCATGCTTGGCCAATCATCAGACAGCAATGCACTGCGCTCCCGCAGTGCATTATGGGCCATTACGCTCTGCTCGAATTTGGCGCAAACGGACAATAATTTGTTTTTCGACGAACGGGCGAACAGCCAATGTTCGAGTGGAACTCATGTTCGACCCGAACAGAAAGTTCATCCCTAATCCCCAGTAATTCCCACTGTACCCATCTCAGGTGAGTATCCCCAGAAATCCCAAGTGTACCCATCTGAGAACAGGATCCCCAGAAATTCCCACTGTACCCATCTCAGGATCCCCAGAAATTCCCACTGTACCCATCTCAGGACAGGATCCCCAGAAAGTCCCACTGTACCCATCTCAGGACAGGATCCCTAGAAATCCACAATGTACCCATCTCAGGACAGGATCCCCAGAAATCCCCACTGTACCCATCTCAGGTCAGGATCCCCATAAATTCCCACTGCACCCATCTCAGGACAGGATACTCAGAAATCCCCACTGTACCCATCTCAGGACAGGATCCCCAGACATTCCCACTGTACTCATCTCAGGACAGGATCCCCAGAAATTCCCCACTGTACCCATCTCAGGACAGGATCCCCAGAAATTCCCACTGTACCCATCTCAGGATCCCCAGAAATCCTCAGTGTACCCATCTCAGGACAGGATCCCCAGAAATTCCTACTGTACCCATCTCAGGACAGGATTCCCAGAAATCCCCACTGTACCCATCTCAGGACAGGATCCCCAGAAATTCCCACTGTACCCATCTTAGTACTGGATCCCCGGAAATCCCCACTGTACCCATCTCAGGACAGGATCCCCAGAAATACCCACTGTACCCATTTCGGGTCAGGATCCCCACTGTACCCATCTCAGGACAGGATCCCCAGAAATTCCCACTGTACCCATCTCATGACAGGATCCCCAGAAATTCCCCTTGTACCCATCTCAGGCTCTCTCCTTCGAGTCACAATGCTTTTCAGAGGACATTTGGGAGGTAGTGAGGACAAACAATGACACACTACCGCATTGCAATTGCATGCATTGCACTTGGTTGTGGCATGACTCCAGTGCGTTAGTTTGACAAGAACCCCATCCACCAGTTATTTTACAGTTCTAGGGCAGAAAAAGTTTGGCTCAGCTGCCCATTTGTACCACCCCCCAAAAAGCCCATCTAAAGGAGACCTATTTCATGAGCAGTTGTACCTATTCCTAGTGCCAGGTGTTTGTTCCCCATAGGTTTACATACTTACAGACCTTCCCAAAGCCAAAATTTATATTGAGAAGAATTAAGTTTGGTATTCCACAAAAGTCCCAGATTTTCATGTGGCCTTTTAGGAAAATGAATTGGCCTACCTTTCTCTAAACATTAGAGCTCCCCCTAGCTTTAGCCTGGTTCTTACTGTACATTGCTAGTACATTCATTTAGCTGCTACATACTTCCCACCCCCATTTGACCTCTGGAAGGTTTTACCCCTTCATGACCAGACCATTTTTTACTATTCGCCACTATTTTAACTAGTAATTGTGCGGTCATGCAACACTGTACCAATATTAAATTTATATCTTTTTTTCATATAAATAGAACTTTCTTTTGGTGTTTTTCTTTACCACTAGGTTTTTTAGTTTTTGCTAAATAAATGAAAGGCTGAAAGTTTTGAAAAAAAAAAAAAGTTTAATCTTCATAAATTTCAGCCAAAATGTATTCTGCTGCATTTCTTTGGTAAAAATAATCCAAATCAGTGTATATTATTTAGTGTGTAGGAAAGTTATAAAGTCCACATACTATGGGATATATGTATATCTGAAAATCCATCAATCCTGAGGTACTGATTGCCAATCTCACTTCTTGAGGCCAAGTACAAATACCCCCAAAAATGAGCCATTTTTGGAAAGTAGACAGGCTGAGGTATTTAGTAAGAGGCATGGCAAGTTTTTAGAAGTTGTAATTTTTTGTCACAATTTTTGGAAAATGAAATAAATATTTTATTTTAACATTTTTTTTGCATACTGTCACCAGTGCAGTACATCATCATCATATGACTGGTGTGGCAGTGATCAGGGTGTCATCAGTGCAGTACAGCGCCATCATATGACTGGTGTGGCGGTGATCAGGGTGTCACCAGTGCAGTACAGTGTCATCATATGACTGGTGTGGGGTGATCAGGGTGTCACCAGTACAGGGTCATCATATGACTGGTGTGGCAGTGATCAGGGTGTCATCAGTGCAGTACAGCGCCATCATATGACTGGTGTGGCGGTGATCAGGGTGTCACCAGTGCAGTACAGTGTCATCATATGACTGGTGTGGCAGTGATCAGGGTGTCACCAGTACAGGGTCATCATACGACTGGTGTGGCGGTGATCAGGGTGTCACCAGTGCAGTACAGTGTCATCATATGACTGGTGTGGGGTGATCAGGGTGTCACCAGTGCAGTACAGCATCATCATTTGACTGATGTGGCAGTGATTAGGGTGTCACCAGTGCAGTACAGCGTCATCATATGACTGGTATGGCAGTGATCAGGGTGTCACCAGTGTAGTACAGTGTCATCATATGACTGGTGTGGGGTGATCAGGGTGTCACCAGTGCAGTACAGCGTCATCATTTGACTTATGTGGCAGTGATTAGGGTGTCACCAGTGCAGTACAGCATCATCATATGACTGGTATGGCAGTGATCAGGGTGTCACCAGTGTAGTAAAGTGTCATCATATGACTGGTGTGAGGTGATCAGGGTGTCACCAGTGCAGTACAGCGTCATCATATGACTGGTGTGAGGTGATCAGGGTGTCACCAGTGCAGTACAGCGTCATCATATGACTGGTGTGAGGTGATCAGGGTGTCACCAGTACAGTACAGCGTCATCATATGACTGGTGTGGCAGTGATCAGGGTGTCACCAGTACAGTACAGCGTTATCATGACTGGTGTGGGGTGATCAGGGTGTCACCAGTACAGTACAGCGTCATCATATGACTGGTGTGGCAGTGATCAGGGTGTCACCAGTACAGTACAGCGTTATCATGACTGGTGTGGGGTGATCAGGGTGTCACCAGTGCAGTACAGCATTATCATATGACTGGTGTGAGGTGATCAGGGTGTCACCAGTACAGTAGTGTCATCCTTATGATTGGTGTGGGGTGATCAGGGTGTCACCAGCGCAGTACAGCGTTATCATATGACTGGTGTGGGGTGTTCAGGGTGTCACCAGTACAGCATCATGACTGGTGTGAGGTGATCAGGGTGTCACCAGTACAGTACAGTGTTATCCATATAATTGGTGTGGGGTGATCAAGGTGTCACCGGTGCAATACAGCGCCATCATATGACTGGTATGGGGTGATCAGGCTGTCACCAGTATAGTACAGCGCCATCATATGACTGGTGTGGGGTGATCAGGCTGTCACCAGTATAGTACAGCGCCATCATATGACTGGTGTGGGGTGATCAGGGTGTCACCAGTATAGTACAGTGTTATCATATGACTGGTGTGGTGTGATCAGGGTGTCACCAGTATAGTACAGTGTTATCATATGACTGGTGTGGTGTGATCAGGGTGTCACCAGTATAGTACAGCGTCATCATATGACTGGTGTGAGGTGATCAGGGTGTCACTAGTACAGTACAGTGCCATCATATGACTGGTGTGGGGTGATCAGGGTGTCACCAGTGCAGTACAGCGCCATCATATGACTGGTGTGGGATGATCAGGGTGCCACCAGTGCAGTACAGTGTCATCATTTGACTGATGTGGCGGTGATCAGGGACACTGGTGACAGTACATTAAAAAAAATGAATAATAATTTTTGGATTCAATTTAAAAAACATATATTTTTTTACATTTTTTTGTTACATCCTGCCATCAGAGTAGTTCAGGGTCACCATAGTGACACTATACTACCCCGAGGGGGTGATATGGGATTTTTTTTTTTCTACACTGTTGTTGCTGATCAATGTTATAATGGCTTTCCATTTATGACAGCTTGCTTACTGTTCGGATGCTATGATTGGCTGCAGCTAATCACATGGTACAGAGTGCCAGCTACCATGTGATAGCTGTGGGACCATCAGAACAGTAAGCAAGCTGTTCATGAGTGAAAGCCACTGACAGTTTTCTTTCATGATATGATCAGTCATAGCAATCACATGATACCCCGGGTGCTCACAGTGACTGGGTACTGACCACTAAGATCAGCTGTCCACCAAACACAGCAGTCATGGAGGAGTACTAGTGCACATGTGCTAGGTGATGTACAGAAAGCTAGCCTGGCTGTACCACCTGTCCTCATTAGTTGTACTGTAGGCAGTTGACATGCAGTTAAATAAATATTTCCTGACATTAAGGGTCTATTCATAAAAGATTTGCATACCAATTCACACAGGGATAGGTCGTGTACATTCTGTGAATAGGGGTAAAACAAAAAGCTATTAGGCTATTTGCTGGGCTGGATGAATAGTTTTTAATGATTTAAAATGAAAAATAATGTCTTTAGCCACTAAACGGAGCCAATTCCTGTGATACTTATCATCATCACTGTATGAAATAAAATTCAACCAATATTTGTCATGGCTGGAAAAAAAATGTCACCTTTATCCAATAAAATGTAAAAAACAGACCTCTAATGCCGCGTACACACGGTCGGACTTTTCGTCTACAAAAGTCAGACAGCCTGTCCGACAGACTTCCGGCAGACTTTCGGCGGACTTTCGACGGACTTGCGGCGGACTTTCTAACGAACAGACTTGCCTACACACGATCACACAAAAGTCCATCGAATTCTTACGTGATGACGTACACCGGACTAAAATAAGGAAGTTCATAGCCAGTAGCCAATAGGTGCCCTAGCGTGGCTTTTTGTCCGTCGGACTAGCACACAGACGAGCGGATTTCGGGGTCCGTCGTAGTTACGAAGTAAAGATTTGAAGCATGTTTCAAATCTAAAGTACGTCGGATTTGAGGCTAAAAAAGTATGTTGAAAGTCCGGAGAAGCCCACACACGATCGGATTACCAGCCAGCTTTAGTCCGTCAGCGTCCGTTGGACTTTTGTAGACGAAAAGTCCGACCGTGTGTACGCGGCATAAGTGTTTGTGAAAGCTTACACCACAAAACATACTCAGCCAATGAAAGGTAATGACTCCATTTTTATTTTTCTACTGCTATCAATGGCCAACACAGTACAACACTTCATCCATGTCTTTGGTGATCTCTGATCTCCTTATGAACTGTTTCTTACATGATGAAGATCAGCCATGGAGTATATCTGAGGTGTATATCAGGGTGTGCTTCTTCCCCACATGAGAGCTGTGATGTCCAGCAACATTCATATAGAAAACATTTCCCGCACTCAAGGCACTAATACACCTCGAGGGTTGTGTGGGATCCCTGATGTACAGGAAGACAGGACTTCAGTGAGGAACAATTCCCTCATTCAGGACAGGAACGTGGCTTCTCCCCGTGTGCAATCTCTGATGTCTGTAAAGACTGGACTTATCTGAAAAACATTTCTCGCACACAGGACAAGAAAGTGGCTTCTCCCCCGTGTGAGATCTCTGATGTGTGTAAAGATGGGACTTTCGTGAAAAGCATTTCCCACACTCAAGACAGGAATACGGCTTCTCCCCTGTGTGAGACCTTTGATGTGTAACAAGGTTTGATTTTTGCACAAAACATTTCCCGCACTCAGAGCAGGAATACGGCTTTTTACCCATGTGATGTCTCTGATGTCTGTAAAGGTTAGACTTGTCTGAAAAACATTTCCCACACTCAGGACAGGAATAGGGCTTCTCCCCTGTGTGAGACCTCTGATGTATGACAAGTTGTGCTTTTACTACAAAACATTTCCCGCACTCAGGACAGGAATACGGCTTCTCACCTTTGTGCAGTCTTTGATGTGTGTGATAAAAGGACTTGTCCGAAAAACATTTCCCACATTCAGAACAGGAATACAGTTTTTCCTCTGTGTGAAGCCTTTGATGTGTGACAAGATGTGATTTTTGTACAAAACATTTCCCACACTCAGGACAGCAATATGGCTTCTCACCTGTGTGAGATCGTTTATGAACGTTAAGATTGAATTTAGAACGGAAACACTTCTCGCACTCACTACAGGAAAATCTCTTATCTGTTGGAAGGACGGCACTGTCCCTCACAGTCTGAGGTTCCTCAGGATAAGAGGAATACGATGGTCCATTTACACTGTGTGGTGCCGGATGGACATTTGAGGTAGTCGGGTTTTCTCCTGGACTATACTGTGTGATGTCTTCATCTTCTACTTTACAGTCTGGAGACAAAGTGAGACAATCCTCTGAGGTTTTCCTCATCTCCCGTCCATCTACTAAAATAGAAATAAAAAGATTATTACTAGACATGAGCAGATTGGTTCCCCTAAACCAGGACTCCGCCCACATGAATCAGCTTTGTCTCTGAGGATCTTACAATTCCACCCTCAAGGTAACTAGTAAATGGGTCCTCTGATCTCCAACCAGTTCATTTCTTTATTCATGGACCTTAGTCAGAGAGTGAGGAGACCATGGGAACTGTCTTTTATAGGCGTGACAGTGATTAGGGGATTATAGGATGAGTGTCCCCACCCCCTCTATCACTCATTGTCATCTTCCCAACACAAGAAGTCCTGCACTTCCATATTTAGTCCATGATTTAGTCATAAATAACAGTGGGGCTCAGCCCCACCAGAGGTCAGAGAGTGGGGAAACAATGAGAATTGTCTTTTATAGGAGTGACAGTGATGAGGGGATTATAGGACGAGTGTCCCCACCCCCTCTATCACTCATTGCCATCTTCCCAACACAAGTAGTACTGCACTTCCTTATTTAGTCACTTTCTGTTTAAGGTTCCAAAGTTTGAGGATGTTATCACATTATTATTAACATGTAACAGTCTGTGCTCCAATCAAATCATCAGATATAAAATGTCCAGCTGGTAGTAAATGGGTGTAAGAAAAGAGAATCTATATTATGTTTATATATAACAGTGGGTAGAGGATAGAGAGAAGAAGTCAGGACCATGTAATGTACAACATATTGTACTGTATAAGATACAACAGACAGGACTTATACACATTAATTATACAGTGTAATGGTCAGAACTCATAATATTGGTATTTAGTAATCAGTGGTAGATTAATTTTTACATGAGACAATCTCCTGAGACTGCATTCAGTGACTTGGGTCTGAGACTATACAGACATATCCCTCCACCCGGCACAGCCAGACAACAGAACAAGTAACCCTCAGAGAATTGTTCTGGCAGAGATCTTGCCATACCCGGGTATGGGGCAGAAGACCCAAAACACATACCCCAGGTGCCTAGGTCTAGTAACACCTATGTTGAAAATGAACATTTTGCTGCGAGCTGAACCCCAGAATCTCCATATATCCAGTATAGATACATAAATTGTGTCTCCAGCACAGAGAAGGAAGATTATCCGAGAGAAATACAGGAATACAGGACGGGGAACACAGCTCAGGAAAGTGACCAGGGGATTACAGGCTGATATCACCCAGTCCTTGCCCTACTCTGGACCAATCAGTGAGCAGTATGGGGGGAGGAATGTATTTAGTGTTAATGACCCACCTGTGCTGACCTCTGTAGGAGTGTCCTCCTCTATAAATGTCACTGTTATTCTATCTTCCTCCATAGAATGCTGATCATCCCTCACATACCTCTCTTCTTCTTCTGCTTTAACCTCAAATTTTATGTCTATTGAATCTCCACTCTAAATCAAGAAAATGAGAGAAAATATCATCTGTAAAATATAAACTCACATAAAAAATCCACACATCTCTACAAATCCATGATCTAGATGGATTCCAACCTTGTAACGGTGAGGGATAGCGTGACCTTCTTGCATGGAATCCAGAGGATGACGACATCTCTCTGGTGGGTTCCTGGTATTAGGTGGCTCCATCATATCATTGTGTCCTTCTGAAAACTTCTTCATCACAACATACTCCTCATCCTCCTCTTTATACTCTTCTTTAACATCAATATTATCATCCCCGAGGTTTCCACTCTGAATATATAATAAAACATTCATTGTAACAAACATGCTGTGTATAAATCAGAACTACCAATAATTGTCAATCATCTACCTGATGGTGAGGGATGGTGTGATCTTTCTGTGTAGAATCCTGGGAATTCAGAGGACATCTCTCTGGAGGGTTCCTTGTATTAGGTGGCTCCATCATATCATTGTGCCCTTCTGAAAACTCCTTCATTACTCCATACTCCTCATCCTCCTCTTTATACTCTTCTTTAACATCAATATTATAATCCCTGAGGTTTCCACTCTGAATATATGATTAATCAATGATTGTATCAAACATAATTGTGTATAAATCATAACTATCAGTGATTGTTCCTCATCTACCTGATGATGGTGAGGGATGGTGTGATCTTCCTGTGTGGAATCCCGGGAATACAGAGGATGGGGACATCTCTCTGGTGGGTTCCCATTACTGGATCCATCTGTAGGAAACACACACACTGACTGAATACATTGTTTCTATGTGTTTATCAGATGATGGGGGATCTAGGTGGACCCTCCGTACTGCTCTCTCCTTTACAATAAAGTCTCCTCTTACCCGGTGATGTGAGGGGCGGCTGATTGTCCATCATGATGTCCTTGTAGAGATCCTTGTGTCCTTCTAAATACTCCCACTCCTCCATGGAGAAATAGACAGTGACATCCTGACACCTTATAGGAACCTGACACACACAATGATACAGTCACCATCCAGACACATCCCTTGTCTGTTACTGGATAATGTCCCAGAATTCCCAGCACCGCTCACCTCTCCTCCATCATCTTTCTGGTGACTTCTAGAATCTTCTTTTTATTTCTCTATTCTATAAGGAAGGGAGGTGGAGGCAATGTGATGGTCATATAATCTCTAGACTTCACAAATCTTCAAAATTCTATATAATCCTCCTCACCTCTCTGGTCGGGTCTGTGTTTTATTAATAGAGATAAGAGCGATGTCATGTGACCTCCCAACTTCAGGCTGGGGTATTGTTTACCCTAACAACCCACCCCTGTAGGTTGAAAACTTTTTACAGGCAGGGAGGGAAAAGGAGCTGTGAGGTCAGTGTGATTTCATAGGATTCTCTGACTCTGGTTGGAGGGACATTGGAGGAGGAGCCGTGAGGTCAGTATGATGTCATAGAATGAGGGACTGTCCCTGATTTGGAACAAATTCCCTCTTTCCTCCTCATCTGTCCCTCATTTTGGTCTGGTCTATATAGTTGTATATAAAATGCTCTATTTATCTTTCAAAAAGTGTTTCCCAGTGCTGAACCTTTCATCCAATTATTAAATTGCTGGATTTGTACATTTTAAAAGCTAGTATAAAAGATCCCACTCACACTTGTGCAACTTTTCATGTGACTTTGGATCCCAAAGTTGTACCTCATGTTTTCTAATAAGTAATGTTCATATCTGTCGAAGCGACTTTAAAGTAGTTCCTGCACTACTTTGGTCCCACTTTCATGGGTCTTGAGGGCCATATACTTCAACGTAAACCCTCAAAAGACGCATACAAGTTGCACCTGCATGATATACATGCAACTTTTGTGTGACTTGTGTGTGAATTGTGAAAATAATGCAGGCAATGAAACAAATTAAGTTTTGTTTGGTTTCCTTATTTTCAAACGAATTCCAAATTTTCAAAACAATTCGAATTCTGTGTGAAAAATATCTGGTTGTTAAGGAGTGAGCCAAGAAGCCGGCCGCCATGTCCTTCACAACCGATGACTCATCAGCTGTCAGCGGGCTTCCCTACTGACAGCTAAAAATGTATTTGCCGGCAATGAAAAATTCATTAAAAAAATTAAAACGGTGTGGGATCCCCCCATCCGTACCAGGCCTTATCCAAGTATGCAGCCTGGCAGGCCACATGTCCTCAACATGGGTGAAGGTGCTTTGGGGCATGGGGGCTCTGCCCCGTAAAAGCACCTTATCCCCATGTTGATGGGGGCAAGGACCTCTTCCCCACAACCCTGGGCATGGTTGTGGGGATCTGCAGGCCAGGGGTTTATCAGAAATCTGGAAGGGGGCATCCAGATCCCATCCCCCCCCATGTGAATAAGTATGGGGTACATGGTACCCCTACTTATTCACAAAAAAAGTGTAGTGTAAAAAATGACAGTACGCGGTTTTTAATAATTCCTTTTTCTTAAAAAGAAAAATTTAAAAAAACGCGCGCCCCCCGCTGTAGATCCATCATTAATTATGACGCCCGTAAGGGCCGCTGGACCCAAAAAAGAAAACCTTGAAGAAGGCTCCCGCTGTGTTCCAGCTCTTAAATAACTAAAGGGCAGGGCCACTCATGTCAGTGGTGGTGATGATAGATGTACACCAGGGGGACTTTTAAAAAAAATTATTAATAAAGGAATTTTCGAAAACTTGTGTTGTGTTTGTGTTGTGTTTTTATTTACTTTTTTGGTGAATGAGTACCCCATCCTCTTTTATATAGGGGGGGCAGGATCTGGGGGCCCCCTTGTTAAAGGAGGCTTTCAGTTTCAGATAAGCCCCCCCTTGCCCACAGACCCCCACCCAGAGTTGTGGGGAAGAGGCCCTTGTCACCATCAACATGGGGACAAGGTGCTTGAGGGGGCAAAGCCCACCCTGCCCCACAGCACCTCCTCTCCATGTTGAAGGCATGTGGCCTTGTATGGTTCAGGAGGGGGCGCTCACTGCTGGATTGCATGCTCAGATAAGGGTCTGGTATAGATTTAGGTTTGGGGTTCCCCTTATAATCCATACCAGACCGAAGGGCCTCGTACGCATTGGGGGAACCCCACACCATTTTATTTTCCATTTAATTTTCATTGTGGCATTCTTTTTTTTTACATTCAGCTGTCAGTGGGGAAACCCGCTGACAGCTGATGAGTCATCAGTTGATAAGGAAGGGGTGGCTGGCTTCCCAGGCCGCTCCTTAACAACCAGCTATTCTTCACACAGAATTTGAATTTCGTTACAAAATAAGGAACCCAAACAAAGCTAAACAAATGTTTTCGTTCTGCGCATGTCTAGCGACTTTGTGGAGCACAAACAAAACTATCCCATTGGTCAAAGACAAAGTTGTAAAAAATATATATATATCACTTGTGCATTTAACTTCCCTTTTTTTTTTTAAATAGTCTCCTTTAAGGAGGCGTGGCCGTGAGGTGTCCCATGACTACATACTTTTTCTAATAGTGTCCCTCGTTCGCATCTTAAAAAGTTGGGGGGTGTGCTGAAAGATGAACGTTGTCTTTGGGCTTTCCCAGGACACATCATATTCCTGTGATCTCCGTGTACTCCGGAGACTTTACTGATCACAGTTTAGGATGAATATCTGAGACTGGGATCATTATGGAGACATTTGTTTTCAGGACATTTACTACAAATTAAAAATTTCCCCTCTTCCTTCCAATTCGAATCTTATAAAATAAAGACATACATATTCCAATCCCCCCTAAATAATCCCCCCATCCCCCGCCACTAATAAAAGTCATATAATCCGTTAGTATAGACTGATGAGGTGAGAAGGTGATTGGTGGGAAAGGTGACACATCTCCACAATGAGGAGAAAGTTCCGACCCTGTAAATGGGGAAATGTTCTGCCCCCGAAGGGGTTATTCTACATTTCCACACTATATATGTGTGTATCATCATCTGCTGGAGATAAAAGACATCACAGTGACTATGGAGGAAGAGGACGGACATGACGGGGGGGTTACTGGGTGTAAATAGAAAATAAGATCTTATTACCTCGTCTACTGCCTCTTCCATCAACGTCTTCTTGATACTAACTCCCGACTCACCTCTCACCCGGAACTTCCTCTTTATACCGGAAATTGCTTCCTGTCTGTAGCTGACATCACTTCCTGTCTGTTGATTCCATGGAGATGTCCAGTCTGGGTAGGGGTGAGATCCCCCACCTTGTGGAGCTCAGAGGAACTGCAGCCCTGAGAAATTATTATTATACAGGATTTATATATAGCGTCAACAGTTTACGCAGCGCTTTACAACATGGAGGCAAGACAGTACAGTTACAATACAAATCAATACAGGAAGAATCAGAGGGCCCTGCTCGTTAGAGCGTACAATCTAGAAGGGAGGGGAAAGGCTTCGTAGTGTGAACACAGCTCTGGTATTGTTGCCAAGTGTTCCTGGATGAGAGGACAGTCCCGGGATTGTGGGTACAGTGATTTCATGTCCTCTTCTCACAGGTTCCAGGACTCAGAGTGCAGAGTGTCAGTGAGGGGATGACGGCTGGAACACTCTCTGGGTTCCATCACCAGGCACTGCAATTATAGCAGACTGTGGGGAGCCGTGATCTCCTTTCTGACAGTGATAGTAGAACTCCGACATCAGCAGAGCGGCAGTGGGAGTGTGTGATCAGGTAAGTACCACCACTGCCCACCAATGTTGGGCTGGGGTTACACTTTATTCTCACTGACTACAACAATGGGATTTATTTTATCCCACTGACACCAATGATGGGGCTTATTTTATCTCACTGACACCAATGATGAGGCTTATTTAACTACTTACCGACCACCGGCCCGCAGTTGTGCTGCGGCAAGGTGGCTCGGCTGTGCAAAATGACGTACAGGTACGTTGTTTCGCGCACTAGCCTGTGTGGGTGCACGCGCGCTGGTTGGTCAGCGGGGGGAGCCAATCAGCGGACAGGATGTCCGGCGGCCGTCCACGATCATTCGAGGCAGATTGGGGATCTGCCTATGTAAACAAGGCAGATCTCCATTCTGTCAGGGGATGGCATTGAGATCTGTCTTCCTGCTAAGCAAGAATATGGGTCTGTGTGTTTCTCCAGTCACACCGCCCCCCAAAAAAGTTAGAAAACACAAACAGGGAGCACATTTAACCCCTTGATCGCCCCTGTTGTTAGCCCCTTCCCTGCCAGTGTCATTTATACAGCAATCAGTGGCTATTTTTAGCACTGATGTAATAATGTCACTGGTTCCCAAAAAAGTGTCAAAAGTGTCCGATCTGTCTGCCGCAATGTCGCAGTCCCGCTAAAAATCGCTGATTGCCACCATTACTAGTAAAAAAAAAAATAATAATAATAAAAATGCCATAAAACTATCTCCTATTTTGTAAACACCAGTGTCAATTTCGTCGACTAAAATGACTAAAACATTTTAGTCGACTTAATGAATACTATTTTAGTCGACTAAAACTAAAACAATTGAGATGACTAAAATACGACTAAAACTAAAATGCCAATTTAGTCAAAAGACTAATGCCTCGTACACACGGTCGGATTTTCCGATGGAAAATGTCCGATCGGAGCGTGTTGTCGGAAATTCCAACCGTGTGTGGGCTCCATCGGACATTTTCCATCGGATTTTGCGACACACAAAGTTTGAGAGCAGGAGATAAAATTTTCCGACAACAAAATCTGTTGTCGGAATTTCCGATCATGTGTACACAAATCCGACGGACAAAGTGCCACGCATGCTCAGAATAAATAAAGAGATGAAAGCTATTGGCTACTGCCCCGTTTATAGTCCTGACGTACGTGTTTTACGTCACCACGTTCAGAACGATCGGATTTTCCGACAACTTTGTGTGACAGTGTGTATGCAAGACAAGTTTGAGCCTCATATTAACACAAGTTTCTTTTCTGTACAATAGTAAGTTTAAATAAATTAGATTGTTACCCTTTTTGAACAGGTATCATTTGTCCTTAATTTCATGGTTGATTCATATATGGATAAAAGGTTTTAATCACTTATGTATCATTAAGTATATGAGTGAGGTATGCATAAAGGTAGCCGCGTCACACGCATGCTCAGAATAAATAAAGAGACGAAAGCTATTGGCTACTGCCCCGTTTATAGTCCCGACGTACGTGTTTTACGTCACCGCGTTCAGAACGATCGGATTTTCCGACAACTTTGTGTGACCGTGTGTATGCAAGACAAGTTTGAGCCAACATCCGTCGGAAAAAATCCTAGGATTTTGTTGTCGGAATGTCCGAACAATGTCCGACCGTGTGTACGGGGCATGAGACTGAAACTAAATTGACATTTGACTTCAAAATTAACACTGGTCTGTAGTGCGTGTTCATACCTCAATACCATAATAAATAACATATTAGATTTTTCACTCCAGCAGTATATAATAAGTTTGGAAATTGTAGAGAAATGTTAACTAATGCATTACAATTTAGCTACACCCATTTGATTTTAGATGACTAAAATGTACTGGAGATTTAGTCGACTATAAATACGACTAAAACTAAAACAACTGCAGAAGACTTAAATGGGACTAAAACTAAAATGCCATTTTAGTCCTAAGACTAAAACTAAATCGAAATTTGCTGCCAAAATTAACACTGGTAGACACTATAACTTTTGCGCAAACCAATCAATATACACTTATTCTGCTACCTTTCATGAGTATGGTGATACCACATGTGGGAGACTTTTTCACAGCCTGCCAACACAAATCCAAGGAGCACCTTCAGGAGTTCTAGCTACATAAATTACACATCTAATTTCCTGACTACCTATCACATATTTGAAGGCCCTGGAGTACCAGGACACCATAAACATCCACAAAAACATCCTCCCTTCCTCTTCCCTCTCCTTGACTAAGATACCTACCTCTTCCTTCTTTTTCTGTTCCTCTCCCCTCCCCCTATGCTCCCATTTTTTACTAGTGATCCACCAACACCAACTTGGTCCTTATGTGCAAAAAATGAATGGTGTGACTGGAATGAAGTTCCTTTAATCTGAAGTTCCATGACAGTGAGTGGACTCTTTCTATGGTCATCTGCTTTATGGCCACCTAGTAATATGGGTGACACCCAAGCCATGCACAGATGTCTCAGTGGTCCCTGTATAAATCCATAAATATGGACATTTGTGAATTATTAACCACTTCAGTACCCAACGCTTTCACCCCCTTCCTGCCCAGGCCAATTTTCAGCTTTCAGCGCTTTCACACTTTCAATGACAATTACTCAGGTACAGATGCGATAGGCCCTGTCTGTATCATGTGATCACAGTGACAAATCACAGAGATCATCACAACAGTACACAATGAATGGCTATGAATGAAAGCCCGTGTGATCACTGTGATTGGTCACAACAATCACATGGTCCTGGGGCCAGCCCGGGACAGTAATCTGTCATTCGGTGGAGCTGTAGCGTAGCAGGATGGCCACTAGACTTAGAGGAATTCATATTTTGTCCACCCAGGAAGGGAGAGCTCCCACTCGGCCATCATCCTGCTATAGGCCGGACAGGAAGCAGTTAATTACAGGATAAATCCACCTGGACACCTGGCGCTGTACAAGTTATATATGTAGTCGCTATGAAAATCTAGGAATACACAGGTTTGTAAAGTGCTCGCTGACACCTTAAACCAATTTTTTGCTTTGAGGGTCACAATCTGAGATGTGAAACCCATAGTAAAGAACTAGTGGAGGGCGACCATTTATTGGTATTAAAAAAAACATAAAAATTTTAGGACGATTGACATCAGAAAGTCAGCAGGAGCAGACGGGGTGTCAGGCCATATACTGAGGGGATGTGCAGACCAGTTAGCGGGGGTTTTTTACTGATATAGTTAATCTGTCACTGAAGCAGGCTGCAGTACCTTTATGTTTTAAATCTACTACTATTGTCCCAATACCTAAAAAATCTGCAGTAACATGCTTCAATGATTATCGCCCAGTTGTCCTAACTCTTATCATTATGAAAGGCTTGTATTATCACTTCTTAACCACTTGCTTACTGGGCACTCCCCCCCCCCCCCCCTTCCTGCCCAGACCGATTTTCAGCTTTCAGCGCTTGAGCGTCACACTTTGAATGACAATTACTCAGTCATACAACACTGTACCCAAATTACATTTTTATAATTTTTTCCACACAAATAGAGCATTCTTTTGGTGATATTTAATCACTGCTGGGTTTTTTACTTTTTTGTTAAAAAAACAAAAAAAGACCGAAAATTTTGAAAAAAACAAACAAAAGCAAAACAGTTTTATAGTTTGTTATATGTTTTGAAAACAGGTAATTTTTCTCCTTCATTGATGAACACTGATGAGGCTGCACTGATGGGCACTGATATGCCACGTACACACGAGCGGACTTTTCGATGGACTAGGTCCGGCGGACCAGAGTCCGTCAGACAATTCGACCGTGTGTGGGCTCCAGCGGACTTTTTTTTCCCCAAAAGTCACGACGGACCTAGAAATAAAATATGTTTCAAATCTTTCCGATGGACTCGAGTCCGGTCGAAAAGTCCGCTCGTCTGTATGCTAGTCCGACGGACAAAAACCGACGCTAGGGCAGCTATTGGCTACTGGCTATCAACTTCCTTATTTTAGTCCGGTCGTACGTCATCACATACGAATCCATCGGACTTTGGTTGATCGTGTGTAGGCGAGTCAGCTCATTCGAAAGTCCATCGGAAAGTCCGTTGGAAAGTCCGTTGGAAAGACCGTTGAAAAGTCCGCCCGTGTGTACGCGGCAATAGGCTGCACTAATGAGCACTGATGAGGTGGCACTGGTGGGCACTGATGGGCGGCAGTGATGGGCACTGATAGGTGGCACTGATGGGTGGCAGCTATGGGCACTGATGGGTGGCAGTGATGGGCACAGATAGGCACTGGTAGGTGACACTAATAGGCAGCACTGCTAGGTGGCACTGATGATGAGGCACTGATAGGCATTAATTGGCACCACTGGTGGGCATTGATTGGTGGCACTAATATGGGCACTGATGGGTGGCAGTGATGGGCACAGATAGGCACTGGTAGGTGACACTAATAGGCAGCACTGCTAGGTGGCACTGATGATGAGGCACTGATGGGCATTAATTGGCACCACTGGTGGGCATTGATTGGTGGCACTGATATGCACTGGTGGGCACTGGCAGTTGGCCAGATGATCAGCTTTTTTCTCCTAATGCTGTCAGCCCGAGGAGAAAAAAAAAGATTACGGATGTTCTGTTTACATCATGTGATCAGCTGTCATTGGTGGAGTGCGGGCAGCACTGCAGGGCATCGTTCTACGGTAAGTATTTCATAATGCAATGCGATGCATACTAGCTCATTATGCCTTTGTCTTGCAAATTTTTTTTTTGCTTTTTTTTCCCCAAAGGTTTACAACCTCTTTAACCGGTTCAATACCGGGCATTTTCACCCCCTTCCTTCCCAGACCAATTTTTAGTTTGCAGCGCTGTCGCACTTTAAATGACAATTGCGCGGTCGTGCGATGTTGTACCCAAACAAAATTGACGTCCTTTTTTCCCCACAAATAGAGCTTTCTTTTGGTAGTATTTGATCACCTCTGCGGTTTTTATTTTTTGCGCTATAAACAAAAGAAGAGCGACAATTTTGAAAAAAACACAATATTTTTTACTTTTTGCTATAACAAATATCCCAATTTTTGTAAAAAAAACGAATTTTTTCCTCAGTTTCGGCCGACACGTATTCTTCTACATATTTTTGGTAAAAAAAACGCAATAAGCGTATATTGATTGGTTTGCGCAAAAGTTATAGCCTCTACAATATACGGGATAGATTTATGGCATTTTTTTAAAAAAAATTTTTTACTAGTAATAGCGGCGATCGCGATTTTTTTTCGTGACTGCTACATTATGGCGGGCACATCGGACACTTTTGACACATTTTTGGAACCATTCACAATTATACAGCGATCAATGCTATAAAATTGCACTGATTACTGTATAAATGTGACAGGCAGTGAAGGGGTTAACCACTAGGGGGACACAAGGGGTTAAATATGTTTCCTAAGGGAGTGATTCTAACTGTAGGGGGCAGGGACGTACAAGGGGAGGAGACCGATCAGTGTTCCTCTGTACTGGGAACACAGATCGGTCTCCTCTCAACTGACAGGACGTGGATCTGTGTGTTTACACACACAGATCCACGGTCCGGCCCAGTTAACGGGCAATCGCGGGTGCCTGGCGGACATCGCGGGTGCCTGGCGGACATCGCGCGCACCCCCTAGACGGCCGGGAAGCCCAGGCTGTCATATGACATCCACCCAGGATGGGAGATCCCATCTGTGGACGTCATTTGTCTATGGCCAGGTACTGAAGTGGTTAAGGCTTCTGGTCAATTTCTATCATTGTATCATTGAGAGTATTCTTCTCCACTGCGCTGTAGTGTGGTATGCCGGCTGCAGGGTGGAGGATAAGAAGTGCCTGTCTCGTGTGGAAAAAACAGCACAGCGGATCATAGGAACAGAGCTACCGAATTTGGACACAGCATATGCCACCCGATTAAAAAAGCGGGCAAAAGCTATATTACTATTGATCCAACCCGCCCAGGTTACAGTGTGTTTGTCCCATTGCCATCAGGGAAAAGATATAGGACACTTGAAACTCACACTAATTGCTTTAAGTATAGTATTTTTTTCTAGGGCGGTATTGTCCATAATCCCATCAGGTACAGAGTTTTAGGAATTTTATGCAGAATTTAAATTTTTTTAATAACATTTTATATTTTGTTATATTTACCGTATATACTCGAGTATAAGCCGAGTTTTTCAGCCCTTTTTTTCATGAAAATGCCCCCCTTGGCTTATACTCGAGTGAGTGTCCCCACTTACTGTTCTCTGGTTACTCCGGGGCCGTTCCAGTATGTGTGGGTGCTCTCCAGTATCTCCGGGGCCGCTCTGGTGTGTGCGGGTGTTCTCCAGTCTCTCCGGGGCCGCTCCGGTGTGTGCGGGTGTCCTCCAGTCTCTCCGGGGCCGCTCCGGTGTGTGCGGGTGCTCTCCAGTCTCTCCGGTGCCGTTCCGGTATGTGTGGGTGCTCTCCAGTCTCTCCGGGGCCGCTCTGGTGTGTGCGGGTGTTCTCCAGTCTCTCCGGGGCCGCTCCGGTGTGTGCGGGTGCTCTCCAGTCTCTCCGGGGCCATTTCGGTATGTGTGGGTGCTCTCCAGTCTCTCCGGGGCCGCTATGGTGTGTGCGGGTGTTCTCCAGTCTCTCCGGGGCCGCTCCGGTGTGTGCGGTTGTTCTCCAGTCTCTCCGGGGGCCACTCCGGTATGTGTGGGTGTTCTCCAGTCTTTCCGGGGCCGCTCCGGTGTGTGGGTGTTCTCCAGTCTCTCTGGGGCCGCTCCGGTATGTGTGGGTGTTCTCCAGTCTCTCCGGGGCCACTCCGGTGTGTGCGGGTGTTCTCCAGTCTCTCCGGGGCCGCTCCAGTGTGTGGGTGTTCTCCAGTCTCTCCGGGGCCGCTCCGGTGTGTGGGTGTTCTCCAGTCTCTCCGGGGCCGCTCTGGTGTGTGCGGGTGTTCTCCAGTCTCTCCGGGGCCGCTCCGGTGTGTGGGTGTTCTCCAGTCTCTCCGGGGCCGCTCCGGTGTGTGGGTGCTCTCCAGTATCTCCGGGGCCGCTCTGGTGTGTGCGGGTGTTCTCCAGTCTCTCCGGGGCCGCTCCGGTGTGTGCGGGTGTCCTCCAGTCTCTCCGGGGCCGCTCCGGTGTGTGCGGGTGCTCTCCAGTCTCTCCGGTGCCGTTCCGGTATGTGTGGGTGCTCTCCAGTCTCTCCGGGGCCGCTCTGGTGTGTGCGGGTGTTCTCCAGTCTCTCCGGGGCCGCTCCGGTGTGTGCGGGTGCTCTCCAGTCTCTCCGGGGCCATTTCGGTATGTGTGGGTGCTCTCCAGTCTCTCCGGGGCCGCTATGGTGTGTGCGGGTGTTCTCCAGTCTCTCCGGGGCCGCTCCGGTGTGTGCGGTTGTTCTCCAGTCTCTCCGGGGGCCACTCCGGTATGTGTGGGTGTTCTCCAGTCTTTCCGGGGCCGCTCCGGTGTGTGGGTGTTCTCCAGTCTCTCTGGGGCCGCTCCGGTATGTGTGGGTGTTCTCCAGTCTCTCCGGGGCCACTCCGGTGTGTGCGGGTGTTCTCCAGTCTCTCCGGGGCCGCTCCGGTGTGTGGGTGTTCTCCAGTCTCTCCGGGGCCGCTCCGGTGTGTGGGTGTTCTCCAGTCTCTCCGGGGCTGCTCCGGTGTGTGCGGGTGCTCTCCAGTCTCTCCGGTGCCGTTCCGGTATGTGTGGGTGCTCTCCAGTCTCTCCGGGGCCGCTCTGGTGTGTGCGGGTGTTCTCCAGTCTCTCCGGGGCCGCTCCGGTGTGTGCGGGTGCTCTCCAGTCTCTCCGGGGCCGTTCCGGTATGTGTGGGTGCTCTCCAGTCTCTCCGGGGCCGCTCTGGTGTGTGCGGGTGTTCTCCAGTCTCTCCGGGGCCGCTCTGGTGTGTGCGGGTGTTCTCCAGTCTCTCCGGGGCCGTTCCGGTATGTGTGGGTGTTCTCCAGTCTTTACGGGGCCGCTCCGGAGTGTGGGTGTTCTCCAGTCTCTCTGGGGCCGCTCCGGTATGTGTGGGTGTTCTCCAGTCTCTCCGGGGCCACTCCGGTGTGTGCGGGTGTTCTCCAGTCTCTCCGGGGCCGCTCCGGTGTGTGGGTGTTCTCCAGTCTCTCCGGGGCCGCTCCGGTGTGTGGGTGTTCTCCAGTCTCTCCGGGGCCGCTCCGGTGTGCGGGCGTTCCCCAGTCTCTCCGGGGCCGCTCCGGTATGTGTGGATTTTCTCCAGTCTCTCCGGGGCTGCTCCGGTATGTGTGGGTGTATTCCAGTCTCTCCGGGGCTGCTCCGGTGTGTGCGGGTGTTCTCCAGTCTCTCCGGGGCCGCTCCGGTGTGTGAGGGTGTTCTCCAGTCTCTCCGGGGCCGCTTTGTGCTGTTACTGCGACCGCCTCAGATTCTGTATAGCGTGACGATCCGCCTCTAGAGGTCTAACAGCGGCCTGCATTGTTTACGAGTCCCATTTTGTTGTAGCCGCGGCTCAAACCTGGCAGTTTCTGTGACTGTGGAGTCCCTTGGCGCAGGCGCAGAATGGCCAGATCATCAGAGCGGCTCTCAGGTATGACAACAATGTTGTCAGTAAACTAAGATAATGGATAATAGAAGCTGGCAGAGCAGATTTCTGTATTATCTTACAACTTGGGATGTATGCCTATGCTTTACATAAAAGCAATGCTTACCATAAATAACATTCAGCAGTTTCAATACACACAAAAGAAAAGTGACCCTTCATTGGTGTAAGTGGGAGGAATAGTACCCCACCCATCATTGGAGCACAGGTGTGTCAGGAGGAGGCTGTCTCTCTGGAGCTGCTGCAGATCCGTGTGAGAGGGGACTGGTGAGGAAATCTATCCCAGCTCTCCTGGCCCCTTTCTGGGGAAGCCATGGAGGCCAGCAGGGCCTCTCCTGCTGGAAGCTCACAGCCATCTCCTGGGCCATCAGGTAACATACCTGCCCCTATACAACCCATGGCTGGGGATCTCTCTACCCCTGGTGAAGATGAAGGTTCCGGGGCCATCCGGGAGCGAGTGGTGGCCGGGATTAAGGTCCTGAATAGGGAAAGAGACAAGCTGTATAAGCTCAGAGCGGAGCTGAAGCGCCTGAGAAGGCAACGTGAGGGCTTACATAGCCAGAAACGTGGATCCATGGATCCGGAGATCCAACTGGCCAAGGTTCGGGTGGAACACCAGGAGACCATTGTGGCCATGATGGAAGGCAGAGATGGGCCATTTAAAGAAAAGTTTTGTAATGATAAAAGATTTGCGAGGATGACAAAGATGGAGGTGGAGGAGGAGACCCCCAGTTCTGACCCCCTGCCCCCTCAGGGAGAGGTAAGCAGCCCCATGCCTTCCCAGGACTCAGGAGGCATGCTCAGGGCCATCCAGGTAATGGAGTCTCCTATGCGGGGGGATCAGCTGGCATTTAATAATGAGGACATTACAGACAATGTGCCTGACAAGGTAAAGCCTGTCAAGTCCCATATTGTGGATAAAACAATTTTTGTGTCATTCAACACTGTGACTGATACAGACAATGTGCCCAGTGAGAGTCAGACTGCTAGTCCTATCTGTAGTAATGCTGTGCCTGCTGATGCTGCAGTACAGCAAAGTTTGCTTTTAAAAAATGACATTCCTGCAGATGCACTACAAGATTCAGCAGAGCCTATTAACCCCCCTTTGGCTGAAGCTGTTTGCCCCACAGCTGCTGAGGACTCTACAGCACAGCTTCAGGAGACAGCTGATATTGCAGCAGAAACTGTGATTATTCCTGATGGGAATGTGAATGTTTGTGTGACTGATAAAAATCATCCCAGTACCAGTGTGATGAACAATGGTCCCAGTTCAAGTGTGGACAGTCCTACCAACTCCGTTCAAGCAGTGAATAATAATAGTAATGTACAGACTGCTATGACTTCAGTGTGGGGCCTTGGCCCTGATAAACCTACCTTTGCTCAGGTGGTACGCTCTGCTCCTGGTAGCTCTGCCCCCAAGCGGGGTTTTCCCCTACAGGCTACCACTTTGAGCACCCCAGGATCTGGTCTTGGGTCTCTGGCTTCTGCTGGGGGTCCCAGACGTAATGTTGTTATTCTGAAATGGGAAGGTGGTGCGATCCCTCCAGCACGGCGTGCAGTGGTGGATTTGATTTTAGAGATGGGTTTTGGGGCAAATGATCTGTATGCCTTTATACATGTTGCTGGGACACGGGATTATACAGTTAGCTTCACCAGGCCAGAGGGTCTTGACCTGTTCTGGGAGAGATATGAGGCTCGTTGCAGGTCAAGACCTGAATGGGAAGGTCTGGCCCCAGTTGCAGTTTCTCAGAGGTCTACAGTAAAAAAAATCACAATTATCCTCACTAATGAGAGTGTCCCTGCCCGGGATCTAGAGGTTTGGTTAAGGAACTATGGGGAGGTTTTGACCAAGCCCAATAAAATCCTTGATGAGCGTAACATCTGGACTGGGGGTTGGTCGGTTACAGTCAGGTTGGCCAGGGATGGGAATGTTGTCCGTCACCTGCCCTCCTCAGCTTTTATAGGGAGGGATAGGATGACTGTTTTTTACCCTGGTCAGCCGAAGCTGTGTCACCGCTGTGGAGAAAAGGGGCATTTGAGTTCCTCCTGTTCAGCCTTGATATGTTCAGTGTGTCGGGGTCAGGGTCATATGGCTAAGGACTGCACCGAAATGATCAGGTGCAACCTGTGCCTGCGCCTTGGCCACCCCTACAGCAGATGTCCTGAAGCCTGGCACAATATGGAGAAGGAGGTAATAGATGACATGTCAAGGCTGGACAGGATGGAGGGTGAGGCCCCTGGTGTACCATCCTCCTCTGCGGTGACTGACTCCCCTGGTCCTGCTCAGGATCCCTCTCCAGTTCCTGTGGCCACCCCTCATGTGTCTGTAAGTATTTCTTCTGTATCTGTCTCCCCCCAGCCTACTGTATCCCCTCCTCTTGTGTCAGAACCTTCCAAGTCTGTGCCCCCTGAGTCAGTTACCCCCCAGGAGTCTACCCCTCCTAAGTCTGATTCAAAGGGAGCACCCCCCCCACCAGCAGTGGTAGTGGGTACTAAAAAGGTTGCTTCTTCCTCTGTAAAGAAGTCTTCTGTAAAGACTTCACAGAAAAAAGTAAGAGATGAGGGCATCTCTGAAGCTGACCTGCAGTACCTGGAGGAGAGAAGGAAGGTTGGGAAGCGGAAGAAGCAGGTAGTGAGGACGGAACAGGCTCCAGTGCCTGTCTCCAACCGTTATAGGTCCTCTAATTGGGATATCTCTTCATCTGGAGCTTCTTCGGAGCGAAGTTCTGATTCCGAAATGGAGTTTGAGGCGGCCTCAAGAAAGAGAGAGGCTTCTGATGATGAGCAGCAGAGGGGAGCTAAGAAGCAAACCACCCAATAACCCAAATGGCGGTTCCCCCTCCGTTAAAAGTGGTGACAATAAATGTCGCCAGCATTAAGTCAGTAAGAGCTCGTTCTATGGCCTTCTTTTTGTTCAGCCAATTAGATGCTGAAATTTTATTTTTGCAAGAGACTAGGCTCACCTCCTTGGCAGATATTCATATGGCCAAGAGAGAGTGGAGGTATGGTCCATCTTACTGGTCTCTTGCGGCCGAGCCTTACGGCGGTGTGGCGGTGTTGTTTAAAACCGGCATGGTAACTGTCCGGCGGGTTATTGAGGTGGAGATTGGGAGATGTATGGTCTTAGACGTCCTTGTGGGAGGGCAGGACCTGCGCCTAATTAATGTTTATGGACCGCACACAAAGTGGGACAGGAAATGCCTTTTTACAAGGATCAAGCCATTTCTTTTTACATCCCGGCAAGTGGTCTTTGGAGGTGACTTTAATACAGTAACTAGGCCCAAGGACAGGAAGGACTTCAAGGACAGGCTGGGATATGATAGCGTTTTTTTAAATAGTATGGTTAGGGATGCTGGTCTTGTGGATGTGCACATTAAGCACCTCCCGGATGACACTGGGTTCACCTTTCATCGAGGTAATAGTCAGAGTAGAATAGATAGGTTTTTTTTGAAGGAGACCTCTGCTTTCTCACCCCCAGTGGTGCAGGCAGTAGAGTTCTCTGATCACTGTATGCTATCTGTGGTCCTGAATGCTTCAGACGCCCCTCAGAGGGGTAAGGGCATCTGGAGACTGAATTCGACTCTACTCAAGGAAGAACATGTTAGACAATCCTTTGAGGAATTCTTTCAGGCACAGGTGACCATCCTGGACTTTTGCAGCAGCAAGGCTGAGTGGTGGGAGCTGACCAAAAAGAGGATCGCTGGATTCTTCAGGGGCCTAGCCAATAGAAAGCAGTTTAATAAATACATGACCTACCAACGTTTACGGAGGAAGCTGGATATTCTTGTCTCGAGAGGAGGGGATCCTGGGGCAATCTCCGAAGTGAAACTCCTTCTCAGGAATTGTCAATATGACCGGCATGCCTCTTTGGTTCTGGAGAGGGACTATGGGAAGTACCACTCGCCTGACCCTTACCAGAACTGCAAACAAGGTGTAGCTGTTAAAACGGTCGTTGGCCTTAAGGACAGTACAGGTTCCTTGACAAAGTCCAGGTCAGGGATTCTGGAGGTCGTGAGGTCCTTTTATGCCGACCTTCTTGGGAGGAAAGAGCTTGACCGTGACAAGATGGAAAGCTTTTTGGACTCTACTCCAGGTCTAAATGATGAAGATGTCCCATTGATGAATTTGACAGAGGAGATCACAGTTGAAGAGGTGATAAGGGCAATTGAACAGCTTGCCATCAAAAAGTCACCTGGACCAGATGGCTTGACGGCTGAGTTTTACAAAGCTTTTAAGTCTATTCTGGCCCCACATTTGGTAGAGGTTTTTAACAGTTGCCTTGCTGAGGGGGTACTTCCCTCTTCCATGAGGCACTCAGCTGTGATTCTTCTTTCAAAGGGTAAAGATCCTTCGATGATTGAGAATTGGCGCCCCATCAGCCTTCTTAATGTCGATAGAAAGATACTGGCAAAGATCATTTTCTGGCGCCTATCGTCAGTAGCAGAGTCTTTGCTTTCTCGCCATCAGCACTGTTCGGTCCAGGGTAGGTGCACCTTCACAGCAGTTTTAGCTGTCCGGGAGGCCTTGGAGCGGTGCAGGGCTGCAGGCTGGGGAAAGTATTTGCTGACATTGGATCAGGCAAAGGCTTTTGATCGTGTTAACCATGAGTACCTGTGGTTGCTCCTTAGTAAGTACGGTCTGCCGGGTGGTTTTGTCGATTGGTTAAAAGTCTTGTATGAGGGGGCAGAGAGCTTTCCTCTTGTTAATGGTTGGGTTGGGCAGTCCTTTGAGGTTGGCTCCGGGGTGCGCCAGGGTTGTCCCCTGAGTCCCCTGCTCTATGTGTTTGCAATCGACCCCTTCATCAGGAGGCTAGAGAGCGGCATGTTGTGTGGGGTGCCAGTGGGGCTTCCGGGTGAGCCGCCTTTGAGGGTTGTTGCCTATGCGGACGATGTGTCGGTGATTGTCACTGGGGCGGATGAAGCAGAGGAGGTGGTCTCTCTGACATCACGGTATTCTGAAGCATCAGGCTCCAAGATCAATCAGGAAAAGAGTGAAGTTTTCTGGATGGGAAAGGAAGGTGAGGGGTTTGATCTCCCGGACACCTTTCCAGTGCCCCAGGAAAGAATTAAGATTTTAGGCATTGAATTTGGACCTGGCGATTATGGCCTCAAAAACTGGGAAGGCAGACTGGAAATTGCCAATACTAAGGTGGTCAGCTGGAAGAGATGGAAGTTATCTATGAGGGAAAGGGTTGATCTGATTAAGACTCACCTGATTCCGATCTTCTTGTATGTCAGCTTTGTCTGCATCTTGCCAGTGTCTCTCTATGCTAGGGTCAGTAGTGTGTTCTTCCAGATGTTGTGGGGGAACAGACTGAACCCCATCAAGAGGAATGTCACCTATCTATCCAGGAGGGAGGGTGGCTTAGGTATGGTCAACCCAGTTCTTTTCTTTTCACTGCTTTTTCTCAAGTTTAATATTGGTAATATGCTTGCAGTGGAACCTCCTGGATGGGCAGGCATATTTAGATCTTGGTTTAGGCCTTTTCTACGACTTTGGGAAGAAGGTGGCCAAGTGAAGAATCTCAGGGGTCATCGTGGTCAGCTACCAGCCTATGTCGCTCCGTGCCTGAAGTTACTACGGCAGTGGCGATTGTCAGCTGAAGATCTCAGATCGGTTCCGAGGAAAGTCCTTATGAGTCGAGTCTTGAGCGAAGTCTTTCATGACCCACTGGCCTTAAGGGATTGCCCAGGCCCAGTTTTGAGGGCAGGGTTAAGACTTATTAATTTGGACAGAGTACCCCCTAAATTCAGGGATCTGGCCTGGTTGTGCTTCCATGGGAGACTCTATGTTAGGGGCAATTTGAAATTCCGCAGTGGGGTGGATCGTAGCTGTCCTCGGGAGGAGTGTGCAGGTGAGGAGGAGACTATGGACCATTTTCTGCTTCATTGCCCTTTTAACATAGAGGTGTACAAACAGGTGGGACGGGCCCTCGGTGTCCCTTTCCTCTCCAGGCTGGGTTATGCTGAGTGGGTGTACGGAGCATTCAATACTGGTGGGGTTTTTTGTTTAGATACACTTTTTCTAGTTAGCCTAGTAGTCCGTTATTTCACTTGGAACGCACGGTGTCAGGTCAGCATTCGGCATAAAATCCTTCCTGTTCAGGTGGTGGTGTATGACATTCTGCATGAGGTGGAGAAGATTCGGGTACTTGAGAGAGACAAGCGGAGTCAGGGGGCTTGGTTGAAGGCGTGGAGGGGTTTCAAGCCTCCCTGACTGCCAGGAGTCTCTTTCCCGGGTGTGGCTGTCTGTCTCTTATCACCCTAGATTATTTTTTTTTTGGATTAATTTTTGATAAATGGCTGCGTACATAGGTGATGGGTTGTGCCTCTTAGGCCCTCTCTGCTGCTTTATGTAAATAATTTTGGTAGTGGATTATGTATATATTGTATATATTCTGAACATGGATGTGTATTCCTTGGATTTCTGTTGAAGTTTTGTACTATGGTTTTGTTTTTTACTTTTGTATAAAATTGGTTGCTTGATTCTTTTAATAAAAGATCAATAGTACCCCATGGTTGTTGTCAGTGATTTTTGGTGACAGTGTGTCAGGGCTGGGCTAAGCCATTCCTTCTCTCAGCTTTCGGCTAATTGCCAGCTCCTTTCTCTCCACAGTGACTCAGCTGTTGATGATATCCTGCCCGTCAAAAAGCCATCCAGCTTTCTTCATCTCTGCTTTCGCCTTTGGTCACATCTCAGAGACTTTCTCCTGCGTTCCTGTTGAAGACTTGCTCAGCTGACGTCCCTTCTGGCTCCTGATCCTGCTTGCTGTACTACTACGTTGATCTCTGGCTCTCTGACATTGGCATTGGCTGACTACCCGATCTGGTTACTGAGCTCTGTCTATGTATTGACTACGCTTACTCTGCTTACCTTTTTATTATTATTAAACATGTGTGATTAACTGTACTTCTGTCTCGGTCTGATTCATGGTTTCTGACACAGTGGAAAGAAAAGTTACCCATCATTAGTATCAGTGGAAGTAATAGTGACCAATTTTTGAAATTTACCATACCAGTAGCATTTCCCACCCTGGGATTATACTCGAGTCAATACGTTTTCCATGTTTTTTGTGGTAAAATTAGGTGCCTCGGCTTATATTCGGGTCGGCTTATACTCGAGTATATACGGTAAATACATATGTGGGCATGTGCTGGGAGTATGCATGTGTGGTTTTGTTGAGAAGTGTTTTTATTGCTGCTGTAACTAGTAATCAGATAAATTTTGTTGTATGTATACAATGACAATAAATTACATCTATCTAGTCTCAGTGGTCCCTATGGAAGTCCATGTGTGGACATTTCTACCTATGATAAATGACAGGCTAAACCCACCTTGAGACTTTCTCCACAAATGGAGTGTGCTGAGTTCTTGGATAATGTCTACACAGTGTTTACAGATTGGCTTTATCACCCCAACGAGCTCCAGTTCATGGATGTAATCATCATGTTTGGATGATCTCACCAGTCAGGAAACTTTCCTGTCATCCTACATCAGGGCCGTAGATAATTTCTTGTTCTGGGGGGGTTCAGCAGCAGGTACTAAGTAAAAGTCTTTTTAAAAATTGCGTCAAATTCATAAAGACTGGAAAAAGGAAAACCTATGTGTTGCTCATAGTAAGCAATCACATCCTTGATGCTCTTGAGAATTGAACCGGATTTCTGTTTTGCCTTCTTCCAGTTTTTATGAACATTGCCCAGTGAGATTGGTGGTGCACTGTAATAGCCAATCTTACTGGGCAGGTGCAAAGGGGCAATCTTGTGGAAGGCAGCACACTCACTGATGTTTTTTTTTTTTTTTTTTACGCAGCATACTAGGCAAAAGAAGTGGTACTGTGCAAAGTCCATACATACAGAACGTACCTCCCAACTTTCAAGCTTGAGAATGAGGGGCATGACAGGGAGGCAGTGATCTGCGGCCCACGTAGCGCGCATGGCCAAACATGATAGTGGGAGGGTCTTAAGGGACATGGTTAAACAAAACCTGGGCTTCCTTGTACCTATAAAATATGCTGAGGCTGAGTCTTCCATAATTGCTGTTGTGTTATGCCCCGTACACACGGTCGGACTTTGTTCGGACATTCTGACAACAAAATCCTAGGATTTTTTCTGACGGATGTTGGCTCAAACTTGTCTTGCATACACACGGTCACACGAAGTTGTCGGAAAATCCGATCGTTCTAAACGCGGTGACGTAAAACACGTACGTCGGGACTATAAACGGGGCAGTGGCCAATAGCTTTCATCTCTTTATTTATTCTGAGCATGCGTGGCACTTTGTCTGTCGGATTTGTGTACACACGATCGGAATTTCCGACAACGGATTTTGTTGTCGGAAAATTTTATAGCCTGCGTGTCGGAAAATCAGATGGAAAATGTGTGATGGAGCCTACACACGGTCGGAATTTCCGACAACAAGGTCCTATCACGCATTTTCTGTCAGAAAATCTGATCGTGTGTACGGGGCATAAGCCTGTTAGGCCCTGACTGTTCACATGTAGCGATTTGGGATCGTGGGCAGAATTGCTGTGATTCTGTCCGCAAGTCCAAATAACACTGCAATGTTGGCAAAACGCAGCACATGTGTTTGTGTTCCATTCATTTTAAGTGGCACCAAAACACGGTGTGGTTTTGGATGCTTGTTGTGTGATAAATCGCTCAACAATCACAGCAAAAAGACACCACATTTTGGTGCCAGTATAAATGAATGGACCACAAACACATGGGCTGCGTTTTGCCAGCATTCGCAGTGTGATTTGGAATCAGGGCACGGTGGCGGCAATATTCTGCCCACGATCCCAAATTGCTACATGTGTCTAACAGGCTAACACAACAGCAATTATGGAAGACTCAGTCCAGCGCCTCAATCACCAACTTTGCCAGCAGTTCCCACAATCTCAGATACCAGTAGAATGACAGCAATAAACTCTGCAGCACTGCAGTTCTGAGCTAGCCTGAATGAGGAGGACACAAGGGAAAGAGGGACACCCCTAGTGACCCGGGATGGACTGGGTGGGTCAATGGACAGCAGCAGCAAGCAGCACTTCAGAACATCATCCACATCAACATCCACGTGGCAGGCTGGTGGCTAACAGCACCCTTGAGGGTCCAGCTCCTCACCCAAGCAGCAATCAAAGGTGAGTGGCACTGCAAGGAGGTGGAACCAATAGAAATAGAGAGGACTGGTGGGCAGGTAGGCATCGGCCACTCCCACTCTGCTCAGTGCTGCCTCCTGTCCTGTAGGCTGTGGTTGGACAAGTCAAGAAGACAGGATCTCATATAAAGGAGCCTGGAGTCACTGAGGTGCGGAGGCGGAGCAGCTAGAGCCAGGGCCCTCTTTAAAATTAAATGGACCATGGGCAAACATTTTCAAAATGAGTTTACTGCAGCAGATCTTGAAGCGATTGTGATTGGTTGTCAGAGGTTACAGCACACATTACGGCTCACTGATTATTTGCTAGAGATTACAGCAAATCATTTATGCTTGCTGATTGGTTGCCAGAGGTTACAGCGCATTTTACGGCTCACTGATAAGTTGCTAGAAGTTACAGCTCATTACTGTTTGCTGAGTGGTTGCTAGAGGTTACTGCACATTATTATTGCTCACTGATTGGTAGCTATAGATTACTGCTTATCATTACCGCTCACTGATTGGTTGCTAGAGATTACAGCAGTGTGACAAAGTTCTGTTAAGCATGCTGGGAGAGTAGTGGGCATGACCAGATTGCGTATAAGAATGGCCTAAGCCACCATTCACATTGGAGCAACTTGTTGACCTGTCCAATCGTATGACAAGTCACACCCTATTGCCGGAAATGGCCATGTTCAAATGGCACACCGATCTGAAAAAGTAGTTCCTCCACTACTTTTGGTGATTTCAGGTGCAACTTGCATAGACATCTGTAGATGAAGCTGCACTTATGTCTTCCAAGCCACACCTGAAATTTTAATTGTGCGATTTCTAAAGAAGTTGCACGATTTCAAAGCCCCAGTCAATGTGAATGGGGACTCAAAGGGGATCATTAAACAGAACCACCCCTTTACCACCTACCTCTGAATGAATATAGCAGCTGCATCATTGACTACACATTGCCTTGAAATTGATGCTTGGCTTCACCCGACATGTCAAGTTTCACAGGCGGCGTCCCTGTTACACTTTTCCATTGATGTCACAGTTGCCGCAGCCACAAGCCGAATGCACAGAAAATCAGAGACTGCGGATGGATTACAGGAAATAACCAGAGACTGCGGATAGATTACAGGAGATAAAGAGTGTCGGCGGATAGATTACAGGGGATAACCAGACACTGCAGGTAGATTACAGGAGATGACCAGAGACAGCAGATAGATTATAGGAGATAACCAGAGACTGCAGGTAGATTACAGGAGATAACCAGAGACTATGGACATATTACAGGAGATAACCAAAGACTGCAAATAGATTACAGAAGATAACCAGAGACTGCGGATAGATTACAGGAGATAACCAGAGACTGCAGATAAATTACAGGAGATAATCAGAGACTGAAGATTGATTACAGGAGATAACCAGAGACTGCGGATAGATTATAGGAGATAAAGAGTGACTGCGGATAGATTACAGGAGATAACCAGAGACTGCGTAGGCATTACAGGAGATAACCAGAGACTGCAGATAGATTACAGGAGATAAAGAGTGACTGCGGATAGATTACAGGAGATAAAGAGTGACTGCGGATAGATTACAGGAGATAACCAGAGACTGCGGATAGATTACAGGAGATAACCAGAGACTGCGGATAGATTATAGGAGATAACCAGTGACTGCAAATAGATTACAGGAGATAACCATAGACTGTGGATAGATTACAGGAGATAAATAGTGACTGCGGGTAGATTACAGGAGATAACCAGTGACTGCGGGTAGATTACAGGAGATAACCAGTGACTGCAAATAGATTACAGGAGATAACCATAGACTGTGGATAGATTACAGGAGATAAATAGTGACTGCGGGTAGATTACAGGAGATAACCAGTGACTGCGGATAGATTACAGGAGATAACCAGAGACTTCGGATAGATTACAGGAGATAAATAGTGACTGCGGGTAGATTACAGGAGATACCAGTGACTGCGGGTAGATTACAGGAGATAACCAGTGACTGTGGGTAGATTACAGGAGATAACCAGAGACTGCGGGTAGATTATAGGAGAAAACCAGACACTGCGGGTAGATTACAGGAGATGACCAGAGACTTCGGATAGATCACAGGAGATAAAGAGTGTCGGCGGATAGATTACAGGAGATAACCAGAGACTGCGGGTAGATTACAGTAGATAACCAGAGACTGCGGGTAGATTACAGGAGATAACCAGAGACTGCGGATAGATTACAGAAGATAACCAGAGACTGCGGATAGATTACAGGAGATAACCAGAGATTGCGGATAGGTTGCAGGAGATAACCAGAGACTGCGGATAATTTATAGGAGATAACCAGAGACTGCGAAAGGATTACAGGGGATAACCAAAGACTGTGGATAGATTACAGAAGATAACCAGAGACTGTGGATAGATTACAGGAGATAAAGAGTGTCGGCGGATAGATTACAGGAGATAACCAGAGACTGCGGATAGATTACAGGGGATAACCAAAGACTGTGAATAGATTACAGAAGATAAAGAGTGTCAGCGGATAGATTACAGGAGATAACCAGAGACTGCGGATAGATTACAGGGGATAACCAAAGACTGTGAATAGATTACAGAAGATAAAGAGTGTCGGCGGATAGATTACAGGAGATAACCAGAGACTGCGGATAGATTACAGGGGATAACCAGATTACAGGAGATAACCAGAGACAGCAGATAGATTACAGGAGATAACCAGAGACTGCGGATAGATTACAGGAGATAACCAGAGACTGCGGATAGATTACAGGGGATAACCAGACACTGCAGGTAGATTACAGGAGATAACCAGAGACTGCGGATAGATTATAGGAGATAAAGAGTGACTGCGGATAGATTACAGGAGATAACCAGAGACTGCGTAGGGATTACAGGAGATAATCAGAGACTGCAGATAGATTACAGGAGATAAAGAGTGACTGCGGATAGATTACAGGAGATAACCAGAGACTGCGGATAGATTACAGGAGATAACCAGAGACTGCGGATAGATTACAGGGGATAACCAAAGACTGTGAATAGATTACAGAAGATAAAGAGTGTCGGCGGATAGATTACAGGAGATAACCAGAGACTGCGGATAGATTACAGGGGATAACCAAAGACTGTGAATAGATTACAGAAGATAAAGAGTGTCGGCGGATAGATTACAGGAGATAACCAGAGACTGCGGATAGATTACAGGGGATAACCAGATTACAGGAGATAACCAGAGACAGCAGATAGATTACAGGAGATAACCAGAGACTGCGGATAGATTACAGGAGATAACCAGAGACTGCGGATAGATTACAGGGGATAACCAGACACTGCAGGTAGATTACAGGAGATAACCAGAGACTGCGGATAGATTATAGGAGATAAAGAGTGACTGCGGATAGATTACAGGAGATAACCAGAGACTGCGTAGGGATTACAGGAGATAACCAGAGACTGCAGATAGATTACAGGAGATAAAGAGTGACTGCGGATAGATTACAGGAGATAACCAGAGACTGCGGATAGATTACAGGAGATAACCAGAGACTGCGGATAGATTATAGGAGATAACCAGTGACTGCAAATAGATTACAGGAGATAACCATAGACTGTGGATAGATTACAGGAGATAAATAGTGACTGCGGGTAGATTACAGGAGATAACCAGTGACTGCGGGTAGATTACAGAAGATAACCAGAGACTGTGGGTAGATTACAGGAGATAACCAGAGACTTCGGATAGATTACAGGAGATAAATAGTGACTGCGGGTAGATTACAGGAGATAACCAGTGACTGCGGGTAGATTATAGGAGAAAACCAGACACTGCGGGTAGATTACAGGAGATGACCAGAGACTTCGGATAGATCACAGGAGATAAAGAGTGTCGGCGGATAGATTACAGGAGATAACCAGAGACTGCGGGTAGGTTACAGAAGATAACCAGAGACTGCGGATAGATTACAGGAGATAACCAGAGATTGCGGATAGGTTGCAGGAGATAACCAGAGACTGCGGATAATTTATAGAAGATAACCAGAGACTGCGGATAGATTACAGGAGATGACCAGAGACTGCGGATAGATTACAGGAGATAAAGAGTGTCGGCGGATAGATTACAGGAGATAACCAGAGACTGCGGATAGATTACAGGAGATAACCAGAGACTGCGGATAGATTACAGGGGATAACCAAAGACTGTGAATAGATTACAGAAGATAAAGAGTGTCGGCGAATAGATTACAGGAGATAAGCAGAGACTGCGGATAGATTACAGGAGATAATCAGAGACTGCGGATAGATTACAGGAGATAACCAGAGACTGCGGATAGATTACAGGAGATAACCAGAGACTGCGGATAGATTATAGGAGATAACCAGAGACAGCAGATAGATTACAGGAGATAATAAGAGACTGCGGATAGATTACAGGAGATAACCATAGACTGTGGATAGATTACAGGAGATAACCAGAGACTGCGGATAGATTACAGGGGATAACCAGAGACTGCAGATAGATTACAGGAGATAATAAGAGACTGCGGATAGATTACAGGAGATAACCAGAGACTGTGGATAGATTACAGGAGATAACCAGTGACTGCAGATAGATTACAGAAGTTAAAGAGTGACTGCGATAGATTACAGGAGATAATCAGAGACTGTGGATAGATCACAGGAGATAAATAGTGACTGCGGATAGATTATAGGAGATAACCAGAGACTTCGGATAGATTACAGAAGTTAAATAGTGACTGCGGGTAGATTACAGGAGATAACCAGAGACTGCGGGTAGATTACAGGAGATAACCAGAGACTGCGGGTAGATTACAGGAGATAACCAGAGACTGCGGGTAGATTACAGAAGTTAAATAGTGACTGCGGGTAGATTACAGGAGATAACCAGAGACTGCGGGTAGATTACAGGAGATAACCAGAGACTGCGGGTAGATTACAGGAGATAACCAGAGACTGCGGGTAGATTACAGGAGATAACCAGAGACTGCGGGTAGATTACAGGAGATAACCAGAGACTGCGGGTAGATTTTTTTTTTTTTTCCCACATCAGCAAGCTTTTAGAGAGATTTTAAGTCAGCTGTGTCATTTACGCTGCGCCCCCTCTCTTTTTCGCATCATTGTGGCTTAAAGAACATTATAATCTCTTTAATACAAAAACTTTGAAATAGGTTTTCCCTTTCCCTTTTATCCGCTGAAGGTACCAAAATTTACTTATCTATTTTTCCTCCCCTCATCCCCCCCTCCCCCGACTGCGGGTAGATTATAGGAGAAAACCAGACACTGCGGGTAGATTACAGGAGATAACCAGAGACTGCAGATAGATTACAGGAGATAACCAGAGACTGCGGATAGATTACAGGAGATAACCAGAGACTGCAGATAGATTACAGGAGATAAAGAGTGACTGCGGATAGATTACAGGAGATAACCAGAGACTGCGGATAGATTACAGGAGATAACCAGAGACTGCAGATAGATTACAGGAGATAAAGAGTGACTGCGGATAGATTATAGGAGATAACCATAGACTGTGGATAGATTACAGGAGATAAACAGTGACTGCGGGTAGATTACAGGAGATAACCAGAGACTGCGGGTAGATTATAGGAGAAAACCAGACACTGCGGGTAGATTACAGGAGATGACGAGAGACTTCGGATAGATTACAGGAGATAAATAGTGACTGCGGGTAGATTACAGGAGATAACCAGAGACTGCGGATAGATTACAGGAGATAACCAGAGACTGCGGATAGATTACAGGAGATAACCAGAGACTGCAGATAGATTACAGGAGATAATAAGAGACTGTGGATAGATTACAGGAGATAACCAGTGTTGGCGGATAGATTACAGGAGATAACCAGAGACTGCAGATAGATTATAGGACATAACCAGTGACTGCAAATAGATTACAGGAGATAATCAGAGACTTCGGATAGATTACAGAAGTTAAAGAGTGACTGCGATAGATTACAGGAGATAATCAGAGACTGTGGATAGATCACAGGAGATAAATAGTGACTGCGGGTAGATTATAGGAGATAACCAGTGACTGCAAATAGATTACAGGAGATAACCAGAGACTTCGGATAGATTACAGAAGTTAAATAGTGACTGCGGGTAGATTACAGGAGATAACCAGAGACTTCGGATAGATTACAGGAGATAAATAGTGACTGCGGGTAGATTACAGGAGATAACCAGTGACTGCGGGTAGATTATAGGAGAAAACCAGACACTGCGGGTAGATTACAGGAGATGACCAGAGACTTCGGATAGATTACAGGAGATAAAGAGTGTCGGCGGATAGATTACAGGAGATAACCAGAGACTGCGGGTAGGTTACAGAAGATAACCAGAGACTGCGGATAGATTACAGGAGATAACCAGAGATTGCGGATAGGTTGCAGGAGATAACCAGAGACTGCGGATAGATTACAGGAGATAACCATAGACTGTGGATAGATTACAGGAGATAAATAGTGACTGCGGGTAGATTACAGGAGATAAATAGTGACTGCGGATAGATTACAGGAGATAACCAGAGACTGCGGATAGATTACAGGGGATAACCAAAGACTGTGAATAGATTACAGAAGATAAAGAGTGTCGGCGAATAGATTACAGGAGATAACCAGAGACTGCGGATAGATTACAGGAGATAACCAGAGACAGCAGATAGATTACAGGAGATAACCAGAGACTGCGGATAGATTACAGGGGATAACCAGAGACTGTGAATAGATTACAGGAGATAACCAGAGACTGCGGATAGATTACAGGGGATAACCAGAGACTGTGGATAGATTACAGGAGATAACCAGAGACTGCAGATAGATTACAGGAGATAATAAGAGACTGTGGATAGATTACAGGAGATAACCAGTGTTGGCGGATAGATTACAGGAGATAATCAGAGACTTCGGATAGATTACAGAAGTTAAATAGTGACTGCGGGTAGATTACAGGAGATAACCAGAGACTGCGGGTAGATTACAGGAGATAACCAGAGACTGCGATAGATTACAGGAGATAACCAGAGACTGCGGGTAGATTACAGGAGATAACCAGAGACTGCGGGTAGATTTTTTTTTTTTTCCCACATCAGCAAGCTTTTAGCGAGATTTTAAGTCAGCTGTGTCATTTACGCTGCGCCCCCTCTCTTTTTCGCATCATTGTGGCTTAAAGAACATTATAATCTCTTTAATACAAAAACTTTGAAATAGGTTTTCCCTTTCCCTTTTATCCGCTGAAGGTACCAAAATTTACTTATCTATTTTTCCTCCCCTCATCCCCCCCTCCCCCGACTGCGGGTAGATTATAGGAGAAAACCAGACACTGCGGGTACATTACAGGAGATAACCAGAGACTGCGGATAGATTACAGGAGATAACCAGAGACTGCGGATAGATTACAGGAGATAACCAGAGACTGCGGATAGATTACAGGAGATAACCAGAGACTGCAGATAGATTACAGGAGATAAAGAGTGACTGCGGATAGATTACAGGAGATGACCAGAGACTTCGGATAGATTACAGGAGATAACCAGAGACTGCGGATAGATTACAGGAGATAACCAGAGACTGCGGATAGATTACAGGAGATAACCAGAGACTGTGGATAGATTACAGGAGATAACCATAGACTGTGGATAGATTACAGGAGATAAATAGTGACTGCGGGTAGATTACAGAAGATAACCAGAGACTGTGGGTAGATTACAGGAGATAACCAGAGACTTCGGATAGATTACAGGAGATAAATAGTGACTGCGGGTAGATTACAGGAGATAACCAGTGACTGCGGGTAGGTTACAGAAGATAACCAGAGACTGCGGATAGATTACAGGAGATAACCAGAGATTGCGGATAGGTTGCAGGAGATAACCAGAGACTGCGGATAATTTATAGAAGATAACCAGAGACTGCGGATAGATTACAGGAGATAACCATAGACTGTGGATAGATTACAGGAGATAAAGAGTGTCGGCGGATAGATTACAGGAGATAACCAGAGACTGCGGATAGATTACAGGGGATAACCAGACACTGCAGGTAGATTACAGGAGATAACCAGAGACAGCAGATAGATTACAGGAGATAACCAGAGACTGCGGATAGATTATAGGAGATAACCAGTGACTGCAAATAGATTACAGGAGATAACCATAGACTGTGGATAGATTACAGGAGATAACCAGAGACTGTGAATAGATTACAGGAGATAAAGAGTGTCGGCGAATAGATTACAGGAGATAACCAGAGACTGCGGATAGATTACAGGAGATAACCAGACACTGCAGGTAGATTACAGGAGATAACCAGAGACAGCAGATAGATTACAGGAGATAACCAGAGACTGCGGATAGATTATAGGAGATAACCAGTGACTGCAAATAGATTACAGGAGATAACCATAGACTGTGGATAGATTACAGGAGATAACCAGAGACTGTGAATAGATTACAGGAGATAACCAGAGACTGTGGATAGATTACAGGAGATAACCAGAGACTGCAGATAGATTACAGGAGATAATAAGAGACTGTGGATAGATTACAGGAGATAACCAGTGTTGGCGGATAGATTACAGGAGATAACCAGAGACTGCGGATAGATTACAGGAGATAACCAGAGACTGCGGATAGATTACAGGAGATAACCAGAGACTGCGGATAGATTACAGGAGATAACCAGAGACTGCGGATAGATTACAGGAGATAACCAGAGACTGCGGATAGATTACAGGAGATAACCAGAGACTGCGGATAGATTACAGGAGATAACCAGAGACTGCGGATAGATTACAGGAGATAACCAGAGACTGCGTATGGATTACAGGAGATAATCAGAGACTGCGGATAGATTACAGGAGATAACCAGAGACTGCAGATAGATTATAGGACATAACCAGTGACTGCAAATAGATTACAGGAGATAATCAGAGACTTCGGATAGATTACAGAAGTTAAAGAGTGACTGCGATAGATTACAGGAGATAATCAGAGACTGTGGATAGATCACAGGAGATAAATAGTGACTGCGGGTAGATTATAGGAGATAACCAGTGACTGCAAATAGATTACAGGAGATAACCAGAGACTTCGGATAGATTACAGAAGTTAAATAGTGACTGCGGGTAGATTACAGGAGATAACCAGAGACTGTGGGTAGATTACAGGAGATAACCAGAGACTTCGGATAGATTACAGGAGATAAATAGTGACTGCGGGTAGATTACAGGAGATAACCAGTGACTGCGGGTAGATTATAGGAGAAAACCAGACACTGCGGGTAGATTACAGGAGATGACCAGAGACTTCGGATAGATTACAGGAGATAAAGAGTGTCGGCGGATAGATTACAGGAGATAACCAGAGACTGCGGGTAGGTTACAGAAGATAACCAGAGACTGCGGATAGATTACAGGAGATAACCAGAGATTGCGGATAGGTTGCAGGAGATAACCAGAGACTGCGGATAGATTACAGGAGATAACCATAGACTGTGGATAGATTACAGGAGATAAATAGTGACTGCGGGTAGATTACAGGAGATAAATAGTGACTGCGGGTAGATTACAGGAGATAAATAGTGACTGCGGATAGATTACAGGAGATAACCAGAGACTGCGGATAGATTACAGGGGATAACCAAAGACTGTGAATAGATTACAGAAGATAAAGAGTGTCGGCGAATAGATTACAGGAGATAACCAGAGACTGCGGATAGATTACAGGAGATAACCAGAGACAGCAGATAGATTACAGGAGATAACCAGAGACTGCGGATAGATTACAGGAGATAATCAGAGACTGTGGATAGATCACAGGAGATAAATAGTGACTGCGGATAGATTATAGGAGATAACCAGAGACTTCGGATAGATTACAGAAGTTAAATAGTGACTGCGGGTAGATTACAGGAGATAACCAGAGACTGCGGGTAGATTACAGGAGATAACCAGAGACTGCGGGTAGATTACAGGAGATAACCAGAGACTGCGGGTAGATTACAGGAGATAACCAGAGACTGCGGGTAGATTACAGGAGATAACCAGAGACTGCGGGTAGATTACAGAAGTTAAATAGTGACTGCGGGTAGATTACAGGAGATAACCAGAGACTGCGGGTAGATTACAGGAGATAACCAGAGACTGCGGGTAGATTACAGGAGATAACCAGAGACTGCGGGTAGATTACAGGAGATAACCAGAGACTGCGGGTAGATTACAGGAGATAACCAGAGACTGCGGGTAGATTTTTTTTTTTTTTCCCACATCAGCAAGCTTTTAGAGAGATTTTAAGTCAGCTGTGTCATTTACGCTGCGCCCCCTCTCTTTTTCGCATCATTGTGGCTTAAAGAACATTATAATCTCTTTAATACAAAAACTTTGAAATAGGTTTTCCCTTTCCCTTTTATCCGCTGAAGGTACCAAAATTTACTTATCTATTTTTCCTCCCCTCATCCCCCCCTCCCCCGACTGCGGGTAGATTATAGGAGAAAACCAGACACTGCGGGTAGATTACAGGAGATGACCAGAGACTTCGGATAGATTACAGGAGATAACCAGAGACTGCGGATAGATTACAGGAGATAACCAGAGACTGCGGATAGATTACAGGAGATAACCAGAGACTGCAGATAGATTACAGGAGATAAAGAGTGACTGCGGATAGATTACAGGAGATGACCAGAGACTTCGGATAGATTACAGGAGATAACCAGAGACTGCGGATAGATTACAGGAGATAACCAGAGACTGCAGATAGATTACAGGAGATAAAGAGTGACTGCGGATAGATTATAGGAGATAACCATAGACTGTGGATAGATTACAGGAGATAAACAGTGACTGCGGGTAGATTACAGGAGATAACCAGAGACTGCGGGTAGATTATAGGAGAAAACCAGACACTGCGGGTAGATTACAGGAGATGACGAGAGACTTCGGATAGATTACAGGAGATAAATAGTGACTGCGGGTAGATTACAGGAGATAACCAGAGACTGCGGATAGATTACAGGAGATAACCAGAGACTGCGGATAGATTACAGGAGATAACCAGAGACTGCGGGTAGATTATAGGAGAAAACCAGACACTGCGGGTAGATTACAGGAGATGACCAGAGACTTCGGATAGATCACAGGAGATAAAGAGTGTCGGCGGATAGATTACAGAAGATAACCAGAGACTGTGGGTAGATTACAGGAGATAAATAGTGACTGCGGGTAGATTACAGGAGATAACCAGAGACTGCGGATAGATTACAGGAGATAACCAGAGACTGCGGGTAGATTATAGGAGAAAACCAGACACTGCGGGTAGATTACAGGAGATGACCAGAGACTTCGGATAGATCACAGGAGATAAAGAGTGTCGGCGGATAGATTACAGGAGATAACCAGAGACTGCGGGTAGGTTACAGAAGATAACCAGAGACTGCGGATAGATTACAGGAGATAACCAGAGATTGCGGATAATTTATAGAAGATAACCAGAGACTGCGGATAGATTACAGGAGATAACCATAGACTGTGGATAGATTACAGAAGATAAAGAGTGTCGGCGAATAGATTACAGGAGATAACCAGAGACTGCGGATAGATTACAGGAGATAACCAGACACTGCAGGTAGATTACAGGAGATAACCAGAGACAGCAGATAGATTATAGGAGATAACCAGTGACTGCAAATAGATTACAGGAGATAACCATAGACTGTGGATAGATTATAGGAGATAACCAGTGACTGTGAATAGATTACAGGAGATAACCAGAGACTGCAGATAGATTACAGGAGATAATAAGAGACTGTGGATAGATTACAGGAGATAACCAGTGTTGGCGGATAGATTACAGGAGATAACCAGAGACTGCAGATAGATTATAGGACATAACCAGTGACTGCAAATAGATTACAGGAGATAATCAGAGACTTCGGATAGATTACAGAAGTTAAAGAGTGACTGCGATAGATTACAGGAGATAATCAGAGACTGTGGATAGATCACAGGAGATAAATAGTGACTGCGGGTAGATTATAGGAGATAACCAGTGACTGCAAATAGATTACAGGAGATAACCAGAGACTTCGGATAGATTACAGAAGTTAAATAGTGACTGCGGGTAGATTACAGGAGATAACCAGAGACTGTGGGTAGATTACAGGAGATAACCAGAGACTTCGGATAGATTACAGGAGATAAATAGTGACTGCGGGTAGATTACAGGAGATAACCAGTGACTGCGGGTAGATTATAGGAGAAAACCAGACACTGCGGGTAGATTACAGGAGATGACCAGAGACTTCGGATAGATTACAGGAGATAAAGAGTGTCGGCGGATAGATTACAGGAGATAACCAGAGACTGCGGGTAGGTTACAGAAGATAACCAGAGACTGCGGATAGATTACAGGAGATAACCAGAGATTGCGGATAGGTTGCAGGAGATAACCAGAGACTGCGGATAGATTACAGGAGATAAATAGTGACTGCGGGTAGATTACAGGAGATAAATAGTGACTGCGGGTAGATTACAGGAGATAAATAGTGACTGCGGATAGATTACAGGAGATAACCAGAGACTGCGGATAGATTACAGGGGATAACCAAAGACTGTGAATAGATTACAGAAGATAAAGAGTGTCGGCGAATAGATTACAGGAGATAACCAGAGACTGCGGATAGATTACAGGAGATAACCAGAGACAGCAGATAGATTACAGGAGATAACCAGAGACTGCGGATAGATTACAGGGGATAACCAGAGACTGTGAATAGATTACAGGAGATAACCAGAGACTGCGGATAGATTACAGGGGATAACCAGAGACTGTGGATAGATTACAGGAGATAACCAGAGACTGCAGATAGATTACAGGAGATAATAAGAGACTGTGGATAGATTACAGGAGATAACCAGTGTTGGCGGATAGATTACAGGAGATAACCAGAGACTGCAGATAGATTATAGGACATAACCAGTGACTGCAAATAGATTACAGGAGATAATCAGAGACTTCGGATAGATTACAGAAGTTAAATAGTGACTGCGGGTAGATTACAGGAGATAACCAGAGACTGCGGGTAGATTACAGGAGATAACCAGAGACTGCGATAGATTACAGGAGATAACCAGAGACTGCGGGTAGATTACAGGAGATAACCAGAGACTGCGGGTAGATTTTTTTTTTTTTCCCACATCAGCAAGCTTTTAGCGAGATTTTAAGTCAGCTGTGTCATTTACGCTGCGCCCCCTCTCTTTTTCGCATCATTGTGGCTTAAAGAACATTATAATCTCTTTAATACAAAAACTTTGAAATAGGTTTTCCCTTTCCCTTTTATCCGCTGAAGGTACCAAAATTTACTTATCTATTTTTCCTCCCCTCATCCCCCCCTCCCCCGACTGCGGGTAGATTATAGGAGAAAACCAGACACTGCGGGTACATTACAGGAGATAACCAGAGACTGCGGATAGATTACAGGAGATAACCAGAGACTGCGGATAGATTACAGGAGATAACCAGAGACTGCAGATAGATTACAGGAGATAAAGAGTGACTGCGGATAGATTACAGGAGATGACCAGAGACTTCGGATAGATTACAGGAGATAACCAGAGACTGCGGATAGATTACAGGAGATAACCAGAGACTGCGGATAGATTACAGGAGATAACCAGAGACTGTGGATAGATTACAGGAGATAACCATAGACTGTGGATAGATTACAGGAGATAAATAGTGACTGCGGGTAGATTACAGGAGATAACCAGAGACTTCGGATAGATTACAGGAGATAAATAGTGACTGCGGGTAGATTACAGGAGATAACCAGTGACTGCGGGTAGGTTACAGAAGATAACCAGAGACTGCGGATAGATTACAGGAGATAACCAGAGATTGCGGATAGGTTGCAGGAGATAACCAGAGACTGCGGATAATTTATAGAAGATAACCAGAGACTGCGGATAGATTACAGGAGATAACCATAGACTGTGGATAGATTACAGGAGATAAAGAGTGTCGGCGGATAGATTACAGGAGATAACCAGAGACTGCGGATAGATTACAGGGGATAACCAGACACTGCAGGTAGATTACAGGAGATAACCAGAGACAGCAGATAGATTACAGGAGATAACCAGAGACTGCGGATAGATTATAGGAGATAACCAGTGACTGCAAATAGATTACAGGAGATAACCATAGACTGTGGATAGATTACAGGAGATAACCAGAGACTGTGAATAGATTACAGGAGATAAAGAGTGTCGGCGAATAGATTACAGGAGATAACCAGAGACTGCGGATAGATTACAGGAGATAACCAGACACTGCAGGTAGATTACAGGAGATAACCAGAGACAGCAGATAGATTACAGGAGATAACCAGAGACTGCGGATAGATTATAGGAGATAACCAGTGACTGCAAATAGATTACAGGAGATAACCATAGACTGTGGATAGATTACAGGAGATAACCAGAGACTGTGAATAGATTACAGGAGATAACCAGAGACTGTGGATAGATTACAGGAGATAACCAGAGACTGCAGATAGATTACAGGAGATAATAAGAGACTGTGGATAGATTACAGGAGATAACCAGTGTTGGCGGATAGATTACAGGAGATAACCAGAGACTGCGGATAGATTACAGGAGATAACCAGAGACTGCGGATAGATTACAGGAGATAACCAGAGACTGCGGATAGATTACAGGAGATAACCAGAGACTGCGGATAGATTACAGGAGATAACCAGAGACTGCGGATAGATTACAGGAGATAACCAGAGACTGCGGATAGATTACAGGAGATAACCAGAGACTGCGGATAGATTACAGGAGATAACCAGAGACTGCGGATAGATTACAGGAGATAACCAGAGACTGCGGATAGATTACAGGAGATAACCAGAGACTGCGTATGGATTACAGGAGATAATCAGAGACTGCGGATAGATTACAGGAGATAACCAGAGACTGCAGATAGATTATAGGACATAACCAGTGACTGCAAATAGATTACAGGAGATAATCAGAGACTTCGGATAGATTACAGAAGTTAAAGAGTGACTGCGATAGATTACAGGAGATAATCAGAGACTGTGGATAGATCACAGGAGATAAATAGTGACTGCGGGTAGATTATAGGAGATAACCAGTGACTGCAAATAGATTACAGGAGATAACCAGAGACTTCGGATAGATTACAGAAGTTAAATAGTGACTGCGGGTAGATTACAGGAGATAACCAGAGACTGTGGGTAGATTACAGGAGATAACCAGAGACTTCGGATAGATTACAGGAGATAAATAGTGACTGCGGGTAGATTACAGGAGATAACCAGTGACTGCGGGTAGATTATAGGAGAAAACCAGACACTGCGGGTAGATTACAGGAGATGACCAGAGACTTCGGATAGATTACAGGAGATAAAGAGTGTCGGCGGATAGATTACAGGAGATAACCAGAGACTGCGGGTAGGTTACAGAAGATAACCAGAGACTGCGGATAGATTACAGGAGATAACCAGAGATTGCGGATAGGTTGCAGGAGATAACCAGAGACTGCGGATAGATTACAGGAGATAACCATAGACTGTGGATAGATTACAGGAGATAAATAGTGACTGCGGGTAGATTACAGGAGATAAATAGTGACTGCGGGTAGATTACAGGAGATAAATAGTGACTGCGGATAGATTACAGGAGATAACCAGAGACTGCGGATAGATTACAGGGGATAACCAAAGACTGTGAATAGATTACAGAAGATAAAGAGTGTCGGCGAATAGATTACAGGAGATAACCAGAGACTGCGGATAGATTACAGGAGATAACCAGAGACAGCAGATAGATTACAGGAGATAACCAGAGACTGCGGATAGATTACAGGGGATAACCAGAGACTGTGAATAGATTACAGGAGATAACCAGAGACTGCGGATAGATTACAGGGGATAACCAGAGACTGTGGATAGATTACAGGAGATAACCAGAGACTGCAGATAGATTACAGGAGATAATAAGAGACTGTGGATAGATTACAGGAGATAACCAGTGTTGGCGGATAGATTACAGGAGATAACCAGAGACTGCAGATAGATTATAGGACATAACCAGTGACTGCAAATAGATTACAGGAGATAATCAGAGACTTCGGATAGATTACAGAAGTTAAATAGTGACTGCGGGTAGATTACAGGAGATAACCAGAGACTGCGGGTAGATTACAGGAGATAACCAGAGACTGCGATAGATTACAGGAGATAACCAGAGACTGCGGGTAGATTACAGGAGATAACCAGAGACTGCGGGTAGATTTTTTTTTTTTTCCCACATCAGCAAGCTTTTAGCGAGATTTTAAGTCAGCTGTGTCATTTACGCTGCGCCCCCTCTCTTTTTCGCATCATTGTGGCTTAAAGAACATTATAATCTCTTTAATACAAAAACTTTGAAATAGGTTTTCCCTTTCCCTTTTATCCGCTGAAGGTACCAAAATTTACTTATCTATTTTTCCTCCCCTCATCCCCCCCTCCCCCGACTGCGGGTAGATTATAGGAGAAAACCAGACACTGCGGGTACATTACAGGAGATAACCAGAGACTGCGGATAGATTACAGGAGATAACCAGAGACTGCGGATAGATTACAGGAGATAACCAGAGACTGCGGATAGATTACAGGAGATAACCAGAGACTGCAGATAGATTACAGGAGATAAAGAGTGACTGCGGATAGATTACAGGAGATGACCAGAGACTTCGGATAGATTACAGGAGATAACCAGAGACTGCGGATAGATTACAGGAGATAACCAGAGACTGCGGATAGATTACAGGAGATAACCAGAGACTGTGGATAGATTACAGGAGATAACCATAGACTGTGGATAGATTACAGGAGATAAATAGTGACTGCGGGTAGATTACAGAAGATAACCAGAGACTGTGGGTAGATTACAGGAGATAACCAGAGACTTCGGATAGATTACAGGAGATAAATAGTGACTGCGGGTAGATTACAGGAGATAACCAGTGACTGCGGGTAGGTTACAGAAGATAACCAGAGACTGCGGATAGATTACAGGAGATAACCAGAGATTGCGGATAGGTTGCAGGAGATAACCAGAGACTGCGGATAATTTATAGAAGATAACCAGAGACTGCGGATAGATTACAGGGGATAACCAGACACTGCAGGTAGATTACAGGAGATAACCAGAGACAGCAGATAGATTACAGGAGATAACCAGAGACTGCGGATAGATTATAGGAGATAACCAGTGACTGCAAATAGATTACAGGAGATAACCATAGACTGTGGATAGATTACAGGAGATAACCAGAGACTGTGAATAGATTACAGGAGATAAAGAGTGTCGGCGAATAGATTACAGGAGATAACCAGAGACTGCGGATAGATTACAGGAGATAACCAGACACTGCAGGTAGATTACAGGAGATAACCAGAGACAGCAGATAGATTACAGGAGATAACCAGAGACTGCGGATAGATTATAGGAGATAACCAGTGACTGCAAATAGATTACAGGAGATAACCATAGACTGTGGATAGATTACAGGAGATAACCAGAGACTGTGAATAGATTACAGGAGATAACCAGAGACTGTGGATAGATTACAGGAGATAACCAGAGACTGCAGATAGATTACAGGAGATAATAAGAGACTGTGGATAGATTACAGGAGATAACCAGTGTTGGCGGATAGATTACAGGAGATAACCAGAGACTGCGGATAGATTACAGGAGATAACCAGAGACTGCGGATAGATTACAGGAGATAACCAGAGACTGCGGATAGATTACAGGAGATAACCAGAGACTGCGGATAGATTACAGGAGATAACCAGAGACTGCGGATAGATTACAGGAGATAACCAGAGACTGCGGATAGATTACAGGAGATAACCAGAGACTGCGGATAGATTACAGGAGATAACCAGAGACTGCGGATAGATTACAGGAGATAACCAGAGACTGCGGATAGATTACAGGAGATAACCAGAGACTGCGTATGGATTACAGGAGATAATCAGAGACTGCGGATAGATTACAGGAGATAACCAGAGACTGCAGATAGATTATAGGACATAACCAGTGACTGCAAATAGATTACAGGAGATAATCAGAGACTTCGGATAGATTACAGAAGTTAAAGAGTGACTGCGATAGATTACAGGAGATAATCAGAGACTGTGGATAGATCACAGGAGATAAATAGTGATTGCGGGTAGATTACAGGAGATAACCAGAGACTGCGGATAGATTACAGGAGATAATCAGAGACTGTGGATAGATCACAGGAGATAAATAGTGACTGCGGGTAGATTATAGGAGATAACCAGTGACTGCAAATAGATTACAGGAGATAACCAGAGACTTCGGATAGATTACAGAAGTTAAATAGTGACTGCGGATAGATTACAGGAGATAACCAGAGACTGCGGGTAGATTACAGGAGATAACCAGAGACTGCGGGTAGATTACAGGAGATAACCAGAGACTGCGGGTAGATTACAGGAGATAACCAGAGACTGCGGGTAGATTACAGGAGATAACCAGAGACTGCGGGTAGATTTTTTTTTTTTTTCCCACATCAGCAAGCTTTTAGAGAGATTTTAAGTCAGCTGTGTCATTTACGCTGCGCCCCCTCTCTTTTTCGCGTCATTGTGGCTTAAAGAACATTATAATCTCTTTAATACAAAAACTTTGAAATAGGTTTTCCCTTTCCCTTTTATCCGCTGAAGGTACCAAAATTTACTTATCTATTTTTCCTCCCCTCATCCCCCCCTCCCCCGACTGCGGGTAGATTATAGGAGAAAACCAGACACTGCGGGTAGATTACAGGAGATGACCAGAGACTTCGGATAGATTACAGGAGATAACCAGAGACTGCGGATAGATTACAGGAGATAAAGAGTGACTGCGGATAGATTACAGGAGATAACCAGAGACTGCGGATAGATTACAGGAGATAACCAGAGACTGCGGATAGATTATAGGAGATAACCAGTGACTGCAAATAGATTACAGGAGATAACCATAGACTGTGGATAGATTACAGGAGATAAATAGTGACTGCGGGTAGATTACAGGAGATAACCAGTGACTGCGGGTAGATTACAGAAGATAACCAGAGACTGTGGGTAGATTACAGGAGATAACCAGAGACTTCGGATAGATTACAGGAGATAAATAGTGACTGTGGGTAGATTACAGGAGATAACCAGTGACTGTGGGTAGATTACAGGAGATAACCAGAGACTTCGGATAGATTACAGGAGATAAATAGTGACTGCGGGTAGATTACAGGAGATAAATAGTGACTGCGGGTAGATTACAGGAGATAACCAGTGACTGCGGGTAGATTATAGGAGAAAACCAGACACTGCGGGTAGATTACAGGAGATGACCAGAGACTTCGGATAGATTACAGGAGATAACCAGAGACTGCGGATAGATTACAGGAGATAACCAGAGACTGCAGATAGATTACAGGAGATAAAGAGTGACTGCGGATAGATTACAGGAGATAACCAGAGACTGCGGATAGATTACAGGAGATAACCAGAGACTGCGGATAGATTATAGGAGATAACCAGTGACTGCAAATAGATTACAGGAGATAACCATAGACTGTGGATAGATTACAGGAGATAAATAGTGACTGCGGGTAGATTACAGAAGATAACCAGAGACTGTGGGTAGATTACAGGAGATAACCAGAGACTTCGGATAGATTACAGGAGATGACCAGAGACTTCGGATAGATTACAGGAGATAACCAGAGACTGTGAATAGATTACAGGAGATAACCAGAGACTGTGGATAGATTACAGGAGATAATAAGAGACTGTGGATAGATTACAGGAGATAACCAGTGTTGGCGGATAGATTACAGGAGATAACCAGAGACTGCAGATAGATTATAGGACATAACCAGAGACTGTGGATAGATCACAGGAGATAAATAGTGACTGCGGGTAGATTATAGGAGATAACCAGAGACTGCAGATAGATTATAGGACATAACCAGAGACTGTGGATAGATCACAGGAGATAAATAGTGACTGCAAATAGATTACAGGAGATAACCAGAGACTGCGGGTAGATTACAGGAGATAACCAGAGACTGCGGGTAGATTACAGGAGATAACCAGAGACTTCGGATAGATTACAGGAGATAACCAGAGACTGCGGGTAGATTACAGGAGATAACCAGAGACTGCGGGTAGATTTTTTTTTTTTTTCCCACATCAGCAAGCTTTTAGAGAGATTTTAAGTCAGCTGTGTCATTTACGCTGCGCCCCCTCTCTTTTTCGCATCATTGTGGCTTAAAGAACATTATAATCTCTTTAATACAAAAACTTTGAAATAGGTTTTCCCTTTCCCTTTTATCCGCTGAAGGTACCAAAATTTACTTATCTATTTTTCCTCCCCTCATCCCCCCCTCCCCCGACTGCGGGTAGATTATAGGAGAAAACCAGACACTTCGGATAGATTACAGGAGATAACCAGAGACTGCGGATAGATTACAGGAGATAACCAGAGACTGCGGATAGATTACAGGAGATAACCAGAGACTGCGGATAGATTACAGGAGATAACCAGAGACTGCGGATAGATTACAGGAGATAACCAGAGACTGCGGATAGATTACAGGAGATAATCAGAGACTGCAGATAGATTACAGGAGATAACCAGAGACTGCGGATAGATTACAGGAGATAACCAGAGACTGCGGATAGATTACAGGAGATAACCAGAGACTGCGGATAGATTACAGGAGATAACCAGAGACTGCGGATAGATTACAGGAGATAACCAGAGACTGCGGATAGATTACAGGAGATAACCAGAGACTGCGGATAGATTACAGGAGATAACCAGAGACTGCGGATAGATTACAGGAGATAACCAGAGACTGCGGATAGATTACAGGAGATAACCAGAGACTGCGGATAGATTACAGGAGATAACCAGAGACTGCGTATGGATTACAGGAGATAACCAGAGACTGCGTATGGATTACAGGAGATAATCAGAGACTGCGGATAGATTACAGGAGATAAAGAGTGACTGCGGATAGATTACAGGAGATAAAGAGTGACTGCGGATAGATTACAGGAGATAACCAGAGACTGCGGATAGATTACAGGAGATAACCAGAGACTGCGGATAGATTACAGGAGATAACCAGAGACTGCGGATAGATTACAGGAGATAACCAGAGACTGCGGATAGATTACAGGAGATAACCAGAGACTGCGTATGGATTACAGGAGATAATCAGAGACTGCGGATAGATTACAGGAGATAACCAGAGACTGCAGATAGATTATAGGAGATAACCAGTGACTGCAAATAGATTACAGGAGATAATCAGAGACTTCGGATAGATTACAGGAGATAACCAGAGACTGCGTATGGATTACAGGAGATAATCAGAGACTGTGGATAGATCACAGGAGATAAATAGTGACTGCGGGTAGATTATAGGAGATAACCAGTGACTGCAAATAGATTACAGGAGATAACCAGAGACTTCGGATAGATTACAGAAGTTAAATAGTGACTGCGGGTAGATTACAAGAGATAACCAGAGACTGCGGGTAGATTACAGGAGATAACCAGAGACTGCGGGTAGATTACAGGAGATAACCAGAGACTGCGGGTAGATTACAGGAGATAACCAGAGACTGCGGGTAGATTTTTTTTTTTTTCCCACATCAGCAAGCTTTTAGAGAGATTTTAAGTCAGCTGTGTCATTTACGCTGCGCCCCCTCTCTTTTTCGCATCATTGTGGCTTAAAGAACATTATAATCTCTTTAATACAAAAACTTTGAAATAGGTTTTCCCTTTCCCTTTTATCCGCTGAAGGTACCAAAATTTACTTATCTATTTTTCCTCCCCTCATCCCCCCCTCCCCCGACTGCGGGTAGATTATAGGAGAAAACCAGACACTGCGGGTAGATTACAGGAGATGACCAGAGACTTCGGATAGATTACAGGAGATAACCAGAGACTGCGGATAGATTACAGGAGATAACCAGAGACTGCGGATAGATTACAGGAGATAAAGAGTGACTGCGGATAGATTACAGGAGATGACCAGAGACTTCGGATAGATTATAGGAGATAACCAGTGACTGTGGATAGATTACAGGAGATAAATAGTGACTGCGGGTAGATTACAGAAGATAACCAGAGACTGTGGGTAGATTACAGGAGATAAATAGTGACTGCGGGTAGATTATAGGAGATAACCAGAGACTGCGGGTAGATTATAGGAGAAAACCAGACACTGCGGGTAGATTACAGGAGATGACCAGAGACTTCGGATAATTTATAGAAGATAACCAGAGACTTCGGATAGATTACAGGAGATAAAGAGTGTCGGCGGATAGATTACAGGAGATAACCAGAGACTGCGGGTAGGTTACAGAAGATAACCAGAGACTGCGGATAGATTACAGGATATAACCAGAGATTGCGGATAGGTTGCAGGAGATAACCAGAGACTGCGGATAATTTATAGAAGATAACCAGAGACTGCGGATAGATTACAGGAGATAACCAGAGACTGCGGATAGATTACAGGGGATAACCAAAGACTGTGAATAGATTACAGAAGATAAAGAGTGTCGGCGAATAGATTACAGGAGATAACCAGAGACTGCAGATAGATTACAGGAGATAACCAGAGACTGCGGATAGATTACAGGAGATAATCAGAGACTGCGGATAGATTACAGGAGATAACCAGAGACTGCAGATAGATTACAGGAGATAACCAGAGACTGCGGATAGATTACAGGAGATAACCAGAGACTGCGGATAGATTACAGGAGATAACCAGAGACTGCAGATAGATTACAGGAGATAACCAGAGACTGCGGATAGATTACAGGAGATAACCAGAGACTGCGGATAGATTACAGGAGATAATCAGAGACTGCGGATAGATTACAGGAGATAACCAGAGACTGCGGATAGATTACAGGAGATAACCAGAGACTGCGTATGGATTACAGGAGATAATCAGAGACTGCGGATAGATTACAGGAGATAAAGAGTGACTGCGGATAGATTACAGGAGATAACCAGAGACTGCGGATAGATTACAGGAGATAACCAGAGACTGCGGATAGATTACAGGAGATAAAGAGTGTCGGCGGATAGATTACAGGAGATAACCAGAGACTGCGTATGGATTACAGGAGATAATCAGAGACTGCGGATAGATTACAGGAGATAAAGAGTGACTGCGGATAGATTACAGGAGATAACCAGAGACTGCGGATAGATTACAGGAGATAACCAGAGACTGCGGATAGATTACAGGGGATAACCAAAGACTGTGAATAGATTACAGAAGATAAAGAGTGTCGGCGAATAGATTACAGGAGATAACCAGAGACTGCAGATAGATTACAGGAGATAACCAGAGACAGCAGATAGATTACAGGAGATAACCAGAGACTGCGGATAGATTATAGGAGATAACCAGTGACTGCAAATAGATTACAGGAGATAACCATAGACTGTGGATAGATTACAGGAGATAACCAGAGACTGTGAATAGATTACAGGAGATAACCAGAGACTGTGGATAGATTACAGGAGATAACCAGAGACTGCAGATAGATTACAGGAGATAATAAGAGACTGTGGATAGATTACAGGAGATAACCAGAGACTGCAGATAGATTATAGGACATAACCAGTGACTGCAAATAGATTACAGGAGATAATCAGAGACTTCGGATAGATTACAGAAGTTAAAGAGTGACTGCGATAGATTACAGGAGATAATCAGAGACTGTGGATAGATCACAGGAGATAAATAGTGACTGCGGGTAGATTACAGGAGATAACCAGAGACTGCGGATAGATTACAGAAGTTAAAGAGTGACTGCGATAGATTACAGGAGATAATCAGAGACTGTGGATAGATCACAGGAGATAAATAGTGACTGCGGGTAGATTACAGGAGATAACCAGAGACTGCGGATAGATTACAGAAGTTAAAGAGTGACTGCGATAGATTACAGGAGATAATCAGAGACTGTGGATAGATCACAGGAGATAAATAGTGACTGCGGGTAGATTATAGGAGATAACCAGTGACTGCAAATAGATTACAGGAGATAACCAGAGACTTCGGATAGATTACAGAAGTTAAATAGTGACTGCGGGTAGATTACAGGAGATAACCAGAGACTGTGGGTAGATTACAGGAGATAACCAGAGACTTCGGATAGATTACAGGAGATAAATAGTGACTGCGGGTAGATTACAGGAGATAACCAGTGACTGCGGGTAGATTATAGGAGAAAACCAGACACTGCGGGTAGATTACAGGAGATGACCAGAGACTTCGGATAGATTACAGGAGATAAAGAGTGTCGGCGGATAGATTACAGGAGATAACCAGAGACTGCGGGTAGGTTACAGAAGATAACCAGAGACTGCGGATAGATTACAGGAGATAACCAGAGATTGCGGATAGGTTGCAGGAGATAACCAGAGACTGCGGATAATTTATAGAAGATAACCATAGACTGTGGATAGATTACAGGAGATAAAGAGTGTCGGCGGATAGATTACAGGAGATAACCAGAGACTGCGGGTAGATTACAGGAGATAACCAGAGACTGCGGATAGATTACAGGAGATAACCATAGACTGTGGATAGATTACAGAAGATAAAGAGTGTCGGCGAATAGATTACAGGAGATAACCAGAGACTGCGGATAGATTACAGGAGATAACCAGAGACAGCAGATAGATTACAGGAGATAACCAGACACTGCAGATAGATTACAGGAGATAACCAGAGACTGCGGATAGATTACAGGGGATAACCAGAGACTGTGAATAGATTACAGGAGATAACCAGAGACTGCGGATAGATTACAGGGGATAACCAGAGACTGTGGATAGATTACAGGAGATAACCAGAGACTGCAGATAGATTACAGGAGATAATAAGAGACTGTGGATAGATTACAGGAGATAACCAGAGACTGCGGATAGATTACAGGAGATAACCAGAGACAGCAGATAGATTACAGGAGATAACCAGAGACTGCGGATAGATTACAGGAGATAACCAGACACTGCAGATAGATTACAGGAGATAACCAGAGACTGCGGATAGATTACAGGAGATAACCAGAGACAGCAGATAGATTACAGGAGATAACCAGAGACTGCGGATAGATTACAGGAGATAACCAGACACTGCAGATAGATTACAGGAGATAACCAGAGACTGCGGATAGATTACAGGGGATAACCAGAGACTGCGGGTAGATTACAGGAGATAATCAGAGACTTCGGATAGATTACAGGAGATAACCAGAGACTGCGGGTAGATTACAGGAGATAACCAGAGACTGCGGGTAGATTTTTTTTTTTTTCCCACATCAGCAAGCTTTTAGAGAGATTTTAAGTCAGCTGTGTCATTTACGCTGCGCCCCCTCTCTTTTTCGCATCATTGTGGCTTAAAGAACATTATAATCTCTTTAATACAAAAACTTTGAAATAGGTTTTCCCTTTCCCTTTTATCCGCTGAAGGTACCAAAATTTACTTATCTATTTTTCCTCCCCTCATCCCCCCCTCCCCCGACTGCGGGTAGATTAGAGGAGAAAACCAGACACTGCGGGTAGATTACAGGAGATGACCAGAGACTTCGGATAGATTACAGGAGATAACCAGAGACTGCGGATAGATTACAGGAGATAACCAGAGACTGCGGATAGATTACAGGAGATAACCAGAGACTGCAGATAGATTACAGGAGATAAAGAGTGACTGCGGATAGATTACAGGAGATGACCAGAGACTTCGGATAGATTACAGGAGATAACCAGAGACTGTGGATAGATTACAGGAGATAACCAGAGACTTCGGATAGATTACAGGAGATAAATAGTGACTGCGGGTAGATTACAGGAGATAACCAGTGACTGCGGGTAGGTTACAGAAGATAACCAGAGACTGCGGATAGATTACAGGAGATAACCAGAGATTGCGGATAGGTTGCAGGAGATAACCAGAGACTGCAGATAATTTATAGAAGATAACCAGAGACTGCGGATAGATTACAGGAGATAACCATAGACTGTGGATAGATTACAGGAGATAAAGAGTGTCGGCGGATAGATTACAGGAGATAACCAGAGACTGCGGATAGATTACAGGGGATAACCAAAGACTGTGAATAGATTACAGAAGATAAAGAGTGTCGGCGAATAGATTACAGGAGATAACCAGACACTGCAGGTAGATTACAGGAGATAACCAGAGACAGCAGATAGATTACAGGAGATAACCAGAGACTGCGGATAGATTATAGGAGATAACCAGTGACTGCAAATAGATTACAGGAGATAACCATAGACTGTGGATAGATTACAGGAGATAACCAGAGACTGTGAATAGATTACAGGAGATAACCAGAGACTGTGGATAGATTACAGGAGATAACCAGAGACTGCAGATAGATTACAGGAGATAATAAGAGACTGTGGATAGATTACAGGAGATAACCAGTGTTGGCGGATAGATTACAGGAGATAACCAGAGACTGCAGATAGATTATAGGACATAACCAGTGACTGCAAATAGATTACAGGAGATAATCAGAGACTTCGGATAGATTACAGAAGTTAAAGAGTGACTGCGGATAGATTACAGGAGATAATCAGAGACTGTGGATAGATCACAGGAGATAAATAGTGACTGCGGGTAGATTATAGGAGATAACCAGTGACTGCAAATAGATTACAGGAGATAACCAGAGACTTCGGATAGATTACAGAAGTTAAATAGTGACTGCGGGTAGATTACAGGAGATAACCAGAGACTGCGGGTAGATTACAGGAGATAACCAGAGACTGCGGGTAGATTACAGGAGATAACCAGAGACTGCGGGTAGATTACAGGAGATAACCAGAGACTGCGGGTAGATTACAGGAGATAACCAGAGACTGCGGATAGATTACAGGAGATAACCAGAGACTGCGGATAGATTACAGGAGATAACCAGAGACTGCGTATGGATTACAGGAGATAATCAGAGACTGCGGATAGATTACAGGAGATAAAGAGTGACTGCGGATAGATTACAGGAGATAACCAGAGACTGCGGATAGATTACAGGAGATAACCAGAGACTGCGGATAGATTACAGGAGATAACCAGAGACTGCGGATAGATTACAGGAGATAACCAGAGACTGCGGATAGATTACAGGAGATAACCAGAGACTGCGTATGGATTACAGGAGATAATCAGAGACTGCGGATAGATTACAGGAGATAACGAGTGACTGCGGATAGATTACAGGAGATAACCAGAGACTGCGGATAGATTACAGGAGATAACCAGAGACTGCGGATAGATTACAGGAGATAACCAGAGACTGCGGATAGATTACAGGAGATAAAGAGTGTCGGCGGATAGATTACAGGAGATAAAGAGTGTCGGCGGATAGATTACAGGAGATAACCAGAGACTGCGGATAGATTACAGGAGATAAAGAGTGACTGCGGATAGATTACAGGAGATAACCAGAGACTGCGGATAGATTACAGGAGATAACCAGAGACTGCGGATAGATTATAGGAGATAACCAGTGACTGCAAATAGATTACAGGAGATAACCATAGACTGTGGATAGATTACAGGAGATAAATAGTGACTGCGGGTAGATTACAGGAGATAACCAGTGACTGCGGGTAGATTACAGGAGATAACCAGTGACTGTGGGTAGATTACAGGAGATAACCAGAGACTTCGGATAGATTACAGGAGATAAATAGTGACTGCGGGTAGATTACAGGAGATACCAGTGACTGCGGGTAGATTACAGGAGATAACCAGTGACTGTGGGTAGATTACAGGAGATAACCAGTGACTGCGGGTAGATTATAGGAGAAAACCAGACACTGCGGGTAGATTACAGGAGATGACCAGAGACTTCGGATAGATCACAGGAGATAAAGAGTGTCGGCGGATAGATTACAGGAGATAACCAGAGACTGCGGGTAGATTACAGGAGATAACCAGAGACTGCGGGTAGATTACAGGAGATAACCAGAGACTGCGGATAGATTACAGGAGATAACCAGAGACTGCGGATAGATTACAGGAGATAACCAGAGACTGCGGATAGATTACAGGAGATAACCAGAGACTGCGGATAGATTACAGAAGATAACCAGAGACTGCGGATAGATTACAGGAGATAACCAGAGATTGCGGATAAGTTGCAGGAGATAACCAGAGACTGCGGATAATTTATAGGAGATAACCAGAGACTGCGAAAGGATTACAGGGGATAACCAAAGACTGTGGATAGATTACAGAAGATAACCAGAGACTGTGGATAGATTACAGGAGATAAAGAGTGTCGGTGGATAGATTACAGGAGATAACCAGAGACTGCGGATAGATTACAGGGGATAACCAAAGACTGTGAATAGATTACAGAAGATAAAGAGTGTCGGCGGATAGATTACAGGAGATAACCAGAGACTGCGGATAGATTACAGGGGATAACCAAAGACTGCGGATAGATTACAGGAGATAACCAGAGACTGCGGATAGATTACAGGAGATAACCAGAGACTGCGGATAGATTACAGGAGATAATCAGAGACTGCAGATAGATTACAGGAGATAACCAGAGACTGCGGATAGATTACAGGAGATAACCAGAGACTGCGGATAGATTACAGGAGATAACCAGAGACTGCGGATAGATTACAGGAGATAACCAGAGACTGCGGATAGATTACAGGAGATAACCAGAGACTGCGGATAGATTACAGGAGATAACCAGAGACTGCGGATAGATTACAGGAGATAATCAGAGACTGCAGATAGATTACAGGAGATAACCAGAGACTGCGGATAGATTACAGGAGATAACCAGAGACTGCGGATAGATTACAGGAGATAACCAGAGACTGCGGATAGATTACAGGAGATAACCAGAGACTGCGGATAGATTACAGGAGATAACCAGAGACTGCGGATAGATTACAGGAGATAACCAGAGACTGCGGATAGATTACAGGAGATAACCAGAGACTGCGGATAGATTACAGGAGATAACCAGAGACTGCGTATGGATTACAGGAGATAACCAGAGACTGCGTATGGATTACAGGAGATAATCAGAGACTGCGGATAGATTACAGGAGATAAAGAGTGACTGCGGATAGATTACAGGAGATAACCAGAGACTGCGTATGGATTACAGGAGATAATCAGAGACTGCGGATAGATTACACGAGATAAAGAGTGACTGCGGATAGATTACAGGAGATAACCAGAGACTGCGGATAGATTACAGGAGATAACCAGAGACTGCGGATAGATTACAGGAGATAACCAGAGACTGCGGATAGATTACAGGAGATAACCAGAGACTGCGGATAGATTACAGGAGATAACCAGAGACTGCGTATGGATTACAGGAGATAATCAGAGACTGCGGATAGATTACAGGAGATAACCAGAGACTGCAGATAGATTATAGGACATAACCAGTGACTGCAAATAGATTACAGGAGATAATCAGAGACTTCGGATAGATTACAGAAGTTAAAGAGTGACTGCGATAGATTACAGGAGATAATCAGAGACTGTGGATAGATCACAGGAGATAAATAGTGACTGCGGGTAGATTACAGGAGATAACCAGAGACTGCGGATAGATTACAGAAGTTAAAGAGTGACTGCGGATAGATTACAGGAGATAATCAGAGACTGTGGATAGATCACAGGAGATAAATAGTGACTGCGGGTAGATTATAGGAGATAACCAGAGACTTCGGATAGATTACAGAAGTTAAATAGTGACTGCGGGTAGATTACAGGAGATAACCAGAGACTGCGGGTAGATTACAGGAGATAACCAGAGACTGCGGGTAGATTACAGGAGATAACCAGAGACTGCGGGTAGATTACAGGAGATAACCAGAGACTGCGGGTAGATTTTTTTTTTTTCCCACATCAGCAAGCTTTTAGAGAGATTTTAAGTCAGCTGTGTCATTTACGCTGCGCCCCCTCTCTTTTTCGCGTCATTGTGGCTTAAAGAACATTATAATCTCTTTAATACAAAAACTTTGAAATAGGTTTTCCCTTTCCCTTTTATCCGCTGAAGGTACCAAAATTTACTTATCTATTTTTCCTCCCCTCATCCCCCCCTCCCCCGACTGCGGGTAGATTATAGGAGAAAACCAGACACTGCGGGTAGATTACAGGAGATAACCAGAGACTGCGTAGGGATTACAGGAGATAACCAGAGACTGCAGATAGATTACAGGAGATAAAGAGTGACTGCGGATAGATTACAGGAGATAACCAGAGACTGCGGATAGATTACAGGAGATAACCAGAGACTGCGGATAGATTATAGGAGATAACCAGTGACTGCAAATAGATTACAGGAGATAACCATAGACTGTGGATAGATTACAGGAGATAAATAGTGACTGCGGGTAGATTACAGGAGATAACCAGTGACTGCGGGTAGATTACAGAAGATAACCAGAGACTTCGGATAGATTACAGGAGATAAATAGTGACTGCGGGTAGATTACAGGAGATAAATAGTGACTGCGGGTAGATTACAGGAGATAAATAGTGACTGCGGGTAGATTACAGGAGATAACCAGTGACTGCGGGTAGATTATAGGAGAAAACCAGACACTGCGGGTAGATTACAGGAGATAACCAGAGACTTCGGATAGATTACAGGAGATAAATAGTGACTGCGGGTAGATTACAGGAGATAAATAGTGACTGCGGGTAGATTACAGGAGATAACCAGAGACTGCGGATAGATTACAGGAGATAACCAGAGACTGCGGGTAGGTTACAGAAGATAACCAGAGACTGCGGATAGATTACAGCAGATAACCAGAGACTGCGGATAATTTATAGAAGATAACCAGAGACTGCGGATAGATTACAGGAGATAAAGAGTGTCGGCGGATAGATTACAGGGGATAACCAAAGACTGTGAATAGATTACAGAAGATAAAGAGTGTAGGCGAATAGATTACAGGAGATAACCAGACACTGCAGGTAGATTACAGGAGATAACCAGAGACTGCGGATAGATTATAGGAGATAACCAGTGACTGCAAATAGATTACAGGAGATAACCATAGACTGTGGATAGATTACAGGAGATAACCAGAGACTGCGGATAGATTACAGGGGATAACCAAAGACTGTGAATAGATTACAGGAGATAACCAGAGACTGTGGATAGATTACAGGAGATAACCAGAGACTGCAGATAGATTACAGGAGATAATAAGAGACTGCGGATAGATTACAGGAGATAACCAGAGACTGTGGATAGATTACAGGAGATAACCAGAGACTGCGGATAGATTACAGGAGATAACCAGAGACTGCGGATAGATTACAGGGGATAACCAAAGACTGTGAATAGATTACAGGAGATAACCAGAGACTGTGGATAGATTACAGGAGATAACCAGAGACTGCGGATAGATTACAGGGGATAACCAAAGACTGTGAATAGATTACAGGAGATAACCAGAGACTGTGGATAGATTACAGGAGATAACCAGAGACTGCAGATAGATTACAGGAGATAATAAGAGACTGCGGATAGATTACAGGAGATAACCAGAGACTGTGGATAGATTATAGGAGATAACCAGTGACTGCAAATAGATTACAGAAGATAATCAGAGACTTCGGATAGATTACAGAAGTTAAAGAGTGACTGCGATAGATTACAGGAGATAATCAGAGACTGTGGATAGATCACAGGAGATAAATAGTGACTGCGGGTAGATTATAGGAGATAACCAGTGACTGCAAATAGATTACAGGAGATAACCAGAGACTTCGGATAGATTACAGAAGTTAAATAGTGACTGCGGGTAGATTACAGGAGATAACCAGAGACTGTGGGTAGATTACAGGAGATAACCAGAGACTTCGGATAGATTACAGGAGATAAATAGTGACTGCGGGTAGATTACAGGAGATAACCAGTGACTGCGGGTAGATTATAGGAGAAAACCAGACACTGCGGGTAGATTACAGGAGATGACCAGAGACTTCGGATAGATTACAGGAGATAAAGAGTGTCGGCGGATAGATTACAGGAGATAACCAGAGACTGCGGGTAGGTTACAGAAGATAACCAGAGACTGCGGATAGATTACAGGAGATAACCAGAGATTGCGGATAGGTTGCAGGAGATAACCAGAGACTGCGGATAGATTACAGGAGATAACCATAGACTGTGGATAGATTACAGGAGATAAATAGTGACTGCGGGTAGATTACAGGAGATAAATAGTGACTGCGGGTAGATTACAGGAGATAAATAGTGACTGCGGATAGATTACAGGAGATAACCAGAGACTGCGGATAGATTACAGGGGATAACCAAAGACTGTGAATAGATTACAGAAGATAAAGAGTGTCGGCGAATAGATTACAGGAGATAACCAGAGACTGCGGATAGATTACAGGAGATAACCAGAGACAGCAGATAGATTACAGGAGATAACCAGAGACTGCGGATAGATTACAGGGGATAACCAGAGACTGTGAATAGATTACAGGAGATAACCAGAGACTGCGGATAGATTACAGGGGATAACCAGAGACTGTGGATAGATTACAGGAGATAACCAGAGACTGCAGATAGATTACAGGAGATAATAAGAGACTGTGGATAGATTACAGGAGATAACCAGTGTTGGCGGATAGATTACAGGAGATAACCAGAGACTGCAGATAGATTATAGGACATAACCAGTGACTGCAAATAGATTACAGGAGATAATCAGAGACTTCGGATAGATTACAGAAGTTAAATAGTGACTGCGGGTAGATTACAGGAGATAACCAGAGACTGCGGGTAGATTACAGGAGATAACCAGAGACTGCGATAGATTACAGGAGATAACCAGAGACTGCGGGTAGATTACAGGAGATAACCAGAGACTGCGGGTAGATTTTTTTTTTTTCCCACATCAGCAAGCTTTTAGCGAGATTTTAAGTCAGCTGTGTCATTTACGCTGCGCCCCCTCTCTTTTTCGCATCATTGTGGCTTAAAGAACATTATAATCTCTTTAATACAAAAACTTTGAATAGGTTTTCCCTTTCCCTTTTATCCGCTGAAGGTACCAAAATTTACTTATCTATTTTTCCTCCCCTCATCCCCCCCTCCCCCGACTGCGGGTAGATTATAGGAGAAAACCAGACACTGCGGGTACATTACAGGAGATAACCAGAGACTGCGGATAGATTACAGGAGATAACCAGAGACTGCGGATAGATTACAGGAGATAACCAGAGACTGCGGATAGATTACAGGAGATAACCAGAGACTGCAGATAGATTACAGGAGATAAAGAGTGACTGCGGATAGATTACAGGAGATGACCAGAGACTTCGGATAGATTACAGGAGATAACCAGAGACTGCGGATAGATTACAGGAGATAACCAGAGACTGCGGATAGATTACAGGAGATAACCAGAGACTGTGGATAGATTACAGGAGATAACCATAGACTGTGGATAGATTACAGGAGATAAATAGTGACTGCGGGTAGATTACAGAAGATAACCAGAGACTGTGGGTAGATTACAGGAGATAACCAGAGACTTCGGATAGATTACAGGAGATAAATAGTGACTGCGGGTAGATTACAGGAGATAACCAGTGACTGCGGGTAGGTTACAGAAGATAACCAGAGACTGCGGATAGATTACAGGAGATAACCAGAGATTGCGGATAGGTTGCAGGAGATAACCAGAGACTGCGGATAATTTATAGAAGATAACCAGAGACTGCGGATAGATTACAGGGGATAACCAGACACTGCAGGTAGATTACAGGAGATAACCAGAGACAGCAGATAGATTACAGGAGATAACCAGAGACTGCGGATAGATTATAGGAGATAACCAGTGACTGCAAATAGATTACAGGAGATAACCATAGACTGTGGATAGATTACAGGAGATAACCAGAGACTGTGAATAGATTACAGGAGATAAAGAGTGTCGGCGAATAGATTACAGGAGATAACCAGAGACTGCGGATAGATTACAGGAGATAACCAGAGACTGCGGATAGATTACAGGAGATAACCAGAGACTGCGGATAGATTACAGGAGATAACCAGAGACTGCGGATAGATTACAGGAGATAACCAGAGACTGCGGATAGATTACAGGAGATAATCAGAGACTGCAGATAGATTACAGGAGATAACCAGAGACTGCGGATAGATTACAGGAGATAACCAGAGACTGCGGATAGATTACAGGAGATAACCAGAGACTGCGGATAGATTACAGGAGATAACCAGAGACTGCGGATAGATTACAGGAGATAACCAGAGACTGCGGATAGATTACAGGAGATAACCAGAGACTGCGGATAGATTACAGGAGATAACCAGAGACTGCGGATAGATTACAGGAGATAACCAGAGACTGCGTATGGATTACAGGAGATAACCAGAGACTGCGTATGGATTACAGGAGATAATCAGAGACTGCGGATAGATTACAGGAGATAAAGAGTGACTGCGGATAGATTACAGGAGATAACCAGAGACTGCGTATGGATTACAGGAGATAATCAGAGACTGCGGATAGATTACACGAGATAAAGAGTGACTGCGGATAGATTACAGGAGATAACCAGAGACTGCGGATAGATTACAGGAGATAACCAGAGACTGCGGATAGATTACAGGAGATAACCAGAGACTGCGGATAGATTACAGGAGATAACCAGAGACTGCGGATAGATTACAGGAGATAACCAGAGACTGCGTATGGATTACAGGAGATAATCAGAGACTGCGGATAGATTACAGGAGATAACCAGAGACTGCAGATAGATTATAGGACATAACCAGTGACTGCAAATAGATTACAGGAGATAATCAGAGACTTCGGATAGATTACAGAAGTTAAAGAGTGACTGCGATAGATTACAGGAGATAATCAGAGACTGTGGATAGATCACAGGAGATAAATAGTGACTGCGGGTAGATTACAGGAGATAACCAGAGACTGCGGATAGATTACAGAAGTTAAAGAGTGACTGCGGATAGATTACAGGAGATAATCAGAGACTGTGGATAGATCACAGGAGATAAATAGTGACTGCGGGTAGATTATAGGAGATAACCAGAGACTTCGGATAGATTACAGAAGTTAAATAGTGACTGCGGGTAGATTACAGGAGATAACCAGAGACTGCGGGTAGATTACAGGAGATAACCAGAGACTGCGGGTAGATTACAGGAGATAACCAGAGACTGCGGGTAGATTACAGGAGATAACCAGAGACTGCGGGTAGATTTTTTTTTTTTCCCACATCAGCAAGCTTTTAGAGAGATTTTAAGTCAGCTGTGTCATTTACGCTGCGCCCCCTCTCTTTTTCGCGTCATTGTGGCTTAAAGAACATTATAATCTCTTTAATACAAAAACTTTGAAATAGGTTTTCCCTTTCCCTTTTATCCGCTGAAGGTACCAAAATTTACTTATCTATTTTTCCTCCCCTCATCCCCCCCTCCCCCGACTGCGGGTAGATTATAGGAGAAAACCAGACACTGCGGGTAGATTACAGGAGATAACCAGAGACTGCGTAGGGATTACAGGAGATAACCAGAGACTGCAGATAGATTACAGGAGATAAAGAGTGACTGCGGATAGATTACAGGAGATAACCAGAGACTGCGGATAGATTACAGGAGATAACCAGAGACTGCGGATAGATTATAGGAGATAACCAGTGACTGCAAATAGATTACAGGAGATAACCATAGACTGTGGATAGATTACAGGAGATAAATAGTGACTGCGGGTAGATTACAGGAGATAACCAGTGACTGCGGGTAGATTACAGAAGATAACCAGAGACTTCGGATAGATTACAGGAGATAAATAGTGACTGCGGGTAGATTACAGGAGATAAATAGTGACTGCGGGTAGATTACAGGAGATAAATAGTGACTGCGGGTAGATTACAGGAGATAACCAGTGACTGCGGGTAGATTATAGGAGAAAACCAGACACTGCGGGTAGATTACAGGAGATAACCAGAGACTTCGGATAGATTACAGGAGATAAATAGTGACTGCGGGTAGATTACAGGAGATAAATAGTGACTGCGGGTAGATTACAGGAGATAACCAGAGACTGCGGATAGATTACAGGAGATAACCAGAGACTGCGGGTAGGTTACAGAAGATAACCAGAGACTGCGGATAGATTACAGCAGATAACCAGAGACTGCGGATAATTTATAGAAGATAACCAGAGACTGCGGATAGATTACAGGAGATAAAGAGTGTCGGCGGATAGATTACAGGGGATAACCAAAGACTGTGAATAGATTACAGAAGATAAAGAGTGTAGGCGAATAGATTACAGGAGATAACCAGACACTGCAGGTAGATTACAGGAGATAACCAGAGACTGCGGATAGATTATAGGAGATAACCAGTGACTGCAAATAGATTACAGGAGATAACCATAGACTGTGGATAGATTACAGGAGATAACCAGAGACTGCGGATAGATTACAGGGGATAACCAAAGACTGTGAATAGATTACAGGAGATAACCAGAGACTGTGGATAGATTACAGGAGATAACCAGAGACTGCAGATAGATTACAGGAGATAATAAGAGACTGCGGATAGATTACAGGAGATAACCAGAGACTGTGGATAGATTACAGGAGATAACCAGAGACTGCGGATAGATTACAGGAGATAACCAGAGACTGCGGATAGATTACAGGGGATAACCAAAGACTGTGAATAGATTACAGGAGATAACCAGAGACTGTGGATAGATTACAGGAGATAACCAGAGACTGCGGATAGATTATAGGAGATAACCAGTGACTGCAAATAGATTACAGGAGATAACCATAGACTGTGGATAGATTACAGGAGATAACCAGAGACTGCGGATAGATTACAGGGGATAACCAAAGACTGTGAATAGATTACAGGAGATAACCAGAGACTGTGGATAGATTACAGGAGATAACCAGAGACTGCAGATAGATTACAGGAGATAATAAGAGACTGCGGATAGATTACAGGAGATAACCAGAGACTGTGGATAGATTATAGGAGATAACCAGTGACTGCAAATAGATTACAGAAGTTAAAGAGTGACTGCGATAGATTACAGGAGATAATCAGAGACTGTGGATAGATCACAGGAGATAAATAGTGACTGCGGATAGATTATAGGAGATAACCAGTGACTGCAAATAGATTACAGGAGATAACCAGAGACTTCGGATAGATTACAGAAGTTAAATAGTGACTGCGGGTAGATTACAGGAGATAACCAGAGACTGCGGGTAGATTACAGGAGATAACCAGAGACTGCGGGTAGATTTTTTTTTTTTTTCCCACATCAGCAAGCTTTTAGAGAGATTTTAAGTCAGCTGTGTCATTTACGCTGCGCCCCCTCTCTTTTTCGCATCATTGTGGCTTAAAGAACATTATAATCTCTTTAATACAAAAACTTTGAAATAGGTTTTCCCTTTCCCTTTTATCCGCTGAAGGTACCAAAATTTACTTATCTATTTTTCCTCCCCTCATCCCCCCCTCCCCCGACTGCGGGTAGATTATAGGAGAAAACCAGACACTTCGGATAGATTACAGGAGATAACCAGAGACTGCGGGTAGATTACAGGAGATGACCAGAGACTTCGGATAGATTACAGGAGATAACCAGAGACTGCGGATAGATTACAGGAGATAACCAGAGACTGCAGATAGATTACAGGAGATAAAGAGTGACTGCGGATAGATTACAGGAGATAACCAGAGACTGCGGATAGATTACAGGAGATAACCAGAGACTGCGGATAGATTACAGGAGATAACCAGAGACTGCGGATAGATTACAGGAGATAACCATAGACTGTGGATAGATTACAGGAGATAAATAGTGACTGCGGGTAGATTACAGAAGATAACCAGAGACTGTGGGTAGATTACAGGAGATAACCAGAGACTTCGGATAGATTACAGGAGATAACCAGAGACTGTGAATAGATTACAGGAGATAACCAGAGACTGTGGATAGATTACAGGAGATAACCAGTGTTGGCGGATAGATTACAGGAGATAACCAGAGACTGCAGATAGATTATAGGACATAACCAGTGACTGCAAATAGATTACAGGAGATAATCAGAGACTGTGGATAGATCACAGGAGATAAATAGTGACTGCGGGTAGATTACAGGAGATAACCAGAGACTGCGGATAGATTACAGAAGTTAAAGAGTGACTGCGATAGATTACAGGAGATAATCAGAGACTGTGGATAGATCACAGGAGATAAATAGTGACTGCGGGTAGATTATAGGAGATAACCAGTGACTGCAAATAGATTACAGGAGATAACCAGAGACTGCGGGTAGATTACAGGAGATAACCAGAGACTGCGGGTAGATTTTTTTTTTTTTTCCCACATCAGCAAGCTTTTAGAGAGATTTTAAGTCAGCTGTGTCATTTACGCTGCGCCCCCTCTCTTTTTCGCATCATTGTGGCTTAAAGAACATTATAATCTCTTTAATACAAAAACTTTGAAATAGGTTTTCCCTTTCCCTTTTATCCGCTGAAGGTACCAAAATTTACTTATCTATTTTTCCTCCCCTCATCCCCCCCTCCCCCGACTGCGGGTAGATTATAGGAGAAAACCAGACACTTCGGATAGATTACAGGAGATAACCAGTGACTGCGGATAGATTACAGGAGATAACCAGAGACTGCGGATAGATTACAGGAGATAACCAGAGACTGCAGATAGATTACAGGAGATAACCAGAGACTGCGGATAGATTACAGGAGATAACCAGAGACTGCGGATAGATTACAGGAGATAACCAGAGACTGCGGATAGATTACAGGAGATAACCAGAGACTGCGGATAGATTACAGGAGATAACCAGAGACTGCGGATAGATTACAGGAGATAATCAGAGACTGCAGATAGATTACAGGAGATAACCAGAGACTGCGGATAGATTACAGGAGATAACCAGAGACTGCGGATAGATTACAGGAGATAACCAGAGACTGCGGATAGATTACAGGAGATAACCAGAGACTGCGGATAGATTACAGGAGATAACCAGAGACTGCGGATAGATTACAGGAGATAACCAGAGACTGCGGATAGATTACAGGAGATAACCAGAGACTGCGTATGGATTACAGGAGATAACCAGAGACTGCGTATGGATTACAGGAGATAATCAGAGACTGCGGATAGATTACAGGAGATAAAGAGTGACTGCGGATAGATTACAGGAGATAACCAGAGACTGCGGATAGATTACAGGAGATAACCAGAGACTGCGGATAGATTACAGGAGATAACCAGAGACTGCGGATAGATTACAGGAGATAACCAGAGACTGCGGGTAGATTACAGGAGATAACCAGAGACTGCGGATAGATTACAGGAGATAACCAGAGACTGCGGATAGATTACAGGAGATAACCAGAGACTGCGGATAGATTACAGGAGATAACCAGAGACTGCGGATAGATTACAGGAGATAACCAGAGACTGCGGATAGATTACAGGAGATAACCAGAGACTGCGTATGGATTACAGGAGATAATCAGAGACTGCGGATAGATTACAGGAGATAACCAGAGACTGCAGATAGATTATAGGACATAACCAGTGACTGCAAATAGATTACAGGAGATAATCAGAGACTTCGGATAGATTACAGAAGTTAAAGAGTGACTGCGATAGATTACAGGAGATAATCAGAGACTGTGGATAGATCACAGGAGATAAATAGTGACTGCGGGTAGATTATAGGAGATAACCAGTGACTGCAAATAGATTACAGGAGATAACCAGAGACTTCGGATAGATTACAGAAGTTAAATAGTGACTGCGGGTAGATTACAGGAGATAACCAGAGACTGCGGGTAGATTACAGGAGATAACCAGAGACTGCGGGTAGATTACAGGAGATAACCAGAGACTGCGGGTAGATTTTTTTTTTTTTTCCCACATCAGCAAGCTTTTAGAGAGATTTTAAGTCAGCTGTGTCATTTACGCTGCGCCCCCTCTCTTTTTCGCATCATTGTGGCTTAAAGAACATTATAATCTCTTTAATACAAAAACTTTGAAATAGGTTTTCCCTTTCCCTTTTATCCGCTGAAGGTACCAAAATTTACTTATCTATTTTTCCTCCCCTCATCCCCCCCTCCCCCGACTGCGGGTAGATTATAGGAGAAAACCAGACACTTCGGATAGATTACAGGAGATAACCAGTGACTGCGGATAGATTACAGGAGATAACCAGAGACTGCGGATAGATTACAGGAGATAACCAGAGACTGCAGATAGATTACAGGAGATAACCAGAGACTGCGGATAGATTACAGGAGATAACCAGAGACTGCGGATAGATTACAGGAGATAACCAGAGACTGCGGATAGATTACAGGAGATAACCAGAGACTGCGGATAGATTACAGGAGATAACCAGAGACTGCGGATAGATTACAGGAGATAATCAGAGACTGCAGATAGATTACAGGAGATAACCAGAGACTGCGGATAGATTACAGGAGATAACCAGAGACTGCGGATAGATTACAGGAGATAACCAGAGACTGCGGATAGATTACAGGAGATAACCAGAGACTGCGGATAGATTACAGGAGATAACCAGAGACTGCGGATAGATTACAGGAGATAACCAGAGACTGCGGATAGATTACAGGAGATAACCAGAGACTGCGTATGGATTACAGGAGATAACCAGAGACTGCGTATGGATTACAGGAGATAATCAGAGACTGCGGATAGATTACAGGAGATAAAGAGTGACTGCGGATAGATTACAGGAGATAACCAGAGACTGCGGATAGATTACAGGAGATAACCAGAGACTGCGGATAGATTACAGGAGATAACCAGAGACTGCGGATAGATTACAGGAGATAACCAGAGACTGCGGGTAGATTACAGGAGATAACCAGAGACTGCGGATAGATTACAGGAGATAACCAGAGACTGCGGATAGATTACAGGAGATAACCAGAGACTGCGGATAGATTACAGGAGATAACCAGAGACTGCGGATAGATTACAGGAGATAACCAGAGACTGCGGATAGATTACAGGAGATAACCAGAGACTGCGTATGGATTACAGGAGATAATCAGAGACTGCGGATAGATTACAGGAGATAACCAGAGACTGCAGATAGATTATAGGACATAACCAGTGACTGCAAATAGATTACAGGAGATAATCAGAGACTTCGGATAGATTACAGAAGTTAAAGAGTGACTGCGATAGATTACAGGAGATAATCAGAGACTGTGGATAGATCACAGGAGATAAATAGTGACTGCGGGTAGATTATAGGAGATAACCAGTGACTGCAAATAGATTACAGGAGATAACCAGAGACTTCGGATAGATTACAGAAGTTAAATAGTGACTGCGGGTAGATTACAGGAGATAACCAGAGACTGCGGGTAGATTACAGGAGATAACCAGAGACTGCGGGTAGATTACAGGAGATAACCAGAGACTGCGGGTAGATTTTTTTTTTTTTTCCCACATCAGCAAGCTTTTAGAGAGATTTTAAGTCAGCTGTGTCATTTACGCTGCGCCCCCTCTCTTTTTCGCATCATTGTGGCTTAAAGAACATTATAATCTCTTTAATACAAAAACTTTGAAATAGGTTTTCCCTTTCCCTTTTATCCGCTGAAGGTACCAAAATTTACTTATCTATTTTTCCTCCCCTCATCCCCCCCTCCCCCGACTGCGGGTAGATTATAGGAGAAAACCAGACACTGCGGGTAGATTACAGGAGATGACCAGAGACTGCGGATAGATTACAGGAGATAACCAGAGACTGCGGATAGATTACAGGAGATAACCAGAGACTGCGGATAGATTACAGGAGATAACCAGAGACTGCGGATAGATTACAGGAGATAAAGAGTGACTGCGGATAGATTACAGGAGATGACCAGAGACTTCGGATAGATTATAGGAGATAACCAGTGACTGTGGATAGATTACAGGAGATAAATAGTGACTGCGGGTAGATTACAGAAGATAACCAGAGACTGTGGGTAGATTACAGGAGATAACCAGAGACTTCGGATAGATTACAGGAGATAAATAGTGACTGCGGGTAGATTATAGGAGATAACCAGAGACTGCGGGTAGATTATAGGAGAAAACCAGACACTGCGGGTAGATTACAGGAGATGACCAGAGACTTCGGATAGATCACAGGAGATAAAGAGTGTCGGCGGATAGATTACAGGAGATAACCAGAGACTGCGGGTAGGTTACAGAAGATAACCAGAGACTGCGGATAGATTACAGGAGATAACCAGAGATTGCGGATAGGTTGCAGGAGATAACCAGAGACTGCGGATAATTTATAGAAGATAACCAGAGACTGCGGATAGATTACAGAAGATAACCATAGACTGTGGATAGATTACAGGAGATAAAGAGTGTCGGCGGATAGATTACAGGAGATAACCAGAGACTGCGGATAGATTACAGGAGATAACCAGAGACTGCGGATAGATTACAGGGGATAACCAAAGACTGTGAATAGATTACAGAAGATAAAGAGTGTCGGCGAATAGATTACAGGAGATAACCAGAGACTGCAGATAGATTACAGGAGATAACCAGAGACTGCGGATAGATTACAGGAGATAATCAGAGACTGCGGATAGATTACAGGAGATAACCAGAGACTGCAGATAGATTACAGGAGATAACCAGAGACTGCGGATAGATTACAGGAGATAACCAGAGACTGCGGATAGATTACAGGAGATAACCAGAGACTGCAGATAGATTACAGGAGATAACCAGAGACTGCGGATAGATTACAGGAGATAACCAGAGACTGCGGATAGATTACAGGAGATAATCAGAGACTGCGGATAGATTACAGGAGATAACCAGAGACTGCGGATAGATTACAGGAGATAACCAGAGACTGCGTATGGATTACAGGAGATAATCAGAGACTGCGGATAGATTACAGGAGATAAAGAGTGACTGCGGATAGATTACAGGAGATAACCAGAGACTGCGGATAGATTACAGGAGATAACCAGAGACTGCGGATAGATTACAGGAGATAAAGAGTGTCGGCGAATAGATTACAGGAGATAACCAGAGACTGCGGATAGATTACAGGAGATAATCAGAGACTGCGGATAGATTACAGGAGATAATCAGAGACTGCGGATAGATTACAGGAGTTAACCAGTGACTGCAGATAGATTACAGGAGATAACCAGAGACTGCGGATAGATTACAGGAGATAACCAGAGACTGCGGATAGATTACAGGAGATAACCAGAGACTGCGGATAGATTACAGGAGATAAAGAGTGTCGGCGGATAGATTACAGGAGATAAAGAGTGTCGGCGGATAGATTACAGGAGATAACCAGAGACTGCGGATAGATTACAGGAGATAACCAGAGACTGCGGATAGATTACAGGAGATAACCAGAGACTGCGGATAGATTACAGGAGATAAAGAGTGTCGGCGGATAGATTACAGGAGATAAAGAGTGTCGGCGGATAGATTACAGGAGATAACCAGAGACTGCGGATAGATTACAGGAGATAACCAGAGACTGCGGATAGATTACAGGAGATAACCAGAGACTGCGGATAGATTACAGGAGATAACCAGAGACTGCGGATAGATTACAGGAGATAACCAGAGACTGCGGATAGATTACAGGAGATAACCAGAGACTGCGGATAGATTACAGGAGATAACCAGAGACTGCGGATAGATTACAGGAGATAACCAGAGACTGCGGATAGATTACAGGAGATAACCAGAGACTGCGTATGGATTACAGGAGATAATCAGAGACTGCGGATAGATTACAGGAGATAACCAGAGACTGCAGATAGATTATAGGACATAACCAGTGACTGCAAATAGATTACAGGAGATAATCAGAGACTTCGGATAGATTACAGAAGTTAAAGAGTGACTGCGATAGATTACAGGAGATAATCAGAGACTGTGGATAGATCACAGGAGATAAATAGTGACTGCGGGTAGATTATAGGAGATAACCAGTGACTGCAAATAGATTACAGGAGATAACCAGAGACTTCGGATAGATTACAGAAGTTAAATAGTGACTGCGGGTAGATTACAGGAGATAACCAGAGACTGCGGGTAGATTACAGGAGATAACCAGAGACTGCGGGTAGATTACAGGAGATAACCAGAGACTGCGGGTAGATTACAGGAGATAACCAGAGACTGCGGGTAGATTTTTTTTTTTTTCCCACATCAGCAAGCTTTTAGAGAGATTTTAAGTCAGCTGTGTCATTTACGCTGCGCCCCCTCTCTTTTTCGCATCATTGTGGCTTAAAGAACATTATAATCTCTTTAATACAAAAACTTTGAAATAGGTTTTCCCTTTCCCTTTTATCCGCTGAAGGTACCAAAATTTACTTATCTATTTTTCCTCCCCTCATCCCCCCCTCCCCCGACTGCGGGTAGATTATAGGAGAAAACCAGACACTTCGGATAGATTACAGGAGATAACCAGAGACTGCGGATAGATTACAGGAGATAACCAGAGACTGCGGATAGATTACAGGAGATAACCAGAGACTGCGGATAGATTACAGGAGATAAAGAGTGACTGCGGATAGATTACAGGAGATGACCAGAGACTTCGGATAGATTATAGGAGATAACCAGTGACTGTGGATAGATTACAGGAGATAAATAGTGACTGCGGGTAGATTACAGAAGATAACCAGAGACTGTGGGTAGATTACAGGAGATAACCAGAGACTTCGGATAGATTACAGGAGATAAATAGTGACTGCGGGTAGATTATAGGAGATAACCAGAGACTGCGGGTAGATTATAGGAGAAAACCAGACACTGCGGGTAGATTACAGGAGATGACCAGAGACTTCGGATAGATCACAGGAGATAAAGAGTGTCGGCGGATAGATTACAGGAGATAACCAGAGACTGCGGGTAGGTTACAGAAGATAACCAGAGACTGCGGATAGATTACAGGAGATAACCAGAGATTGCGGATAGGTTGCAGGAGATAACCAGAGACTGCGGATAATTTATAGAAGATAACCAGAGACTGCGGATAGATTACAGAAGATAACCATAGACTGTGGATAGATTACAGGAGATAAAGAGTGTCGGCGGATAGATTACAGGAGATAACCAGAGACTGCGGATAGATTACAGGAGATAACCAGAGACTGCGGATAGATTACAGGGGATAACCAAAGACTGTGAATAGATTACAGAAGATAAAGAGTGTCGGCGAATAGATTACAGGAGATAACCAGAGACTGCAGATAGATTACAGGAGATAACCAGAGACTGCGGATAGATTACAGGAGATAATCAGAGACTGCGGATAGATTACAGGAGATAACCAGAGACTGCAGATAGATTACAGGAGATAACCAGAGACTGCGGATAGATTACAGGAGATAACCAGAGACTGCGGATAGATTACAGGAGATAATCAGAGACTGCGGATAGATTACAGGAGATAACCAGAGACTGCGGATAGATTACAGGAGATAACCAGAGACTGCGTATGGATTACAGGAGATAATCAGAGACTGCGGATAGATTACAGGAGATAAAGAGTGACTGCGGATAGATTACAGGAGATAACCAGAGACTGCGGATAGATTACAGGAGATAACCAGAGACTGCGGATAGATTACAGGAGATAAAGAGTGTCGGCGAATAGATTACAGGAGATAACCAGAGACTGCGGATAGATTACAGGAGATAATCAGAGACTGCGGATAGATTACAGGAGATAATCAGAGACTGCAGATAGATTACAGGAGATAACCAGAGACTGCGGATAGATTACAGGAGATAACCAGAGACTGCGGATAGATTACAGGAGATAACCAGAGACTGCGGATAGATTACAGGAGATAAAGAGTGTCGGCGGATAGATTACAGGAGATAACCAGAGACTGCGGATAGATTACAGGAGATAACCAGAGACTGCGGATAGATTACAGGAGATAACCAGAGACTGCGGATAGATTACAGGAGATAAAGAGTGTCGGCGGATAGATTACAGGAGATAAAGAGTGTCGGCGGATAGATTACAGGAGATAACCAGAGACTGCGGATAGATTACAGGAGATAACCAGAGACTGCGGATAGATTACAGGAGATAACCAGAGACTGCGGATAGATTACAGGAGATAACCAGAGACTGCGGATAGATTACAGGAGATAACCAGAGACTGCGGATAGATTACAGGAGATAACCAGAGACTGCGGATAGATTACAGGAGATAACCAGAGACTGCGGATAGATTACAGGAGATAACCAGAGACTGCGGATAGATTACAGGAGATAACCAGAGACTGCGTATGGATTACAGGAGATAATCAGAGACTGCGGATAGATTACAGGAGATAACCAGAGACTGCAGATAGATTATAGGACATAACCAGTGACTGCAAATAGATTACAGGAGATAATCAGAGACTTCGGATAGATTACAGAAGTTAAAGAGTGACTGCGATAGATTACAGGAGATAATCAGAGACTGTGGATAGATCACAGGAGATAAATAGTGACTGCGGGTAGATTATAGGAGATAACCAGTGACTGCAAATAGATTACAGGAGATAACCAGAGACTTCGGATAGATTACAGAAGTTAAATAGTGACTGCGGGTAGATTACAGGAGATAACCAGAGACTGCGGGTAGATTACAGGAGATAACCAGAGACTGCGGGTAGATTACAGGAGATAACCAGAGACTGCGGGTAGATTACAGGAGATAACCAGAGACTGCGGGTAGATTTTTTTTTTTTTCCCACATCAGCAAGCTTTTAGAGAGATTTTAAGTCAGCTGTGTCATTTACGCTGCGCCCCCTCTCTTTTTCGCATCATTGTGGCTTAAAGAACATTATAATCTCTTTAATACAAAAACTTTGAAATAGGTTTTCCCTTTCCCTTTTATCCGCTGAAGGTACCAAAATTTACTTATCTATTTTTCCTCCCCTCATCCCCCCCTCCCCCGACTGCGGGTAGATTATAGGAGAAAACCAGACACTTCGGATAGATTACAGGAGATAACCAGAGACTGCGGATAGATTACAGGAGATAACCAGAGACTGCGGATAGATTACAGGAGATAACCAGAGACTGCGGATAGATTACAGGAGATAAAGAGTGACTGCGGATAGATTACAGGAGATGACCAGAGACTTCGGATAGATTATAGGAGATAACCAGTGACTGTGGATAGATTACAGGAGATAAATAGTGACTGCGGGTAGATTACAGAAGATAACCAGAGACTGTGGGTAGATTACAGGAGATAACCAGAGACTTCGGATAGATTACAGGAGATAAATAGTGACTGCGGGTAGATTATAGGAGATAACCAGAGACTGCGGGTAGATTATAGGAGAAAACCAGACACTGCGGGTAGATTACAGGAGATGACCAGAGACTTCGGATAGATCACAGGAGATAAAGAGTGTCGGCGGATAGATTACAGGAGATAACCAGAGACTGCGGGTAGGTTACAGAAGATAACCAGAGACTGCGGATAGATTACAGGAGATAACCAGAGATTGCGGATAGGTTGCAGGAGATAACCAGAGACTGCGGATAATTTATAGAAGATAACCAGAGACTGCGGATAGATTACAGAAGATAACCATAGACTGTGGATAGATTACAGGAGATAAAGAGTGTCGGCGGATAGATTACAGGAGATAACCAGAGACTGCGGATAGATTACAGGAGATAACCAGAGACTGCGGATAGATTACAGGGGATAACCAAAGACTGTGAATAGATTACAGAAGATAAAGAGTGTCGGCGAATAGATTACAGGAGATAACCAGAGACTGCAGATAGATTACAGGAGATAACCAGAGACTGCGGATAGATTACAGGAGATAATCAGAGACTGCGGATAGATTACAGGAGATAACCAGAGACTGCAGATAGATTACAGGAGATAACCAGAGACTGCGGATAGATTACAGGAGATAACCAGAGACTGCGGATAGATTACAGGAGATAATCAGAGACTGCGGATAGATTACAGGAGATAACCAGAGACTGCGGATAGATTACAGGAGATAACCAGAGACTGCGTATGGATTACAGGAGATAATCAGAGACTGCGGATAGATTACAGGAGATAAAGAGTGACTGCGGATAGATTACAGGAGATAACCAGAGACTGCGGATAGATTACAGGAGATAACCAGAGACTGCGGATAGATTACAGGAGATAAAGAGTGTCGGCGAATAGATTACAGGAGATAACCAGAGACTGCGGATAGATTACAGGAGATAATCAGAGACTGCGGATAGATTACAGGAGATAATCAGAGACTGCAGATAGATTACAGGAGATAACCAGAGACTGCGGATAGATTACAGGAGATAACCAGAGACTGCGGATAGATTACAGGAGATAACCAGAGACTGCGGATAGATTACAGGAGATAAAGAGTGTCGGCGGATAGATTACAGGAGATAACCAGAGACTGCGGATAGATTACAGGAGATAACCAGAGACTGCGGATAGATTACAGGAGATAACCAGAGACTGCGGATAGATTACAGGAGATAAAGAGTGTCGGCGGATAGATTACAGGAGATAAAGAGTGTCGGCGGATAGATTACAGGAGATAACCAGAGACTGCGGATAGATTACAGGAGATAACCAGAGACTGCGGATAGATTACAGGAGATAACCAGAGACTGCGGATAGATTACAGGAGATAACCAGAGACTGCGGATAGATTACAGGAGATAACCAGAGACTGCGGATAGATTACAGGAGATAACCAGAGACTGCGGATAGATTACAGGAGATAACCAGAGACTGCGGATAGATTACAGGAGATAACCAGAGACTGCGGATAGATTACAGGAGATAACCAGAGACTGCGTATGGATTACAGGAGATAATCAGAGACTGCGGATAGATTACAGGAGATAACCAGAGACTGCAGATAGATTATAGGACATAACCAGTGACTGCAAATAGATTACAGGAGATAATCAGAGACTTCGGATAGATTACAGAAGTTAAAGAGTGACTGCGATAGATTACAGGAGATAATCAGAGACTGTGGATAGATCACAGGAGATAAATAGTGACTGCGGGTAGATTATAGGAGATAACCAGTGACTGCAAATAGATTACAGGAGATAACCAGAGACTTCGGATAGATTACAGAAGTTAAATAGTGACTGCGGGTAGATTACAGGAGATAACCAGAGACTGCGGGTAGATTACAGGAGATAACCAGAGACTGCGGGTAGATTACAGGAGATAACCAGAGACTGCGGGTAGATTACAGGAGATAACCAGAGACTGCGGGTAGATTTTTTTTTTTTTCCCACATCAGCAAGCTTTTAGAGAGATTTTAAGTCAGCTGTGTCATTTACGCTGCGCCCCCTCTCTTTTTCGCATCATTGTGGCTTAAAGAACATTATAATCTCTTTAATACAAAAACTTTGAAATAGGTTTTCCCTTTCCCTTTTATCCGCTGAAGGTACCAAAATTTACTTATCTATTTTTCCTCCCCTCATCCCCCCCTCCCCCGACTGCGGGTAGATTATAGGAGAAAACCAGACACTTCGGATAGATTACAGGAGATAACCAGAGACTGCGGATAGATTACAGGAGATAACCAGAGACTGCGGATAGATTACAGGAGATAACCAGAGACTGCGGATAGATTACAGGAGATAAAGAGTGACTGCGGATAGATTACAGGAGATGACCAGAGACTTCGGATAGATTATAGGAGATAACCAGAGACTGCGGATAGATTACAGGAGATAATCAGAGACTGCGGATAGATTACAGGAGATAACCAGAGACTGCGGATAGATTACAGGAGATAACCAGAGACTGCGTATGGATTACAGGAGATAATCAGAGACTGCGGATAGATTACAGGAGATAAAGAGTGACTGCGGATAGATTACAGGAGATAACCAGAGACTGCGGATAGATTACAGGAGATAACCAGAGACTGCGGATAGATTACAGGAGATAAAGAGTGTCGGCGAATAGATTACAGGAGATAACCAGAGACTGCGGATAGATTACAGGAGATAATCAGAGACTGCGGATAGATTACAGGAGATAATCAGAGACTGCAGATAGATTACAGGAGATAACCAGAGACTGCGGATAGATTACAGGAGATAACCAGAGACTGCGGATAGATTACAGGAGATAACCAGAGACTGCGGATAGATTACAGGAGATAAAGAGTGTCGGCGGATAGATTACAGGAGATAACCAGAGACTGCGGATAGATTACAGGAGATAACCAGAGACTGCGGATAGATTACAGGAGATAACCAGAGACTGCGGATAGATTACAGGAGATAAAGAGTGTCGGCGGATAGATTACAGGAGATAAAGAGTGTCGGCGGATAGATTACAGGAGATAACCAGAGACTGCGGATAGATTACAGGAGATAACCAGAGACTGCGGATAGATTACAGGAGATAACCAGAGACTGCGGATAGATTACAGGAGATAACCAGAGACTGCGGATAGATTACAGGAGATAACCAGAGACTGCGGATAGATTACAGGAGATAACCAGAGACTGCGGATAGATTACAGGAGATAACCAGAGACTGCGGATAGATTACAGGAGATAACCAGAGACTGCGGATAGATTACAGGAGATAACCAGAGACTGCGTATGGATTACAGGAGATAATCAGAGACTGCGGATAGATTACAGGAGATAACCAGAGACTGCAGATAGATTATAGGACATAACCAGTGACTGCAAATAGATTACAGGAGATAATCAGAGACTTCGGATAGATTACAGAAGTTAAAGAGTGACTGCGATAGATTACAGGAGATAATCAGAGACTGTGGATAGATCACAGGAGATAAATAGTGACTGCGGGTAGATTATAGGAGATAACCAGTGACTGCAAATAGATTACAGGAGATAACCAGAGACTTCGGATAGATTACAGAAGTTAAATAGTGACTGCGGGTAGATTACAGGAGATAACCAGAGACTGCGGGTAGATTACAGGAGATAACCAGAGACTGCGGGTAGATTACAGGAGATAACCAGAGACTGCGGGTAGATTACAGGAGATAACCAGAGACTGCGGGTAGATTTTTTTTTTTTTCCCACATCAGCAAGCTTTTAGAGAGATTTTAAGTCAGCTGTGTCATTTACGCTGCGCCCCCTCTCTTTTTCGCATCATTGTGGCTTAAAGAACATTATAATCTCTTTAATACAAAAACTTTGAAATAGGTTTTCCCTTTCCCTTTTATCCGCTGAAGGTACCAAAATTTACTTATCTATTTTTCCTCCCCTCATCCCCCCCTCCCCCGACTGCGGGTAGATTATAGGAGAAAACCAGACACTTCGGATAGATTACAGGAGATAACCAGAGACTGCGGATAGATTACAGGAGATAACCAGAGACTGCGGATAGATTACAGGAGATAACCAGAGACTGCGGATAGATTACAGGAGATAAAGAGTGACTGCGGATAGATTACAGGAGATGACCAGAGACTTCGGATAGATTATAGGAGATAACCAGTGACTGTGGATAGATTACAGGAGATAAATAGTGACTGCGGGTAGATTACAGAAGATAACCAGAGACTGTGGGTAGATTACAGGAGATAACCAGAGACTTCGGATAGATTACAGGAGATAAATAGTGACTGCGGGTAGATTATAGGAGATAACCAGAGACTGCGGGTAGATTATAGGAGAAAACCAGACACTGCGGGTAGATTACAGGAGATGACCAGAGACTTCGGATAGATCACAGGAGATAAAGAGTGTCGGCGGATAGATTACAGGAGATAACCAGTGACTGCGGGTAGGTTACAGAAGATAACCAGAGACTGCGGATAGATTACAGGAGATAACCAGAGATTGCGGATAGGTTGCAGGAGATAACCAGAGACTGCGGATAATTTATAGAAGATAACCAGAGACTGCGGATAGATTACAGAAGATAAAGAGTGTCGGCGGATAGATTACAGGAGATAACCAGAGACTGCGGATAGATTACAGGAGATAACCAGAGACTGCGGATAGATTACAGGGGATAACCAAAGACTGTGAATAGATTACAGAAGATAAAGAGTGTCGGCGAATAGATTACAGGAGATAACCAGAGACTGCAGATAGATTACAGGAGATAACCAGAGACTGCGGATAGATTACAGGAGATAATCAGAGACTGCGGATAGATTACAGGAGATAACCAGAGACTGCAGATAGATTACAGGAGATAACCAGAGACTGCGGATAGATTACAGGAGATAACCAGAGACTGCGGATAGATTACAGGAGATAATCAGAGACTGCGGATAGATTACAGGAGATAACCAGAGACTGCGGATAGATTACAGGAGATAACCAGAGACTGCGTATGGATTACAGGAGATAATCAGAGACTGCGGATAGATTACAGGAGATAAAGAGTGACTGCGGATAGATTACAGGAGATAACCAGAGACTGCGGATAGATTACAGGAGATAACCAGAGACTGCGGATAGATTACAGGAGATAAAGAGTGTCGGCGAATAGATTACAGGAGATAACCAGAGACTGCGGATAGATTACAGGAGATAATCAGAGACTGCGGATAGATTACAGGAGATAATCAGAGACTGCGGATAGATTACAGGAGTTAACCAGTGACTGCAGATAGATTACAGGAGATAACCAGAGACTGCGGATAGATTACAGGAGATAACCAGAGACTGCGGATAGATTACAGGAGATAACCAGAGACTGCGGATAGATTACAGGAGATAAAGAGTGTCGGCGGATAGATTACAGGAGATAACCAGAGACTGCGGATAGATTACAGGAGATAACCAGAGACTGCGGATAGATTACAGGAGATAACCAGAGACTGCGGATAGATTACAGGAGATAAAGAGTGTCGGCGGATAGATTACAGGAGATAAAGAGTGTCGGCGGATAGATTACAGGAGATAACCAGAGACTGCGGATAGATTACAGGAGATAACCAGACACTGCAGATAGATTACAGGAGATAACCAGAGACTGCGGATAGATTACAGGAGATAACCAGAGACTGCGGATAGATTACAGGAGATAACCAGAGACTGCGGATAGATTACAGGAGATAACCAGAGACTGCGGATAGATTACAGGAGATAAAGAGTGTCGGCGAATAGATTACAGGAGATAACCAGAGACTGCGGATAGATTACAGGAGATAATCAGAGACTGCGGATAGATTACAGGAGTTAACCAGTGACTGCAGATAGATTATAAGAGATAACCAGAGACTGCGGATAGATTACAGGAGATAACCAGAGACTGCGAAAGCAACATACTACAGGAGATGATTAAGTAGCCCTTTTTAAAATGTTACCTTTCAGCAATGCACAACTATACAGGGGGGTAAACAATGTAAATGAGGGTTTAGCATAACAGTGAGGCAGTGTATATGGGCGGAAACACCTACCTGGCCAGCCGGGCTCACCTCCCGCTCTCAGCGGTCCAGAGCGGGGCTCTCAGCAACCGGGGGCGGAGATCTCCGTGACAGGGGGCGGGGCTCTCAGCGACTGGGGGCAGGCTCTCATCGGCCGGGACGGGGCTCTTAGCGGCCCGGGGTGGAGCTCCCAGCAGTCCGGGGGAGGAGCTCCCACTCGGTTTCTCTGCTCCGAGCCTCCGAGGACATACAGGCTGCATGGGGCGGGGCAGGCTCAGAGCATCAGTGGAGGTCTCAGCCCCACCCCTCCCCGCTGACAGAGCCTCCCTCAGCCTAAGCCAATCCCAATAGCCTGGGCCAGCGTGCCCCGGTGGTCGGGCAGTGTAATAGCATGACAGGCTCAGGCAACACACAACACAGTGTGTGTGTGTGTGAGTCAGTACCGAGTGCAGCGATGGCGGTGCAACCAGCGCTACTGGTTAGAGCACACATAGCTACTTCTTCTGCAATCTGCACTGATGCTCTGGGGGAGGGTTCAACCCCCAAACCCCCCCCCATATCTACGTCCCTGTCCTACATGCTCCCTTGTGAGGATTGTTCAATCCTTCCAAACAAATGTATGAAATCATCAATGAGTCCTCCTTCTATGTGATCAAGAAGATCTTGAATCACAATGCCTTTATGGATGAAGTGGATGGCCCTGTTTATATATTATTTATTGTTTTACAGTTTTTTTCACTCCAGGATTAATTTTTTTCTTATATAAGCATTCAAGGAATTGCTATTACTTTGAAAGATCTCCACCACCACTCCTAAATGACCATTATATGCTTGAAATTTATGTTTACCACCTTCATTATGAGTGGATTGATATATATATGCATGCTTTTGGATGTATTTTTGCATTTTCTTCACCAAACAGATCAGTTTTGTGGGGTAGCTTTTTTATTAGCTACACATTTGTTGTTAACTTGTGTTCTGTGTTTTTTCTACTTGTTTGTGTTATATTTTAACTTTGGTGGTATCCCTGCAGGATATCTTGGTTACTATGAGACATTTCTTGGCGCTGCGGTTCCTTTAAACTCCACAAGATGGTGATCTCACTCATATCCAGACAGGAAGTCTCTATGGAATACAGACAGGAAGTGAAATCAGGCACAGACAGGAAGTGATGCCAGGTACAGACAGGAAAAGATGTTAGGTACAGGCAGGAAGTCATCTGGAACAAAGACAGGAAATTCCATGTGGCAGAAAATAGAAGACTTTACTGGAAGTGGCAGCAGAAGAGGTAATAAGATCTTATTTTTTTTTCACCCAGTAACCCCCCCCCCCCCCTCCGTCATGTCCGTCCTCTTCCTCCATAGTCACTGTGAGGTCTTTTATCTTCAGCAGATGATGATACACATATTTATAGTGTGGAAACGTAGAATAACCCCTTATATTACAATGAGGGAATTTATGGTCTGTACTAAGGATGAGCTCCGGCGTGTTCGCATGCTCCACGTGCCGAGCCCGCCAGGAAGCTGGCAATGCACTGCGCTAATCACAGGCAGTGAGACATTTCCTGATCTCTGCAGCCGCACATCGGGAAATGTCTCACTGCCTGTGATTAGCGATGTGCACTGCCGACTTCCTGGCGGGCTCCGCACGTGCAGCATGCGAACACGCCGGAGCTCATCCTTAGTCTGTACCTCGAGGGGAGTTATTGATGTCAGTAAATGTCGGTTCCAGACATTGTATGTGGGGGGAATGAAATGATAATTAAAGGTTGGGATTAGGGAAGATTTCTGTAAGATTTTACACAGGAATGATCATTGCCCCTCCAGAGACACTATGATGAGTCTCACAATAGGAGTCTGAAAGGGACTGGATATTGGGGGGATGAGATGGTGAACCCAGAGTGGAGGGGGAGCAGGGATGGACTGACCCATGAATTTCACAAACAGGGCTTACCCCTGCTGATTGCTTTCTGCAGCACTCAGCAAGGCACTTTGTTCTCTGTGACCCCAAACATGGCACAATTCAGCCACTGTAGTTCTCAAGTAATGACAAAGGATGGGATGAGGTGCAGGAATGGGGGAAAGGGGGTCTGAAATGCGTGCAAGTCAGAGGGAGATATGGGGAGGGATGGCAGAGGGATGACACGAGGAGGATAAATAGAAATGCATTGGCGGAACACCCTGGGCCCATTCGCAGGTACGACCTTTGCGACCGTGGTAGTTCCTCCACTGGTTCTGAAAAAAGTAGGAGAGGTGAGGGGTCTCTGAGGAGGTAGTGGGACTATAGGACTCTGGGAGCTTCTGAGGGTTTATTGCATCTGAAGGATTCTGAGGGACCCTTGAGGAGGAGCTGTAGCTGAAGGACTTTGAGGGCCTTTTAGTCAATGATAGGGGTGAACATGTCTGGGAATTGAGTGAGGCTGAAGGGCTGAGGGGGTAGTCAGGCTGAAAGACTCTGAGGTAGGAGGGAGCTTTAGGGCTCACCTGCACTTACTTTTATGACCTTTTTATAGAACTCCTGCCAGCAAGTGAAGGAAGCCTTCACCTCACCATCTTACTTGTCGGGAAATATGTTTCAGGATACAAAATAGACCAAGAGTAAAAAACCTTCCCCCTGCTGTCCCCTCTACCCACACTGGGCTTCCATTGGAGGGAGGAGAACAGACTCCTCCCCTACAGCTCTCTACTCCAGCAGCATCATCCTCCTCCTATCTAAACCAATCCAATCCCTTCTCTTACTGCAGAGGGTGACAGTGACATCACTCCTGTCAGTCAGCAGGCTGCCGGAGATTGGAGCCTTGCAGCCAGAGTTCTGGCAATTATCCTGATTAGCCGGCAACTCTGGCCAAAAGTCAGCAAGTTTCCCTTCCTGGACATCATGATGACCTTTGGGGAACAAAGCATCTAAAATAAATAAAGTAAAATGAACAATAAAAAAAATAAAATTTAAAGCGCCCCTGTCCCCGTGTGCTCGCATGCAGAAGCGAACGCATACGTAAGTCCAGCCCACATATGAAAATGGTGTTCAAACCACACATGTGAGGTATCGCTGCGATCGGTAGAGCGAGAGCAATAATTTTGGCCCTAGACCTCCTCTGTAACTCAAAACATGTAACCAGTAAAAAATTTTAAAGCGTTACCTATGGGGATTTTTAAGTAGCGAAGTTTGGCGCCATTCCACGAGCGTGTGCAATTTTGAAGGGTGACATGTTAGGTATCTATTTACTCGGCGTAATGTCATCTTTCACTTTATGCAAAAACATTGGGCTAACTTTACTGTTTTGTTTTTTAAGCACAAAACTGTTTTTTTTTTTCCAAAAAAAATGCGTTTGAAAAATTGCTGCGCAAATACAGTGCGAGATAAAAAGTTGCAACGACCGCCATTGTATTCTCTAGGGTCTTGGCTAAAAAAAAACATATATAATGTTTTGGGGTTCTATGTAATTTTCTAGCAAATAAATGATGATTTTTACATGTAGGAGAGAAATGTCAGAATTGGCCTGGGTGCTCCAGAATGCCTGAAGGTGCTCCCTGCATGTTGGGCCTCTCTATGTGGGCACGCTGTGTAAAAGTCTCACACATGCGGTACTCGGGAGTAATAGCAGAATGTGTTTTGGGGTTTAATTTGTGGTATGCATATATTGTGTGTGAGAAATAACCTGCTAATATGACAATTTTGTAAAAAAAAAGAAAAAAAAATATTGATTTTGCAAATAATTGTGGGAAAAATGACAACTTCAAAAAACTCACCATGCATCTTACTAAATACCTTGGAATTTCTTCTTTCCAAAAAGGGGTCATTTGGGGGGTATTTTTTACTTTTCTGGCAAATTAGGGTCTCAAGAAATTAGATAGGCCGTCAGTACTTCAGGTGTGACCAATTTTCAGAGATTGGCACCATAGCTTTTGGACTCTATAACTTTCACAAAGACCAAATAATATCCACCGATTTGGGTTATTTTTACCAAAGATATGTACCGGTATAAATTTTGGCCAAAATATATGAAGAAAAAATTACTAATTTGCAAAATTTTATAACAGAAACAAAGAAAAATGCATTTTTTTTTACAGAATTTTCGGTCTTTTTTCTTTTATAGCGCAAAAAATAAAGAACCCAGCGGTGATTAAATACCACCAAAAAAAAAAGCTCTATTTGTGTGAAAAAAAGGACAAAAATTTCATATAGGTACAGTGTTGCATGACTGAGTAATTGTCATTCAAAATGTGATAGCACTGAAAACTGAAAATTGGTCTGGTTATTAAGGGGGTTTAAGTGCCCAGTGGTCAAGTGGTTAATAAATGCCGTGTTACAATGAATGAAGTGCACCGCTCTATGTGCTTTTTAAAAAATATGTCACATCATACCGAATTTCACAGTAAATACATCCCGCTCATGTGACTGCCCGGCCCATCCCGCCACTCTCCGCTCTCCGCTCTCCTCTCACATTTCACGTCTCTCCTGAGTCCTGACGTCAGTGGGGAATTTTCAGCCCCGCCCGCTGACTATAGCTATCATATCAGAAGAGAGGCGGGCGGTGCTGAGAATTCCCTGCTGACGTCAGGACTCAGGAGAGACGTAAACGTGAGCGGAGAGAGGGGCAGTCACATGAGCGGGATGTATTTTACTGTGAAATTCGGTATCAAGTTCCATATTTTTTTAAAAAGCACATACAGCGGGGCACATCATTCATTGTAACACGGCATTTATTAAAACAAAGTAATTTTAGCAACAGTAAGTAGAGTACAAATGTGTACTCTACTTACACCTCACGCTCCGTGCTGACAGGTCCCTGGCTTCCCTTTTCACATTCCACTGTTAACTCCTAGTGTGCTGGAAGGTGCAAACAGGAATGCCAAAGAACTGTCAGCACCAGTGGCGGCCCGTGCATTGTTGGGGGGGGTTAGTGAAGTGATGGCTGGATTTGATTGGCACAGATGGCTGGATTTAATGGGCACAGGTGGCTGCATTTAATGGGCACAGGTGGCTGCCTATGATGGGCACAGGTGGCTGTGTTGATGGGCATAAGTGGCTGCATTTGACGGGCACAGTGCCTGCATTTGATGGGCAAAGTGGCTGCATGTGAAGGGCACAAGTGGCTGCGTTTGATGGGCACAAGTGGCTGGGTTTGATGGGCACAGTGGCTGCGTTTGACGGGCACAAGTGGCTGGGTTTGACGGGCACAAGTGGCTGGGTTTGACGGGCACAAGTGGCTGCGTTTGACGGGCACGAGTGGCTGCGTTTGACGGGCACGAGTGGCTGCGTTTGACGGGCACAGTGGCTGCGTTTAACGGGCACAAGTGGCTGGGTTTGACGGGCACAGTGGCTGCGTTTGATGGGCACAGTGGCTGCATTTGATGGGGAAGGTTTAGTATTTTTCAGTTTGTTTGCACCCCCCCAAAAATTTTGAGCACCAGCTGTCACTGGTCAGCACAGAGACAGTACAGGGAACTTCACAGGGCTGTTTGTCAGCTGTGGATTGTAATCCCTCCTGACCTCCTAGCAGCCGTGTGTGTGGATGTCTGTACCCTGTAGTGTACCGGATTAGTGCACTTTTTAAGGGAGTGAGGTTATTTTTAATTCAAAGCGGAGTTCCAGTCAATTTTTTGTTTATTAAAAGTCAGCAGCTAGGGGGCGTGGTCTGGAGCGGCATGGAATAGGACGTGCAGTGTGAGAGCTCCGCTCGAGGCTTATCCTTTTACCTAATCCTAGGGGCTATATTCTCAGCAAAAAGTCAGCAGCTACAAAAAAAGTGTATCTTCTGACTTTTAATAAAAAGACACTCACCTGTTCCACAATCCAGCGACGTGGCCAGCCAAACCCTCTATTATCTCCCCAGCCTGTCCACGGCGCTGGCAATACTACTGTGGGCATCCTGCTGTGACAGCTTGCAACTTCACAGCCGGGTGCGCATGTCTCACTGCGCTGTCCTGCATAGCCGGGCAATCTTTTGGGAACTGTGATGTGTCCCAGAAGATTGCAAGGTGGAAGAGCCGCCTAGATGGCCCAAGTGGAAGTGGGAGCTCGTCGGTAATCGTGATGCATCGCGGAATCAAATCAAATCGATGACCAGATAATCGTAATTGATTTGAAACGTGAGACCAGTGAAGATGCGCACCCCTACCTGGCACCCCTGTGGCACTGACGTAATTGCTTGTTCCCAAAATAATTCGGCAATGTTTTCCTGCAAACACTTGCATTTCTTCTGATCCTGTGGGTAATGTGTTCGGACAAAGATATTCGGAGGTTTCTTTTGAAATCTTATCTTGTATCCATGCTTTACGGTCTGTTGGATCCAGCGGTCCTTCACATTCGTTGTCCACTCCCTCCAGTATCTTGCCAACATTGCTCCAACCTGGAGGGTTTGGACGGATTGACCGTCAGAAAGACTTCTCAGTCTTTTTTGCCACCTGCCCTGCAGTTGATTTCACCTTGCGCAGGAAGGAGCTCTGTGTACCCCTCCATTGAGGTCTATTGTATTCCCGGCCTGGCCTATATGATCTGGCCTCGTGGCCCCTTCTAGAATCGAACTGGCCTGACCGGAAGGGTTGCTGCCTCTTCCTAGGGCCGATTTTCCACCTGTGACCCGCTTGGTTGCCTCCTCCAGGGTCTTTTTGAACAGCATCTCACCGTTATATGGAATGTTGCATAAAGCCTGCTTAGATGCCGCAGGGCCATAGCGCCCTTGCCCATTATAGAAGTGCCCTTTGAGATGATTGCCATGGACCTTGTGGGTCCACTCCCCAAGTCTGCCCGGGGTCATCAGCATATCCTTGTAATCATGGATTATGCTACCCGTTACCCCTGGGCAGTTCCCTTATGCACCACGTCTGCTAAAAACATTGCCAAAGAGCTGTTTATGGTGTTCAGTCGTGTTGGCATCCCTAAAGAAGTCCTTACAGACCAGGGCACCCCATTTATGTCACAAATAACTAGGGAGCTGTGCAAGTTATTTAAGGTGACGCAGTTGCGAACCTCAGTGTACCATCCTCAAACGGATGGCTTGGTGGAACGCTTCAATAAGACATTAAAGAGCATGTTAAAAAAGGTTGTTGACAAGGACGGGAAAAACTGGGACTTCCTGATACCATACTTGATGTTCGCCATCAGGGAGGTTCCCCAGTCCTCTATGGGGTACTCTCCATTTGAGTTGCTTTATGGGAGACACCCTCGGGGACTCTTAGACTTAGCCAAAGAAGCTTGGGAGGGGGAGCAGACACCCCATAAAAGTGTCATTGAGCATATTGCTCAAATGCAGGAGAGGATTGCAGCAATCATGCCGATGGTAAAAGAACACTTACTGCAGGCCCAAGCAGCCCAACAGAGGGTATACAACAGGGGGGCCCAACTCTGTGTTTTCTCACCTGGTGACCTGGTGATAGGGTCCTGGTGTTAGTTCCCACTGTTGAGAGCAAGTTCCTGGCTAAGTGGCAGGGTCCCTTTGAAGTAATTGAAAGAGTTGGGGAGGTCAATTACAAGGTGTATCAACCAGGAAAAAGGAAGCCCGAACAGATTTACCACATAAACCTGTTAAAGCCCTGGAAGGATAGACTATTGTTAACTACCGGTTCCCTCCCGGTAACGCCTAAAGATACTGAGTCCCCTCTGATCCCTGAGGTCATGATTCCAGACACCCTGTCATATTCCCAAAAACAGGAAGCTAGAGAGTTCCTGATACGGAATAGAGAGAAATCTTCAGAGTTACCTGGCACGACTTCAGCAGTTCAGCATGATATTGTTACTGAACCTGGGGTCCGTGTCAAGCTCAAACCGTACCGAATTCCCAAAGGGAGGAGAAAGGACATCAGCGATGAAGTTAAAAGAATGTTGGAGCTAGATGTCATTGAGGAATCCAATAGTGACTGGTTTAGCCCCATCGTGTTAGTCCCAAAATTGGATGGCACTTGGAGGTTCTGTAATGGCTTCAGGAAGCTTAATGCAGTAAAAAAGTTTGACACGTACCCAATGCCCAGAGTAGACGAACTTATAGACCGACTTGGCAAGGCTCGCTATCTGACCACTTTGGACTTGACAAAGGCAAATACCCCTCACTGGTAGGGCCAAAGAGAAGACTGCATTTGTGACCCTGGAGGGTTCCTTTCAATGTAAAAAAAATGCCTTTTGGGTTGCAAAATGCCCCCGCGACATTTCAGAGGGCCATGGACAGGACCTTAAGACCCCACCAATGATATGCAGCAGCCTATCTAGATGACATAGTGGTACATAGCACTGACTGGGAGTCTCACTTGCTCCGTGTCCAGGCTGTCCTTGATTCCCTCTTCAAAGAAGGTTTTACGGCAAATCCAAAAAAATGTGCCATTGGTCTAGAGCAGGGATATGCAATTAGCGGACCTCCAGCTGTTGCAGAACTACAAGTCTCATCAGGCATAGCAAGATTCTGACAGCCACAAGCATGACACCCAGTGGCAGAAGCATGATGGGACTTGTAGTTTTGCAACAGCTGGAGGTCTGCTAATTGCATATCCCTGGTCTAGAGGAAGCCAATTATCTGGGCTACACTATTGGCCGCGGTGTCGTAAAACCTCAAGTGAGTAAAATTGAAACCATCCAGGAGTGGCCACGTCCTGCAAACAAGAAGCAGGTCAGGGCCTTTCTTGGCATTGCGGGGTATTATAGAAGATTTATCCCAAATTTTGCAACTATAGCTGCCCCACTGACGGACCTTACGAAAGGGAAAGATTCTGTAATGGTGAAATGGTTCTCAGTAGCAGAGGAATCTTTCCAAGTCCTGAAGAAGGCTCTTTGTGCACAGCCAGTACTGTACTCCCCCGATTTCACCAAAGATTTTTTGTCTCAGATGGATGCGTCTGATGTTGGTATTGGGGCAATACTATCACAGGTACACAATGGGGAAGAACACCCTGTGGTGTACCTAAGCAGAAAGCTCAATGACCATGAGAAAAACTATGCAGTCATTGAAAAGGAGTGTTTAGCCATAAAGTGGGTCGTGGATGCCCTCAGGTACTATTTGTTAGGATGCCAGTTTGAGTTAATAACTGACCATGCTCCCCTGAAATGGATGGCCCAAAGAAGGAGACTAATAGACAGGTGAACCGGTGGTTTTTGGGTCTACAGGATTACTCCACTGTAAAACACAGGCCAGGTGTTGAGATGGGGAATGTAGATGCCCTGTCCCGTGTTCACTCCTGTTGGGCTACAGGTGTTCCAACCCTGGGGTTGAAACAAGGGGGAAGGATATATAGCAGAGCGTCCCAGAGAGAGCCAGGAAAAGTTCTGTTCGGGGTTTATACATCTCCCAGTCTCCTCTCATATACATTCAGGGATCTCTGATCCATGGTCCAGTTCGGGTCTTGGTCCTCTCCCCAGGCTAATTTAAGCTCACCTGAGCAGACAGCCTTTCTCTCTGCCTGGGAAACACAGACAACGCTGGTCTGTGAGAGCTAAAAGGTTGGTAAAAGCTATGTATGTGGAGACTGACAAGCTGTAGGCTTGCTCAGCCTGGTAGTTGAGATCTGTAAATATTGTATAGTTAGTGCTGAGACATGGCTAGGTTTTAGTTTTGGCTATTTTTGTTCCTATTTGTTTCCCCTTTCGTCTTTCAGGACAGCCACCATGAGAGATAGTCTCCTCCTCTTCCTCTTAGGAAACACTGCGCCAGCCCATAAATTCTCACTTCCCCCTGCCAGTCCTCAGTATTAGTGTTTCCTCCGGTGGGGAGACACTGTGCAAGGAACCAGGCTTTTCAGTCAGGGGACTGTGGCTGTTATTTTTTTTTGAGCCTGTAAATGGGAGCAGGGGCTTCCTATGGGCATGGGGGGGACTTACCCCTCGTTCGGTGGCCACCACTTCCTAGCTGAGCGCAGCTTCAGGCTGTGGGGGTTCCCTATCGCGGTCACAGGGCTGCAGCAGGCTGGCGTCCGCCCTTCCTGTATACTTTACAGGCCGCTCTCTTTTTGGAACTAGGCGGGCCGGACGACGGGCGACGTCATTTCCGGCGGAAGGGCGGGGGCTTGCCTTTGACCCGCGGCTTCCGGTTCCGGGTCGCAGGGCTGATAGGGAAGCCAGGCACAGGCTGGAGACGAGTCTGGGACGCGCACAGGCAGCGTTGGACTCGGTAGTAGCAACCACCTGCAAGTCATGTCGGAAGCGGATGCTCAACCAACGGACACTACCTCCAGCCTTCCTAAGGTAAGAGTGCCTTGGGGAAAAGTACTCCTTACCTAGGATTGTCCCTCCATGTATGGTTCCTGTCATGGGGGGGCAGATCCCCTGGGTGGTCAGGGGAGGGAGGCTCAGATCCCCATAGATTAAGGAGGGTCTAGTGCACTCCCAGGGTTGTATCCTTGTTTTTTTTTTTTAAAAAAAAAAAAAAAGTGACAAAATTTTTGTTTTTTTCTTTCTTGTATTTCAGAAAGCTACAGAAAAATCTAAGTCTACCCATAGCTCTAAGAGGAGTTGTGCCTCTTGCAGGGACACATTAGGGGAGGCATGGACAAAGGTCTTGTGTAGGGAGTGCATAGACTCCCTTGTTAAGGAGAGGGACTCTGAACAGGAGTCAGGACTTGCAGCCTCAGTAAAGGAGCTCTCGTCCACCTTTTCTTCATTTAAGGCCTTATTTGAAAGGTTTCAACCTCCCATTAGTCCAGCTCCCCAGGATACAACCCCGCCTCAGGCGCAGGGCTCTGCTCCTGCCCAACCTGCAACTTCAGTTAGGGCAGAGGAAGCTCCAGGGCCTTCCGGAGTGGAACTAAGACAGCCAGACAGTTCCTCCTCCGATTCCCAGGATGGTTCAGAGGGGGAGGACCAGGACGGGGAGTCCAAGAGATCCTCCAGATATAAATTATCCCTAGAGGAGGTAGAGGACCTCTTAGGGGCTATTTATACAACCCTCGGTATTCAGGAGGACAGGAAACCCCTGACCCTTCATGACCAGATGTACAGAGGCTTGGGGGAACAAAAGAGAAAGGTTTTTCCAGTTCATGAAGTACTGGTTGAAACTATCAAAAAGGAGTGGCAGGATCCCGAAAGGAAACCCTTTTTTTCTAGATCCTTAAAAAGGAGATTTCCATTTTCGGATGATCCTACATCTATCTGGAATAAAAATCCCAAGTTAGATGCTGCTTTCTCCCAGGTTTCCAGACACACTGACCTGGCATTTGAGGACATGGGGGCCCTGGTGGATGTCATGGATAAGAGAATAGACTCTCTCCTTAAAAAGACGTGGGATTCAACAATTGGTAACTTGAAACCTGAGTTGGCTGTCACAGTAGTGGCTCGCAATCTGGAGCACTGGCTCTCTAAGATTCAAGAGCATATTGAGGCTGGAACGGCAAAAGAAACCATTCTGTCTTCTTTCCCTACGATTCTGCGGGGTATCGCCTACATAGCTGATGCCTCGGCAGAGTCAGTACGTATGACGGCCAGATCAGCGGCTCTGGCCAATTCGGCCAGGAGAGCCCTCTGGCTAAAAACCTGGCCGGGCGATAGCGCCTCTAAAGTCAAATTGTGCGGCATACCGTTAACGGGAGACCTTCTCTTCGGCCCAGGCTTAGAGACTGTCTTAGACCGCACAGCAGACAGGAAGAAATCCTTCCCGGTTAAGCAGAAAACCCCTACACCTACAAAGAAGGGGTTTCGTCCGCAAAAGCGTAAAGAGACTCCAAAGCCGGAAGGGCAAAGGAAGCTCTGGGGTCAGAAAGGCAAGGGCAGAGGAGGGGCGATTTTTCGCCCTCCTGAACAGCCCCGTAAAAGTCAATGACTCCCCAACCATGGTGGGGGGAAGATTGGGGGCCTTCCTCCCACAGTGGGAAGCAATATCCCCCAATCGCTTTATCCTAGGGATTATAAGAAAGGGGTACCATATCGATTTCACAAATCTTCCTCCTCGGAGATTTTTGGTCACGCACCTACCCAGGTGTACGGCAAAAGCCGAGGCTCTGTTGGAAGCATTAAGAGATCTGGTAGATCAGAATGTGGTTCTAAGAGTTCCAAAAGCCGAGGAGGGAGAGGGGTTTTATTCACACATCTTCGTAGTGAAGAAACCCACAGGGAAATTCAGACTAATTCTGAATCTAAAGCCCCTGAACAAGTCAGTGACATACAGGAGATTCCGTATGGAAACAATTTTCACGGTGAGAACACTGTTGCCCCGCAACTGCTTTATGGTATCCCTGGACCTAAAGGACGCGTATCTACACGTTCCCATAGCAGAAGCCTCACAGAGGTTTCTCCGGCTAGCGGTAGATCTAGGTGGAACAAAGGTACATCTACAGTTTCAGGCGCTGCCTTTCGGGCTATCCTCCTCGCCCCGCATCTTCACCAAGGTCTTGGCGGAGGTGATGGCCTTTCTTCGGCTCCAGGGAGTATCAGTGATAGCATACCTGGACGACCTGCTCCTGTTTGCAGCGTGTCCACTGCAGTTAGTCAGGGATCTAGAACTTACAAAAAGAGTTCTTACAGGTCTAGGGTGGCTAATGAACTTGGAGAAATCCAGTTTGATTCCCTCCCAGCGCATTACCTACTTGGGGTACCAGTTGGACTCAACACTACTGAGAGTGTTTCTTCCAACAGAAAAAATACTAAAGCTGGACAGGGCAGTGGCTGGTCTCCAGTGCAGCAGTCGGGTCTCCATAAGAGTTCTGATGTAGGCCCTGGGTCTTTTGACCGCGACCCTCCCAGCAGTGCAATGGGCAGGTCTGCACTTTCGTCCCTTACAGTCCTTTGTCCTAAGGGTGTGGGATCACAGCCAGAGAAATCTGGATGCCTTGGTTCAGGTCCCATCCCAAGTAAAGAGATCCCTCTGGTGGTGGAGGAGGGTCTCAAACTTGTCGCAGGGTCGTCTGTGGTTCATCCCAGTCTCTCAGGTGGTAACCACAGACGCAAGCGGCAGAGGTTGGGGGGCGCATCTGGGTTCCCTTGTAGCACAGGACACCTGGGAGGGAGACGAACTCAGAAGGTCGTCCAATTGGAAGGAGCTGAAGGCAATCGGGCTAGCACTCAGGTTCTTCAAAAAGGAGCTACAGGGCCACCATGTTCAGGTGCAGTCGGACAACTCGTCCGCCGTAGCCCATGTGAACAAGCAGGGAGGCACAAGGAGCGGAGTACTGTTGGCATTGGCATCAGACATTCTGAGCTGGGCCGAGACTCACGCTCTCTCACTTTCAGCAGTCTACCTGAGAGGAGAAAAGAATGTGAAAGCAGACTTTCTCAGCCGAACCAAGCTGAGAGAGGGCGACTGGATCCTCAACCAGGAGGTTTTCAGTCTCATCTCAGAGAAGTGGGGTCCTCCAGAGGTAGATCTGTTCGCGTCAAGAAGCAACGCGAAAGCCCCTTGTTTTTTCTCCCTAAACAGAGGGGAGGGAGCGCGAGGGGTCGACGCATTGATCCAGGACTGGCATTTCAGAATCTGCTATGCCTTCCCGCCCCCAGCGTTATTACCAGCAGTTCTCAGGAAGTTTCAGATGGAAAACACGTCCCTGATTCTGGTAGCACCACATTGGCCAAAGAGGGCTTGGTTCTCAGTACTCAAGCAGCTAGCGGTCGAACCTCCCTTATTCCTGCCACCTCGAGAGGATCTCCTCTCACAGGGCCCAGTCCTCTGTCCACAGGTTCACCAATGGCAGTTAGCGGCCTGGCTACTGAGGAGGGTATGCTGAGAGCTAGGGGTTTTTCTGAGAAATTAATCTCCACCCTCCTCAATAGCAGGAAGAAGGAAACACGCCAGATATATAAAAAAATCTGGGTACGTTTCAATAAATGGTGTGCAGAAGGCTCCTTTGCGGTACATAGTCCCACAGCTGTGTTGGAATTCCTTCAGTGCGGGGCAGACAGGGGTTTATCCATAAGTACCCTTAAGGGTCAGGTGTCAGCACTCAGTGCTTATTTAGAGAAACATCTGGCCACCAACCCCTGGGTGGTCAGATTCTTTAAGGCTCTGTCTAGACAAAGACCGGTTCAAGGTCCTCCCTTTCCCAAGTGGGACCTATCGTTAGTTTTGCAGGGCCTGACGGGAATCCCCTTTGAACCTTTAGAGGAATGTCTACTAAAGGATCTTACGTTAAAAACAGTTTTTTTGGTAGCAGTGACTGCCAGGAGAGTCAGCGAGATTGAGGCCTTATCTGTTAGACCTCCCTTTTGCGTTATTTTTCCAGATCGGATCATCTTTAAGACCGATCCAGCATTTTTACCTAAGGTTGCTTCTGGTTTCCACAGAAGTCAGGAGGTAATTTTACCCTCATTTTGTCCCAACCCCTCGGGGGAAAGGGAATTAAAATTTCATTCTTTGGATGTAAGGAGATGTATCCTTAGATACCTAGAGCTGACCAAGATGTTTAGAAAGTCAGACTCTTTATTTGTTTTGTTTTCTGGGGCCAGAAAGGGATGCAAAGCGTCTCGACGCACTATTGCCAGATGGCTCAGAGTAGCCATTGGCCAGGCCTATACATTGGCAGGGAAAGAAATCCCAATGGGTATAAGAGCACACTCTACTAGAGCTATGGCAGCTTCGCAGGCAGAAAGGGCTGGAGCAACGCCAGAGCAAATATGCAGGGCTGCAACATGGTCCAGCTACTCCACTTTTGTAAAGCACTACAGAGTGGACCTGGTGTCGGCTAGTGAGCAAGCCTTTGGGCGAAAGGTATTGCAAGCTGTAGTCCCACCCTAAACTGGTAAGTGCTCGTTTATCCTCTCATGGTGGCTGTCCTGAAAGACGAAAGGGGAAAATTAGAGTTACGTACCGGTAACGTCTTTTCCAGTAGTCTTTCAGGACAGCCCTAGTTACCCACCCGAAATTTTTGGGGGGTCTTACAAAAGACCAGAACGCAGCATGATAATGATATGGAATAGTATGTTATTAATGTGTTCTTGTGTCTCCCCAGCTGACCGGAGGTAATCTCGGAATATACTGAGGTCTGGCAGGGGGAAGTGAGAATTTATGGGCTGGCGCAGTGTTTCCTAAGAGGAAGAGGAGGAGACTATCTCTCATGGTGGCTGTCCTGAAAGACTACTGGAAAAGACGTTACCGGTACGTAACTCTAATTTTTTGGAACACTGTACAGCACCTGTATATATCACAAATAAACACCGCACTGTTTGTCACTACTTCACTGGATTTGGTATCTGTACCTGCTACCTGTCCCCCAGGTTAAAAAAAAAAATATATATATATATATATATATATATATATATATATATATATATATATATATTTAAAAAGATTTTTTTTTTTTTTTTTTAAATTTGTTAGCTTTCTCCCTATCTTCCCCCCCCCCCCCCCCTATTTTTCTTTTTCTCTCTATGCCCGGTGTTATGGTAACACATGTAAAACTGTCCATAAAGAGCCATATCTTTTCCAGACAGCTCAGTATTTAGCAGCGTTTGGATAAGGCGATGGATTCCTGAGATCTTTCTCTCACGCTCTCTTTCTCTCACGCTCGCTCTCTCTCACGCTCTCTTTCTCTCACGCTCTCTTTCTCTCACGCTCGCTCTCTCTCACGCTCGCTCTCTCTCACGCTCTCTCACGCTCTCTCTCTCTCTCTCACGCTCTCTCTCTCTCACGCTCGCTCTCTCTCTCACGCTCGCTCTCTCTCTCACGCTCTCTCTCTCTCGCGCTCTCTCTCTCTCGCGCTCTCTCTCTCTCGCGCTCTCTCTCTCGCGCTCTCTCTCTCTCTCGCGCTCTCTCTCTCTCTCTCTCTTGCGCTCTCTCTCTCTCTCGCGCTCTCTCTCTCTCGCGCTCTCTTTCTCTCACGCTCTCTCTCTCTCACGCTCTCTCTCTCTCTCGCTCTCTCTCTCGCGCTCTCTCTCTCTCTCGCGCTCTCTCTCGCGCTCTCTCTCGCGCTCGCGCTCTCTCTCTCTCTCTCGCGCTCTCTCTCACGCTCTCTCGCTCTCTCACGCTCTCTCGCTCTCTCACGCTCTTACGCTCTCTTTCTCTCACGCTCTCTCTCTCTCTCACGCTCTCTCTCTCTCTCTCTCTCTCTCTCTCTCTCACGCTCTCTCTCTCTCACGCTCTCTCTCTCTCTCTCACGCTCTCTCTCTCTCTCTCTCTCACGCTCGCTCTCTCTCGCGTCTCTCTCTCTCTCTCTCTCGCGCTCTCTCTCTCTCGCGCTCTCTCTCTCTCGCGCTCTCTCTCTCTCGCGCTCTCTCTCTCTCGCGCTCTCTCTCTCGCGCTCTCTCTCTCGCGCTCTCTCTCTCGCGCTCTCTCTCTCACGCTCTCGCTTTCTCTCCGCTCTCTTTCTCTCACGCACTCTCACTTTCTCTTTTTCTCTCATGCTCTCTTTCTCTCACGCTCTCTTTCTCTCACGCTCTCTTTCTCTCACGCTCTCTTTCTCTCACGCTCTCTTTCTCTCGCTTTCTCTTTCTCTCGCTTTCTCTTTCTCTTTCTCTCGCTTTCTCTTTCTCTCGCTTTCTCTTTCTCTTTCTCTCGCTTTCTCTTTCTCTTTCTCTCGCTCTCTTTCTCTTTCTCTCGCTCTCTTTCTCTTTCTCTCGCTCTCTTTCTCTCGCTCTCTTTCTCTCGCTCTCGCTCTCTTTCTCTTTCTCTTTCTCTCGCTCTCTTTCTCTTTCTCTCGCTCTCTTTCTCTTTCTCTCGCTCTCTTTCTCTTTCTCTCGCTCTCTTTCTTTCTCTCTCTTTAGTAATTAATTTTTATTTTTACATGTGTCTCATTTATTTCTATTTTTTTTTTTTATTTAAAATAAATAACAAATAGACCAAAGAAGTTGAGTGCACGTGCTCAGTGTCATATCCAGAGGTTGTCTTTGGGGAAATAGACATATGAGTGCTGCCAGCATTGCTGCAGAGGTTGTAGGGATTGGGGGGTTCAGCCTGTCAGTGCTCAGATCATACGCCGCACACTGCATCAAATTGGTCTGCATGGCTGTTGTGCCATAAGAAAGCCTCTTCTAAAGATGATGCACAAGAGAGCCCGCAAACAGTTTGCTTCCAACATGATAACGACCCCAAACACACCTCCAAGATGACCACTGCTTTGCTATAGAAGCTAAGGGTAAAGGTGATGGACTGGCCAAGCATGTCTCCAGACCTAAACCCTATTGAGCATCTGTGGGGCATCCTCCAACGGAAGGTGGACAAGCGCAAGGTCTCTAACATCCACCAGCCCCGTGATGTCCTTATGGAAGAGTGGAAGAGGACTCCAGTGGCAACCTGTGGAGCTCTGGTGACCTCCATGCCCAAGAGGGTTAAGGCAGTGCTGAAAAATAATGGTGGCCACACAAAATATTGACACTTTGGGCCCAATTTGGACATTTTCACTTAGGGGTGTACTCACTTTTGTTGCCAGCAGTTTAGAAATGAATGGCTGTGTGTTGAGTTATTTTGAGGGGACAGCAGAGTTACACTGTTATACAAGCTGTTCACTCACTACTTTACATTGTAGCAAAGTGTCATTTCTTCAGTGTTGTCACATTAAAGTGGTGTTTCACCAAAAAAAAAAATTAGATGTCAGCAGCTGCAAATACTGCAGCTGCTGACTTTTAAAATAAGGACACTTACCTGTCCCGGGGTCCAGCGATGTCGGCACCCGAGACCGAGCCGTCCCTCGATCCTCGGGTGCTGCCGCCGCCATTCACACTGAGGGAATCAGGAAGCGAAGCGTTGCCGCTTCACTGCCCGGTTCCCTACTGCGCATGCGCGAGTCGCGCTGCGCGTCTTCACTGGTCCCCGTTGTGTTGTGGGAACTGTGTATTTCCCACAACACAACGGGGGTGGGCGGGGAGTCTGCGGCTAGCTGCGGCTAGCTGTACCCGGAAGTGGGTGCAGATACCTGTATTATACAGGTATCTGCACCCCCCTCCCCCCTGAAAGGTAGGTGCCAATTGTGACACCGGAGGGGGGGAGGAATCCGATGAGCGGAAGTTCCACTTTAGGGTGGAACTCCGCTTTAAAGATATAATAAAATATTTACAAAAATGTGATATATATATATATATATATTATTACAGTATCTAAAGATGATAATTTGTTTTTATATAGAAATTTTAATTTGAAGTAAAAATTTTATTTTATTTTTTTTTACTCTGACTTTATCAGAAGAAACATTTACATTATCACCAATTACTACTCAACGTGTTGGCAAAATTGTGATGGTAAGTAAAATTATTTTTTTTTTTTTAATATAATATTATTATATATTTTTTTTACTTTGCCTAACTTAAATTTTTAGGACAGTACTGTAGTTCCAGAATTAGTTCCTGATGGAACATCTTCCAGGGATATAAATTCAATGACACATGAGGAAAGAGTAAGTTCAGTCCAAAGTCATGTTTTGTATCCCTATATCTCTTTCCCTCTTTCTCTGTCTATCCTTTCTCTTTTCTCTGTTTGTCTTTCTATTTTTATATTGTAAAAATATATAGTATTTATCGGCGTATAACACGCACCCCAAGTTTAGGGGGGAAGTTTAATCAATGCAGCCTTATCAGTGTCCATCTGCAGCCTTGTCAGTGTAGTCTTGTAATTGCAACATTGCTCCAGTATCATTTTCAGCCTTTCAGTTTAAAAATGGCGCCGCCGAGATACAGAATGGCATGTCCTGTGTATCTCAGCAGGTTTTCGGCTCCTCTCGCAGTCCCGCCCAGTCCCGCCCTATGATGGACATAACACAGGTCCAATGGCGGGACTGGGCGTGACTGTGAGCAGACCCGAGTCTAGCCGAGTACACTCGGCTATGTGTATCTCGGCGGCTCGCTCCTCCGCTCACAATCAGCAGAGGATCGGCGTATAACACACACCCACGATTTCCCCCTGATTTTAAGGAGAAAAAAGTAAGTGTTATACGCCGATAAATACGGTATATGCATACATAATACATATTTGTGTATGTAGATAGATAGATCTATATCTAGATGGATAGATAGATATACCGTATTTATCGGCATATAACACGCACTTTTTTCCCCTGAAAATCAGGGGAAAATCGTGGGTGCGTGTTATAGGCCGATCCCCGCCGATTTCTGTGTCATCGGAGCGATCGCGGCAATTGCCGCGGTCGCCGCCGACATACACAGCCGTGGGTAGATTCAAAAATGGCGCCGAGACTGCAGGGAGCCGAGATACACATACCCGAGTGTTCTCGGCTTTTTCCCGGCGCCGCCGTCACGCCCAGTCCCGCCCCTGGACCTGTGTTATGTCCATCATAACGCCATTTTTTGAATCTACACCGAGTGCACAAAGCTGCACTGACATGGCTGGACTGGGGCAAGGCTGCACTGGGGCAAGGCTGCACTGGGGCAAGGCTGCACTGATAAGGCTGCACTGACACTGATAAGGCTGCATTGATGGGCATTTTAATGTAAGTTTTTTTTTTTTTCCTTAAACTTCCCTCCTAAAATTTTTTTTTTCCTTAAAATTCTCTCCTAAACTTGGGGTGCGTGTTATACGCCGGCGCGTGTTATACGCCGATAAATACGGTATTTAAAAATAGATATAAATATTTACAGGATCTCACAAATGTGAGTTAATGATCTTAATATATATTTTTTTTATAATATTTTATTCTATCTTTTCATGTGACAACAGAAGAAATGACACAAATACAACATAAGAACTGTACCTTAGACACCCCTATTAAAATATCACCCATATGTAATTGCTTTTGCTATTTCCTACACCCCCTACTTGCTCTACAAGCTTGACCCTCCTGTCCCTTCCTGTATTTTAATGTTCTTTAATTTTTATGTCCCAAAACTATTGTGTCAGGAGCTACTAATTAGTTTGATTTAATAATACAAACATTTTTTACTTTTTTTTTTTAAATGTATATTTTTGGAATTATATTTTTTTTTTATTTTTTTTTCGGTAATTTTTAGAGAAATATGCTCATACAACAATTATTTGCAAGATATCCTGCCCCAGAGGATGATCCAGCTTTTCCTGTGAATCCCACCTTACCCTCAAATAGCGATGAATCCTCCGCAATAGAATCTGAAGATATAGAAACGGACAGAATAGGGAACATCCAGTGGTGCATGTGTGAACGTTGTATAACCATGCCGACGCAAGTGGAGTCTTGTTGCTGCCGTGAGATTGAGGAGGTGGCTCTTTGTATACCGGAAGGACTCACTTGCATCACTCAGGCAGATACCTTCTGTTCACAAATAGTACATCCGCATCATGTCAGGATAGCACATCTCATGCAACATCTGGAAGGTCTCCCGCTTGTGGATCCTAACAACAATAGGTAAGTCATATAATACTATAGAATTGATGATAAATAATATTTATATTCATATGTAAATATTAAAAACATTTTATTTTTAGGAGATTAAGAAAAACAGCATATCGCACATTCTTAGCCTGGATATATGGCATCTTAGGGGAGGAAAATAGAAGGCCGATTCCTTCCTGTGCTGTAAATGCTGTGCGAGAAGTGTTTCCCGACCCTAATGCTTGTTATGTTGGGTGTCTTTACAGTAACGACTACGATGCTGCTCTAATGGCTTTTTTTTAAATATGTTTTTTTTTCTCTTTTAAATTTTTATTTTTGAGTTTGGTTTTTAAATGTTTGTCTATTAAAGTTAATAAAACATATTTTAACTAAAAAATCGTTTTTGTTTTTTTTCTATTTTTTTTATTTGATCCACATTGTAAAACAAACATATTGTTAAAGTGGTTGTATAGTGTTTTTTTTTACTTTTACCTACAGGTAAGCCTATAATAAGGCTTACCTGTAGGTAAAAAAAAATATCTCCTAAACCTTTACAGTTTAGGAGATATTCCCCTTGCTATGCGCCGCTGACTGCAGCGCCGCATGCGCACAGGGGATTCTCGCCTGAAGGCCCGACAACTGCCGTACCTTGCCGGGTAAAATCTCTTGCGCGCATGCGCGGGAGTGATGACATCGCGGCTCCAGCCACTCTCAGCGCTGAAACCGCGATACCCGGAAGACACGCCGAGGCAACATGACAGCTCCCTCGGCGTGGACCAGGTAAGATACCGACACCTCGTTCTAAGGTAAGTATTTCATAATGAGCTAGTATGCGGTGCATACTAGCTCATTATGCCTTTTGCTTTACAGGGGTAAAAAAAAAAAAAAAAAAAAAATTTCAGCGGGTATACAACCGCTTTAAGTTAATAAAAACACAAAATAGAACACCTACAATTAAATAATGAGAGAGAGAGAGAGAGAGAAAAAAAAATCAATACAACATAACAATTTCAAATCAATTTTAAAATAACATAATGACTAAAATTTCTTGGTTTGGAATAAATAAAAAACAATTGTCGAGAGAGCGAGGGAAGAGTGATCGAGGAAGAGCAGATGAGAAAAAAGCGAATGAGGGCGAGAGAGAGAGAGAGAGCAAAAGCAAGGGAAGAGCGAGTGAAGAGTGACCGAGAGAGAAGAGCGAGTGAGAGATGGGAAGAGCGAGCGAGGAAGAGCGAACGAAAGAAGAGCGAGGGAAGAGTAAGGGAGGGAGAGAGCGAACTAGAGAAGAGCGAGGGAAGAGCAAGTGAGAGAGAGAAATAGTACGATGGAGGATAGAGGAGAAGGAAGATGGAGGAGGAAGAAGTAAGATGGAGGATAGAGGAGGATGGAGGATAGAGGAGCAGGAAGATATAGGATAGAGGATTAGAAGGTGGAGGATAGAGGAGGCGGAAGATGTAGGAGAAGGGAGGATAGAGGAGGAGGACGGAGAATAGAGGGGGAGGAAGATAGAGAATATAGGATAGAGATGGAGGAGAAGGAAGATGGAAGATATAGGATAGTGGAGGATATAGGATAGAGGGGGAGGAGGAAGATGGAGGATATGGGATAGAGGAGGAGGAAGAAGTAAGATGGAGGATAGAGGAGGAGGAGGAAGGGATGGGGATAGATGAGGCGGAAGATGGAGGATAGAGGAGGAGAAGGAAGATGGAGGAGGACGGAGGATAGAGGGGGAGGAAGATGGGAGATACAGAATATAGGATAGAGATGGAGGAGAAGGAAGATGGAGGATATAGGATAGAGGAGGAGGAAGATGGAAGATAGGGGAGGAAGATGGAGGATATGAGATGGAGGATGGAGGGGGAGAAGGATGGAAGGTGGAGGACAGAGAATATAGGATAGAGATGGAGAGTAAGGAAGATGGAGGAGGAAGATGGAAAATAGAGGATAGAGGGGGGAGGAAGAAGATGGAAGATAGAGGGGGAGGAAGATGGAGGATATAGGAAAGAGGGGGAGAAAGATGGAAGATGGAGGATAGAGGAGGAGGAGGAAGATGTAGGATAGAGGAGGAGGAAGATGGAAAATAGATGATAGAGGGGGAGGAGGAAGATGGAGGCTAGAGGGGGAGGAGGATTAGGAAGAGGAAGATGGAGGATAGAGGAGGAGGAGGAGAAAGATAGAGGATAGAGGAGGAGGATGGAAGATAGAGGATAGAGGAGGAGAAGGAAGATGGAGGGTAGAGGGGAAGAAAGATGGAAGATAGAGGATACAGGAGGAGGGTGATGGAGGATATGGGATAGAGGATTGAGGAGGAGGAAGAAGGAAGATGGAGGACATGGGATAGAGGAGGATAGAGGGGGAGGAAGATGGAGGATGGAGAATATAGGATAAAGATGGAGGAGAAGGAAGATGGTGGATATAGGATAGAGGAGGACAGAGGATAAAGGGGGAGGAAGATGGAGGATAGAGAATATAGGATAGAGATGGAGGAGACAACAGAGGGTTTAAAAAATAAAACATACCATATATACATATTTATAAATAAATCAAACCAATGTATTTAAAGGAAATTTTTCTGGCATGGTTTTGAAATAAATCAAATCCACTTGTCTCTTCAATCTATGGAATAAAAATAATAAATAATACATTAATAAATATAATAAAAAAATATATAAAACATAATATATTTGAAGATAATAAAACAAATTATGTTTAATATTTATTTACCTACCTGCAATAAAAGATGTTGATCAAAAGAGTGCACTCAGGGTAGATGTGGTGTATCTAAAATAAATTAAATAAAAACAATTAATGAGAGGAGAGAGAGGAGGAGGAGGCAAAAATGGAGGAGAGGAGATGATGAAAATAATCAATATTTTTTGGAGACATACCAGGCAATAGAGACTAAAGATGTAATTTTTTATATTTTTGGAAATCTTGAGGATGGTCAGCACAAACAAGAAAAATAAATAAAAAATATATCATTAAAAAAAAAATTTTGTTGCAATAATTTTAAAATAATAAAAGTACACAAAATATACAGTAAATATCGAACTAAAAACACAAGAATACTAGAGGCGATTAAAAAAATATATATATATACTGTTTAAAAAGAGGGCGGGAGAGATTGATGTTTAATTTTTGTACATAAAAATAAAAAAATAGAAATAAATAAAACACATGTAAAAATAGCGAGAGAGAGAGAGAGAGAGAGAGAGAGAAGGAGAGAGATCGAGATCCATCACCTTATCCAAACGCTGCTAAATACTGAGCTGTCTGGAAAAGATAAGGCTTCCTTGTATGGCTCTTTATGGACAGTTTTACATGTGTTACCGTAACACCGGGCACAGAGAGATAAAGAAAAATAGGGGGGGAGATAGGGAGAAAACTTTATAAAAAATCTTTTTTTTAAATGTATATTTATATATATTTCTTTGGATCTAAAAACACTATATATATATATATATATATATATATATATATATATATATATATATATAAATTAGAAAGAAAAAAAAATCTGACAATGACACAAAATAAAAATAATGAAAAAGTCAATTGCATTGCAAAGACAAAATACATATACAAGCAGACTCGATCCATGTGACAAAAGACACAAAGGAAACACTTGAAAAAGGACACAAGGAATACACAAAGTAAAAAGGAAAGACATTCAAACACACAGAATCAAGAAAGGGAAGATTAAAAAAAAACACAGAGAATACACAAACAGGACAGAGAAGGAGCACTCAAAATAAACATAGAGGAGACATCTATAAGCTTATGTGAGCACATTTAGACCACAACATCATAATACAAAAAGCTTACCTGTTCTGTGTCAATCTTCCATGAGAATTAGCTGCTGGAACACTGAGATCGCAGCTCCTTCAGCTTGGATGCTCAGTCTAGGACATCCACATGTGTTCTGGCAACAAAGGGCTTTCTTCCCTTTTTAAAAATGGCGCTGTGGTCCGCCTTTGATCGCGTCATTTCCTATCAGAAAATAATGCGATTTTTGAGCACAGTACTGCCCACAGACTCCTGGGAAATGATGTGTCATTATTTCCCAGGAGCATAGGCAAGGGAGGAAGTCTCGAGGAGCTCCGCGGACCAGGAAGTGGCAGATTACGAGGACTACATAGCAACAGGGCGTTTAGGGTAAGTATAAAAAAAATTTCATCCAAATGTTTGTTTATGGGTTTAAAGGAGTCATTTAAAGGAAAAAGAATTAGGGTGGAACTCTGCTTTAACCTTCTCTGGAGGTTTAGAGTCCTGATCCCATTTTATGGCAGTAAAGTATGGCTCAATCAGATGGAAATCGAACAAATGCTCGGGCATGTCCTCTGCCTCTGACAAGGAGCCCGATAAGATCTCACAGATCCTTGGCGATTTTCGGCCTTAATCTGTGGAGGTGCCTGGTTTAGGTTCTTCTCTAGAACAGGCTGTGCTAGAGGCTAGCTGTATGCTTTTGGCCACTGCCTCATGGATATAGTCCTTAACCTTCCGAGCTTCTGCTTCCTTGTCCGTAGCCACATCTTTCATGCATTCGGCACACAGAAGCTTACCAACAACAAAGGGTGCCGTGCAAGCCCAGTATAGGCCATCTGCCAGTCTCCCGGACTGCCTTGGTTCTACTGCTGAAGATTTACTGCAGCTTGGACCACTAGGAGATCGATCCCTGCATTTGGAATGGGACCCTGGTTGCAGGGACTTAGAGCGGTGGTGGGACTTTTCATTCCGGGAATGTCTTTTTTTTAGGGCATGTGCTCCTAAAAAAGATTAAGCAACACGTTACTTACGTGTGCGGCACTGTTTTACAGTTTTAGTCCCCCGTAGACCCCTCCTACCTTTCCGCAGATCTTCATGCCTGCTGTGGCAAGCTCATGGCTGCGGACGGAATGAGAAAAAAATACGTTTAGTAATAGACGCATCTGGTAATTATCCTCTTCCACTCCCTCCCAGTTCCGTTTTCTCATACTTTTCTTTAAAATAAAAATAATTTTTTTTTTGTGCTGCCCCTTTAAATCGTTGGCCATCTTACCTGCAGCAAACAAGTAGCGAAGTGCAGGATGATAGAGTGGGCTGGGCGCAGCAGTGAGCAATTCAGCCAAACCTGGCTGGGAGGGAAGAGCCAGAGGAGAGTGTAAACAGCACATAAACTGACCAAGGGAGTTTGGGAGAAGGACCGCGATACCACCTACCGGATTTAGTGCCTCTGAAGCCCACAGTACTCCGCGCCTGCCGCCGCCGCCGTGGTGTCCGGTTTTTTGGTGTGCTGGTTACCCCAGCAACGCACGGCCACTCCTGCTAAGCCCCCCCCCCCCACGATGATATTCGGCGGTGACCTCGGCTCCAGAGAGGGAGAGGGCGTGGTCCTAGAGCCTGGGAGCCCTTTGCATGTAACTTTTAAATTCCTCTTCAGCTCGCTACAGACTATGCGTGTCCTTTAGACAACAGATGCCGTCAGCCCCGGCACTCAGGGCATCCAGTGTCATAAGAGGATTTACCTCTATCCTTTCTGGACCTTCCAACCAGAGGAGAGGCTTAACCTGGGGGGGAAGGTTTGGTAGGGGGGTGTAGCTGGAATTCAGTCTGGTGGCCTGGCGACCAATGAAAAAAATAACACGAGGGGGGAGGGGAGGACAGGGATTTATAATGCTGGAAGAAAGTGGTCCTGAGGGTTAATGAGGTACAGTTAACCCATATGGTGCTGACAGGAGGACGACAAAGAAATACTCTGTTGTACATTACATACTCCTGACCCCTGCATGATATACTCTATGTTGTACATTACATTATTCTGATACTGTATAGTCCTGACTGGAATGGTACCAGCTGATTGGAGAAAAGCCAATGTAGCACCAATATTTAAAAAGGGCCCAAAATACATCCCTGGGAATTACAGACCAGTTAGCCTAACATCAATAGTATGTAAACTCTTGGAGGGGATGATAAGGGACTATATACAAGATTTTAGTAATAAGAACGGTATCATTAGCAGTAATCAGCATGGATTCATGAAGAATCGTTCTTGCCAAACCAATCTATTAACCTTCTATGAGGAGGTGAGTTGCCATCTAGATAAAGGAAGGTCCGTAGACATGGTGTATCTGGATTTTGCAAAAGCATTTGACACAGTTCCCCATAAACGTTTACTGTACAAAATAAGGTCCGTTGGCATGGACCATAGGGTGAGTACATGGATTGAAAACTGGCTACAAGGGCGAGTTCAGAGGGTGGTGATAAATGGGGAGTACTCGGAATGGTCAGGGGTGGGTAGTGGGGTTCCCCAGGGTTCTGTGCTGGGACCAATCCTATTTAATTTGTTCATAAACGATCTGGAGGATGGGATAAACAGTTCAATCTCATATTTGCAGACAATACTAAGCTAAGCAGGGCAATAACTTCTCCGCAGGTCGTGGAAACCTTGCAAAAAAATCTGAACAAATGAATGGGCAAATGAGGTTCAATGTAGAAAAATGTAAAATAATGCATTTGGGTGGCAAAAATATTAATGCAATCTATACACTGGGGGGAGAACCTCTGGGAGAATCTAGGATGGAAAAGGACCTGGGGGTCCTAGTAGATGATAGGCTCAGCAATGGCATGCAATGCCAAGCTGCTGCTAACAAAGCAAACAGAATATTGGCGTGCATTAAAAAGGGAATCATCTCCAGAGATAAAACGATAATTCTCCCACTCTACAAGACTCTGGTCCGGCCGCACCTGGAGTATGCTGTCCAGTTCTGGGCACCAGTCCTCAGGAAGGATGTACTGGAAATGGAGCGAGTACAAAGAAGGGCAACAAAGCTAATAAGGGGTCTGGAGGATCTTAGTTATGAGGAAAGGTTGCAAGCACTGAACTTATTCTCTCTGGAGAAGAGACGCTTGAGAGGGGATATGATTTCAATATACAAATACCATACTGGTGACCCTACAATAGAAATAAAACTTTTTTGCAGAAGAGAGTTTAACAAGACCCGCGGCCACTCATTAAAGTTAGAAGAAAAGAGGTTTAACCTTAAACTACATAGAGGGTTCTTTACTGTAAGAGCGGCAAGGATGTGGAATTCCCTTCCACAGGCGGTGGTCTTAGCGGGGAGCATCGATAGCTTCAAGAAACTATTAGATAAGCACCTGAATGACAACAACATACAGGGATATGTAATGTAATACTGACACATAATCACACACATAGGTTGGACTTGATGGACTTGTATCTTTTTTCAACCTCACCTACTATGTAACTATGTAACTAAGTTTTGGATCCCATATAATACATAGTACATTACATAGTCCTTACTACTTTTGCACCCATTTTCTACCAGCTGGACATTTTGTATCTGATGATTTGATTGGAGCACAGACTTTTACATGTTGATAATAATGTGATAGCATCCTCAAACTTTGGAACCTTAAACAGAAAGTGATAATGAGAGAGGAGTCAATAACCCAATGATTGTGATCTTCAGAATCAGTCCAGTCTTCATCTTGGTTGTTCTCCCCCATCCTCACTCTCTGACCTCTGGTGGGGCTCAGCCCCCCTGTTATTCATTACTAAATCATTGACTAAATAAAGAAGTGCAGTACTTCTTCTGTTGGGAAGATGACAATGAGTGATAGAGGGGGTGGGGACACTCATCCTCTAATCCCTTCATTACTGTCACTCCTATAAAAGGCAGTTCTCATTGTTTCCTCACTCTCTGACTGAGGTCCATGAATAAAGAAATGAACTGGTAGGAGATCAGAGGACCCATTTACTAGTTACCTTAAGGGGGGAATTGTAAGATCCTCAGAGACAAAGCTGCCTGATGTGGGCGGAGTCCTGGTTTAGGGAACCAATCTGCTCATGTCTAGTAATAATCTTTTTATTTCTATTTTAGTAGATGGACGGGAGATGAGGAAAACCTCAGAGGATTGTCTCACTTTGTCTCCAGACTGTAAAGTAGAAGATGAGGACATCACACAGTATAGTCCAGGAGAAAACCCGGCTACCTCAAATGTCCATCCGGCACCACACAGTGTAGATGGACCATCGTATTCCTCTTATCCTGAGGAACCTCATACTGTGAGGGATGGTGCCGTCCTTCCAACAAATAAGAGGTTTTCCTGTACTGAGTGCCGAAAGTGTTTTATTTCTACATTCAATTTTAATGTTCATAAAAGATCTCACACAGGTGAGAAGCCATATTGCTGTCCTGAGTGTGGGAAATGTTTTTCAATGAAGGCCTATCTTCACACACATCAGAGATCCCACACAGGGGAGAAGCCGTATTCCTGTTTTGAGTGCAGGAAATGTTTCCCTTTGAAATCCAATCTTGATGTGCAAAAAAGATATCACACAGATGAGAAGCCATATTGCTGTCCTGAGTGCAGGAAATGTTTTTCAATGAAGGCCTATCTTCACACACATCTGAGATCTCACACAGGGCAGAAGCCATATTACCGTTCTGAGTGCGGGAACTGTTTTTCAGACAGGTCCAGTCTTCACACATATCAGAGATCTCACACGGGAGGAGAAGCCGTATTCCTGTCCTCAGTGCGGGAAATGTTTTTCAGCCCATTCCAGTTTTAACAGAGATCTCACACGGGGAAGAAGTCGCTTTCCTGTCCTGAGTGAGGGAAATGTTTCTCACAGAATTCCCATCTTTACACACATCAGAGATCTTACACAGGAGAGAAGCAGTATTCCTGTCCTCAGTGCGGGAAATGTTTTTCAGACAATTCCAGTTTTAACAGAGATCTTACACGAGAGAGAAGGCACTTTCCTGTCCTGAGTGAGTGAATTGTTCCTCACTGAAGTCCTGTCTTCCTGTACATCAGAGATCCCACACAACCCTCGAGGTGTATTAGTGCCTTGAGTGCGGGAAATTTCTTCTTTATGAATGTTGCTAGACATCACAGCTCTCATGTGGGGAAGAAGCACACCCTGATATACACCTCAGATATACTCCATGGCTGATCTTCATCATGTAAGAAACAGTTCATAAGGAGATCAGAGATCACCAAAGACATGGATGAAGTGTTGTACCGTGTTGACCATTGATAGCAGTAGGAAAATAAAAATGGAGTCATTACCTTTCATTGGCTGAGTACATTTTGTGGTGTAAGCTTTCACAAACACTTAGAGGTCTGTTTTCAAAAAAAAAAAAATGTTCAATAAATTTGACCCACATTTGCTCAGCTATGATGAACATTGTCTGTATTTTATTTCATGTAGTGATTTTCTATGATCATCTAGTAGTGGCAATAGCGTGGCACTGCAGTAGTAATACCACTTTATGGACACTAGATGGAGCTACACTTTGGGCCTCTGTAACTACATAGTGAAAGTGGTGCTCAGGGAGGCCTAGGAGATTTTTTTCTTCAACTGGTAAGTGTCAGGATTCTTTCTCCACCCCCCACCTCTGAACACTGGGCTGCATGAGTTCTTGTGCAGTTTAGCCAGAGGACGTCAGAAGTTCTGCGGTTCCTGTGTCCATGTTGGGCAGCACAGTCATGCATCCAGAGTATTTATGGAGGTTTTCCAAGTGTTGTAAGCTTTTGACCGTTTTCTTCCACACAGACAAAACACCCCAGATGTGCATGGTTGCAGCCTGGAAGACACCTAATGGCAGACACAATGACTAGTCACAAAAGGTACCTGGGGCAACACGTACATACTTCTTCCTGATGGGCAGTGGTGGACACTGACAGGCTAGGTGGGTGATCACCTGGGGTAACCAGTGCACAGTGCTCTCTCAGCTGACCAGGATCGCTGTATCGGCATCAGTCCCACTATATGGGTCAGCAGGCCTTATGTCTACTAGACGGCAGAGAGTTGAGGTCAATGTCTTCTTTCTTTATCGTACATCACGGGACACAGAGCAGCCATAATAAATACTATGTGGGTTATACGCCACCTATAGGTGAATGGACACTCGCAAGCAATAGACAGGAAGTTCCCCCATATAACCCCTTCTACACAGGAAGTACCTCTGTTTTTTCACCAGTGTCTGTATGGTGGTGCTCACTGATGTGCCACATGTGCTCTTGGAGCATACTTGGAGGTCTGGAATGGTTTTCGGCCCTGATCTGTGGAATTGCCTGGTTTAGGTTCCTCTCTAGAACAGGCTGTGCTAGAGGCTAGCTGTATGCTTTCGGCCACTACCTCATGGATATAGTCCTTAACCTTCCAAGCTTCTGCTTCCTTATCCGTGGCCACATCTTTCATACATTCGGCACATAGAAGCTTCCCGACAACATCCGGTGCCATGAAAGCCCAGTATAGGCCATCTGCCGGTCTCCCAGACTGCCTTGGTTCTACTGCTGAAGATTTACTGCAGCTTGGACCACTGGGAGATCGATCCCTCCATTTGAAATGGGACCCTGGTTGCATAGACTTAGAGCAGTGGCAGGACTTTTCATTCTGGGAATGGCTTTTTTTAGGGCTTCTGCTCCTAAAAAAAGATTAAGCAACACGTTACATATGTGTGCGGTACTATTTTACAGTTTTAGTCTTCCGTAGACCCCTCCTACCTTAGAGAGGGGAATCGGATCCATTCAATAAAGCTGTCAGCCAAAATGGATGGTACCCAAGCCTCATTGGATAGGAGAGAAGATTCCTCGAGGTTTGCCTGTAATGCAGCCTGCATAATGGAACCCTGTGCAGTGTTGTTCTGACCAAGATGCTTTCTTGCAGGGTGTTATACAGGTCAAGGGGAGTGGACCCCAGATTAAGGGCTAATTTACACTTGCTTCAAAACATAGCTTCGGACACGCTTTTTTTAAACTCACTGAATGCCAGTCAAAGCCCCTGTCAGTAAATAAAATGTTTAGCTTACAGTTCTGTTTACACTTGCTTTTGCTTGAGGCTTCGAAGAGGCTTTGGTGGAGCTTTGATGAGGCTTCAATTGGGCTTCAAGAGAGATTTGCCATAGACTTCTATGGAGGATTTGAAGACGCTTTGAAGCACCACTGAAGCTATATGGAGTATAATTTTTGAAGTGAAGCCAAAGCAAATCAAAAGCAGGTGTAAGCAGGACTGTAAGCTAACCATTTTATTTAGTGACAGTGTTCAGAGAGCTTTAATCAAGCCTGTCCAAAGCCTTGTTTTGAAGCAGTTGTAAACTAGCCGTTGTGTGTTGAAGCCGAAGCGAGTGTAAATGAGCCTCTAAGGGGGACCCAATACCTGAAGGTCTTTTATGACAAAGCCTGCTGTGATGGGTGAAGGTTGGACTCCTGTTATGTTCAGGGTCCTGCAGCAGGAATAGTAAGTCTGCATTTTGCAGTTCCTCTTTTAAAAAAAAAGAGATCTGTCTGTCTGTTCTCCCGGTGGCCACGAGGGGCAGTGTGCTTTTCATGCTCTGTGTACATCTCAGGAGTATTTGGTTGCAGTGTCTCCTTCAGCCACTAGAGGGCACATGTTCGCTCAGTATGGCCTAATTCCCAGTTCCATTCCAGCCCTTTACTGTGGAATGTCCTCAAGTCATTGGGCGGGGGGTCACAGTCATTAGATATTCTATTGTCTCTTCACCCCAGAAAACCTTGGTCTGGAATGGCTGTCATTTTTGCGACTGCTTTCTCCATTTTGTGATATGACTGGCATATCAACGCTCTAATACTGGGGGTGCCTAGTCTTGTTTTCCTGCATTGGTTGACATGGCTTAAGATCCTTGTGAGGGTCTACTTAGATAATGCCACGGCTGTGTTTATGTAACTCAACTAATCTGCCTTGGGCGGAACTTTGAGATTAACCCTTTTGGCTGCCAGGTCAGTATGCCGTAAAATTTATAAGGACTAATCCTATGTCCCAAGGGTCATTCTGACCACCCCTGCAGTGGACCCCCCCAACCGATCCGAGACGCCCCCTGCATGTAGTGCTGCTGGCCGTCTTTCCCTCCTCCTCCTCCTGCTGGCTGCAGCAGTTGCTGGGGCAAACTGACAACAAAGGAACAAAGCAAGTGTGTCTTAAGACCAGCGTTCTTCATGCATCTGTGTTAGTTGCTCTGGTGACATTGTGGGATCAGTTATCCCTGCTTCTGTCTTCCCTCTGCTGCATGTTTCCCTCATTTACTTCACTGGATTCAGGTGGAGGGAATTCCTGTGCTTTTGTATGTTGTGACTGGGACCAGGAGAACATGGTGTTCCGATGTTGTGACTTGTCAGAGGACAATCCTTGGATCTCTGGATAGTCAAGCCCTGCAGTTGCAAGGCCACATTATTCCAGCCTTATGTTGTCAGTGGGCATACCAGATTGCTGTCAAAAAGGTTTTAAAAGACAGGGGTGTCTGGGCCTTTTGTTTTTCCTGCTTTTTTGAAGGCTAGTTTGGCTAAGTCAAGGAAGACTTTTCAAAAGTCTTGGCAGTCGTATGTTGCTTGGTGTTGGCCTAGAAGTTTCCTCCTTGTCGTATCTTGGATTCCTCCAAATGGGGGTTGATTTATTTCTGGCCTTGTATATGATCAAGAGTCATATTTTGGCTTTGGCTGTCTTTTGGAAGCTGATTGCTGTTCCTGTTCTTGGTGCATGCCTTTGTACTAGATGTCACACATGTTGTTTTCTCCAGTCAGCCTTTCATTGGCTTCATGAGATCTTAATTTGGTTCTTTCTGTTTTTACAGAATTCTCTATTTGAGCCCATTCAGGACCTTCCCTTTGTTGTTTGACATGGAAGGTTGTATGTTCTGGTTGCCATTACTTCAGCTCATAGGACTTTGGAAATTGCTGTCCTTTTCTGTAAGGAATCTTTCTTGGTCTTTTCCTTCAAGCTAATATAGCTTTTTGACCTCTTTTTTTATCTAAAGCAGTTTCTATCTTTTCATCTCAACCAGAACAGTGTATTAGCTTTCTTTGTCCTCAGGCTCAGTCATTGGGGAATAGGTTTTTCTCACATTGGATATTTCTTTGTGCTATAAGGTTTACTTGCAGTTGACTGCTGCAATTCTGCGATCAGATTTCTCTTTGTGGCACCTGTAGACCAAAAAGAACGATCACACAGTTTCCATGTCTAATTTTTTCGGTTGAATGTCACCTTTCTGCCCAAGCTCATAGTTTCAAAGAACAGGTTCCACCTTTTATTGAGGATGACACTATCTACCTTTTTCAGTGTATCAGGTTTGTGAAGCCTCTGAGGAAGAAGGTCAAACCTTTGAAACGCGTAAGCCAGCGGCGGTCCGTGTGCCTCCCTCCTGGGATCTGGACAGCTGCCTACCACTGGAACTATTGCCTTTGTGCGTTCGATATGCAATTTTACCTGCGACTTTTGTGAGTAGCTTTTTACCTTGTTTTTAATTTATTAAACTTGCCAAGGATAATGCGCTAGGCTGGTGCGCTCTCTTGTTTCTTTCTTTGTAAAGCCTCTACCTGGTCTTTGTTGCACTCTTTTTGATGTTTACTAGGTGGATGTGAGATGCTGAGAAACTGCATTTTGTGTGCAGTGTTTTTTTGCAGGCTGCTGCGTGAGGTTCTTTCCTATTTCTGATTGTTTTTGAAACCCGTTGACTTGTTGCCCTCCCCTCGTGTTCTAGTGGAACATCCTTGTTAGTAAGGATTTAAAAAGATGCTCTGTGTCCTGTGATGTACGATAAAGAAAATAAGATTTTTTGGTTTACCTGTAGAATCCATTTCTTGGAGTACATCAAGAGACACAGAGATCCCTCCGCTCTGTGTTATGGTCTATGGCTTGCTGTAAAACTGGAGCCCTGCATACTGAGGCGGGGTTATGAACTAGGAGGGGACTTCTGCCCTTTTTTTCCAGTGTCACCTGTGGATGGTACTTAATAATGTTAACAAGGATTTAAAAAGATGTTTTGTGTCCCGTGATGCACTCCAAGAAATGGGTATTACGGGTAAACAAAAAATCGTATTTTCTTAGGAACCCCTAGAAACCTTTTGGAGGAATCCTGACTGAGAAAGGTTGGCCTCGGCAGTAATATATTTCTATATATGTAGAAAGGTATGTGGAGAAGTTCTTTTTTGTCACATGTATTATTTCTTTATTTCTCAGTGGACACCATCCCTTTACATATCAATAAAACAAGATTACCCCCTTTTTTTAGTGCCAGACGAGGCACGGAGACAATGGATGGGACTTTGTATGTGCCACTGAGAAATCACACAAAAATAATACAATTATCATTTTTTTTTACTTAAAGATAAAACGGTAAAGTACAAAACACCATAAGAACAATTAATTGTATACAACTTCTCGTGCAATTTTAACCACTTGCCGACTGTGCTATAGCTGAATGACGGCTACAGGACGGCCATCATGGGTGTCCGCGTATCCGGAAAGTGTCTTTAATCCTTGGGTCTTTGGGACCCAGCACCTCAGAGATTGGGGTAAGGGGCCAATCACAGCGTCCCTTTTCATCCAATGATGGAGTGATCACTTTGTCAACAAACCGGGATCATGCTTGGTTCAGCTTATGCTGCTACAGTTTTTCTCTCTCCTTTCCTCACATGCTGTATTGGTGTGAGGAGAGAAGAGAGAAACACTGCAGCAGCGTGAGTTGGCTTGAACCTCTGTGCCCTACAGTACTTATCAGTGCCCTACAGTGCCATTCGTGCCTCTGCAGTGCCATCACAGTGCTCATCAGTGCCACTACAGTGCTCATCAGTGCCCTAGGAAGCCACTACAGTGCTCATTAGGGCCCTACAGAACACATCAGTGACCTAAAGTGCCCATCAGTGAGTCCTTATTGGTGCCCTACAGCAGTGGTTCTCAACCCTATCCTCAAGTACCCCCAACAGGCCATGTTTTGGGAATTTCTCTTAGATAGAATAGCTTTCCAAAATACCAAGCCATTGCCTCTGATTTAAAGCACCTGTGAAAGACAAAGGAAAACCTGAAAACTTGGCCTGTTTGGGGTACTTGAGGACAGGGTTGAGAACCACTGCTCTACAGTGCCATCAGTGAGTGCTTATCATTGCTCATCAGTGGCCTACAGTGCAAATCAGTCCCATCAGCGAGTGCTTATCCATGCCTTACAGTGCACATCAGTGAGAGCTCATCAGTGACACTACAGTGCTCATCAGTGCCCTTCTAGTGCTCATCCGTGCCCATCAGTGAGTGCTCATCAGTGCCACCCTATCAGTGGATCCTCATCAATGCCCGTCAGTGCCATAAAAAAAAATGCATAAAAAAGCATTTTCATTTTCTTTCCCCGTTTTCCAAAAACTTGTGTAAAAAATAATGTGTTCAAAAGACTCATAATGCCTCATAGATTATACGTTGGGGTGTTTGCTTTCAAAAAGGGGTCATTTTGTGGGCGTTTCCACTGTCCTGGTGCTCCAGGGCCTTCAAAATTATGACAGGTATTTAAGAAATTAGATGCGTAATTTATGCTCCTAGAACACCCGAAGGTGCTCCCTGCATGTTGGGCCTCTGTATGTGGCCAGGATGTGCAAAAGTCTCACACACGTGGTATCGCCATACTCAGGAGGAGTAGGAGAATGTATTTTGGAAGTAGTTCAAGTATGCATATTCTGTGTGAGAGAAATATCCTGTCAATATGACAATTTTGTGAAAAAAAAATGTCATTTTGCAAATAATTGTGGGAAAAAAATTACAACTTCAAAAAACTCACCATGCCTCTTCCTAAATACCTTGGACTGTCTACTTTCCAAAAAGGGGTCATTTAGGGGGTACTTATACTGTCCTGGCTTGTGAGGCTGTCAGTACATCAGGTGTGATCAATTTTCAGTGATTGGCACCATAACTTGTAGACTCTATAACCTTCACAAAGACCAAATAATATACACTAATGTGGGTTATTTTTCCCAAAGATATGTAACAGAATAAATTTTGGCCAAAAGGTATGAAGAAAAATGACTAATTTGCTAAATTTTATAGCAGAAACAAAAAATAATGCATTTTTTTAACAAAACGTTCGATCTTTTTTTTATTTATGGTGCAAAAAATAAAAAACCCAGAGGTGATTTAATACCACCAAAAAAAGCTCTATATGTGTGGAAAAAAAGGACAATGGGTACAGTGTAGCATGACTGAGTAATTGTCATTCAAAGTATGAGAGTGCTGAAAGCAGAAAATTGGCCTGAGCAGGACCCAGGCACACCTTGCTAGTAGCGAGTTGGACCTCCCTTTGCCTTCATTCTTCGTGGCATAGATACAACAAGGTGTTGGAAACATTCCTCAGAGATTTTGCTCCATAGTGACACGATAACATCACACAGTTGCTGCAGATTTGTCGGCTGCACATCCATGATACCAATCTCCTGTTTCACCACATCCCAAAGGTGCTTTATTGGATGAGATGTGGGGAGTGTGGAGGCCATTGGAGTACAGAGACCTCATTGTCCAGTGTTGAGATGATTGGAGCTTTGTGACATGGTAGATTATCCTGCTGGAAGGAGCCATCAGAAGATGGGGACACTGTAGTCATAAAGGGATGGACATGGTCAGCAACAATACTCAGGTAGGCCGTGGTGTTTAAACCATGATCAATTGGTACTAAGGGGCCCAAAGTGTGCCAAGAAATTATCCCCCACACCATTACACCACCACCACCAGCCTGAACCGGTGATACAAGGCAGATTGGATCCATGCACCAAATTCTGACCCTACTATCTGAATGTCGCAGCTGTAATTGAGACTCATCAGACCAGGCAATGTTTTTCCAATGAAAAGAAAGAAAAAAAGAGCGCACCAGCCTAGTGCATTATCCTTGACAGATTTATTAATTAAAAGCAGGATAAAATCTACTCACAAAGGTCGGAGAAAAAATCGCATTGTATAAGGCACAGAGGCGATTGGTCCAGTGGTAGCAGTTTTTCCAGGTCCTAGGAAGAAGGCGTGCGGACTACTGCTGGCTAACGCGTTTCGAAGGTTACCCTTCTTCATCAGAGCCTTGTTTTTCCAATTTTCTATTGTCCAATTTTGGTGAGGCTGTGCGAATTGTAGCCTCAGTCTCTTGTTCTTAGCTGACAGGAGTGGCACCTAGTGTGGTCTTCTGCTGCTGTAGCCAAACTGCATCAAGGTTTGATGTGTTGTGCGTTCAGAGATGGTATTCTGCATACCTTGAGTGTAATGAGTGGGGTATTTGAGTTACTGTTGTCTTCCTATCATCTGGAACCAGTCTGCCCATTCTCCTCTGACCTCAACAAGGCATTTTCCTCCACACAACTGCAGCTCACTGAATATTTTCTCTTTTTACCACCATTCCCTGTAAACCTGAGACATAGTTGTGTGTGAAAATGCCAGAAATACTCAGACCAGCCCATCTGGCACCAACAACCATGCCACGTTAAAAGTCACTGAAATCTCCTTTCTTCCCCATTCTAATGCTTGGATTGAACTTCAGCAAGTCATCTTCACCACGTCTAGATGCCTAAATGCATTGAGTTGCTGCCATGAGATTGGCTGATTAGCACTCTGTGTTACCAAGCAATTGAACAGGTGTACCTAATAAAGTGGACAATCAGTGTGTGTGTGTGCGTGTGTGTGTGTGTGAGTATATATATTATATATATATATATATATATATATATATATATATATATATATATATATATATATATATATATATATATATTATTATATATATATATATTATTATATTATATTATATATATATATAGAACAGTACATAAGCAAACTTCCCCAAAAAAGAACAAAAACAACAACAAAAAAAGAAAAAGCAATCTACAGCAACACTCTCTCATAAATCTCACATGTCCCACCAAAAATGTGCCAACTGAAGGGGGATCAAATTGAGGACAGAGAGACTCCCTCAGACACATTACTAAATGCTATATATTTACCTCCAAGCACTGATTCTATTATATATTTATATCCCCCTTGGTGGGAGTGGAGATGACCCATCTATAAGGATATACAGTACATACACACACAGCACAAAGGCCGTGTTCACACCACAAAACATTTTCCAGGGCTGCAGTTCCTCTGAGCTCCACAAGGTGGTGATCTCACTTCTACCCAGACAGGAAGTCTCTATGGAAGACAGGAAGTGATGTCAGGTACAGACAGGAAGTTCCGGGTTAGAGGTGAGTCGGGAGGAAGTAGAAGACGTTGCTGGAAGTGACAGCAGAGGAGGTATTATTATTATTATTATCATACAAGATTTATATAGCACCAACAGTTTATGCAGCGCTTTACAATATAAAAGGGAGACATTAAAGTTATAATACAATATACAGGAGGATTTAGTGGGCTCTGCTCAGAAGAGCTTACAATCTAATAGGTAATAAGATCTTATTTGCTATTTACACCCAGTAACCCCCGTCATGTCCGTCCTCTTCCTCCATAGTCACTGTGACGTCTTTTATCTCCAGCAGATGATGATACACACATATATAGTGTGGAAACCTAGATTAACCCCTTCAGGGGCAGAACATTTCCCCACTTCCGAGACCGGAACATTCTCTTCATTGTGGAGATGTGTCTAAGAATTTCTGAGTCTGAATCCAAATCCTATTGAAAATTGGAGCCAAATCTGTCAAATTAAAAATGCTAATTTTCTGGGCTAATAGGCAAGGGGGTGTCAAACAATAACATGGTAGGGGGGGGAGGGGTTCACTGTCCTGGGGGAACATGTATCAATGCAAAAAAGTTTAAAAAAATTCTGTTTGGCCAGGAGCAGTGATTTTTAAATAAGTGAAACATTAAAACTAGCCAATTCCTTCAGCTAACATTCCTGGAGGGTGTCCTAATCCTGGTGGATATCCTAATCCTGGGGAGTGTCCTAATCGTGGAGGATGCACTATTCCTCGAGGGTGTCCTAATCCTGGGAGGGTGCCCTTATCCTTAATAGTGTCCTAATCCTGGGGAGTGTCCTAATCCTGGAGGATGCACTATTCCTTGAGGGTGTCCTAATCCTGGGGGGTGTCCTAATCCTGGGAGGGTGTCCTAATCCTGGGGGGGTGTCCTAATCCTGGGGGGGTGTCCTAATCCTGGGGGGGTGTCCTAATCCTGGGGGGTGTCCTTATTCTGGGGGATATCCTAATCCTGGATGGTGTCCTAATCCTGGAGGGTATCCTAATCCTAGGGGGTGCCCTAATCCCTGGGAAGTGCCCTAATCCTGTAGGGTGCCCTAATCCTGGGGGAGTGCCCTAATCCTGGAGGGTGCCCTAATCCCGGGGGAGTGCCCTAATCCTGTAGGGTGCCCTAATCCTGTGGGGTGCCCTAATCCTGGGGGAGTGCCCTAATCCTGGAGGGTGCCTTAATCCTGGAGGGTGTCCTAATCCTGGAGGGTGCCCTTATCCTTGATGGTGTCATAATTCTGGGGAGTGCCCTAATCCTGGAGGGTGCCCTAATTCTGGGGGAGTGCCCTAATTCTGGGGGAGTGCCCTAATCCTGGGGGAGTGCCCTAATCCTGGAGGGTATCCTAATCCTGGAGGGTATCCTAATCCTGGGGGAGTGTCCTAATCCTGGGGGAGTGTCCTAATCCTGGGGGAGTGTCCTAATCCTGGGGGAGTGTCCTAATCCTGGGGGAGTGCCCTAATCCTGGAGGGTGCCCTAATCCTGGAGGGTGTCCTAATCCTGGAGGGTGCCCTTATCCTTGATGGTGTCGTAATTCTGGGGAGTGCCCTAATCCTGGGGAGTGCCCCAATCCTGGAGGGTGCCCTAATTCTGGGGGAGTGCCCTAATCCTGGGGGAGTGCCCTAATCCTGGGGGAGTGCCCTAATCCTGGGGGAGTGTCCTAATCCTGGAGGGTGTCCTAATCCTGGGGGAGTGCCCTAATCCTGGAGGGTGCCCTAATCCTGGGGGAGTGCCCTAATCCTGGGGGGTGTCCTAATCCTGGAGGTTGTCCTAATCCTGGAGGGTGTCCTAATCCTGGGAGGGTGCCCTTATCCTTAATAGTGTCCTAATCCTGGGGAGTGTCCTAATCCTGGAGGATGCACTATTCCTTGAGGGTGTCCTAATCCTGGGGGGTGTCCTAATCCTGGGAGGGTGTCCTAATCCTGGGGGGGTGTCCTAATCCTGGGGGGGTGTCCTAATCCTGGGGGGGTGTCCTAATCCTGGGGGGTGTCCTTATTCTGGGGGATATCCTAATCCTGGATGGTGTCCTAATCCTGGAGGGTATCCTAATCCTAGGGGGTGCCCTAATCCCTGGGAAGTGCCCTAATCCTGTAGGGTGCCCTAATCCTGGGGGAGTGCCCTAATCCTGGAGGGTGCCCTAATCCCGGGGGAGTGCCCTAATCCTGTAGGGTGCCCTAATCCTGTGGGGTGCCCTAATCCTGGGGGAGTGCCCTAATCCTGGAGGGTGCCTTAATCCTGGAGGGTGTCCTAATCCTGGAGGGTGCCCTTATCCTTGATGGTGTCATAATTCTGGGGAGTGCCCTAATCCTGGAGGGTGCCCTAATTCTGGGGGAGTGCCCTAATTCTGGGGGAGTGCCCTAATCCTGGGGGAGTGCCCTAATCCTGGAGGGTATCCTAATCCTGGAGGGTATCCTAATCCTGGGGGAGTGTCCTAATCCTGGGGGAGTGTCCTAATCCTGGGGGAGTGTCCTAATCCTGGGGGAGTGTCCTAATCCTGGGGGAGTGCCCTAATCCTGGAGGGTGCCCTAATCCTGGAGGGTGTCCTAATCCTGGAGGGTGCCCTTATCCTTGATGGTGTCGTAATTCTGGGGAGTGCCCTAATCCTGGGGAGTGCCCCAATCCTGGAGGGTGCCCTAATTCTGGGGGAGTGCCCTAATCCTGGGGGAGTGCCCTAATCCTGGGGGAGTGCCCTAATCCTGGGGGAGTGTCCTAATCCTGGAGGGTGTCCTAATCCTGGGGGAGTGCCCTAATCCTGGAGGGTGCCCTAATCCTGGGGGAGTGCCCTAATCCTGGGGGGTGTCCTAATCCTGGAGGTTGTCCTAATCCTGGAGGGTGTCCTAATCCTGGAGGGTGCCCTTATCCTTGATGGTGTCATAATTCTGGGGAGTGCCCTAATCCTGGGGAGTGCCCTAATCCTGGAGGGTGCCCTAATTCTGGGGAAGTGCCCTAATTCTGGGGAAGTGCCCTAATTCTGGGGGAGTGCCCTAATCCTGGGGGAGTGCCCTAATCCTGGAGGGTGTCCTAATCCTGGGGGAGTGCCCTAATCCTGGAGGGTGTCCTAATCCTGGAGGGTGTCCTAATCCTGGAGGGTGCCCTTATCCTTGATGGTGTCATAATTCTGGGGAGTGCCCTAATCCTGGGGAGTGCCCTAATCCTGGAGGGTGCCCTAATTCTGGGGAAGTGCCCTAATTCTGGGGGAGTGCCCTAATCCTGGGGGAGTGCCCTAATCCTGGGGGAGTGCCCTAATCCTGGAGGGTGTCCTAATCCTGGGGGAGTGCCCTAATCCTGGAGGGTGTCCTAATCCTGGAGGGTGTCCTAATCCTGGAGGGTGCCCTTATCCTTGATGGTGTCATAATTCTGGGGAGTGCCCTAATCCTGGGGAGTGCCCTAATCCTGGAGGGTGCCCTAATTCTGGGGAAGTGCCCTAATTCTGGGGGAGTGCCCTAATCCTGGGGGAGTGCCCTAATCCTGGGGGAGTGCCCTAATCCTGGGGGAGTGTCCTAATCCTGGAGGAGTGCCCTAATCCTGGAGGGTGCCCTAATCCTGGAGGGTGCCCTAATCCTGGAGGGTGCCCTAATCCTGGGGGAGTGCCCTAATTCTGGGGGGTGTCCTAATCCTGGAGGGTGTCCTAATCCTGGGGGAGTGTCCTAATCCTGGGGGATTGCCCTAATCCTGGGGGATTGCTCTAATCCTGGGGGAGTGCCCTAATCCTGGAGGGTGTCCTAATCCTGGGGGAGTGCCCTAATCCTGGGGGAGTGCCCTAATCCTGGAGGGTGCCCTAATCCTGGAGGGTGCCCTAATCCTGGGGGAGTGCCCTAATCCTGGAGGGTGTCCTAATCCTGGAGGGTGCCCTTATCCTTGATGGTGTCCTAGTCATGGGGAGTGCCCTAATCCTGGAGGGTGCCCTTATTCTGGGGAGTGCCCTAATTCTGGGGGAGTGCCCTCATCCTGGGGGAGTGCCCTCATCCTGGGGGAGTGCCCTAATCCTGGGGGAGTGCCCTAATCCTGGAGGGAGTCCTAATCCTGGAGGGTGCTCTAATCCTGGGGAGTGCCCTAATCCTGGGGGAGTGCCCTAATCCTGGGGAGTGCCCTAATCCTGGGGGAGTGCCCTAATCCTGGAGGGAGTCCTAATCCTGGAGGGTGCTCTAATCCTGGGGAGTGCCCTAATCCTGGGGGAGTGCCCTAATCCTGGAGGGTGTCCTAATCCTGGAGGGTGTCCTAATCCTGGAGGGTGCTCTAATCCTGGGGAGTGCCCTAATCCTGGGGGAGTGCCCTAATCCTGGAGGGTGTCCTAATCCTGGGGGAGTGCCCTAATCCTGGGGGAGTGCCTTAATCCTGGAGGGTGTCCTAATCCTGGGGGAGTGCCCTAATCCTGGAGGGTGCCCTAATCCTGGAGGGTTTCCTAATCCTGGGGGAGTGCCCTAATCCTGGGGGAGTGCCCTAATCCTGGAGGGTGCCCTAATCCTGGGGGAGTGCCCTAATCCTGGAGGGTGTCCTAATCCTGGAGGGTGCCCTTATCCTTGATGGTGTCCTAGTCATGGGGAGTGCCCTAATCCTGGGGAGTGCCCTAATCCTGGAGGGTGCCCTTATTCTGGGGAGTGCCCTAATTCTGGGGGAGTGCCCTCATCCTGGGGGAGTGCCCTAATCCTGGGGGAGTGCCCTAATCCTGGAGGGTGTCCTAATCCTGGAGGGTGCTCTAATCCTGGGGAGTGCCCTAATCCTGGGGGAGTGCCCTAATCCTGGGGGAGTGCCCTAATCCTGGAGGGTGTCCTAATCCTGGAGGGTGTCCTAATCCTGGAGGGTGCTCTAATCCTGGGGAGTGCCCTAATCCTGGGGGAGTGCCCTAATCCTGGAGGGTGTCCTAATCCTGGGGGAGTGCCCTAATCCTGGGGGAGTGCCTTAATCCTGGAGGGTGTCCTAATCCTGGGGGAGTGCCCTAATCCTGGGGGGGTGTCCTTATCCTGGGGGATATCCTAATCGTGGATGGTGTCCCAATCTTTAATCGAGGAGGGTGCCCCAATCAGCACAGCACAGTGACCCCCTCCAAGGGTCTACTATTTATTTTTGGTATCTTTTGGAGGGGTCTGTGTGTTTTCTTTTCTTTTTTTGTCTTTAAGTATCCGGCAATGAAATTTAATTTGTTGGCATCCTTTTTTTTTATCAATCATATTTTATTGAATTGGAAGGTGCATAAACAAGTATTGTTAATACAATTTCATTACAGAAGAGCAAAGAACATAGATTTCAAATAGTAACATTCCAAGAAATAGTATCCAATTGTAAACATATGGTAATTTTGTAACATTTTGGCATGGAAAGAAAGCGGAAAAAAAAAGGAAATGTAGATAATGATCCAAACCTTCTGTAGGGTGTAGTACATTATGTCATGTTCTTTTAGGCTGTTCAGGTGTATAAAGGGTTATATAGTAGCAGTTAAACAAGAGAACAGGTAAGTACAGTAAATGCATTAACTGGTTTTGACAACTTCAGGGAGAAGAACCCCATCCGGGTACTTCTCAAGGACAGGTGATATCAAAACATTGAGGCTTGAGGAACATAAAGGATGGCTTCCCAGTGAAACATTGGGTGGTGTTGTGCCATCATTATGGACGTGCTGTGCAGGACAGATGTTGTAACCAAGGTGACCATTGAGAACAGAAGGATTGGCCTTCACCATTTTTTATGGAGAACAAATTGAGGTTCATTTAAAGAAAAACATTTTGGCATGGAGTTCCCCTTAAAATCCATACCAGACCCGAAGGCCCTGGTATTGCCTTGGGGGGGGGGGGGGGGGGGCAGGTGGAACCGCACACAGTTTTTTTCCTTGATTTCCTTCATCTATATTCCTGGGGGCAAGTTTAAATGACGTTTTTTTTTTTAGAAATGTCATTTTGCTGCGGCACTGTTCTACACATGACACAGAAGCACCACTTTACAGGCAGACTAAGGGGACCCCCCAGGAACAACATTTAAAGGAATCTTTAAATTTTATTGTTTCACTTTAAGCATTATTAAAATCACTGCTCCCGAAAAAACGGCCGTTTTAAAAACTTTTCTTTGCATTGATCCATGTCCCCTGGGGCAGGACCCGGGTCCCCAAACACTTTTTATGGCAATAACTTGCATATAAGCCTTTAAAATGAGCACTTTTGATTTTTCGTGTTCGTGTCCCATAGACTTTAATAGGGTTCGCATGTTCGCTAGAACTTTTTGCCTGTTCGCGTGTTCTGTTGGCCCATCCCTAGTCACAAGTCACACAAGTGTGAAAGGGGCCTAAAAGTATAAATATTATTATGATTAATGTGCATTAGACGCGCACAAAAGAGTATTCTTTTTTAGTTTACTGTGTTTGTAAAAAGCAGTGAAAGGAGGAATCTACAGTAATACCTCGGATTGCGAGTAACGCGGTTAACGAGCGTTTCGCAAAAAAAAGCTTTTTTTTTTTAAATCCTGACTCGGTTTGCAAGCGTTGTCTCGCAAAACGAGCAGGATTCAAGCCTCTGCGGTGCGCAGTACCGCATTTGGTCAGGTGGGGAGGCACTGGTGACACTCGGAGCCGCTCAGATGCACTCCGTTCCCGGGTGTTTCCGAGCCTCTCCAAGTGTTTGAGTGCATCCGAGCGGCTCCAATCGGTCTGCCAGTGTTTCCGGCGCCCCCACCCCTTCTGGTCACATGCGGTAATGCATATAATAGAAGTCACTGTGGAACGAATTACCTGAGTTTCCATTGACTTCTATGGGGAAACTGGCTTTGATATACGAGTGCTTTGGATTACAAGCATTCTTTTGTAACGAATTATGCTCATAATCCAAGGTTCCACTGTATTTCCCTCAGCTTACTGTGCGCTATAAACAAATTATAATGATGGAACGTGTGTTTTTGCTGCTAGGCTTTGCGCGTTTGACATGAACAAAAATGAGGAATTCTTGTGTATGTCGGCTTAATGTACGTTATACACACATTAAAAGGACAAATGATGTTGGTCATTTCAAATTTTTGGACGTTATACACGGGTTTAGGGGACGTACTGTGTGTTCTACATCCATTACATGGATAATTTTGGCCTTGATTTATATATGGTGCATTCTGATGTGAATATCTGTGTTGTTTCAACTGGTGGATTGAGAATTCTCAGGAGGCATAATCCATCTGAATAGTGTGGGAGGTCAGGGACACCTTCCCTACACCGACAGCTAGCAAGGTTTACCCTGATTAAAATTCCGACTCGCCCATAGATGTGATAGGAACACTGTGGATTATAACCAATACAAGGAGCGGTCATAATCACCTTCCTCATCACAGATACTTGTCCTTTCAATTGTAAATCTGATTTTATACATTTTATTGAAAGCATGCGAAGTAGTACACTATGAGAGTCTTTGTCCCTCCCGAAGTAAGCGGGGTAGAACTTTTATGCTGTAGAGCAGTGGGTTCATTTGTTCCAGGGAATAGGGACATGATATAAGTTTTTTTTTTTTTTTTTTTTATAAATCATCATTCCTGATGTTTGCGTAGCTATGCACCTTATCAATTTTTTTTTGTGATTTATGTTGGTTACTTTGCTTCTAAAAATCAGTGAAAGGAGTAATCCATTTTTAAAGACTGTGTGCACATAAAAATACAGTAAAAGTTCATGATCATATTTTGTTTTCAAATTGCTGTGCGATATAAACTCATCACTATGTTTCATAAAGATTTTTTTTCTTTTTTTTTTCTTTTATGCCGCGTACACACGGTCGGACTTTTCGTCTACAAAAGTCCAACGGACGCTGACGGACTAAAGCTGGCTGGTAATCCGATCGTGTGTGGGCTTCTCCGGACTTTCAACATACTTTTTTAGCCTCAAATCCGACGTACTTTAGATTTGAAACATGCTTCAAATCTTTACTTCGTAACTACGACGGACCCCGAAATCCGCTCGTCTGTGTTCTAGTCCGACGGACAAAAAGCCACGCTAGGGCACCTATTGGCTACTGGCTATGAACTTCCTTATTTTAGTCCGGTGTACGTCATCACGTAAGAATTCGACGGACTTTTGTGTGATCGTGTGTAGGCAAGTCTGTTCGTTAGAAAGTCCGCCGCAAGTCCGTCGAAAGTCCGCCGAAAGTCTGCCGGAAGTCTGTCGGACAGGCTGTCTGACTTTTGTAGACGAAAAGTCCGACCGTGTGTACGCGGCATTAGAACAGTGCAATATCTGATCAATATTCAGTTATCCTCAAGAACTGCCAAGTAACAATACAAGGTACTAAAGTAATTGGCATGTTATATCTATAACATTGACTGACTAAAGAATTTTTATAGCTATATAGAACACAGATGTATAATATATTTAAAATACACTTTATTAGGTAAGAAGGGAGGGCCTCCACCATGCCAACATCCAATAAAAAGAAGAGAAAAGGGATTGAGAGAGTAACTAAGACTCTCTAAGAAAAAAAACGGACTTTGTGGGCACAAAACGAGGCGGTAATTATATAAAAATTGTATCTTTATTACATTAAAAAAAAAAAAAGATAATAGATAAAACAAACACAACACCCTCTACTAGACAAAGGTCAACAGGTACCCAATTACGGACATGGAGGCATGAAACCTTTCATTGAGTAGGTGAGAGATCCATCAATGTACAACAAAAAAGGGGGTACATGTAAAAGTCAAAAGGTCAGGTCCATGAACTCCTCCATGCTTGCTTGTCAACGCGTTTTGCATCTAATTGTTTCCTCAGGACATACTGGGTAGGTGCTGATATAAAATGTAAAAATATATAGAAAATAAATAGGTATTAGAGTTATACATATTGATATTATATATATATATATGTGTGTGTGTGTGTGTGTGTGTGTGTATATACACACACACACACACGTATGCATCTTGGAAAAACGAAAATATATAAAATTAAATATGTTTGCCTGATTGACAATGAAGATCAAGTAGTGGGTGAAACCACACAAAACAAAGGAAAACCAAATCAATCCTTCCAAGAATCAGAATTCAAATATTAAGTTCAACTTCCACATAGAACACCTGGACCACCCAAAGTCCACCCTCCAGGGTGACCAAAAGGAACTGGCAGCTCTATAGATAAAATGGGCATTGTTCTATAGAGAATTTCTCAGTATGTAAGCTCTAGATAAACTATTCCTATATATGGCATCTTACCTATCCGTGTCAGTTGGAACTCAGTGCTGGGGATGGGTAAATCAAGCACATTTGTATTTTTTTATTTGATATCAGCAGCTACCCAGTATGTCCTGAGGAAGCAAATAGATGTGAAACACGTTAACAAGCAAGCATGGAGGAGTTCATGGACCTGACCTTTTGACTATTATATGTACCCCCTTTTTTAGTTGTACATTGATGGACATCTCACCTACTCAATGAAAGGTTCCATGCCTCCATGTCTGTAACTGGATATCTGTTGACCTTTGTCTAGTAGAGGGTGTTGTGTTTGTTATATTTATATGTGCTTTTAACATTTTTTGTAATAAAGATACAATTTTTATAGAATTAGTGCCTCGTGTTGAGAGAGTCTTAGTTACTCTCTCAAACCCTTTTCCACACTTTATTAGGTGAACCTTAGTAGTGCTGTGTTGGATCCCCTTATTGCCTTCAGAACTGCCTTCATTCTTCGTGGCATAGATTCCAAAACCTGTTGGAAACATTCCTCAGGGATTTTGGTCCATAGTAACATGATAGCATCACACAATTGTTTCAGATTTATTATTTGCACACAAATTATGCGAATCTCACATTTCACAAAAATCTCATAAGTGCTCTATTGGATTGAGATCTGGTGAGTGTGGAGGCCATTGGAGTACAGTGACCTCATTGTCATGTACAAGAAGCCATTGTTGAGATGATTTGAGCTTTGTAACATGGTGCTTTATCTGGCCCGGAAGGAGAAGATGGGTACAATGTAGTCATAAAGGGATGGACATTGTCAGCAATAATACTCCAGTAAGCAGTAGCGTTATAACAATTCTGTAATGGTAATAAGGGGTACAAGGTATGCCAAGAAAATATCCCCCACACAATTACACTACCACCAGCCTGTATCTTTGATACAAAGCATGATAGACCCATGTTTTTTTTATGGCAATTTCTTACTGTTACATCTCAGACCCGGAAACATAATCACTACATCTACAGACAGCCACAATGTAACACTAACCTTTCTAGCCCTGTAAACAATAATTCAGTATACATATGCCTCGTTTCCACTGAGCGGATCGGTTTGGTTCGGTTCGGTACGCTATTTTGGGTGTTTCCATTATGAAAGCGGCCCATACAACCGAACCGTACCGTTCCATTCAGGGTTCTGCTTCAGATGTGAGGCCATAGAAAATGGAACGGTTCGGTTAGGGCGGAGCTACGATACATTCCACTGATTGGCTGACAGAAAACCCTTTGCTGTGCTATGCTGAGGCATTTTACCTAAACCCTGTATGGCCCCTTGTGGTCCCACTTGCAGTGGAAACGCTCACCAGAATAGACCGGACCATTCTAGGCCATTCAAACTGTACCGACCCGAACCGATCCGCTCAGTGGAAACGAGGCAATACAGTACTTTTTTTTTTTTTTTAAGCCAGTCTGGTCTCCAAGAGCAGGAAGCTCTGCAGAGGACACAGCTGACAACGGCAGTGAAATGAATGTGAAGTGACGTCACCCATAGAGGTACTATGGGGCTTCTCTTGTTGGATCCCGCTGACAGGTCAGCGCAGGCCCGGACCGGAGTGTCTTCATAAAAGGTATGTATAGACATTTCTTCTTTACAGGGCTAAATTGGACAGTGTTAGATCGTGGACGTCTGTGGGTGTAGCAATTATAACAAGTCTGGATTTTCACATTATAAAATTGATGAGATGTAATGATAGACTTTTAGCGTGTATATACCAATTCATGCTATCCACAGTATCTAGTGTATATAATTAAGAATTTCATTTGCTATTGAGTGCATTGACATCACTTTCATAAATAACAGTTTCTTACTACTATTTGTATGTTACTTTAGGATGCCTAGTTGCATGGTAAAAGGCTGCACCTTTTCATGGAGAACCCGAGAACCTCAAACTGTGCTACATGTTTTCCCAAGACAACGAGAGAGAATCATTAACTGGCTACAGCTGATCAGGATGGATGATAGTCATATCTCATCCCTGGTTGAAAAGATGTATAATTCTCGCAATAATGAATATAGAATATGCTCATTGCATTTTTCAAAACTGGACTATGAGCAACGTGGTAAAAAAATGTATTTAAAAAAAAATGCAGTGCCAAGTCAGAATTTGCCTCCACCAAATTTACATGTTTCCAAAGAACTTGAAGAACACAGTTATTTTCGAAACACACGTGTAAATGCGATTCCTGAATCAGAAACCTCTCAGTCTGCATCCAACAATTTTGAAAACCAATGCATTCAAAATATAACAAATTTTTCAAACCCCCAATCAGATTATTTTCCAATATGTGAATCAATGAGCCGTAGCAAGTTTAGTTCTAAATGCGCTACACAGTGCATGCGCCAAACATCAGAGAACCCACAAAGTTTGTCAACAACTACCTTTGAACCGTTTGAATTTGGAGACCGCAACTACTTTAAAAAACTTCGTTTGGATAACCAAGAAAAATTAGAATGTTCCAATTTTGTTTCGACCTCTACTGATGTGCCATTGGCTTCTCATACATCAACAGAAGAATATTTTTATGAAAAACATGTTGAGTGCATTGCCATGCATATGGCAAAGGATGATACAGATGTTGTAGAACAAACAGTAGGAACACAAGTATTTAATGCAGAGATGCAGAATTCTATGACCAATACAGTTCGCCAAAAACGAAAATACACGGCAAGGAGCCGAAAAACAATTGGAATAAATACCGAATACTATCCATCTCAAAAACATAAGCATACTCAATTCGATAAATGTTTTGGTTTGTTTCATAAGTCGGTGCATGCCAACATTAAACCAAAAACAAAAAGCATTGGAATACAGTGTGATCTTTTCAATTTAAAGACTTTGAAAGATAGTCCAACAGATGCCACAATCTCACAAGAAGAAAATAACATGAGAAAAAGTGATCTATTTCTCAATCCCTCCATGTGCGAGACTCCAAAACAAATATGGAATCCATTAGTTGTAGTAGATAACTCAACATGCCCAAATCTAACTGCAAGACCTGCTCTATGGAAATCGCCAACTGTATCCCAAATTAAGGGTTGCCCCGCAATCTCACCAACCGTATCTCCACTAAAAACGTGTAGTGATGTGGAAAACAGTTTACAAACGTCTACCTCCTCTATGGACCACCATGATCCCAGCTACCATCCAATAAAAGAGGAGGAAACAGGTTTTGAAAAAGAGTGTAATAATTTCTTAATCGATGAAGATGACCCAGACAACTCTTTTACGCCTTTAACGGAAAATAATGACCCCAACGAATATGCCAGTGAGAAAAAATTTATAGTATTTGATAGCTGCCTAACACAGCTTCTTATGAGCTCCCGTTGCAAAGCCTTTCCTACCTGCAACGGCCTAATTAAAAAGATTAAGAAGTACCTGGTTGGCTCTGCCATAGTGGTAACTGGATTTTGCTCAAACCAACACAAATTTCACTTGTGGTCAAGTCAGCCATTCATAGGGGGCATGCCAGCTGGTAATATACTTCTATCGGCATCCATACTATGTTCCGGTTCAAATTTTAGAAAAATAAAACAATTCTTCACACTTTTGGGAGTGTCATCCATTTCAAAATCAACACACTATAAAAATGTATCTAAATTTATTTTCCCAGCCATCGATTATCATTGGCAAAAAGAAAGAGAATCTGTTTTCCAACATCTCGACCGCAATGTCGTAACACTAGCTGGAGATGGTCAATGTGACTCCCCTGGGTTCAATGCTAAATATTGCACATATACATTCCTTGAGTTGAAAACCAACAAAATTGTTGATTTTCAAGTAGAGCAGTTGGAAGCTGGAATTTCGTCAGTAGCTTTGGAAAAAAAAGCTTTTAATACTGTTCTAGATCGCATTCTTGCTGACCATTTGAATGTTAAGGTCATTGCCACTGACGGGCGCGTAGGCATACGCAAGTCGATTAAGGAAAATTATGTTGGAATCAAACATCAATTCGACGTGTGGCATTTTGCAAAGTCAATTGGAAACAAGTTGCGTCGGGCTAGTCGAAGAAAAAATTGTGAAAAACTAGCCGCATGGGTTTCTCCTGCTATAAACCACCTTTGGTGGTCAGCTAGCACTTGCCAGCGAGATGCAAAATTGTTAATGGAAAAATGGGTGTCCCTCGTCTACCATGCTGCTAACATTCACGAATGGAGCGATGCCAATATTTATCAATCCTGCAGTCACGGACCGTTGAATGATTCCGAAGATAAGCACTATTTGTGGCTTGAAGCTGGTTCTGCTGCACATCAACATCTGAAAGCTGTAGTGAATGATAAACGTATTTTGAAAGACATGGAGCATCTATCAAATTTTTGCCATACTGGAAATTTAGAAGTTTTCCACAGTATGGCACAAAAATACCGCTCCAAACGACACCATTTTCAAATTGACGGCATGGTAGCCAGAACTCAACTTGCCGCAATGGACCACAACCACAATGCACAAAGAGTTCAAGCTATTATCAACAATCCTATAGCTGTCAATGATCCTGAAGGCACATTACATTTCAAATTGACTTCCAGCAAGGCTAAAAAGGATAGGACAGTTTCCAAAATGTATGAACCAACAGATCAATCGTTTTTATTGGACATAATGCGTTCCATCCTTAAATTTACAGCAGGTGAAATCACATTTACTTGGCCACCGAGAAGTTCCATGGTTCCTCAAAATATAGCTACAGTACCACGACCTGAAAAAGCCAGCATCATTCAAAAATATCTGTCGAGCTTCACTGGTTATGTTTAAAGATCTTAATCGGAAAACATACTTGCAAACTTTTTTTTATTATTTTTTTATTTTTTTTATTTTGTACTCACAAAAGTATATAATTTGTCATTTATATTGGGATGTAAGTGTTCTCATGTTGAAGTAAAAAAATACTACTGACAAACAATCCTCATTTCTTATACAATAGTCGATGCACTTATAGGATAATGTGAAAAAAGTCTTCCGTTTACTACATCGTTTAGCGTTCCTAGTGATTGAATTAATAAGTTAATCAAAACCTGGTGGTGATAAGTCTTCAAAAATAAGTTGATGCGGAAGGACTGGAAACAAGCATTTGTGTTATTTCAGGACCAGAACAGCACAACTTTTGAGAAAATTTTTGTTGGCATCCATCCTTCAGTCATTTCTTCATCTAACAAATTTATATCTGATATATACAGCTTATGACTGTAAAGCGGAGATTGTACTGAAGATTTATTTTTTGGTGATATGTGAATTAAGTGGTCACTTTTTTTTCCATAGTTTTTACTTTCCTTTAGTTTACTGTTTGTTTAGTTTGCATCGTTTAGTCTTTGGGCACCATTCAAATTGTATTTCTTTTAATAGTATTGATACTTTCTAGGAAATACATAAAAGGCCCCATTACCATGATAAATGATAACTTTAACTAAGGAAATCCTTTTTATTTCCCATCAATAGTATAATTCTAATGTCTGTCAAGCATAAAGCTGCTTGTTATAGAGCAGGTGTACTCACCATCCTTAACCACCTCAATACTGGGCACTTTCACCCCCTTCCTGCCCAAGCCATTTTTCAGTTTTCAGCGCTGCCGCACTTTGAATGACAATTGCGCGGTCATGTTACACTGCACCCTAATGAAATTTTTATCATTTTTTCCCCACAAATAGAGCTTTCTTTTGGTGGTATTTGATCACCTCTGCGGTTTTTACTTTTTGCGCTATAAACAAAACAAATATTTTTAAAAGTATTTTGTATTCTTCTTCCAATAAAATGTCCCTGTATAACTTTCAAAGTTTAGGGGCAAAATTTGTCCGTCACCCGCTGCGGCTTAGGTATGTCAAGTTGAGGAAGACGACAACAGAAACCACATAGAGTGCCTTGCAAAAGTATTTACCCCCTTGGCTTTTTACCTATTTTGTTACAATGCAGCCTTTAGTTCAATGTTTTTTTTTTTAATCTGAATTATATGTGATGGATCAGAACACAGAAGTCTAAGGTTGTGAAGTAAAATTAGAAAAATATATACAGAAAAAGCTTTTTCAGAAATAGAAAACTGATAATTGGCATTTGTATTCAACCCTTTGTTATGAAGCCCATAAAAAGCGCTGGTGCAACCAATTACCTTCAGAAGTCACATAATTAGTGAAATGATGTCCACCTGTGTGCAATCTAATGCCCCGTACACACGGTTGGATTTTCCGACGGAAAATGTGTGATAGGACCTTGTTGTCGGAAATTCCGACCGTGTGTAGGCTCATCACACATTTTCCATCGGATTTTCCGACACACAAAGTTTGAGAGCAGGATATAAAATTTTCCAACAACAAAATCCGTTGTCGGAAATTCCGATCGTGTGTACACAAATCCGACGGACAAAGTGCCACGCATGCTCAGAATAAATAAAGAGATGAAAGCTATTGGCCACTGCCCTGTTTATAGTCCCGACATACGTGTTTTACGTCACCGCGTTCAGAATGATCGGATTTTCCGACAACTTTGTGTGACCGTGTGTATGCAAGACAAGTTTTAGCCAACATCTGTCTTAAAAAATCCTAGGATTTTGTTGTCGGAATGTCCGAACAAAGTCCGACCATGTGTACGGGGCATACGTCTTTGGGCTCCATTAAAATTGTATTACTTTTATAGTATTGATACTTTCTAGGAAATACATAAAAGGCTCCATTTATCATGATAAATGATAACTTTAAATAAGGAAATCTTTTTATTTCCCATCAATAGTATAATTCAAATGTCTGTCAAGCATAAAGCTGCTTGTTATAGAGCAGGTGCACTCACCATCCGTAATGTAATGTACATCGACTGTATAACTAACTTTAAAAGTTTAGGGGCAAGCTTAGCGCAGTGGCAGTATCATAGCCAATGAGGTTCAACTGAGGCGTGATCATTGCTAATTGAAAACTTTTCCCAATACCCCGCCACGATGACTTGAAATACAGTCAGCACTGGCAATTTTTGAGAGTCTCTGAGGAGACTGAAAAAAAAAAAAAGTTTAGGGGCAAAATATGTCCGTCACCCGCTGCGGCTTAGGTATGTCAAGTTGAGGAAGACAACAACAGAAACCACATAGAGTGCCTTGCAAAAGTATTTACCCCCTTGGCTTTTTACTATTTTGTTACATTGCAGCCTTTAGTTCAATGTTTTGTTTTTTTTTAATCTGAATTATATGTGATGGATCAGAACACAATAGTCTAAGTTGGTGAAGTAAAATTAGAAAAATATATACATAAAACTATTTTTCAGAAATAGAAAACTGATAATTGGCATTTGTATTCACTCCTTTGTTATGAAGCCCATAAAAAGCTCTGGTGCAACCAATTACCTTCAGAAGTCACATAATTAGTGAAATGATGTCCACCTGTGTGCAATCTAAGTGTCACATGATCTGTCATTACATATACACACCTTTTTGAAAGGCCCCAGAGGCTGCAACACCTAAGCAAGAGGCACCACTAACCAAACACTGCCATGAAGACCAAGGAACTCTCCAAACAAGTAAGGGACAATGTTGTTGAGAAATACAAGTCAGGGTTAGATTATAAAAAAATATCCAAATCTTTGATGATCCCTAGGAGCACCATCAAATCTATCATAACCAAATGGAAAGAACACGGCACAACAGCCAACCTGCCAAGAGACGGCCGCACACCAAAACTCACGGACCGGGCAAGGAGGGCATTAATCAGAGAGGCAGCACAGAGACCTAAGGTAACCCTGGAGGAGCTGCAGAGTTCCACAGCAGAGACTGGAGTATCTGTACATAGGACCACAATAAGCCGTACGCTCCATAGAGTTGGGCTTTATGGCAGAGTGGCCAGAAGAAAGCCATTATTTTCAGCAAAAAACAAAATGGCACGTTTTGAGTTTGCGAAAAGGCATGCGGGAGACTCACAATATGTATGGAGGAAGGTGCTCTGGTCTGATGAAACTAAAATTGAACTTTTCGTCCATCAAATAAAATGCTATGTCTGGCGCAAACCCAACACATCACATCACCCAAAGAGCACCATCCCCACTGTGAAACATGGTGGTGGCAGCATCGGTGTGAAGAATGGAGCCAGAGGAAGCAGAGACAATGCTTCCTGTATAGCGCTGGCTCCTGTCACAGGGGAAGTGATACCAATTGTACTTCACCTGTTACAGGAGGGATACAGGAAGCATCGGCTCTGCTGTCTACTGCAGCAGCATGCTTCCTCCAGTGCCAACTCCTGTCACACTGATGCTCGGGGATGGTGGGTCGGGAGCCCACAATCTGGAACAGCAGCCACCAGGGATACCCGCCAGTAGTACCAGCCAGCAATACCAACCCGCAGTACCTGCCCTGGATGACAGCCATCTGCAGCCACCAGCCATAGCTGCCTGGGGGACAGCAGCAGCCACCACAGAGCAAAGGGGGTGGAGTTGGGGCAGAGCCAGGGGTGTCAAAATGAGGTTTTGCCTAGGGTGTCAAAAATCCTTGCCCCAGCCCTGTGCACACGCCGCAGTGCGAGTGATAATTCTAGCACCAGACCTCCCTAACACTAAACTGATGACCTATACGGGGCTTTTGAAGCGTCACCTGTAGAAAATATCGGGTACTGAAGTTTGTTACCATTTCACAGGCCCACACAAATTTAATCTCATCTTTTATATTTTACCAAAAATTGGGTAATTTATTGTGTTTGTTTGCCCTAAGATTCACCTTAGTGTATTTTTTACTACAATGTTGCATTTCCTAGACCTTTTACGGTAATATTGTGTGACATAAAAAATTGGAACTACCATTATTTAATTCTCTAGGGTGTCTGCTTTCAGAAAATATATCATGTTTTGGGGTTTTAGGTAATCTTCGGGCCTAAAATGATTTTTTAAACGTGTGCAGAAAATGAAAAAAACAACTCTGGCAGCAAAAGGGTTAAAGTTGATTAAAAGAAAAATCTGTGGAGGTCACATGACTCCTGGTGGGGGGGCTCCAGTCTGCAGCCAGACAAGAGAAATGCAGATGTGACAGGAAACATGTCCCCTGCACTTCCACGTGTTGTTTCTAATGTCTATTGAATGTTTGTTACATGAAAGTTCAATAAAAAAAAAGGTGGAGTGGAGGCCACATGCTTCCTGTCAAATGTGGAGCTCCACTCCACAGCCAGACCCCTTTGGCTTCATGTGACAGGGGAAGGTGGAGGAGGTGCATCCCCCATTTTCTTGTAGCTCAGAGAGGGGGAGGGGTGTCCTCCGTTTTCTTGTAGCTCAGTAAGGGGGAGGGGGTGTCCTACATTTTCTTGTAGCTCAGAGAGGGGACGGAGTGTCCTCTATTTTCTTGTAGCTCAGAAATCAGGCGGTGGTGTCCTCCATTTTCTTATAGCTCAGAGAGGGGGAGGAGTGTCCTCTATTTTCTTGTAGCTCAGAGAGGGGAGGGGTATCCTACATTTCTTTGTAGCTTAGTAAGGGGGAGGGGTGTCCTACATTTTCTTGTAGCTCAGTAAGGGGGAGGGGTGTCATCCATTTTCTTGTAGCTCAGAGAGGGGACGGAGTGTCCTCCATTTTCTTGAAGCTCAGAGATGAGGCGGTGGTGTCCCCCATTTTCTTGTAGCTCAGGAAGGGGGAGGAGTGTCCTCCATTTTTTTGTAGTTCATATAGGGGTAGATGGGGTGTCCTCTATTTTCTTGTAGCTCAGAGAGAGGGAGGAGTGTCCTCCGTTTTCTTGTAGCTCAGAGAGGGGGAGGGGTGTCCTCTATTTCCTTGTAGTTCAGAGAGGTGGGGTGTGTCCTCCATTTTCTTGTAGAGGGGTGTGGTGTCCAGGAGAAGTAGTACAGAAGAGAGTCTATTGGTTATTAGTAGGTCTTTTGTGAGTTTAAGGAGAGCAGTTTCCGTTGAGTGTTGAAGGCGAAATCCAGACTGAAGGGGATCAAGAAGTTTGTTCTCAGTCAGATGGTCACTGAGTCAGTTGTAGACCAGATGTTAGGTTGGATTAGGTCTAGATTTAGATGCGTAGGTTGTTAAGATTGATGGGGTCCAGTGAGGGCTTTTTAAGTATGGGGGTGACTAGAGCATGTTTTAGAGAGTTGGGGAAGATGACAGAAGAGAGGGAGAGATTGAATATGTGGGTTAGAGAGTGTAGAATGGAGCCAGAGGGTGACCGTAGCATATGTGAGGGAGCAGGAACTAGGGGACAAGTGGTTAGGTGGGTGTTAGAAAAAAGTTTAACAACCTTGTCTATAGTAGCGGGGTTGAATGAGGGAAGTAATGATTGTACCTGTGGACATGGGGTGTTAATTGGGGGGAGGTATCTGTGCATTAGAGATCTCCTCACAAATTGTATCAATCTTATTTTTGAAGTGATTGCCGATCTTCTGGGCAGTGAGTGAGTTAGTAGGTGGAGGGTGAAGTAGAGAGTTAAAGGTAGAGAAGGATTGATTAGGATGGAATGAGAAGCTTTTAATGAGAGTGATAAAATAGGTCTGCTTGGCAGTGTGGAGGCAAGAATTGTATTTTTGGAGGGCAGATTTATATTGGTTGAAGTTCACACACGATTGGATTTTCTGTAGACAAAACCTCAGACTTTTGTCTGAAGGGCGTTGGCCCCAAACTTGTCTTGCATACAAATGGCACACAATTGTCGGCCAACAAACCCAAACGTAGTGACGTACTAGACGTACTACGAGCCGATAAAGAGGAAGTTTAATTGTCATGCGCCACCCTTTGGGCTCCTTCTGCTAATTTCATGTTAGCAGAAGTTTGGTGAGTGTCGATTTGCGCTTTTCATTTTGCGCTTTTCTTTTAGCTTCTTTCATTTTGTGCTTTTCAGTTCGTTTCTGAACGGCCGTTCGTCAACCAGACATGTTGCGGAATCGGAGGAGATAACGTGTTATTTATTATTGGTCTTGGAGTTATTGCTTTGACCTAAGTCCAGTCCAGGAACAGGAGAAGGAGGATTTCTTGGACGAAAAATTGGTTGCTCTATTAATGGTGACCAATTATGTCATATGCTTTTGCTGCGGGAGATCCAGGAGAATAATCCAGATGATTTTCGGAATTATTTCCGGATAACAGACCCCTGCTTTCACCAACTCTTGGCATTGCTGACCCCCTATATTAAGAAACAGGACACATGCATGAGGCTTTTATTTTATTTTTTGATTTAATAATGATTTGATTTGTTATATTTTCTATATTTTTGGATGCATAGAATGCACTTTTTGGTTAAGTTCTATTGGCAGATAGCATGACTAATTTTATTTGTTTTATTTTTTAATGCACAATAAAAAAAATTGTGTAGAATAATACTTGGCTATGTATTTTACTTCAAATGACCATTTGGGATTAGGCAGTTACCTGTAAAAAAATACAATGTAAAATTAACAAGGGACACCAACATAGTTGATCTTAAAAACTACAGGATAATGGTGTTGTGATAACTTGCCCAAAAAAAAAATAAAAAAGACAAGTATAATAATATTATTCTTGATTTCAATAGAAAATAAAAGCCTTTTAAAATAGGTTTGGCAGAACTCCATCAGTATCACCATCAAAGCAGCTTCATTATTATCCCATTAAAAAAGAAGAGAATTGTGCGCCCCATTGCGACATTTCATAATATGCCACATCACGAATGTTAATTCTCCATTATAAACGCTAGTTTACTAGACTGACCGCTTCCGGCTCGTCCTTGCTTCCGAGAATGCGTGTTTGTACTTTGGACTTTTGTCCGACGGACTTGTGTACACACGCTTGGAAAATCCGACAACAGACATTTGTCCGTGGAAAATTTTAAAGCCTGCCATCCAACATTTGTCAGTGGAAAATCCAACAACAATTGTCCGTTGGAGCGTACTAACGGTCGGATTTTCCGCCAACAGCCTGTCATCACACGATTCCCGTCGGAAAATCCGATCACGTGTACGAGGCTTAAGTTTATGCCACAGATGCTCAAGAGATCAGCTGCATTTTTTTCAGACTTCTGGTATCATCTGTTTCCAGGGTTGTAGTGGTTGGGCCTGATCCTGTGTGTAGTGAGGGGGGGCGAGCTCGTCCAGGGAGGATAACAGTGAAGTGTTGTAGACAGAAGTGGCTGGATTGGGGCAGGATAGGGGTGAGATTTTGTTATAGAGGTGGTCAGCAGCAGCATAGAGAAGGGTTGAAATGGTGAAGAATTCTATTGGTAATTTGTTAGGTGGTTGGAGGGAAAGGTGGTGGAAGAAAGGGAAGGAGTGAAACTAATAAGGTGGTGATCAGAGAGAGGGAAAGGATAGTTGGAGAGGTTGCACAGAGTAGGTAAGTGGGAGAAAACAAAGTCAAGGGTGGTACCACTAGTGATGGGCTCGGGCGTGTTATAAACCCCACGTTCCCGATCCCGCCAGGAAGCCGACACTGCACAGCGCTAATCACAGACAGTGAGACATTTCCTGATCTCTGTGGAAAAACGTATCAGCACTCCGGTTGCTGTTCTTAAAATGTCTTCTTTTTATTGAATAGCCACAGTGAACAAAGGCAGATTAATTCAGTTGACGTGTTTCAGCCGATAAGGTCTTAGTCATAACCACATTACAGACATAAAACTTTGAAATAAATAGTAGCTCTAAAGATCACAGGCTCCATCCATTGATTGTCTTAATTGACCGCAGGCAATTATCCAAAAAAAGAGAATCAGCTGCAATACAAATAGGGTGATCCATGTGTATGCCGCTCATTTTCACACACCTTGTAGTAATAATATGCACATGTATGTACACCCACGTGCATACATTCATACATGTATAGACATATGCATAAAAAAAGCACACCATAAAATTCAAAAGACAATTAAATAAAAAAGATGAAAATAATAATTCAGGTATGTGAAAAAAAAAAAAAAACCAGAAGCGAGAAAGGAAGAGAGAGAGAGGAGGCTCTGGGGAGAGACATTCTTAATGTAAGTGCAAGTCCAGATCCCACCTCAGGTTTAACCTCTGAGGCAATCTAGTTTTTAATCTAAAGATCCACCATGCTTCTCTGACCAGTAGCCTTCTCTCCCTGTCACCTCCTCTGGGCGAGTGAGACAAACATTCTATTCCTCTGAAGCAAAATGAGGAAAGATTGCCCTAATGACATTCTCTAAAGTGACGTGTTGCATTTGAAATATTTCTAGAATTTGGGTTATTTGTGTCACAGTAATGTTCCCCTATACGGGCTCTCAAAGGACGTGTGGTCAGTAGCAGTATAGAGAAGGGTTGAAGTGGTGAAGAATTCTATTGGTAATTTGTTAGGTGGTTGGAGGGAAAGGTGGTGGACGAAAGGGAAGGAGTGAAACTAATAAGGTGGTGATCAGAGAGAGGAAAAGGATAGTTGGAGAGGTTGCACAGAGTGAGTAAGTCGGAGAAAACAAAGTCAAGGGTGTTACCATTAGTGATGTGCTCGGGCGTGTTAGAAACCCCACGTTCCCGATCCCGCCAGGAAGCTGATGCACAGCGCTAATCACAGGCAGTGAGACATTTCCACATCTCTGCAGCTGCGCACCAGGAAATGTCTCACTGCCTGTGATTAGAGCTGTGCAGTGTCGGCTTCCTGGCGGGATCGGGAATGTGGGGTTTCGAACACGCCTGAGCCCATCTCTAGTTACCATCAGAGTGAGTAGAAGCCTGTACTCATTGTGTATCTATTGCTTCAAACTAAATGAGGAGGTTAGACTAAGAAGTTTAGAAGTAGCAGGAGTGTTCGTATTAGCAGCAGCGTTCGTATTACCAGGGATGTTGAAGTTGCTGAGAATTATTATCATTATACAAGATTTATATAGCACCAACAGTTTGCGCAGTGCTTTACAATATGAGGGCAGACAGTAAACTTAAAATACAAATCAATACAGGAGGGATCAGAGGGCCCTGCTCGTTAGAGCTTACAATCTAGAAGGGAGGGTCAAGTGGAACAAGAGGTAATAACTGTGGGGGGTGGGCTGATGGAGGAAATGAAAATACAGTTGTTAGGTGTGGGCAGGGTAGGCTTCTCTGCAGTGGCGGCCTGTCCAAAGGGGGCGCTCGGGCGCTGCCCCCCCCCCCCCCCACGCTGAAAAAAAGAAATGTCACTTTAAGAGTGACCGGGCGCTGGACATGCCGCTGTCTTTGGGATGCTTCCCAGCCTGCAATCAGCTGATTCCAGGCTGGGAAGCTGAATCTCCCGTGTTTAGGGCGTGTGGAGTGCGCAAGCTGTGCACCCGCACACACTCCCACTCTACTTTGATTGGTCAGTATGCCTACAGTAGTGGCTAGGATTGGTGCGGCGGGGACCGGAGGAGAGGAGAGTGGGCGGTACTATTTGCATCAATGTGGGGGACAGGACACCGGAGGAGAGGAGAGTGGGCGTGGGCGGTGCTATATACATAACTTCCTGTTTCTAGGCTCGGATTCTGAGAGAGCGGCGCCATTGAAGGTAAGTGCTGGCCGTCTGCTCTCCTGAAACCCGGGCTGCGGCATATGCTCTAGCCAGTTACCTCCAGCCCCCCCCCCCCGCCAGCACCAGCTGCGCACCCCCCCCCCCGCCCCGGAGCTGAGTCCACTCTCTCCGCTCTCCAGAGTCCCGCCAGCAGTGCACACTCTCCGATCTGCAACACCTGGGACCTTCCCCCGACCCTGACGGCTCCCGTGGCTTTAGTGGTGGTGACTGCTGCTGGACACAAAGGACAGTCAGTCACCCGGAGACAGGTGAGAGCCTAGGAGGCGCGAGGGGTGGTAGGTGTCCAGGCCAGGGGGCATGAGGGGTGGTAGGTGCCCAGGGCTGGAAGCTAGCAGAGTATAGGGAGCCAGGGCCAGCAAGTGCAATGTTCTGTAGACTTGCCAGTATAAAGGGCAATGTTCTGCAGATATCCATTTTATGGAGCAATGTGCTGCAGAATTATCATTTTAGCTGCCTGGCTGGTGAGATACTCTGCAGAATACAGTATATCACAATGAGTTTGTTCATATTGCAATGAATGTTCTGCAGATATGCCATTATACAGAGCAATGACCTGCAAAAAAATGCCATTATACAGAGCAATATTCTGCAGACAGGCTGTGATACAGAGCAATGTTTTGTTAGAAATGCTATATACCAGGCTTTGTGAGACATGCTATATACACTTTATGCTGTATATGAATTTGCACATGGATCAGTTTGCTTAATTTATTGATAAACACCATCAGATGAATGAAGTAGGTGTAAAGTGGAAGCAGTAGATCTGCAGAGAATATTATTTGAGCCCCTAGCACTTTATATATGAATGTATCCACATATTTTAGTGTATTTGTGATGATTTATGTGCACACACAATAGGACAGCGCTGTGACACATAATGCTCTTCTAGTTGATAAAGGGAATACTTACCTTTGTTACAGCAGCAGTCCGGTATAAGTTATTTTTGTAGGTATTTGAGTTGTTACACATAGCGCGGGTTTTATTCTATTTATATTGGTGACATAATTTCCCAAATCTGGGGATCAGGAGCCATTTCCACCCTTTACTCTCGGCTGGGGTTCTTTGTATCCATATAACAGATGTTCTACATGACTAAATCTGCAATCAATTTTACTGCAAAATCAAAGGGGCCAAAATGTCTCTCCCCCCCCCCCCCCCCCCCGAGCAGTAATATATTTCTATCCCCCTTGGTGGGAGTGGAGATGACCCATCTATAAGGATATACAGTACATACACACACAGCACAAGGCCGTGTTCACACTACGAGATGTTTCTCGGGGCTGCAGTTCCTCTGAGCTCCACAAGGTGGTGATCTCACTTCTACCCAGACAGGAAGTCTCTATGGGAGACAGACAGGAAGTGATGTCAGGTACACACAAGAAGTTCCATTTGGTAGAGGAGACACTGCAGGATCTGGCGGCAGAGGAGGTAATACGTAGATTAACCCCTTCAGGGGGATCAGTTGATGATTAATATATTTTGCTTCCAAAGCTGGCCATACATGGTTCAGTTTTATCGTTCAGCCAGCGGGATGAGTGAAAAAAACTGAACTGATTCCCCCATCCACACATTGGAGGGGGATGGGGGAATCCTCCCCGCTGCACTATTGTATTCTGACAATGGGGGGCGCTCCTCCGCTCTCAGAATACACAGATCAGTGATGAAGCTATTGGCTGCAGCCGCCGATCGAGTGACTTTTATCCGGCAGTGACCACACATGGATGGAAATGTGACCGATCCCTGCTGAACCAGCTGAATTTCCATGTCTCTATGGTCACATCCCAGATCACCATGGTGACTAGAAATGGTGTCCTGTCCCCTGGGCTCTTGTCAGCCCATTCTCACTGTTGGTCTGAATAATGTTTCTGCCTGAAACCCGACACATTATTCGGACAGAAATGTGGCTCGGAGAAGGGCCAGGTGGGAGGGTGAAGAGAGCGGTGGAGGAGGAGATGATGACACCTGACCTGTGAAGTGAGGGGTGGACTGGGAGGACAGTGGCATGAGAGGACTCATCTCACTGATCTCCCGCTGCCGATCTTTCACCTTTCCACGGCCGCATTACTGTCACCATCGGCTCCTGCTTCCACCCACAGCTGCCTGTGTCCCTGCAGAACAGAGAGGAAGGAGCGGGACCGAATCTCCAACATGGTGCTGCCTCGGCACTGCCACAAAGATCTCTGAAAAGTGCTGAGAAACAGGACTACAGGGTCCTTACAGGAGTAACCAGGACAAGCCTGCAAAGCAGCCAGCTAAGAAACCAGCCAGGGAGGGACATGCTGCTTTATGTACACAAAAAAAAAAAAAAAAAAAAAAAGGAGAGAGGCGCCTCTAAAGCCCCATACACACTCAGATTTTCTGCTGAGTTTTTCCTTCAGATTTACCAAAACCATATAATATAAAAAGACCAAAACATTCCCCTAGAGCGGGACTTTTGAGGCACTACCATCAATGATGCAATGTAAGTAAAAAATATATAATTTTATTACAAAATTCAAAAGTACAACAAAAAATATATACAAAAATACAAATCAAACACAAACAATATATACAATGGGATACATCAAAAAGCAAGGACATGTAATTTGGACACAACTGCATCACATTGAGAGGAAAACCAAAAGTGGAAATGTAATAAGTCTCACTGAACCGACGCGTTTCAGGGAATCCTTCATCGGGGTTCATTAAGTGAGAGTTACCATCTAAGAAATTACAAAATTAAAAATGAAACATTAACATCACACAGAAAAAAAAAAAACAGATAACATTCCCCCGACATCCAATGAGGTATGTGGGAGAGTCATACTCACTTCCAAAATACATGTGCTATAGAAGTATCCAAGGCATAAAATCAGCTTCACAACGGTCTCCCAGGCCACGTGCATACAAAGAGAACCAGACCGCGGACCATGTAGAGTAAAATTGTAATGACTGGTGCATATAATGCAATCCCAATGGGTGCTGAAAACCGCCGCGCCTAAGATTTGGCGCGGCGTTTGTGCACGGGCTGGGGTCCAAAAATTAACCAGACCTGAAAACAAGGACAAGGCCCCATAAATAATGATGATTTTGATAATCAATATAGACAATCATATCTCCTGGGATTGAAAATATATCAAATCCCAGGGTGTGTAAAAAACATGAGCACATAGATGTGGGGACTAGCCACAGGAAACATACCTGTAAGCTAGATCCAGACGGGGGAGACCTACAGGTTGTGATGTAGGGGGAAGGAGGAGGACTCGGGGTCCGGGCTGACAACCATAAAGCTGCAGATAGTAAAGGAGAGAAAGGGATCTAATTAAAAAAGGAAACAAGGTTCTAATATGGGTAAACATATTTAAATGGTAAAAGCCAGACACCACTTAAGGTATGCAAAGAAGTGGAGATAACAGCAATCCAGGTTGCTGAGGTTACCTGTATAATCAGTCCAACAGCATAGTATCAATGAGGCATCCTCCTCCAATCACAAGATCAGAGTGAATGAACTCGATATTTATAACACACACCTCACGCTGTCGGCTGATTACAATGCCGAACAGCTGAAGCCAAGATCCATTCCCTGTGTTAATTCCTCCCACCTCCCAGCAGCTGACTCATTGTCAGCCTGAAGGGAAACATCCTACGTCAAGTCCTGACGATGGGCCCCCTGAGCGTGGACCGCGCCACGCCTCCCCGCAAGCGCCGGCCCCGAGTCCGTACCGCGCATGTGCGCCAGCCAAGCTGGAACGCAGGATAGCGGCGGACATCACGGCCGCGCCTCGGAGCTGCGCGCCGCCGTCCACCCCCACCGGCACGGCAAGCCTGAGCTGGACACAGCCATGCTGAACCAGATCAGGGATGGAGGAGCATCCGAGGATGATCCCCTCAGTATGTCCCACAAAGGGGACATCCTTGCCGTGCCGGGTCCGCGCACTACAAAAACAGCAACCAACAGACTCAGGGGACTCCGTGCCATTCATAATGAAAAGGGAAAAAAAAAAAATGTGATGACAGTCCGCGATGAGAAAACAGTAATGCCCCGTACACACGGTCGGATTTTCCGATGGAAAATGTCCGATCAGAGCGTGTTGTCGGAAATTCCGACCGTGTGTGGGCTCCATCGGACATTTTCCATCGGATTTTCCGACACAAAGTTGGAGAGCAGGGGATAAAATTTTCCGACAACAAAATCCGTTGTCGGAAATTCTGATCGTGTGTACACAAATCCGACGGACAAAGTGCCACGCATGCTCAGAATAAATAAAGAGATGAAAGCTATTGGCCACTGCCCCGTTTATAGTCCCGACGTACGTGTTTTACGTCACCGCGTTCAGAACGATCGGATTTTCCGACAACTTTGTGCGACCGTGTGTAGACAAAACAAGTTTGAGCCAACATCCGTCGGAAAAAATCCTAGGATTTTGTTGTCGGAATGTCCGAACAAAGTCCGACCGTGTGTACGCCCTATACCAGTGTAATATATATATGCATGATTCTTGCATCAAACACCATTCAATCAGAATGGCATATGAATTAAAAACAAATGCAATCACTGCATGGGAGACTATTATGAAGCTGTCACACGGAGAGGAAAAGACTGTATAGCAGCCACAAAATGCACCAATGAGTTTTAAAAACATGCTCAAATCCCAATCCTGGAGTCTGATCCCATAGATGCCACAGTCCCCATTGGAGGCAGAGGCATAAGATTTAAGCTGGCCCCTTAGAAATTATATAAACCTTGTATTTATGTCCTGCATGATATCTAATGTACCAGCAGGAACAAAAATTCAAAAAAATAAAAAAGGCAGGTAAAGGTGCATTGGCCGGGAAACAAACCCAGGCCTCCCGGATGGCAGGTGAAAATTCTACCACTGAACCACAGGGATAGATATGGAAACCAGAAGTAAGTATGAGCCTCCTACAATGGACAGTGTAACCTGGGGTGCTCACCGGAAGGTACTGAGAGGTAACACTACCTCTCCATACCCCCGGAGTCAAAACCCTCCAGGAACGGTTTGAAACATGCAGTGTCATTGAGTCCGGGGGGCCTAGTCGCCCGCAAGTTGTAGATCCACCTCAGTTCGAGCTGGAGGAGATCCTTATTCCAATCTCCCCCCCCCTCGAACTGGGGTGGACTCGATCCAAAATCAAAAATTTGATTCTTGGAAACAGTCCCTGATGTACCAGGGCAGTGTGTCTCCCCAGTGGTAGATCGGGGTCACAGGTCTACATGCTTCTGATGTGGCGGTATGCCCTATGCCAGAATTCCAACTTGGTTTTCCCGACATAGAAGCATCCGCAATCACACCATAGCATATACACCACTCCCTTAGTCTTGCAATTGGCAAAGTGTTTTGGCCTGAAGGTACTGCCATTGGGTAAGGTGGGATTTTTGGTAGTATACACATACTTACAGTACCCACAGGCCCCACACATAAATGTGCCCCTATATTTACAGTGCTGGGCAAAATTTTCATCTTTGAATTCGCTCCTCACCAATCTGGAGGATAAAGACGTAGCCCTCCAAAACCATATAATATAAGGTCAAACCTTAGGAGTTTCAATTTGTATGCAATCAGGCCCTTGCACTATATGGTTTTGGTAAATCTGAAGGAAAAACTCAGTAGAAAATCTGATAGTGTGTATGGGGCTTAAGAGTAGACTTTTTAACACTTTAATAGAGCATACAGTTTATGCACTCACATTTAGGTGATGTTTTACAAACATATCGGTCCCAACGAGGATAAGTCCGGGTGCTTCTCACCTAAATGTGATAAACTGTATGCTCTATTAAAGTGTTATGCCCTGTACACACGGTCGGATTTTCCGATGGAAAATGTCCGATCGGAGCGTGTTGTCGGAAATTCCGACCGTGTGTGGGCTCCATCGGACATTTTCCATCGGATTTTCCGACACACAAAGTTGGAGAGCAGGAGATAAAATTTTCCGACAACAAAATCCGTTGTCAGAAATTCCGATCGTGTGTACACAAATCCGACGGACAAAGTGCCATGCATGCTCAGAATAAATAAAGAGATGAAAGCTATTGGCCACTGCCCCGTTTATAGTCCCGACGTACGTGTTTTACGTCACCGCGTTTAGAACGATGGGATTTTCCGACAACTTTGTGCGACCGTGTGTAGACAAAACAAGTTTGAGCCAACATCCGTCGGAAAAAATCCTAGGATTTTGTTGTCGGAATGTCCGAACAAAGTCCGACCGTGTGTACGGGGCATTAGTCTTATGCCGCGTACACACGAGCGGACATTACGGCGGACTTTGCCCGGCGGACTGGATTTCGTCGGACAATTCGATGTGTGTGGGCTCCAGCGGACTTTGTTTTCTCAAAAGTTGGACGGAATTAGATTTAAAACTTGTTTTAAATTTATCCGTTGAAATCGAGTCCGGTCGAAAAGTCCGCCGTCTGTATGCTAGTTCGACGGACAAAAAGCCACGCTAGGGCAGCTATTGGCTACTGGCTATGAACTTCCTTGTTTTAGTCCGGTCGTACGTCATCACGTACGAATTCGACGGACTTTGGTGGATTGTGTGTAGGCAAGTCCGTTCATTCACAAGTCCGTCGGAAAGTACGTCGAAAAGTCCGCCGTAATGTCCGCTCGTGTGTACGCGGCATTAGAGGAGCCTCTCTCCTTGTGTTTTTCTGCAGTATTCTGGAGCCCGGTTTCTGTTCCCGTATGATGGCAGCCCTAAGTGTTTTGGACATTATTTTATAATATCACCTTTCAACATGGACCAATAGAGACCGTGTATTTTACCAACAGATCTTGTTGTTATTGGGAGATATGAGCCCAAGATATCGTGCCTCTACTTGTATCTCTGCTTTATGTACACAAGATGTCCTCTGCATCCACTCTGCTCTCACACACTGCTGGGGGAGATGTACAGGACATGCAGGAGGACACAGGGGAGTAGGGGATTGTATTACTGTCCTGCATTCTGCACCCTTGTCCTGCATCCTGAAGGTCCTGAGATGACCTACACCTTTTTCTGGTACCCTGTACCCCATGTGTTCCATTCTGCACCATCTACCCTTCCCCTGCACCCCATGTCCTGCATTGTGCACCCTTCTCCTGTATCCCATATCCTGTGGTGACCTGCACCCTTCTCCAGTACCCTGCACCCTTCTCCTGCACTTTGCACTCCATGTTTTACATTCTGAACCCTATATCCTGCATTCTGCACCCTTCTTCTGCATCCCATGTTCTGCAGTGACCTGCACCCTTCTCCGGTACCCTGTACCCCATGTCCTGCATTTTGTGGTGACTTGCACCCATTTCTGCTACCCTGCAGCCCATGTTCTGCGTTCTGCACCACATGTCCTTCACCCTTCTTCTGCACCTTGCTCCCCATGTCCTGCATTCTGCACACTGTACTCTTCCCCTGCACACCATGTCCTGTGTTCTGCAACCTTTTCCTGCATCCCATGTCCTGCGGTGACCTACACCCTTCTCTGGTACCTCACAACCCATGTCCTGCATTCTGCACACTGTACCTTTCCCCTGCACCCCATGTCCTGCGTTATGCACCTAGCACCACATGTCCTGCAGTCTACACACCGTACCCTTCCCCTGCACCTCATGTCCTGCATTCTGTACCCTTCACCTGCATCCCATGTGCTGTGGTGATCTACACCCTTCTCTGGTACCCTGCACCCTTCTGCACCCCATGTCCTGCATTCTGCACATTTACCCTTTCCCATGCACCCCATGTCCTGCTTTCTGCACCCTTCTCCTGCATCCCATGTGCTGCAGTGAATTACACCCTTCTCTGATACCCTGTAACCAATGGGGGGAGGACCTCTGTGGGAGTCAATAATGGAGAAAGATCTGGGGGTCCTAGTAGAAGACAGACTGAGTAATAGCATACAATGTCAAGCCATAGCTACCAAAGCTGGCAGAATATTAGCATGCATAAAAAAAGGAATTTTCTCCAGAGATAAAACTATAATTCTACCACTTTATAAAACTCTGGTTCGGTTAAATCTGGAGTATTCCGTCCAGTTTCTGTCTGTTACCTGACACAGGAGCCTGCGATTTCACCAATTTCCTCGCCAGCTGGAAGCATCCAAGCGTCCATCTTTTTTCCAGGGTCGCGGACCCCGGCTCTGTGACTGGCCGGAGTCGCGTGACGTCACTCCCGCGCGTGTGCGCGGGAGCCGCCAGTCATGGCATGACCTTCCATTGGAATGGCACAGCGTGAGATTTCTAAAGTGCGCATGCACCAAAGAAATCCTTGTACGGGGAATTGTAAATATCTCCTAAACCGTGTAGGTTTAGGAGATATTTGCAGCACCTACAGGTAAGCCTTAATCTAAGCTTACCTGTAGGTAAAAGTGTGATGTAAGGGTTTACAACCACTTTAACTGACAATTGCCCGGTCGTGCGACGTTGTACCCAAACAAAATTGACGTCCTTTTTTTCCCACAAATAGAGCTTTCTTTTGGTGGTATTTGATCATCTCTGCAGGGTTTTTTTGCGCTATAAACAAAAGAAGAGCGACAATTTTGAAAAAGACATTATCTTTTACTTTTTGCTATAATAAATATCCCACATTTAAAAAAAAAAACAAAAACACATTTTTTCCTCAGTTTAGGCCGATATTTATTCTTCTACATATTTTTGGTTAAAAAAAAATCGCAATAAGCGTTTATTGATTGGTTTGCGCAAAAGCTATAGCGTCTACAAAATAGGGGCTAGATTTATGGCATTTTTATAATTATTTTTTTTTTTTACTAGTAATATCAAATGGTTATGGGGTATTCCTGCGCTATCGTAAACGGGGTAAGGGAGAAAGGAGGAGGGGAACCAAATCTCTTTTTTTTTTTTTTTTTTTTAGAGACACATTTCCCATTTGTTCTTTTCCCCTTTTTTTTTTTTTTTTTTTTAAAATACTTACCACAGAGCAACTTTAGAGAAACCTAGCAGGGCACAGCCGAGGAGACTCTGACTGACAGCCCTCAAAGCTGACCTTAAATACCCTAGGGGTGGGTGGGGCATGAACCCCCAGTCTGTCTCTCCTCTTTTTTTTTTTTTTTTTTTTAATTTTTTATAAGAAGAAAAGGGCAAAACTGGCCCTTTTTCCAGAAAGCAAGATGGCCGCCGCGGCGTCGAGAGACCGCGCATGCGCCCGCGCATGCGCAGTAGAGCCAACGCCGGGAAGCCGAGAAAACCCTCGTCGAGCGACGGCTGTTTAGCTTCCCGGATCGCGCCTGCGCAGTAGGGCGAAGGGGACGCCGAGCCACGCTACATTCAGGAAAGTGAAACCAACACAACACGATCCCCCACAGAAACAGGGGAATGGCTGACCTTCCTAAGAGAATAACATTTGTCTGCACACCTAAGGTAACACCTAAGGTAACAAGTATCTTACATGTTTATTTCCAAGGGAGGAAAACAAAAAGCAAATGGTGCAGAAGAGAAAAAGAGGGGGGAATATACAAAAGCAACTCTTTTTTTTTTTTTTTTTTAAGAAAACAAAAGAATGTAAAATCACAAGCCTGGCAGAATGGAGCTGATCCTTATGCGACTCCTTTTGGCTTCATCATAGGCTATGGTGGCAGACTGCGTTCCTGAGGAAACTCTGCACGAAGACCCCAACAGATCCACAGAGGGGTTCCCAGTCTTATCAGCGCTGTGAGCGGCCCAAGAACAGGGACTGCGCACGGGAAAGGCTAAACCCGGCGGACGCTGCCGATTGCAGAGGTATGGACATACTGCTACTCTTCACCAGCACAAGAGGTATGAGGAAAAAAAGGAGAATGTTGGGGGAGGGACTACGTCTTTAATTTATGCTATTCACTGGTCCTGAGGAAGGAGTCGAGGCGGAGCTCTATCACTAGTATGCTGCCATGGAGGCACCAGGAAAGCAGCCTACACCGAATGGGGTACAGCCTGTCCCCGGCTAAAGAGAAATTAAATAGAATGTGGTGCTGCGCTAATCCTATTGAGATAGGCGTGTAATGACTCTGTGATGGTGAGTATCTCCCAGTATAACTCAAATGAATATTTACAACTGTAAAAGAACAGTGGAAAGGTAACCTAATGTGACAGTTGTGCAATTGTGTACTGGTGGTATGTATGACCAAATACTAATAATACAGGTACTCAACTGGTGCTAATATATAAAGCATGCAAAGTGATCAGTGCTTAAACATCATGATTACAAAACATAAGTATATATAAATGGATAAATAAAGAGTATATAGCAGCTGGCTTATACCATCGCCAGTCACCGGCGATCTGCGATTTTTTTTTTTTAATCGGGACTGTGATATTGCGGCGGACAAATTGGACACTTTTGACACATTTTTGGGATCATTGACAATTATGCAGCGATCAGTGCTAGAAAAAGGCACTGTTTACTGTATAAATGTCACTGGCAGGGAAGGGATTAACACTAGGGGGGTGATCAAGGGGTTAACTGTGTTCCCTAGTGTGTGTTCTAACTGTGGAGGGATGGGACTGACTAGAAGGAGAGAGATCGGTGTTCATACTTAGTATGAACACACACTCCTGTCTCTACTCCCCTGAGAGAACCGGGATTTGAGTGTTTACGGTCGGCATGCAGTTAAGCTGCGTATGGGTTTTTCCACTGTCAGGGCAGTAAGAATGTAGAACTTGGAGGCTGGAACGGTGGCTCCGGGAGAATTCAGCTTAAAGAAATGGCCCTGCATAGCACGCGGATGGCAATCAGCCCCCCGCCTCCTCTGTGACATCTCGGGGGTCAGCGGAGATGGTTCGGTACGTGGTGCACGGCACCTCCGGCGCGGCTGCAGCCACACGCTTGGAGCCCCCTCAGTCTGCCTCACATGCAGCCAACGTGGCCGACACTGTGGATATGGCCGAGACAGCAGATCCAGCACAGCCTGCGGCCTAAGCTCTCGTCCTCCCTGAAGACCACTGCAGCGGTCTGGCTCAGGTAGTAGCAGCCCTCCTCTCTCCCACCATCACTGCAGAAGTAGACAGGGCTATAGCTGCAGGCATCACACAGCTCAGGAAGGAGCTGGGAGCTCATACCAAACGCCTGTCTGATCTGGAAAACCACATGTCAGACCTAGAGGACGACGATCTCAAAAATCGTTCGCTCCGCAATAACCTGCGAATTATAGGTCTACCCGAGTCCCTCAACTAAGACTCCTTTTCCCACTCAGAGGAAGCGATACAGTACCTTCAGGCATATCTACATATACCCATTGAACTCTTCCTCATCGTCGACCCTACCACGATTTGCGGAACCTAGGGATCCACAAAGCCCAAGAAAGGACCCTGCAAAGAAACTCAGACTCTCCAACTCCTCCGGACACAACAACTCACACTGATCATGGACTTTGACACACCCGTCCTGGGTCCCCACCCGCTCCTGAGTAGACCATTCGTTCAGGTTTATTTACTAAGCCAGCTACTTGTTTGTTCAACTTGTTGCTAATACTTTATTTCTTTTATTGATTTTCTTCCTGTCTACGGGTTCTATTTGCCCATGTCTGCACAACCTTACTAGGGGACAGATACTCAGCTCTTCCAGGACCTAGCTAGAGGCCTCTCGCTATCACTGTTGCATTACTCTCACGGGGTTCTCCCCTTAAGCTATGGATCGCATCACAGTCTGTGGGCGAGTGCCTTCGTTCCCCCAGTAACACTGTTTGGTGGTAGAAGGTTAGCATGTGGAAAAAAAGTGAAGTTCAGGCTTCTCACGGTATGGAGTCACTGGTTTGTATTTTTTGACCCCTGTTGGGTCAACCTCCTTTCTGAACCCCACTCCCAAAATTTCAAGCCCCCTCTAACGTGTCCTAAACATTTAAGCAGTACATTAGTGGTGTCACGAGGACAGCTCCTCATTTCTCCTACAGTGGCTCTAAATCAGTGTAACAAACCCTCCCATCCGACCGCCCCAATGTAAAAGTGATTTCTTGGAATGTCAAAGGGCTTTGCTCACCTCATAAGCGTATGGCGATTCTTTGCCATCTCAAATACCTTAAGGCAGACATAGTGATACTCCAGGAAACACACTTGTCGGCGGAAGATTTCTGCCATATGCGGAAACTCCGGGTGGGATAAGTTTTTGGATCATCGGCAGTCAGAGGGAAAGCTGGGATCATCCTTCTTATTAATAAGAACCTGCCCTGTGAGGTTCTTTCTGTAGGAGGGGATGATGAGGACTGCATTCTCATAGCTAAACTTAAAGTGGTGTTCCGGCCGAAATGATACTTTTTAAATAAAAATACCCCTATAATACACAAGCTTAATGTATTCTAGTAAAGTTAGTCTGTAAACTAAGGTCTGTTTTGTTACAGCAGGCCGTGGCCATCTTAAGTGTGGGCATCTGAAGCCAGACTGTATTTCTTCCTGGATCTCGCACATGCTCAGTGCAGCACAAGCAGTGTAATAGGTTTCAGGTCAGGTTTCCATAGCAACAGCAGTGTCAGAGGAAGTTGCCGCCCTTTCCCAGAAGGCATTGCAAACAGGAAATGATGCGATGGGCCGCGGCCAGGGAGGAGAAAGTGAAAAATGAATACAGCAGATATGCAGTAAGTCCTGAGAATTTTTTTTTTTTAAATATCCAATTCGTTTAGAGTGCACAGTTTAGTGAGGGATGCTGAAGAATTGTAAAAGTGGGTGGAACTCCACTTTAACACCTCCGCCCGGGAATGGGTTATATCTAACATTTATGCCCCCAACTCCCCCTCTAAACAGTTCTTCCAAAATCTCACTTCCAAACTAGCTCCATTCATCCCCTCCCTCTTCTAGTATGCGGGGATGTTAATTCGGTGCTCAGGAAAATAAATCTCTAGGTCACCGTTCCTCCGGGGTCTCCCCCTCACAGCCCCCTACTCCCCTACACCAATTTGTGGACGGCCTCCGCCTAGAGATTGTCCCATCCGGAGGGAAGGGAATTTACCTTTTTCTCCCCCCCACACAACACACTATCCAGGATAGACTACAACTCTAACTCTAACTCCACTCTACTTGAACACATCACCGACCTCCGCATCCGCGACATTGCGATTTCTGACATGCCCCAATCTCGGTGGACCTAACTGGTTATGACACCCTGAACCAAGCCAAAACTTGGCGCTTCCTATCCTATTTGGCGCACAACCGAGATCTTCAAAAGATCATTCGAGAGACATGGGCTGATTACGCAAGTACTAATTCAGAGCATAGAGACAACCCCAACCTCAGTGAAGGCGGTGTAGCGAGGCAGAATCATATAGTTTGCCACTGGCTATAAAAGAAAAATCATCAAGGAATATAGTGCAGCCAGCGAGGCCTTACTTACTGCCCAAATACAATTGCCACCCAAATACGATTAGCGCAGCACAACTTTCCAGAGCACAGGGAGGTTTGGCGCTCCGCCAAAAAAACGATTTGACCAATGGGCAGAAGCTCAGGAGCAGATACACCAATCTCTCCTAGGCTTGCAATACCACAAGTTTGGCAATAAAGCAGGGAAACCTTTAGCACGTCTATTCAAAGGGAACCATACTCCCACTTAGGGATGAGCCGAACACCCCCCGGTTCGGTTCGCACCAGAACCCGCGAACGGACCGAAAGTTCGCACGAACGTTAGAACCCCATTGACGTCTATGGGACTCGAACGTTCGAAATCAAAAGTGCTCATTTTAAAGGCTAATTTGCATGGTATTGTCCTAAAAAGGGTTTGGGGACCCGGGTCCTACCCCAGGGGACATGTATCAATGCAAAAAAAACTTTTAAAAACGGCCGTTTTTTCGGAAGCAGTGATTTTAATGATGCTTAAAGTAAAAAAAAAAAAAGTGAAATATTCCTTTAAATATCGTACCTGGGGGGTGTCTATAGTATGCCTGTAAAGTGACGCGTGTTTCCCATGTTTAGAACAGTCCCTGCACCAAATGTCATTTTTAAAGGAAAAAATCTCATTTAAAACTGCTTGCGGGTTTAATGTCATGTCGGGTCATGGCAATATGGATGAAAATCAGTGAGACAAACGGCATGGGTACCCCCCAGTCCATTACCAGGCCCTTTGGGTCTTGTATGGATATTAAGGGGAACCCCGCACCCAAATTAAAATAAGGAAAGGTGTGGGGCCACCAGGCCCTATATACTCTGAACAGCAGTATACAGGCGGTGCAAACAAGACAGGGACTGTAGGTTTGTTGTTAAGTAGAATTGTTAAGTAGAATCTGTTTGTAATTTTGAACATTTTTAACGTGTTTAGCTCCAGCCAAAAAATCTTTTCTAAGCTTTTTGGAAAACATAGGGAAGGGTTATCACCCCTGTGACATTTGTTTTGCTGTCTTTCCTCCTCTTCAGAAGATTTCACCTCACTTTTTTGTCCCAATGAAAAATGTTTTTTGAAAATTTGGGTTTTTTGTGGAACAAGGATTGGAAAGCATCAGTGGAAAGGAGAAATTGTTTTCCCATATTAACTCTTACAGGAGAGAATTTCCCTTCCTAGGGGTAGATTTCATCTCACTTCCTGTTGTCTCCTTCCGTTTGCAAGTAGGAGTCGTTTGTAAGTTAGATGTTTGAAAGTAGGGTCCTGCCCTATATACTCAGCAGAAATTTGGGCCTTAGGTGTTGCTGTGGCCACAACACTGTAAGCCCTCACAGGGCCCTGCTGTAAAATATTAGATCAAGAATTGTAATTACATGCCCCTGTTGAACAGGAGCTGAAAAATTAGGCCTTAGGCACTGGTGCTGGTGCCACAACACTGCAACCCCTCACAGACACTCTAGTTGGAACGCAGGAACGAGCCCTGCTGCAAAGTATTGCTTCAAAAATTGTAATTACACGCCCCTGTTAGACAGGGGCAGAAAAATTGGGCCTTAGGCACTGGTGCTGGTGCCACAACACTGCAACCCCTCACAGACACTCTAGTTGGAACGCAGGAACGAGCCCTGCTGCAAAGTATTGCATCAAAAATTGTAATTACACGCCCCTGTTAGACAGGGGCAGAAAAATTGGGCCTTAGGCACTGGTGCTGGTGCCACAACACTGCAACCCCTCACAGACACTCTAGTTGGAACGCAGGAACGAGCCCTGCTGCAAAGTATTGCATCAAAAATTTTAATTACACGCCCCTGTTAGACAGGGGCAGAAAAATTGGGCCTTAGGCACTGGTGCTGGTGCCACAACACTGCAACCCCTCACAGACACTCTAGTTGGAATGCAGGAACGAGCCCTGCTGCAAAGTATTACATCAAAAATTGTAATTACACGCCCCTGCTAAACAGGGGCTGAAAAATTGTGCCTTAGGCACTGGTGGTGGCGCCCAGAACCAAAAATGTTCTTACAAGCTATCAGCGTGATGATTGAGGAGGAAGAGGATAATTACTCAGGGATAGTCACTCAGCATCAGCATAGGCAGTCTTTGAAGGGATCTGAGATTTCAAAAAAAATTATTCGGTTACATCAGCATCAGGTGCTTGGTAGCTGGTGATGATCCAAGACTGATTCATTTTTATGAAGGTCAGCCGATCGACCGAGTCGGTGGACAGACGCACCCTGTGATCGGTTACCACGCCTCCAGCAGCACTGAATGTGCGTTCCGAAAGAACGCTGGGTGCAGGACAGGCCAGTAGCTCAATTGCATACTGTGCAAGCTCTGGCCAGTGATCCATCCTCAAGACCCAGTAACCCAGAGGATTTTCGGTGGGAAAGGTGTCCAAGTCTGATCTTGCCCCTAGGTATTCCTGCACCATGTAAAACAGACGCTGGCGATAGTTGCTGGAACCGATCATACCTTGGGGCTGCGGACCAAAAAATTGTCTGAACGCATCGGTCAGACGGCCACCTTCTCCACCGCTCCTTCTTTGACTGACCGAAGCCTCAGCAACACGTTGTCCAGAAACAGGAGTTTGTAACCTCCCAGTCTCTGGGAACGCATTGCACAGACCTTTCTGCAAGGCCTCCCGAAGATGTTTCATCCTCTGCTCCCTCTGGGATGGCAAGATAAGGTCCGCAACCTTACCCTTGTAACGTGGATCAAGGAGGGTTGCCAGCCAGTATTGGTCCTTCTCCTTGATACCACGAATACGAGGATCCTTACGCAGGCTTTGCAGGATCAGGGAGGCCATGCAGCGTAGGTTTGCTGAGGCATTCGGTCCGGAGTCCTCTGGGTCACTAAGGACAACAACGTCCGCAGCCACCTCCTCCCAGCCACGTACAAGTCCATGTGTTCCTTGGGACTGATCCCTTAAAGACTGCTGCTGATGCTGAGTGCCAGGCTCCACCTCCATACTGACACAATCTTCCTCCTCCTCCTCCTCCTCCTCATCCTCTTCCTGTGTGATCGGCGGGCACGCAGGAACACTGTCTGGATAAAGGGGGCCTTGAGAGCTAAGGAAGTCCTCCTCTTCCTGCCTCTGTTCTGCCTCAAGTGCCCTGTCCATTATTCCACGCAGCGTGTGCTCCAACAGGTGGACAAGGGGGACAGTGTCACTGATGCATGCACTGTCAGTGCTCACCATCCTCGTGGCCTCCTCGAATGGTGACAGGACAGTGCATGCATCCCTGATCATGGCCCACTGGCGTGGGGAAAAAAAACCAAGCTCCCCTGACCCTGTCCTGGTGCCATAGTCGCACAGGTACTCATTGATGGCCCTCTGCTGCGTGTGCAGCCGCTGCAGCATGGCCAACGTTGAGTTCCACCTGGTGGGCATGTCACAGATTAGGCGGTTCTTGGGCAGGTTAAACTCCTTTTGGAGGTCCGTCAGCCGAGCACTGGCATTATATGACCGGCGGAAATGCACACAGACTTTCCTGGCCTGCCTCAGGACATCCTGTAAGCCCGGGTACCTGCCCAAGAACCGCTGCACCACCAAGTTAAGGACGTGAGCCAAACAGGGCACATGGGTCATTTGTCCCTGTCGGAGGGCAGAGAGGAGGTTGGTGCCATTGTCGCAAACCACCATTCCTGCCTTAAGTTGGCGTGGCGTCAACCACCTCTGAACCTGCCCCTGCAGAGCTGACAGAACCTCTGCCCCAGTGTGGCTCCTGTCCCCCAAGCACACCAGCTCAAGCACCGCATGGCATCTTTTGGCCTGCGTACTTGCGTAGCCCCTTGAACGCCTACGGAGCACCGCTGGTTCCGAGGAAGAGGCCATGGAGGAAGAAGAAGAGGAGGGGGTGGAGGAGAGAGGTGTGTCACAATCAGCATTTTGGAGGCGTGGTGGCGGAACAACCTCCAACACTACTGCACCTTGTCCTGCATCCTTCCCAGCTGCCAGCAGAGTCACCCAATGCGCCGTGAAACTTAGGTAACGTCCCTGTCCATGCCTGCTGGACCATGAGTCAGCGGTAATATGCACCTTACCGCTGACCGCCCTGTCCAGCGAGGCATGGACATTGCTTTCCACATGCCGGTAGAGAGCCGGAATCGCCTTCCGTGAGAAAAAGTGGCGTTTGGGTACCTGCCACTGAGGAACCGCACATTCCACAAACTCACGGAAGGGGGCAGAGTCTACCAACTGAAAAGGCAGCAGTTGAAGTGCTAGCAATTTTGCCAAGCTAGCATTCAACCGCTGGGCATGTGGATGGCTGGGAGCAAACTTCTTTCGGCGGTGCAGCAGCTGGGGCAGGGAAATTTGCCTGGTACAATCTGACGTCGGTGTACCAAAAGCAGATTGCCCACAAGTACTTGGCTGTGACACACCTAATTCTACACCTTCATTCCTCTCACTGCAGGTCTCAGAGAGGACTGAAGGTCTAGTGGGGTTGGAAATCTCAGCTGATGAGGAGCAAGGAGAGATCCTCTTTGTTCTTTGGTGTGGGTCTTTTAGATACGCTTGCCAACGAACTGCATGGCAGGTCAACATATGTCTGGTCAAGCATGTGGTACCCAAGCGGTAGATGTTTTGGCCACGCGAGATACGCTTGAGACATATGTTGCAAATAGCAGCGGTGCGATCTGATGCACTCGTCTCAAAAAAGGCCCACACCAAAGAACTTTTTGAATAACGCGCAGAGACTGCAGCGCCCTGCACATGTGGAGCTTTGGGGTGTGATGCAGTCAATGTGCTGCCCTTAGGCTGGCCCCTGGAGGGCATCCTGCCTCGTTGGTGATGTGCCGCCTCCTCCTCCTCCTCCTCCTCCTCCTCCTCTCTCCTATCAGGCACCCACGTTGAGTCAGTGACCTCATCATCCCCTCCCTCCTCATCACTGGAGAAAACCTGGCAGTATGCTGCAGCAGGGGGAGCATGACTGCCAGATTGCTGTCCTTCTTGGGCACCCCCTCTGTCCGTGCTCATGTTACTGCCTTCATCGAGCTCAGTATCATCATCAGAGCCTTCCAAACGCTGGGCATCCTCCTGGAGCATGTACCCAACACTGTGGTCAAACAGTTCGAGGGAATCCTCAGGAGGACATGGTGGAGCTAGGGAAGGAGTCACTGATGACATTGAGCTGAGGGAAGAGGCCGCTGCTTTGCCAGACAAAGCACCCTGGGCATGGGTGAGAGAGGATGAGGACGGCTTGGTCATCCACTCGACCAAGTCTTCCGCATGTTGCGGCTCAACACGGCCAGCTGCCGAAAAAAAGGCCAAGCATGTCCCATGGCCACGTGCTGATGAGGATGCACCGTCTCCACGACCAGCACTAGACACAGAGCCTACTTGCCCTCTCTTATTGGCTTGTGACTGTCTGCCTCTCCTTCTTGGCCTTCCAGACATACTAATGGCCTGTAGCTGCACTAAGCTGGGATAGAACACCTGTAATTTTCTTCAGGTAGCTTTATATACTGTAACCAGACAAGCCTGCCTGTCAGTAGGAAGATAACAGGAACGGATCTAGCTGAACACTGTGAGCAGGACGCACTGTACTAAATGTAAATAGTCTAGCTGCCTGACCGTGGTACTAATAGGATCAAATAGAACACCTGTAATTTTCTTCAGGTAGCTTTATATACTGTAACCAGACAAGCCTACCTGTCAGTAGGAAGATAACAGGAACGGATCTAGCTGAACACTGTGAGCAGGACGCACTGTACTAAATGTAAATAGTCTACCTGCCTGACCGTGGTACTAATAGGATCAAATAGAACACCTGTAATTTTCTTCAGGTAGCTTTATATACTGTAACCAGACAAGCCTGCCTGTCAGTAGGAAGATAACAGGAACGGATCTAGCTGAACACTGTGAGCAGGACGCACTGCAATCAATGTAAATAGTCTAGAAGATAACAGGAACGGATCTAGCTGAACACTGTGAGCAGGACGCACTGCACTAAATGTAAATAGTCTAGAAGATAACAGGAACGGATCTAGCTGAACACTGTGAGCAGGACGCACTGCACTAAATGTAAATAGTCTAGAAGATAACAGGAACGGATCTAGCTGAACACTGTGAGCAGGAGGCACTGCACTAAATGTAAATAGTCTAGAAGATAACAGGAACGGATCTAGCTGAACACTGTGAGCAGGACGCACTGCACTAAATGTAAATAGCAGGAACGGATCTAGCTGAACACTGTGAGCAGGACGCACTGCACTAAATGTAAATAGCAGGAACGGATCTAGCTGAACACTGTGAGCAGGACGCACTGCACTAAATGTAAATAACAGGAACGGATCTAGCTGAACACTGTGAGCAGGACGCACTGCACTAAATGTAAATAGTCTAGAAGATAACAGGAACGGATCTAGCTGAACACTGTGAGCAGGACGCACTGCACTAAATGTAAATAGCAGGAACGGATCTAGCTGAACACTGTGAGCAGGACGCACTGCACTAAATGTAAATAGCAGGAACGGATCTAGCTGAACACTGTGAGCAGGACGCACTGCACTAAATGTAAATAGCAGGAACGGATCTAGCTGAACACTGTGAGCAGGACGCACTGCACTAAATGTAAATAGCAGGAACGGATCTAGCTGAACACTGTGAGCAGGACGCACTGCACTAAATGTAAATAACAGGAACGGATCTAGCTGAACACTGTGAGCAGGACGCACTGCACTAAATGTAAATAGCAGGAACGGATCTAGCTGAACACTGTGAGCAGGACGCACTGCACTAAATGTAAATAGCAGGAACGGATCTAGCTGAACACTGTGAGCAGGACGCACTGCACTAAATGTAAATAGCAGGAACGGATCTAGCTGAACACTGTGAGCAGGACGCACTGCACTAAATGTAAATAGCAGGAACGGATCTAGCTGAACACTGTGAGCAGGACGCACTGCACTAAATGTAAATAGTCTAGAAGATAACAGGAACGGATCTAGCTGAACACTGTGAGCAGGACGCACTGCACTAAATGTAAATAGTCTAGATAGAAGATAACAGGAACGGATCTAGCTAAACTGAATACAGTGTATATATATATATGCAACACCTGGGATGCATATATATACACAATACACTGTAAGTGCAGCTAACTGACTGACTGTTCTGCCTAATCTATCTAACTCAAATCAAATGACACTGTCTGTCTCTCTCTCTATCTCTCAGCACACCGGAACACACACTACACAGGGCCGCCGTGCAGGCGGCCTTATATAGTGTGGGGCGTGTACTAAATCCCCTGAGCCATAATTGGCCAAAGCCACCCTGGCTTTGGCCAATTACAGCCCTCTCTACTGACGGCGCTGTGATTGGCCAAGCATGCAGGTCATAGTGCATGCTTGGCCAATCATCAGCCAGCAATGCACTGCGATGCCGCAGTGAATTATGGGCCGTGACGCGCCACACGAATTTGGCGCGAACAGCCCATATCGTTCGCAATTCGACGGACGGTCGAACAGCCGATGTTCGAGTCGAACATGGGTTCGACTCGAACACGAAGCTCATCCCTACTCCCACTCATATAACCGCTCTAAAAGACGACTCGGGTAAACTTGCCTCTTCCCCCAAGGATATGAACCTTATTCTTGAAAATTTCCAAGTAAAACTATATGGCCCTGACCCCATTGATGAAGCAAAGTCCTTATTGGACAAAGTCCCTCTCCCAGTAATAGATGAAACCCTTATGGCCCAACTCAATGCTCCGATATTGCCCTGAGATTTTACGGGGGGCAATTGCCTCTCTATCAGCAGGGAAAGCCCCGGGTTCCGATGGATACACGGCAGACTTCTACAAGCTAGCATCAGATACAATTGCCCCTACCCTTGTCACGGTTTATCAAAAAGTCCTCGAAGGGAACTCTTACTGTCCATCAGGCTATCAAGCTCATATTAAGCTGATTCCCAAGAAGGGAAAGGATCCCTCTGAACCAGGCTCCTACTGCCAAAATAATGGCCAATAGACTGGCACTTATACCTTCGCTTATCCACCCTTCACACGCCGTATGCTCTGCCACCTCTAACATTAGAAAGGCTCTTACAGTTCTGCAGTCCGCAAGGACCAGCCCTTCCAGTGATTCTGCCATTATCACATCAGACGCCGAAAAGGCCTTCGACAATGTAAGCTTTCACTGGCTGCAGCTGGTCCTCCTTGAGATTCGGCTTCTCAGGCCCTTTTCTGCACCTTATTTCCTTCATGTACTCTGCCCCATCCGCTAACGTCGTTACGGCGGGTCACGTCTCCAATAGTATAAACAAACAAATACAGCGCTGATAGAATGAACTATACCATCAGAAAACTAAATAAAGTGCTATGTGCTGACAATAGATGTAAATAATGATAATAAGTGCAATGCAATAAGTGCAAGTGCTAAGTGCTGACAATAGATGTAGATAATGATAATAAGTGCAATACACAAATCAACTCAATAACTGCCAATATACCCCATATCTAGTACACTTTGAAAACACTGATATGTACAATTATTAATTGTTAAACCACAAATATCATAATTAATGGATATTGGTAGGTGATGAGTACAAAACACAAACCAACTACTCATCACTCAAATACTAAAGAAGTGAAATATGGTTGGCAAAAAAAATAAAATAATATAGCCGTTGGTGTTACCCAATTGCTAAACAAGTGAACAGGTGAAAATAAAAAATAAAATAAAATAATTCTCCCTCAATACAATAAAAATTGATGCATACTTCTAGAAAATCCACAAGAAATACCACCACCTGGGCTTGCACAGTAAAATTAGTAACTGCTTGCAAATAGTCCCAAAGTTAAATACCACCAGCTGGGCTGATCCCAAAGCTCTTAGATAGGCAGCTTTACCGGAACACAGACAGCGACTCTTCAACCTGTACTGTCAGTCAATCCCATAGGTGTTTACAAAGCGGTGCCTCTGGCGTGGATAAATAGATGGAATTGCTGATGTTCAAATGAGGCTTGTGGATATCCACCCAAAAATAAAAGAAAAAGTAATATGGTGAAGTATTGCGGAGCTATAGAATCACTTGCGCTACAAAGCGCTACTCACAAATCCTCGGTTGCAAACAGGCATGTCAGAGAGCTTCCGCAATCGCCGCTGGTAGCGTGCGTTCCACGGAGCCAGGAAGAAAACGTCACTTGGTTAGGTGTCTGTTGACGCAACATCCGGCTGACGCCTAACCAAGTGACATTTTCTTCCTGGCTCCGTGGAACGCACGCTACCAGCGACGATCGCGGAAGCTCTCTGACATGCCTGTTTGCAACCGAGGATTTCTGAGTAGCGCTTTGTAGCGCAAGTGATTCTATAGCTCCGCAATACTTCACCATATTACTTTTTCTTTTATTTTTGGGTGGATATCCACAAGCCTCATTTGAACATCAGCAATTCCATCTATTTATCCACGCCAGAGGCACCGCTTTGTAAACACCTATGGGATTGACTGACAGTACAGGTTGAAGAGTCGCTGTCTGTGTTCCGGTAAAGCTGCCTATCTAAGAGCTTTGGGATCAGCCCAGCTGGTGGTATTTTACTTTGGGACTATTTGCAAGCAGTTACTAATTTTACTGTGCAAGCCCAGGTGGTGGTATTTCTTGTGGATTTTCTAGAAGTATGCATCAATTTTTATTGTATTGAGGGAGAATTATTTTATTTTATTTTTTATTTTCGCCTGTTCACTTGTTTAGCAATTGGGTAACACCAACGGCTATATTTATTATTTATTTTTTTTTGCCAACCATATTTCACTTCTTTAGTATTTGAGTGATGAGTAGTTGGTTTGTGTTTTGTACTCATCACCTACCAATATCCATTAGTTATGATATTTGTGGTTTAATTTTAATAATTGTACATATCAGTGTTTTCAAAGTGTACTAGATATGGGGTATATTGGCAGTTATTGAGTTGATTTGTGTATTGCACTTATTATCATTATCTACATCTATTGTCAGCACTTAGCACTTGCACTTATTGCATTGCACTTATTATCATTATTTACATCTATTGTCAGCACATAGCACTTTATTTAGTTTTCTGATGGTATAGTTCATTCTATCAGCGCTGTATTTGTTTGTTTATAATTTTCAAGTATTTATACTTTATTACAGCAGCGATAGCATTTATTTTAGTTTATTTGTCGCCAGCGCTGCTTCTTTCACATAATATACATCTCCAATAGTATTCGACTGTACAAAGGCACACGGCAAGGGTGTCCCCTCTCATCCTTGCTTTTCAATCCTGCACTGGAACCCCTTTCCTGATACTTGCTTTTTTGCTTAGATCTACACGGAGTCCACATGGGCAATCAAGAAATACGCACTGCTTTATTCGCAGATGTCATTCTGATTTTCACTTCCAACCATCAGGCGGATATGATCCTAATCCAAGACATTTTCACGTGTTTCCGGGCATGCTCGGGTTTGAGGATACATTTTTCCAAAAGCAAAGCTTTACCTCTGCACCAAGGGCGGCTCCCCACCTGGGCAACCGACTCTATATTTTCAATTTCCAAGAACCATATCACATAGCTAGGAATAAAAATAGGCAAGGAGCCCTCCTCTCCCTACCATCTAAACTATCCCCCTATTATATCCAAAATAGTGGCCGAGCTGGACAGCTGGTCAGACCTCCCCCTCTCGTTCTTTGGTAGGTGCCACCTTTTTAAAATGGTAAGCTTCCCAAAACTCCTATACCCCTCCAAACCATTCCCCTTCTTTACGACACAAAGATCCTCAGCAACTCCAAAAAGCCTTAACCACTTTCCTATGGTGGGGGGCCGCAGACCTTGAGTATCCCTCCAAAAATTATACCTCCCCAAACGTGAAGGGGGAGCTAACCTCCCAAACTTAAGAATCTAAAATCTATCCTGTCATTTGAGAGTAGGGTTAGACTGGATAACACAGGCGTCCAGGTATTCCAATTACAACTTAGAATCCCAAATGATAGCCCCATGTGGCTTATCCGCCTTGCAGCATTGTGGAATCTGATCCCTACCCCCTCTTCTGAAACACAATTTACTCATACGAGATGCATTGTTGGGCTGGAGCGAGATCAGGAAGGAACTGGGACTATCTCCCCTGCTGTCTCAGCATCTCTGAATTCTCGGGCACCCTCTATTCCCTAAGGCACAGCAATACGTGGCATTTTCCACATGGGCCTCACAAGAGTTAACCAAATTTGTGCAAATGTTTGATGTGTTAACGGGCACAGCCCTCCCTTTTCCACAGCTTAGGCAATTATATAATCTACCCTCACACCATCTCCTCCATGTCCAACAAGCAATCAGCTTTGTGACCAGCTCTTGCCCACCCAGAGATCTCAGATTTCGCGCATCTCTCCTGGACACCCTTCTGCCCTCTGCTCTCCCGCCTCTCAAAACCTTTACATTCCTGCTCAACTGCCTCCTGGAATAATGATTTACACTCTCCTGAAGCTCTGACACGAATAATGGCTGGTTTTAATTCTACTTGTGTATTTATCAAGAATGAGTTCTGGCGAGAACAACAATTCAAAATTATGCATCGGGCCTACATCCCCTACCTAACTTCTAAAAATCTATGGGATCGCCAAAACTGCCCTCTATGTGGTTACCACAGGCCTTCTCTACTACACAGACTCTGGTCCTGCCCACATGTTTCAAAATTCTGGGACCAAGTAGAACTTTTTGCCGCTTCAGTGACGAGCCTTCAACCTCGCAAAGATCTCTTTTTTTAGCTGGCTCTTAGATTCAAAGCAATCAAGCCCCACCTTAAGTGACTTCCTCCCCTCCCCCTCAACTCCTTCATTATGTAAGTCATGCTGAGATAATCTCCCATTTGTCTCTGAGCTCCTTCTTGCTATTCCTCATCCTGCCTGTTGTTTCCTTGGATTGATTTTCTGTGTAGTGACCCCGGCTTCATCTCTTGGATGCGCTCGTCTGTTGCTTGTCCTGACCTTTATCCTGATTTCTGGATCTCCTCCTCATCTCTCCTCCATATTCTCTTACACAGCTTTTCTCCACACCTGCAGTGATCCTGGGGGGTGGAAACTTGGCACCAGCACTCAGCAAAATCCATCCCCACCATTAGGAGCTCTATAGAAAATTGTCTGGTATTTACACTTTGTTCCTCCGCACGTCACCTGATCACATGAGAGCTTACTTGCACAGATTCCTGACAGATTTCTGTATGGTAAAGGTCAAAGTTCACTCTTCAGTTTGTGAGAGATAGGACGCACCCAACAATGATTTGGTTTACATGAGAACCTCATATAGAGGACCCCTCAAATCTCCCCATCCAAATGTCCCTTCATCCAGATTCAGCATGTCTTATGACATCACACTGACCTCACAGCTCCTCCTCCCAATATCCATCCATCTGGCTTTTTTTCTGATGATCTTAGGATGTGGGTGGACCCTTGGTATCCTCACTAGCAAAATGGGACTGTTGGTCCTGCATTGTATGTAATGATCCCATAATGTCTGCAACAAGCTTTTAGCCTGTGCAGTGTGGGGGTCCTGTTTGGGTAAATTATACGGGGCCTGAACGAGGGCTTTAATAAAATGGAAACCTGAATGATGAGGTGAGGAGGATTCTGGGAATATCATCTGATTTTACTATTTGTGTTCAGATCTAGAATTTTCTTCCTGTGAAGTCTGGAGATCATATGACCATCACATTGTCTCCACCTCTCTCCCTGATAGAATAGAGAAATAAAAAGAAGATTCTAGAAGTCACCAGAGAGATGATGGAGGAGAGGTGAGCGGTGCTGAGAATTCTGGGACATTATCCAGTAACAGACAAGGGATGTGTCTGGATGGTGACTGTATCATTGTGTGTGTCAGGTTCCTATAAGGTGTCAGGATGTCACTGTCTATTTCTCCATGGAGGAGTGGGAGTATTTAGAAGGACACAAGGATCTCTACAAGGACGTCATGATGGACAATCAGCCGCCCCTCACATCACCGGGTAAGAGGAGACTTTATTGTAAAGGAGAGAGCAGTACAGAGGGTCCACCTAGATCCCCCATCATCTGATAAACACATAGAAACAATGTATTCAGTCAGTGTGTGTGTTTCCTACAGATGGATCCAGTAATGGGAACCCACCAGAGAGATGTCCCCGTCCTCTGTATTCCCGGGATTCCACACAGGAAGGTCACACCATCCCTCACCATCATCAGGTAGATGATTAACAATTATTGGTAGTTCTGATTTATACACAGCATGTTTGTTAAAATGAATGTTTTATGATATCTTTCAGAGTGGAAACCTTGGGGATTATAATATTATTGTTAAAGAAGAGTATAAAGAGGAGGATGAGGAGTATGGAGTGATGGAGGAGTTTTCAGAAGGACACAAGGATATGATGGAGCCACTTAATACCAGGAACCCACCAGAGAGATGTCCCCACCCTCTGTATTCCCGGGATTCCACACAGGAAGGTCACACCATCCCTCACCATCATCAGGTAGATGAGAAACAATCACTGATAGTATCATTAGGATCTCTACATTATCTTCATTGTTACTATTGATTTCATTTTTATTATATCTTCAGAGTGGAAACCTGAGAGATTCTAAAATTGAAGTTAAAGAAGAGATAAAAGAGGAGGATGATGAGGATGGGGTGATGGAGGAGTCAGAGTTTCTAAAAGAACACAAAGATCTGTACCAGGACACCATGATGGAGTCATCCAGCTACAGAAACCCACCAGAGAGATGTCCCCATCCTCTGTATTCCTGGAACTCCACACAGGAAGATCACACCATCCCTCACCATCATCAGGTAGATGAGTGACAATTATTGGTAGTTCTGATTTATACACAGCATGTTTGTTACAATAAATGTTTTATTATATATTCAGAGTGGAAACCTTGAGGATTATAATATTGTTGTCAAAGAAGAGTGTAAAGAGGAGGATGAGGAGTATGGAGTGATGGAGGCATTATCAGAAAGACACAAGGATGTGATGGAGCCACCAAATACCAGGAACCCACCAGAGAGATGTCCCCGTCCGCTGTATTCCCAGGATTCCACACAGGAAGATCACACCATCCCTCACTGTTACAAGGTTGGTGGGGCGGAGCTTACAAAATACAGACCCATGGAAACAATGTGTGGATTTTATATGTGATGTCACAATAATAAATATTATAATTTACAGATGATATTCTCTCTCATTTTCTTGATTTAGAGTGGAGATCCAATCGATATAGAATTGGAGGTTAAAGAAGAAGAAGAAGAGAGGTATGTGAGGGATGATCAGCAGTCTATGGAGGAGGATGGAATAACGGGGACATTTATAGAGGAGGACACTCCTACAGAGATCAGCACAGGTGGGTCATTAACACTAAATACATTCCTCCACCCATACTGCTCACTGATTGGTCCAGAGTAGGGCAAAGACTGGGTGATATCAGCCTGTAATACCCTGGTCACTTTCCTGAGCTGTGTTTTCTGTCCTGTATTCCTGTATTTCTCTCGGATAATCTTCCTTCTCTGTGCTGCAGATGCTATTTATGTATCTAGACTGGATTTATGGAGATTCTGGGGTTCAGCTGGCAGCAAAATGTGGATTTTCACCATAGGCGTTACTGGACCTAGGCACCTGGGGAATGTGCTTTTTGTCTTCTGGCAAGATCTCTGACAGAACAATTCTCCCAGGGTTACTTGTTCTGTTGTCTGCTGGCTGTGCCGGGTGGAGGGATATGTCTGTATAGTCTCACACCCAAGTCACTGAATGCAGTCTCAGGAGATGGGAGGCAGCAGTGTGGGACCTCTGCAACTTGTCTCATGTAAACATTTAAGCTTCTACTGATTACTGAATACCAATATTTTGTGTCCTGACCCTTACACTGTATAATTTATATTGTACATTACATACTCCTGACCCCTGCACTATATACTCTATGCTGTACATGACATACTCCTGACCCCTGCACTATATACTCTATGATGTACATTATATACTCCTGACCTCTGCACTATATACTCTGTTGTACATTACATACTCCTGACCTCTGCACTATATACAATAAAACCTTGGATTGCGAGCATAATTCGTTCCAGAAACATCCTTGTAATCCAAAGCACTTGAATATCAAATCGAATTTTCCCATAAGAAATAATGGAAACTCAGATGATTTGTTCCACAACCATTAATTCATAGGTCCTTCAGTTTATAGCAATGGGATAGGTTGTATAACCATAAAACATCCATCCACAAATGGAAGCCTCCACAAGGGGATTAGAAGCAAAATCCAGCAGGACCTACAAAGTATAAAAGAGAAGAGGGGCGCCTCTTAGTGTAGCAATATGATTACATTTAATGAAGGTACAACATTTAGCAACTCACATGGTTGACGATTAAAAGAGGCACATCTAAGTATGCAGGCATCCGGGATAAAGCGGTCCACGTAGACCAGTGGTTCTCAACCCCTCTAGTGCCATGACCCCTTGATAAAATTTCCCAAGTTGTGGGGACCCCTAACAGTAAAAAAATTTTTGTAGCGTTTGTTGTCAGCACCCAAGGCAAGACGAGTAATTTGCGCCCCTAAATCACAGACCTTTAGCGCTCCCTGAGTCCCTTCCACTCGTACAGTATTAAAACCCCTTATGATACATTTTAGGATATATCACTCTTTCTCTTTGTTCTCTTTTTATCTCTCTCTATCCTAATTTCTTGTTTTTTTCCCCATCCCTCCCTCTAGCTGTCTTTCTTGTTCTTTCTCTTATTCTTTCTCCCCCCATTTTCTTTGTTCCTCCCCTTCTTTTCCTCTCCCTTCCATGTATTCTCTATTTTTATTCCTTCTCTTACTCCTTGGTGTGGGGGGGGGGGGGGGTGGGATGAGTGGCAGTGCTGGGGGGGGGGTGGGTTGAGTGGCGGCGCTGGGGGGGGGGGTGGGTTGAGTGGCGGCGCTGGTGGGGGGTGGGATGAGTGGCGGTGCTGCGGGGAGTTCTGATCAGCCAACTTAGGTGCTCTTGATCAAGGTCATCTGCTGATAAGAACTCTTGTGGGGACTTTTAATGGCAACTATAATCACAGGTAGTGTTACTCACTGTGTCTCCCGCTTCACTGTGTCTCAGACTTTGTGGTGTCTCGTAGCAGTGACACCTATGCCAAAATCAGGAAATAGGGTCTCCTCCAGCCCCTCCCACTTCACATTCCTCACCAGTCAGCTGACCTCTAGTCTCTGCCCCCCCAGCCATGCCGTGAACTGAATAGGCGGTTGCGAAGAGGCTGAGTGGGTGGCCGCAGGCTCCAGGAACAGCCCTGCTGGGTGGCCGCGAAAAGGCTGGGAGAGCAGCGTGGGCTTCAGGAACAGCTCAGGATACGGTGACCCCTGGCAAATCATCATTTGACCCCCAAGGGGGTCCCGACCCCCAGGTTGAGAACCACTGACGTAGACCATCCTTGGCACTGCAGGCTCTCACCGCTGTTAGTCTGCAATCGTGACTGGGAAGACTACCTTGCAGTAGAGCGATCTGAGAGCGAGGCTTGATGCGCTCGTGAAGCACAGAGTGGAAGCGCTGATGTCGATGACGGTGCGGGGGACTGTCTATGTGGACAGCTTCACTCCGGATGCCTGCATACTTAGATGTGCCTCTTCTTTTTTTTTCTTGTACAATTAAGAATTTTGCAGATAATACAAAAGGATGCCATGAACCCTACATACTCATATGAATGATAATAACACGGAGAGGACAAGAAAACAACAAAAACAAGAAAAAGAGAAAAAAAGAAAAGCCGAGGGCATTCTGTTCAGGGATCCTTGTCGGATCCTGTTAAGCATAAAAAGCAAATATAAAGGTGATTCACCAGAAGCCTAATAGATGTGCCTCTTTTAATCATCAACCATGTGAGTTGCTAAATGTTGTACCTTCATTAAATGTAACCTAATTGCTACGTTACACTTAGAGACGCCTCTCTTCTCTTTTATACTCAGTTGTGACATGACGCTACTTGTATATCAAGACATCGCTTGTATATCAAGTCAAAATGTATTTAAAAATTTAGCTTGTCTTGCAAAACGCTCTCAAACCAAGGTTTTACTGTATTCTATACATATATATTGTAAATTACATACTCCTGACCCCTGCACTATATACTCTATATTGTACATTACATACTCCAGACCCCTGCACTATATACTCTATATTGTACATTACATACTCCAGACCCCTGCACTATATACTCTATATTGTACATTACATACTCCAGACCCCTGCACTATATACTCTATGTCGTACATTACATACTCCTGACCCTTGCACTATATACTCTATATTGTACATTACATACTCCAGACCCCTGCACTATATACTCTATGTCGTACATTACATACTCCTGACCCCTGCACTATATATTCTATGTTGTACATTATATACTCCTGACCCCTGCACTATATACTCTATATTGTACATTACATAATTTTGATACTATAGTCCTGTTGTATCTTATACAATATGTTGTACATTACATAGTCATGACTTCTGCTCTCTCCACTCTACCCACTGGTATATATATATATATATATATATATATATATCACATAATATGTATTCTCTTTTGTTACACCCTTTTCCTACCAGCTGGACATTTTATATCTGATGATTTATTCAGAGCACAGACTTACATACATGTTTTCATAATAATTGGATAACATCCTTAACCACTTTCCTACTGGGCACTTATACCCCCTTCCTGCCCAGACCAATTTGCAGCTTTCATCGCTCTCACACTTTGAATGACAATAACTCAGTCCTGCAACACTGTACCCATATGACATTTTTGTCTTTTTTTCCCCCACACAAATAGAGCTTTCTTCTTTTGGTGGTATTTATCCACTTACAGACCGTAACATTTTCCCTCTTAACGACGAGCCCATTTTTTGCTATACGGCACTGAGTCGCTTTAACTGACAATTGTGCGGTCGTGCGACGTTGTACTTCAATAAAATCAATGTCCTTTTTTTTTCCCACAAACAGAGCTTTCTTTTGATGGTATTTGATCACCTCTGCGGTTTTTATTTTTTTGCTATAAACAAAAAAATTCAGACAATTTAAAAAAAACTATTTTTTACTTTTTTCTATAATAAATATCCCCAAAAAAAAAACAAATGTCTTCATCAGTTTAGGCCAATATGTATTCTTCTACATATTTTTGGTAAAAAAAAATGCAATAGGCGTATATTCATTTGTTTGCACAAAAGTTATAGCGTCTACAAAATAGGGGATAGATTTATGGCATTTTTATTATTATTTTTTTTTTTACCAGTAATGGCGGCGATCTGTAATTTTTAGTGGGACTGCGACATTGCTGCGGACAGATCGGACACTTTTGACACTTTCTTGAGGACCATTGACATTTATACAGTGATCAGTGCTAAAAAAATAGACTGCTTATTGTGTAAATGTCACTGGCAGGGAAGGGGTTAACACTAGGGGGGCGATCAAGGGGTTAAATGTGTTCCCTGGGAGGTGTTTCTAACTGGGGGGGTGGGACTGACTGGGAGTACAGAGAGATCGCTTTTCTTTATCACTAGGAGCAACAGCCACACGCATCTGGTGCCCCGCCTATTTGCGGGAACGTGCCGACCTGCCACAGTATTATGACGGAGGCTGGTCTGCAAGTGGTTTATCACCACTGGGTTTTTTTTATTTTTTGCACTATATATAAAAAAAGACTGACCATTTTGGAAAAAAAACACATTTTTCTTCGTTTCTGTTATAAAATTTTGCAAATTAGTCATTTGTCTTCATAAATTTTGGCCAACATTTATACTGCCACATATCTTTGGTAAAAATAAGCAAAATCAGTGTATATTATTTAGTCTGTGCGAAAGTTATAGAGTCTACAAACTATGGTGCCAATCAAACTGATCATACCTGATGTACTGACAGCCTTTCTCATTTCTTGAGACCCTAACAAGTCAGGAAAGTACAAATAACCCCCCTTTTTGGAAAGTAGACAGTCCAAGGTATTTAGTAAGAGGCATGGTGAGTTTTTTGAAGTTGTAATTTTTTCCCACAATTCTTTGCAAAATTATTATTTATTTTTTACAAAATTGTCATATTTCTCTCACGTGGCATATGCATACTTGCAATTATACCCCAAAACACATTCTGCTACTCCTCCTCCTGTGTATGGCGATACCACATGTGTCAGACTTTTTCACAGCCTGGCCACATACAGAGGCCCAACATCCAAGTAGCACCTCCAGGCATTCTAGGAGCATAAATTACACACCTCATTTCCTGACTACCTATCACATTTTTGAAGGCCCTGAAGCATCAGGACAGTGGAAACGCACAAAAAATTGCCCCATTTTGGAAACTAAACACCCCAATATTCTATGAGGCATAATGAGTCTTTTGAACATGTCATTTGCAGAGGCTGCTCCTGGCTTTTGCTGGAAAGAGCTGCAGTTCTTGTGTTTTGTATGGAGTGTGTCCTGCACCCTGTGTGCAGGGGCTCCAGTGGAGGGGGTAGGCTGCAGATATTTTGCTTCCTACAGAGATGGGAGTTGTGTTCTGATGAGGGGCAACTGATGGGTGCTGATGAGGGTGCACTTTTGTGCACTGATGATAATGCACTGCACTGTGGCTGCACTGACAAGTTGGCACTGATATGCACTGATGTGGCGGCTCTGACGGGCGCTGATGAGGATCCACTGATAGGGTGCCACTGATGAGCACTCACCGATGGGCACTGTAGTGCCACCAATGAGCACTAATAGGGCACTGTACTGGCACTGATGAGTACTGTACTGGCACTGATGGGCACTGTAGGGCAGTGATGTGAAATGATGAACACTCTACAGCACTGATGAGCACTGTAGGCCACTGATGAGCACCATATGGCACTGATGTGCACCGATGAGCACTGTATGGCACTGATGTGAGATGGTGAACACTCTACGGCACTGATGAGCACTGTGGGCCACTGATGAGCACTGATTAGCACTTTAGGGAACTAATGAGCACTGATGTGCACTCACTTATGGGCACTATAAGGCACTGTAGGACACCAAAGGGCACACAGAATTTAGAAAAACTCATGATCCAGCAACTGATCTCTCTCCTTTCCTCATGCTCGGTATCCGTGTGAGAAGAGAGCTGAACCAGGCATGACCCGGTTTGTTTACAAAGCGATTGCTCTGTCATTGGACAGAGTGATTACATGGTAAAGAGCTGCTATGATTGGACCCAGTGATCACAGACACTTCTGGAAGCACCAGCATGGGAGGCCGTCATATGACTACATCCCAGAACTAGCTGGCCATGCTGTAACCTTCATTCGGCTATAGCGCGGTTGGCAACTGGTTAATCTCCTCAGTACCGCACCATAGCTGAAAGACAGCTACAGCGTGGCTCTCTTGTCCTGGAAGGGAGTCCACGCGCTCCTTGGGGAATGCATCAGTCTTGCTCTATGTGACTGCTGTGTCCTTTGTACACAGCTGATCAAAGATCGAGGTAAACCGCCAATCACAGCGGTCCTTTACCACGTAATCAACCATGTCCAATCAGAGCTGATCCCATGTAAACAAGCTTGCCGGTTATCGGCATTTCCTTTGCTCATGCGATGTCACTGTGTGAGGAAAGAAGAGCCGATAATTGGAAATCCTGACACATTTACATTGATATTCAGGATACTAATCATCAGTGCAGCCCCATCAGTGCTTATCAGTGCTTTCTAAGAGTCTCCATTAGTGCCGTCTCATCAGTGCAGCCTCACCAGTGCCCATCAGTGAAGAAGAAAAATTACTTATTTGCAAAATTGTATCAACAAAACATTTTTGTTTTTCAAAATGTAATTTATTTGCAAAAACAAAAAAGCCCAGTGGTGATATTACACCACCAAAAAAAAAAGATAATTCATATGGGTTTCATGACCGCACAATTGTCATTCAAGGTGTGACAGAGCTGAAAGCTGAAAAATTGGCCTGGGCAGGAACGGGGGGAAAAGTGTCCAGTATTGAAGTGGTTATACTTTGGAACCTTAAACAGAAAGTGATAATGAGGGAGGAGTCAATAACCCAATGATGGTGGACTTCAGGATCAGTCCAGTCTTCATCTTGGTTGTTCTCCCCCCATCCTCACTCTCTGACCTCTGGTGGGGCTCAGCCCCGCTGTTATTCATGACTAAATCATGGACTAAATAAGAAAGTGCAGGACTTCTTGTGTTGGGAAGATGGCAATGAGTGATAGAGGGGGTGGGGACACTCGTCCTATAATCCCCTCATCACTGTCACTCCTATAAAAGACAGTTCTCGTTGTTTCCTCACTCTCTGACTAAGGTCCATGAATAAAGAAATGATCTGGTAGGAGATCAGAGGACCCATTTACTAGTTACCTTGAGGGGGGAATTGTAACATCCTCAGAGACAAAGCTGCCTGATGTGGTCGGAGTCCTGGTTTAGGGGAACCAATCTGCTCATGTCTAGTAATAATCTTTTTATTTCTATTTTAGTAGATGGACGGGAGATGAGGAAAACCTCAGAGGATTGTCTCACTTTGTCTCCAGACTGTAAAGTAGAAGATGAGGACATCACACAGTATAGTCCAAGAGAAAACCCGACTACCTCAAATGTCCATCCGGCACCACACAGTGTAGATGGACCATCGTATTCCTCTTATCCTGAGGAACCACAGACTGTGAGGGATGGTGATCAGAGGTTTTCCTGTACTGAGTGTGGGAAATGTTTTTCATATAGGTCCAATCTTTGCAGACATCGGAAATTGCACACTGGAAAAAAGCCATATTCCTGTCCTGAGTGCGGGAAATGTTTTTCACAGAAGCATCATCTTTACACACATCAGAGATCTCACACAGGGATGAAGCCATATTCTTGTTCTGAGTGTGGGAAATGTTTTTCACAGAAGTCCAATCTTAACACACATCAGATATGTCACAAGGGAGAGAAGCCATATTCCTGTCCTGAGTGCGGAAAATGTTTTTCACGTAAGTCCCTTCTCAACTCTCATCAGAGAACTCACACAGGGGAGAAGCCATATTCCTGTCCTGAGTGCGGGAAATGTTTTTCACATAAGTCCGATCTTAACACACATCAGAGATCTCACACGGGGGAGAAGCCATATTGCTGTCCTGAGTGCGGGAAATGTTTTTCACAGAAGTCCGATCTTACCAGACATCGGAGATCTCACACGGGGAGAATCCACTTTCCTGTCCTGAGTGAGGGAATTGTTCCTCACTGAAGTCCTGTCTTTCTGTACATCAGGGATCCCACACAACTCTTGAGATGTATTAGTGCCTTGAGTGCGGGAAATGTCTTTTATATGAATGTTGCTGGACATCACAGCTCTCATGTGGGGAAGAAGCACACCCTGATATATACCTCAGATATACTCCATGGCTGATCTTCATCATGTAAGAAACAGTTGATAAGGAGATCAGAGATCACCAAAGACATGGATGAAGAGTTGTACCATGTTGACCATTGATAGCAGTAGAAAAATAAAAATGGAGTCATTACCTTTCATTGGCTGAGTACATTTTGTGATGTAAGATTTCACAAACACTTAGAGGTTTTTAAAAAAATTAGTTGAATGAATTTGAGCAACGTTCACCCAGCTATGATGAATATTAGTTGTATTTTATTTCATACACTGATTTCCTTGGCTCCATCTAGTGGCCATAACACGGTATTGTGCTATTTTTACTGATTTGAGGAATTCCATGAAAAATACAATTTTATGGCCACTAGATGGAGCTGACAATCATAGGAAATCACTGTGTTAAATTATGGCCATGCTTTGTAATGACTGAATTAATTTTCTATAAGTAGATCCCTTAGTTTTCTCTGTCAGACATGGTTTCATACTAATATCTGAGATCATACTCATACACTTATGAGTACGGTACACACTTAAGGATATAAGGTAAAGAGTATGTAAGCCCTCACCTTGAAAAACAACCCATTCATTTTAACTGACTCCCGCCCTCCATATAGTGAAATGACGAACAGGTGGGGGCGGTCTTCTTCTGGGAGGACGTCATACATCACCCGCGGGGGTGCACAGATTAGCGGTTGGGGTGTGCCATTGCCCGGGACACACCTCATCACCGGTCATGGTAAAGAGTCTTTGAGGTAGGCTCTTTACCATGTGATAAGCTGTGTACAATCACAGCTGATCACAGTGTAAACGGGAAATGTCGGTAAGTGGCATTCCTCAGTGGGGACATCTGCACTGACAGTCCGTATCCTGGTCATCAGTGCAGCCCCAACAGTGCCCATCAGTGATGCCTGTCAGCATCCATAAGTGCTGTCTATCAGTGCCACCTACCAGTGCCCATCATTGCCATCTATACATGCCGCCTATCAGCATCCATCAGTGTCTCCTATCAGTGCTGCCTACCAGTGCCTATCTTTGCCGCCTATCATAATCCATAAGTGCTGCCTATCAGTGCCGATCAGTGAAGCAGAAAAATGACTTATCTACTACATTTTATAACAAACTAAGGAAAAATGTAGTTTTCCCAAATGTTCGGTCTTTTTCCGTTGGTTTAGTAAATATAAAAAACGCCAGCGGCGATTAACCAATTGCTTACTGGGCACTTAAACCCCCCTCCTGCCCAGACCAATTTTCAGCTTTCAGCGCTGTCGCACTTTGAATGACAATTGCGCGGTCATACAACACTGTACCCAAATGAAATTTTTATCATTTTTTTCCCACAAATAGAGCTTTCTTTTGGTGGTATTTGATCACCTCTGGGTTTTTTATTTTTTGCGCTATAAATGAAAAAAGACCGAAAATTTTGAAAAAAAAACGCATTTTTCTTAGTTTATGTGATAAAATTTTGCAAATTATTAATTTTTCTTCGGAAATTTTGGCCACAATTTATACTACTACATATCTTTGGTAAAAAATAACCCAAATTAGTGGATATTATTTGGTCTGTGTGAAAGTTAGAGAGTCTACAAGCTGTGGTGCAAATCATAAAAAATTGATCATACCTGATGTACTGGTGGCCTTACTCATTTCTTGCGACCCGAACCAGCCAGGAAAGTACAAACAACCCCCAAATGACCCCTTTTTTGAAAGTAGACATTCCCAGGTATTTAGTAAGATGCATTGTGAGGTTTTTGATGTTGTCATTTTTTTCCCACAATTCTTTGCAAAATGAAGATTTTATTTATTTATTTTTTTTCCACAAAATTGTCATTTTAATAGGTTATTTCTCTCACATGGCATGTGTATACCACAAATGACTCCCCAAAATACATTCTGCTACTCCTCCTGAGTATTTCGATACCAAATGTGTGAGACTTTTACACAGCCTGCCCAATATTGAAATAGCACCATCAGGCGTTCTAGAAGCATAAATTACACATCTCATTTCTCAACCACCTATTACACTTTTGAAGGCCCTGGAGTACCAGGACAATGGAAACGCCCACAAAGTGACCCCATTTTGGAAAGCTAACACCCCAACGTATAATCTATGAGGCATAATGAGTCTTTTGAATGGTTCATTTTTTTCCAAAAGTTTTTGGAAAATGTGGAAAAAAAATGAAAACGCATTTTTTTTACGCAAAGTTGTGCATTTATAAGATATTTCCAACACATAGCATGTACATAGCAAAAATGACACCCCAAAATACATTCTGCTACTCCTCCTGAGTATTTCGATACCAAATGTGTGAGACTTTTACACAGCCTGGCCACATACAGAGGCCCAATATTTAAATAGCACCATCAGGCGTTCTAGGAGCATAAATTACACATCTCATTTCTCAACCACCTATTACACTTTTGAAGGCCCTGGAGCACCAGGACAATGGAAACACCCACAAAGTGACCCCATTTTGGAAAGCTAACACCCCAACGTATAATCTATGAGGCATAATGAGTCTTTTGAACGGTTCATTTTTTTCCAAACGTTTTTGGAAAATGTGGAAAAAAAATGAAAACGCATTTTTTTTACGCAAAGTTGTGCATTTATAAGATATTTCCAACACATAGCATGTACGTAGCAAAGATGACACCCCAAAATACATTCTGCTACTCCTCCTGAGTACGGCGATACCACATGTGTGAGACTTTTACACAGCCTGGCCACATACAGAGGCCCAACATGCAAGGAACACCATCAGGTGTTCTAGGGACACATAGCATTCACATACCAAGAATTACACCCCAAAATACATTATGCTGAGCAAAGATTAAACAAAAGATTACCTGTGGTTGTAGTAGCGCAGTTGTACACAGGAGGATAGCACTGGTCCAGGCAGCAGACAGGGCTTGGTCAGCAAAAGCAAACGCAATCTTCCAGGCAACAGGCAGGAATACTGTCCATAGTCAGTACAGGCAGCAGGCAGGGATACTGTCCATATATAGTCCAGGGTCAGTGCAGGCAGAGATTGTCAGCAGTGTCAATATATTGGTCCTGGTAGTAGGCAGGTCCATGTGGTGTGGTCAGTTCATGCGACAGGCAGAGGCATGATGGCATAGGTCCTACAGGCAGCAGGGAGACGTAGGGCCTCGTTCAGGACAGAATGGGGACAGGGGTAGAGGCTTCTCCCACCCAAATCTCTTTGAAGCCTCCGAGTCTCCAGACCCTAATCTAGGAATGAGAAAACAAATGAAATTGTTTTCTTCATCCAGAAAAACAATTCTGGAGCCCCTCACATATGTGAGACCCCTGTGTTCTGAATCCCACTAGTCCACTGGCAGGGTACAAGATCAGTCCAAGAGGCAGGCAAGAGGCATGGTCAAACAGTCTAGGGTCGGTTCCAGATCAGGCAGAGGTATGTACAGAATCGGTAGGCAGAAGCGTGGTCGAATAACAGTCCAGGGTCAGTTCCAGATCAGGCAGAGATATAAACAGAATCGGTAGGCAGAAGCATGGTCGAATAACAGTCCAGGGTCAGTTCCAGATCAGGCAGAGATATAAACAGAATCGGTAGGCAGAAGCATGGTCGAATAACAAGCCAGGGTCAGTTACAGAGCAAGCAGAGGCATAAGGGGTGTGAAGGCAGGAAGTGAGTGTTATGTTTACCATACTTCACTAATAATTTAGTGAAGTATGGTAACGGCGGAAACAGTCAACTATGCAGAGGCCTGGTTGGGAAGGACATTGGGCACAATGATAAGTGGTGTCTCTTCTCACCCCTCGTTTGGAGCACACCCGGCATTTTTTTTGTCGTTTTTGGCCTGTTGGTCTGGGAGGGATTTTATCGGGAAAGTGGCGTTCAGAGAGTCTACTAATTACATCGGATCTAATGTTTTCTGGTGGGTCGTTCGGGTATATAAGGGCAGTGGTGATTTCCTCCTGGTAGCCAAGGAAGGGTTTGGGTCTGTCGGTGGATTTGCGATAAATTACATAGGTGTTGTAAATGGCCAAATTAAATAAATAAATTGAAACTTTTTTGTACCACTGGTATGTTCTTCTGGTGGAAAGGTGGGGCTCGAGCATCTGGTCGTTGAAGTCGACACCCCCCATATACATGTTGTATTCATAGATACACGTCGGCTTTTGAATTGGGCCATTCCTCCTGCTGATCTCAACAAATGTGTTGTTGTGGATTGAAGAAAGCATGTAGACGTCCCTACTGTCCCTCCACTTCACAGCCAGAATTTCCTCATTCCGTAAGCTCGCCGCCTCCCCTCTTCTTAACTTTTTGTTGACGAGGCTTTGAGGAAAGCCCTTCCGATTCGTCCTCACGGTGCCGCATGCTGGAGTCTTCTTTCTATGAAGGTTTCGGAACAGGGGCAGACTAGAATAAAAATTGTCCACATATAGATGGTAGCCTTTCTCCAGAAGTGGGTTTATGAGTTGCCAAACAACTTTCCCACTCGATCCGATATATTCTGGGCAATTAGGGGAATGTAGCTGGGTGTCCTTCCCTTCGTATACCATGAAGGCATAGGTATACCCTGTAGCACGATCGCACAATTTGTACATCTTCACCCCATAGCGGGCCCTTTTGGTGGGAATAAATTGTTTTAAGCCCAGCCTGCCAGAAAATTTGATAAGGGACTCATCCACACATATGTGTTGTCCTGGGGTAAACAACTGGGGGAAGATTTCTGAAAAATAATTTATTAGGGGCCGAATTTTAAAAAGCTTGTCAAAATTTGGGTGATTTCGGGGAGGGCACTGGGTATTGTCGTTATAGTGAAGGAATCTCATAATCATGAGATATCTGGTCCTGGGCATTATTGAGGAAAAGATGGGCATGTGGTAGATGGGGAGGGTAGACCAATACGAACGTATTTGTTTTTTTCTGTTTAGTCCCATACAGAACGTGAGGCCCAAAAAATTTTTAAACTCCTCCACTGTTAGGGCTCTCCATTCGTAGGGACGGGCATAAGAGGACGTTGGGTTGCTTGCAATAAATTGTTGGGCATATAGGTTGCACTGGGCAACAATAGATGCAAGCATGTCCTCAGTAAAAATAAGGTGGAAAAAGTCTATCGGGGAAAAAATTTCTGTGTCCACCTGGACTCCTGGCTGGGCAGTGAAAGGGGGAACGTTAGCTTCCCCTGAATTGGGTGGCAGCCACAAGGGGTTTTGAAGGGAATAGGGAAGGCTGGCATGGGACCTAACCCTTTGGGCCTGAGGTGACACCCCACTGGTACGTGGCCTTTGCCGAGGTACTGCGGTGCTGGTGGATGGCACCACGGTGCTGGTGGATGGCACTGCGGTGCTGGTGGATGGCACTGCCTCCTCACCAGTACGCCTTCGTCTGGCGGGCGGACTCTCATCCTCCTCTGAGGCTGTCAGTGTACCACTGGTTAGGACAGGCTCGTAGTCCACGTCAGACTCAGAGTCGGAAAATGAGGAGGAATCAGAAGCGGAGAGCTCCCCGTTGCTCTCGTCGCCCGCAAGAATACTGTACGCCTCCTCAGCTGAATATACTCTTCTAGCCATTGTTGGTGATGACAGAAGGCACTGATGATAGCTGGCACTCTTACGTGGCACTGGTGACACTGATAACAGATGGCACGTGCACTGACGGGTGGTACTGACAGATGGTATTGACAGGTAGCACTGACAGGTAGCACTGATGGCAGGTGGAACTGACGGCAGGTGGAACTGACGGCAGGTGGCACTGACGGCAGGTGGTACTGGCAGATGGTACTGGCAGATGGCACTGGCAGATGGCACTGGCAGATCTGACTGACAGATGGGACTGACAGAGGCACTGGCACTGGCAGATGGCACTGGCAGGTGGCTCAGGCAGGTGGCTCAGGCAGGTGGCTCAGGCAGGTGGCACAGGCAGATGGCACAGGCAGATGGCACTGGCAGATGGCACTGGCAGATCTGACTGACAGATGGGACTGACAGAGGCACTGACAGATGGCAGATGGCACTGGCAGATGGCACGGGCAGATGGCACGGACAGATCTCACTGGCAGATGGCACTGGCACTGGCAGATGGCACGGGCAGATGGCACGGGCAGATCTGACTGACAGATGGGATTGACAGAGGCACTGGCACTTGTAGATGGCACTGGCAGATGGCACTGGCAGATGGCACGGGCAGATGGCACTGTCAGATGGCACGGGCAGATGGCACGGGCAGATGGCACGGGCAGATCTGACTGACAGATGGGACTGACAGAGGTACTGGCACGGGCAGATGGCACGGGCAGATGGCACTGGCAGATGGCACTGGCAGATGGCTGATATGTTGGCACAGTGTGTGTTTTTTCTCACAGTAACTCACAGTAACCCTCTCTCAGTAACACAGATCCTCTCTCTCCTCACACGCTGTCTCTGTGTGAGGAGGGAGAGCCGGCAATGAGATGATCTCATATGTTTACATTTGAGATCATCTCTCATTGGCAGAGCGATCGCGCTGAAAACGGCCGCTATGATTGGCCGTTTTCAGCGATCTGTGACTGGCTGTGTCCAAGGGACACGGCCAGCACAAAACTTCCCCGATGCGCGCCCGCAACGCGGAAGTAAACAGGAGGACGTCCAGGGACGCCCTCCCGGCAGATAGCGTCCGCGCTGCAGCCGTCTTTCGGCTATAGCGTGGGCGCGAAGTGGTTAAATACCCCCAAAAGAAAGCTCTAGCTGTCTAAAAAAATAAAATAATACAAATGTCACATGGGTACAATGTAGCATGACCGCGTAATTGTCATTCAAAGTGTGACAGTGCTGAAAACTGGCCTGGGCAGGAAGGGGGTGAAAGTGCCCAGTAGGCAAGTGGTTTCAATAGAAATGAAAGGAAAAACATTTGTGTATAGATATGAAAAACATTATAAGAACATTTCCCCCTTTTTTTATAAGTGATCATATTCCCTCTGCTCTCAGCTGTATAAGAGCAGGAGGAGGAGAAACAGCAGCAAACTGATCTTCCCAGGGAATGGCTGTACAGGGGAAGAGGCATATCAGCACAAGCCTAATCAATGGAGGATAGCAGGCTGAGTTCCAAGCACAGCTAGAGAATTGGTCACACTCTGCTCTCATGCCTAGTGCGGTCAGTTTTTAATATGAAAGCAGAGGGACTGGCAGGATCACCAGTCCCACCCGTTTCCATGCGTTTTTCGGATCGGATCAGGTGACGACGAACACTACGGTCTGTCATCATCCGATCCCCCATAGGGGAGAGCGGCGCTCTGACAGGTCCATCACTGCACAGTGTGCAGAGACGGACCTGTCATCTGCCTGCTCAGCGGGGATCGGCGGAGCGATCCCCGCTGAGCAAGCGGATGTTCACGGGGCGGATCGTCACGGATCCGCCCCGTGTGAAAGGACCCGTAGGCAGAGGCATAGTCGATACAATCCATGGTCAGTTCACGTGAAAGGCAGAAACATGGTGGATAAAGAATGCATACGGCAGGCAGAGGTATAGTCTCTGGCCAGGGTCAGTTCACATGGAAGGCAGTTGTATGATTGGTTGATGCCCCAGGGAAATAATCCGCACAGAAATTGAAAATGGGGAAATGGCAGCCTATTAGAAATATGGGCTAATCGTTTACAAGAGTGTGATAGTGTCTGAAGCATTCTCTGATGCAAAGGCCAGGCTGGGAGGAAAATTGGGGACAATGGAAACTGGTTTCTTAACTAAATCCTCTTTTGGTGCACACCGACATTTTTTTTTGGCGTCTTTTTCCGGTGTCTGGTGGAATATTGTCAGGAAAATGGCGCTCATGCAGTCTGCTGACACAATCGGAGCAAATGCTTTCTGGGGGGATCCTTATTGATAGATCAAGGCAGTGACAATGTCTTCAATACATTTTAGGAAGGTGTTGGGCAGGATGGATAAAAATCGATGATTTAAAAAAAAAATGTAAAAAAATCTGATTTTTTTTTTTATTTAACCGCTTCAGATCCGGGCCATTGCCAAATGACGGCAACAGCGCGGATCTAAATTGCCGGGACTACGTCTACTGACGTCATCCCGTGCACGAGCGGCCTGCGCGCCCCCTGCAGGGCGCGCGCGGCGCGCTCGGTGATCAGCGAGTCTATGAGACTCGCCTGATCACAAATCAGAGTAAGGGGTTGGTCCCGACCCCTTACCACATGATCAGCTGTCAGCCAATGACAGCTGATCATGTGATGTAAACAGAGCCGGTAATCGGCTATTTTTCCTCCTCGCGCTGACAGCGCGAGGAGGAAAAAAAAAACCCGATCACCGGCGGCCGTGATCGGGACATCAGTCCCGATCACGGCGATCATCTAACACAAGGCAATAGGCAGCAGTGCTGCCTACCAGTGCCCACCAGCGTCACCCATCAGTGCCCACAGTGCCATCAATCAGCGCCACCCATCAGTGCCCACAGTGCTACCCATCAGTGCCCACAGTGCCACCCATCAGTGCCCACAGTGCCACCCATCAGTGCCACCCATCAGCACCCACATCAGTGCCACCCATCAGCACCCACATCAGTGCAACCTATCAGTGCCCATCAGTGTCACCTACCAGTGCCCATAAGTGCCCATCAGTGCCGCCCATCAGTGCCCCTATCAGTGCCCCCCATCAGTGCCCCCATCAGTGCCCCCATCAGTGCCCCCCATCAGTGCCCCCCATCAGTGCCGCCCATCAGTGGTACCTATCAGTGCCCATCCGTGCCACCCATCCGTGCCACCCATCCGTGGCCATCAGTGCCGCCTTATCTGTCCCCATCAGTGCCGCCTTATCTGTCCCCATCAGTGCCGCCTTAACTGTGCTTATCAGTGCCGCCTTAACTGTGCCCATCAGTGCCGCCTTATCTGTGCCTATCCGTGCCCATCAGTGCAGCCTATCAGTGCCCACCAGTGCCGCCTCATCAGCGCATATCAATGAAGGAGAAAAATTACCTGTTTGCAAAATTTTATAACAAACTATTAAACATGATTTTTTTTTTTTTTTTTAAATTTCCATCTTTTTTTGTTTGTTTAGCAAAAAATAAAAATCCCAGCTGTGATTAAATACCACCAAAAGAAAACGGAAAATTCCTATCAAAATACTTACCGTAATTTTCCTTTCCTGATGGACTCCATGGCAGCCAACGTGTGGGTTTAGTCCCGCCTCTACTACCCTATAGGACACTACTCCCATAAATCTTTGCTCCTCACCAGCAGCCGTGTTCGATAACTAGCCTACTCCAGCCATTTGGGAGGGAACTCCTGCTGCCATGGAGTCCATCAGGAAAGGAAAATTACGGTAAGTATTTTGATAGGAATTTTCCGTTTTCCTGACAGACTCCATGGCAGCCAACGTGTGGGAAATAACTCGCCGTACACACCCGGGTGGGCAAAATGCTGAAGAAAACAAAGATTTATTTAACACCGTCCACCGACAGTACTTTAACACCAAAATCAACTGAGGATAGAGCAGCTGGCTCAACACAATAATGGGACATGAAGGTATGGATCGATGACCAAGAAGCCGCCCTGCAAATCACTTCAGGTGCAACGTGACCAGAAGCTGCCCACGAGGTCGAAAGACTTCTAGTCGAGTGCGCTGTTACCGCCTCTGGAGGAGCCAAGCCCTTCTCTCTATATGCCCATTGAATTGCCTGTACAACCCATGCAGCAATGGATCTGACTGAGGCTCGGAGCCCCTTGTTCTTCCCGTAGAACGAAACAAAAAGATAATCCGATTGACGGAAGGGAGCCGTTACTTCTAGATATTGTTTCAAGGAGACACCAACATTGAGTGGATGTATTTCCAGATTTCCGGCAGATCTAAAGGTAGGAAGTGAGATCTCTTGGTTCTCATGAAAGATTGAGGTGACCTTAGGGTTTGACCCTAGCATTGGAATTAGAGTCACTCTGTCCGGAAAGAAGGTTAAGAAAGGTTCCTTTGACCCTAAAGCCTGGATTTCTGACACCCTCTTGGCTGAAGTGATGGCAGTCAAAAAAGCAGTCTTGATAGTAAGTTCTCTAACAGACAGTGGTTTATCGAGTTGTGAGAAGAACTCAAGAACTAGAGGTAGATCCCATTTAGGGAATCTGGGTTTCCTTTGGGGCCTCATTCTAATTGCTCCTTTGAAAAATTGTTGAATAAGGGCATGTCTGGCCCACGACACCCCAGTAAAGGCTGAGATCGCTGAGACCTGTACACGCAGTGAACTGACGGATAAGGGTAAATCCAGGCCTGATTGGAGGAAACTCAAGATGTCCTGAACTGCAGGTGCGCCACATGACTTGGCCCTAGACGACATATGGATCGAGAATTTTGTCCAAATACGCTCATACACTTTGTTAGTGCTTTGTCTTATTGCATTCAGAAATGTAGGAATAACCTCCTTAGGGCAACCTAGTGCTTCCAACCTACCCCTCTCAAGAACCAAGCCCTCAACTGTAGGTGAGCTGGGCACGGGTGGAGAATCGTGCCTTGGGAGAGTAGATCCACTCTGGTTGGAAGAAGAACTGGTTCTCGGAAGCTGAGGAGTGATAGGAGAGGAAACCAAGGCCTGTTGGGCCAGTAAGGAATTATGGCTATTATCTCCACCTCCTCCCACCTGAGCCTCCGCAGGAACTGGAAGATAATAGGTGTCGGAGGGAAGGCATATGCTCTGTGAAACCACCAACGTTCTGTCAGTGCATCTATCCCGTAGGCTTGTGGATCCCGGAACCTTGTGTAATACTTCGCTAGCTTTTTGTTGCACGGGGAGGTGAAGAGATCGACCTCTGGAGAGATCCCCAATGTTAGAATCCATCTGAACACATCCTCGTGGAGAGACCACTCGTTGTTGTCCAGGTGGACTCGTGAGAGAAAATCCGCTGGGACATTGAGAATCCCTGGAACATAAGTTGCCGTTAAGTTGACCAGATTCTTCTGGGCCCAGACCATTATTGGTTCCACCTCTTGTAGCAGAGACAGACTCTTGGTACCCCCTTGTTTCCTTACATAGGCTACTGCCGTCGTATTGTCCAGTCTGAGTAATACAGATGCCCCTGCTATCAGATGACGAAATGCCAGCAGTGCCTGGAAGGCTGCATGTAACTCTAGGATATTCGACACCAAGCTCCGCGCTGGGAAATCCCAGGAGCCTTGAGCCACGTCTGCTAGGCAATGAGCACCCCAGCCTCTCTCGCTGGCATCTGACGTCACTGTGATCCAAGTGATGGGAAGGATGGAGTGACACCTGCGTAGATTTTCTCTTTGAAGCCACCAGAGGAGGGAACCCCTCATGGTCTGAGAGATGCAAATACGTTGATTCTTGTCACCCGACCATTGAAGAAGAAATCCCTTCTGAAAAGGACGCATCCTCCACTGAGCCCATTTTACCATTGGAATTGTGGACACCATGGTGCCTATGATCCTCAGACACTGGAGGGCCCGGAGATGCGAAGAGGAGAGAGCCAGGCGAATCCTGTCTCGAACTATTGTGATCTTCTCCTCGGGTAAGGAAATTGTGCCCCTCGCTGTATTGAAGAGGGCCCCGAGGAACACGAGAGACTGAGAAGGCTCCAGCTGGCTCTTCTCCCGTTTCAGGAGCCATCCAAATTCCTGGAGAGTTGAGATGACCAGATCTCTGTGTTTCAGGAGGCAATCTCTGTCTTGAGCCAGTAGGAGGAGATCGTCCAGATAGTGATGAAGACGGATCCCTCTGGTTCTCAGTAGAGCCACAACAGCCAACAGGACCTTCGAGAAGATTCGTGGAGAGGTGGATAGACCGAAGGGAAGGCATGTGAATTGTAAATGTAGATGGCCTATGGAAAAACGGAGAAAGCGTTGAAAATCTGCTGCCACTGGAACGTGGAAATAAGCGTCCTTGAGGTCTATAGAAATGAGCCAGTCTCCTGGCTGGACTGACTGACGAATTGTGGACAGGGTCTCCATTTTGAACCTTTCTCTTTTGATGAAACGGTTCAGGTGCGTCAAATCTATGACAGGACGCCATGCACCATTCTTTTTCTGGACCATGAAGAGAGGAGAATACATCCCCATGCCACGCTGGTCGTCTGGTACAGGAATGGCCGCGCCTTGATCTAATAAAGATTTCACGTAAGCTAAAAGGATTTTTCTTTTTTCTTCTGTGGCTGGAAGAGATGTGGGGATACACCTGAGCCTGGAAGCACTGCTGAAAACCCAGGTGTGGCCTGAGGAAATCGTTCTGACGGTCCAAAAGTCCTGGATCGAGGCCGCCCAAACATGCCGAAAGCGGAGGAGGCGAGCCCCCACTTGGCCTGCCTGGGCAGGCCCCATCTCAAAAAGACTTGGTCGGTTCCTTCTCACCCGACATACTACTCTTAGCAGTCTTCTTGAAAGATGATTGTCTGGCCTTCCAGGATCTGGAGAACTCACGGCCCGGCCTGTATCCACGTGCCTCCCTGGCACGATCCTGGTTCTGTTTCCTTGGAAACTATCTTCTCTGGTCTTGTAATCGCCTGTCCTGAGGGAGGAACCCCGACTTACCTCCGGTGGCACGGGTTATGGCGCTGTCTAATTTATTTCCGAAAAGAGAGGACCCATCGAAGGGAATACGGCACCAAACCTGTTTTGATGCTGGGTCTGCCAGCCAAGGGCGAAGCCAAAGGGCACGCTTGGCGGTAACTGCAGACAACATAACTCTAGCCACCAAGCGGATAATGTCGATTGAGGCCTCCCCCAGAAAGGCTGAGGTTAACCTTAATTCCTGGAGGGGCGAACTCCTGGCCACTTCCTCCGAGACACCTCTAAGTGTCTCGTCCACGCTGTCTGACCACGTCTCCATAGCCCTGGACATGGCGGCCAGAGCCAAGGCTGGTTTACATGCCATACCTGCTGTGAGATAGACCCGCTTCAAATCAGAGTCTATCCGTCTGTCCAAGGCGTCTCTGAACGAGACCGTGTCTTCCAGAGGGAGGGTCACATGCCTGACCAATCTCATCACAGCTGCATCCACTAGAGGAGCAGACTCCAATTGCTTAACTTCTTCTTCCTTGAAGAGATAAAGCCTTTGTATTTTAGAGAGAAGGGAGTTCTTCTTCTCTACCTTTCCCCACTCATCCGTGATAACTTCACCTAATTCAGCGAAAAAGGGGAAGCTGACACGTTCCTTCTTCAGCTGCTTGAAGAACTTCCTCTGTTTTGCAGGGGCCGTCACTGGCTCTTCCCAGTTTAAAGTTTCCTTTATGGCTTTAATCAGCGGAGGAAGTAAGTCAAAACTAAATCCAGTATAAGGGTCTTCTCCCTCAGAATCACTATCTGAGGAGACAGCAGACAGATGACTGGGTAAAGAGGACTCACAAGTGTCCTGAGCCTGGGTATCCCTCATTGGTGGGTCTGGAGGCTCTGCAGGAGAAACATGGGGTTGGCTAGACCCCAACTCCTTTAGATTCTCTTTCACAATCTTTTCCACTAGAGACTTGAGTTGCTGATCCGATCCACCTCTTTCACCTGTTGCTTTTGTATAACAGGTATCACAGAGGGATTTGCCTATAGGAACCTTTGCCCTACACCCCCAGCAGGCTCCTTCGGCTGCATGACTGGAGTGAGACTTGGAAGGGCGAGATGGTTCCCGGCTACGGTGTCTCGATTTCGAGGAGGAACCGTGATGTCCAGATCTGGAAGAGGAATGCCGGTGCTGTGATCTAGAGGAACCACTTCTGTGCGAGCTACGTTGCTGAGTAGACCTAGAAGGGCTGACAAGAAAAGACAAGGCCTTCTGTGTTAATGGAGACAAACAGATAACTGATGCTCCATAACCCCCCCCCCCCCGCAACACCCAAGCAGGACCCCCTACCAAGTACGTGTTGCGAGAGGGCTGGCCAGAGGCAGGCGGTGAAGCGTTCATGCTCCCGGAGGGATCCATCAGGGCTGAAAACACAAGCAACCAGTTAGGAAATAGAGATGCAGTAAGGGCAGGCCACAAAACCTGTCCCCAGAAGCCCCCTCACCTGACACAGCAGAATCAGAGCCAGGGGAAGACACTGCTAACAGTCTGCAAGCATTCCCAAGCCTGCAGACTATTTTCTCAAATTTAAAACTGGCGCCCCTGTGACGTCACCGCCGTGTCCGTCTTACCACTAGTGCGCACGCGCAGTTACCGCTATGCGCGTGCGCGAACCAAGCCTCGTTCTCGTGCCGGACCCGCGCATGCACAGAACGGCCGCGAAAACGAAACTAGGAAGTGAACGGCGGCTGGAACGCAGAGGGAACCAGCTGCCATATCTGCCAGCTACACTGTACCCAACAGTGCGGGGGAGGACACAGAATACAAGCAGACATACACAGGGAAGGATTAACACAAACTGCTGCCATTAAGAGAAAAAACGGAACGGACTCACCACTCCTGCTGCGATCGAGACCTGGGTACAGGTAAAACAGCACAGACCGGACTTGTTTCTGGGCAACAAGGGTCACCTGCTAGTAGCTAGGCTGTATGACCAGTGTGGGGTTCGCCTGCCAGTGGCTAGGACTACACCGTCTTCAGCGCCTCTTCCATATGCCCCTTCCATAGCCTGCTAGTAGCTAGGGCTTATTGGAATACTGCGATCCCTGCTCCATAGGGATCGCTCGCCAGATCTGACCGCAGGCAGAAAATAATCTTCGGGTAGAAAGACCATCTTAGCTAGGTCCTTTGGAGGAGGACAAAAAAAGAACACGGCTGCTGGTGAGGAGCAAAGATTTATGGGAGTAGTGTCCTATAGGGTAGTAGAGGCGGGACTAAACCCACACGTTGGCTGCCATGGAGTCTGTCAGGAAAGCTCTATTTGTGGGAAAAAAATGATAAAAATTTCATTTGGGTACAGTGTTGTATGACCGCGCAATTGTCATTCAAAGTGTGACAGCGCTGGAAGCTCAAAATTGGTCTGGGCAGGAGGGGGGTTTAAGTGCCCAGTAAGCAAGTGGTTAAATCAGATTTTTTAAACTTTAAATCTGTTGTTTTTTTTTGTTTTTTTTTATTTAAATTGGATTTTTTTGATTTTTATCAAATTTATTTTAATAAAATGCTTTTGGAGTAAAAATCTACCTAAAGATAAGTTTTCGATTTAGGATACATTAATAATTTAGTTTATTCAGCATAAAATAGAGCTTAGTTATGTAGCATGATGCTGTATATTCTACAATAGTTACATTTTTGTTAAACTCATTTAATGAATCCAAGCTCTGCAAGCTCAGATAACATGCACTTCATTTGCACAATTTTACACTAACCATGAGATAAAACAAAGTTCAGCAATATTCCTTTATCCCATTGTTTTGTAAATCTATGTACACTACAAACTGTATGATTGAATCGGTTCTGATATCGCTGTTTTACTAACCTGACAGCTTATTATTCAAAATAAAAAAAAACTTAATTTTGTTTGCAAATATTAAAGATTCTAACTACCAGCAAGAATAAGTCCTTACATTTAAAGAGCACCTGTCATTTCATATTCATCATGGCAGCGCCTGTTAGTGGGCGTCCACTCACCTGCTGCCGCCACATCCCTCACCTTGTTGTGTCATTGCTGCATCACCAGCCGTCCCATTAAAGTGAATGGGACTGTTGGAGAGTCAGAGGAGGAGTCGTTGTGGAAGAGAAATAACAGTTGCTCTTTTCAAAATGTATGATTTAAATTGACTTGATTTAAATCAAATCCACCCTGGTGTTGCGTATTTCCGTTGATTTTTGATAGGTGATGAATGCGTTATAAATGGCCAAATTAAAAAAGTAAATTGCGACTTTTTTATACCAGAAGAGGGATTTTCGTGTTGATAGATAGGGCTGTAACATTTCATCATTGAAATCCACCCCACCGCGAACTTATTGTACTCGTGGATACAGCAAGGCTTTCCAATGGGGCCGCGAATTCGGTGAAGTTCCACCAAGGTGTTATTATGGATGATGGACATGCTGTATACGTATTTCCTATCCCTCTATTTCACAGACTTCCTCGTTCCTCAGGCTTTCCGATTCTCCCCTTAGTAGCCTTGCGGTGACTAGATGCTGTGGGAAGCCCTTCCTGTTTTTTTTTTCTTTGCTGTACTGCAGGCCAAAGTTTTCTTCAGGTATAGGTGGCAGAAAAGGGGCAAAATAGTATAGTAGTTGTCCATGTAAATGTGATACCCCTTTTGGAAGAGTGGGAATTTCCCACTTATTCCCATGTACATCAGGGGGCTGGAGCTGTGAGTCTTCGTACACGCGGAATGAGTGCACGTATCCAGAGGAGCTTTCACAGAACTTGCTGAGCTTCAATCCATACCTGGCCCTCTTTCTGGGAATGTACTGCTTGAATCCCAGCCGGCCTGTGAAATGGACCAGGGATTCGTCTACAGAGATGTTCTGGTCAGGGATATAAAGTTCGGCAAACCTCTTGGAAAAAAAAATCAATTAGGGGCAAATTTTATATTATTTATCAAAGTCGGGATGATTTCGGGGGGGGGCGCTGCAAGTTATCACTGAAATGCAGGAAGCGTATCATCATGTCATTATCATGACAGCTAAAGAAATTGACATGTGGTGGATGGGGTTGGTAGACCAATATGCATGCACTTCGGGTTTTTTTGTAAGCCCCATGTCGAGTGTAAGGCCTAAAGACAACTTAAGCTCCTCCACTGTTAGGGGTCTCCATTCGAAAAGGGCGGGCATAGCTTGAGTTGTTTCTATTGTTTTCTATAACTCATCAGGGAAAAAATTAATTAAAAAAATTGATTTCAGAAAAACCTTCGGTGTTGGCCTGCACACCTGGCTGTGCCGTGAAGGGGGGGTTGTGGCTGACCCTGTGCTAGATGGCAGCCACTATGGGTTTGCCAAGGCATCTGGAAGATGTGTTTGGGTCCTAATTCTTTGGTGTGAAATTCCAGCGCTTGTACTGGGCATTTCCTCCTGGAGTCTAGGGCCGTTGGCATTTGCCAATTGGCCATTGGGGTGTCTGGCGCTGCTGGTAGCTGACCGTCTTCTTTTAGTACGGACTATTTCCCCCTCTAATTCGGACCGATGTACTGTCTTCGATGGGCTCGTATTCTGAACTGGAATCGGAACTGTAACTGGGCGGTGAGAACTTGCCGCTGCTCTGATCGGTCAGGCTTAGGATTTGATATTCCTCTTCTGTAGTGTATGCTTTTTTGGACATGGTGGCTGTATGACAGGTGACACTGATGGGCTGCATGAGAGGTAGTGATGGGCTACACGTCAAGGACTAATGGGCTGCATGTCAGGGACTAATGGGCTGCACGTTAGGTAGTAACTAAGTAGTAATTAAGTAGTAATTGGCTGCACAGACAGGTACTCTGATGGACTCAAGGAACAGGTACTCCTGATGGGCTCACAGGACAGGTACTACTGATGTCAGGTACACAGACGGGATGACAGGCACTCAGACGGGATGACAGGCACTCAGACGGGATGACAGGCACATACAGTAATCTGTAACTCACTATTCCCGCCATCTCCTCCTCACACTGGATCAGTGTGTGAGGAGGAGAACCCGGTAAAATGCAGTTATCCGTGGTTTATTTACATTTGTGACTGCCTATAATTGGAACGAAGAGGGAGGAGCCTGGTGATGGCGCCAGTCAGGTGTCGATGCTGAGCCAGTGAAGCCCCTACCCGAATGCGGCTAACAGGCTAAGCTGCCTGGGATCGTCACGTAACCCCCCCACACCCATGGAGCTCCCGTGTCTGGCGCCCCCCCTGTGAAGTATGATGGATCTTACCTATGCCTGAAGCCCCTGAGAATTGGCGGTGAAGGATGGGCTGTGAGTGACGAGCTACAGGAGTCGGGTCAGCAGGACAGCGAGATAGGAAGAAGCGCTAGTCCAGAAGGCGGAAGTAAAAAGGCAGCGTGGAGAGTGCAGGGGAATCCAGAGAGGTCTCAGAGCTTGGGGAGAGAGACACCAAGAGTGAGGAGAGGGGCCCGTGGCTCCCGGTGCTGGCGGTAAGGGAACAGACAAGCACAGGCTCAACATGGGAGATACTCAGTGGCCCTAGCAGAGGGCTGGTTCCCAACCTTGATCCCCGGACCCCGGACAGCAGCTCTCAGCCTGGCCTCTGGTCTCTAGTTACAACACCAGGACCTAGGCCACCGGCTTCCAGCATGGCCTCTGGTCCCTAGATACAACCTCAGGACCCCGGCTACCGTCTCTCAGCCTGGCCTCTGGCCCTAGCCTTTTCACAAGCCGGACAGGTGGAACAAGCAGATGACCTACTGGAAGAAACAATCCGATTTCGGCAGCAAGCACTGAACCTGGTACCAGCAAGACTGAACAGCAAGAGGGGTGAGTCAAGCTTGCTTTTTGTGTATACATGCTTGAATTGTGGTAGACCCCCAAAGTTATGCCTGGTTGCTAACAAGAGACAGTCTGTGAGAGAGACTGACATTAAGGAGAGACTGTGAGAGAAGCTAAGGAGGCTCAGGCAGAGGACACCATAAAAATTGAGCTGGTTAAATAGATTGAACAGACTGATACCCCCTAGTTTTGCCCTCCCCCCACGGATTTCCCTTCTATGCCCCCCATATACCCATTGTATCTAAATCAGGAAAAAGAAAAGAGAAAGAGGAAGGGCTTGAGGACTGTGTGGACAGTAAGGAAGTCTGAACCGTGGTATTGATTTGAGATAAATATTGTGTGAGGGACATCAGAGACCCCACTGTGTATATATATATATGTATATACAGTGGGGACGGAAAGTATTCAGACCCCCTTACATTTTTCACTCTTTGTTATATTGCAGCCAAATCATTTAAGTTCATTTTTTTCTTAATTAATGTACACACAGCACCCCATATTGACAGAAAAACACAGAATTATTGACATTTTTGCAGATTTATTAAAAAAGAAAAACTGAAATATTACATGACCCTTTGCTGTGACACTCATATATTTAACTCAGGTGCTGTCCATTTCTTCTGATCATCCTTGAGATGGTTCTACACCTTCATTTGAGTCCAGCTGTGTTTGATTATACTGATTGGACTTGATTAGGAAAGCCACACACCTGTCTATATAAGACCTTACAGCTCACAGTGCATGTCAGAGCAAATGAGAATCATGAGATCAAAGGAACTGCCTGAAGAGCTCAGAGACAGAATTGTGGCAAGATACAGATCTGGCTAAGGTTACAAAAAATTTCTGCTGCACTTAAGGTTCCTAAGAGCACAGTGGCCTCCACAATCCTTAAATGGAAGACGTTTGGGATGACCAGAACCCTTCCTAGAGCTGAGCTATCTGGGGAGAAGAGCCTTGGTGAGAGAGGTAAAGAAGATCCCAAAGATCACTGTGGCTGAGCTCCAGAGATGCAGTCAGGAGATGGGAGAAAGTTGTAGAAAGTCAATCATCACTGCAGCCCTCCACCAGTTGGGGCTTTATGGCAGAGTATCCCAACGGAAGCCTCTCCTCAGTGCAAGACACATGAAAGCCCGCATGGAGTTTGATAAAAAACACCCGAAGGACTCCAAGATGGTGAGAAATAAGATTCTCTGGTTTGATGAGACCAAGATAGAACTTTTTGGCCTTAATTCTAAGCAGTATGTGTGGAGAAAACCAGGCACTGCTCATCACCTGTCCAATACAGTCCCAGCAGTGAAGCGTGGTGGTGGCAGCATCATGTTGTGGGGGTGTTTTTCAGCTGCAGGGACAGGGCGACTGGTTGCAATCGAGGGAAAGATGAATGCGGCCAAGTACAGGGATATCCTGGATGAAAACCTTCTCCAGAGTGCTCAGGACCTCAGACTGGGCCGAGGTTTACCTTCCTACCTACCTTCCAACAAGACAATGACCCTAAGCACACAGCTAAAATAACAAAGGAGTGACTTTACAACAACTCCGTGACTGTTCTTGAATGGCCCAGCCAGAGCCCTGACTTAAACCCAATTGAGCATCTATGGAGAGACCTAAAAATGGCTGTTCACCAACGTTTACCATCGAACCTGACAGAACTGGAGAGGATCCCCAAATCCAGGTGTGAAAAACTTGTTGCATCTTTCCCAAAAAGACTCATGGCTGTATTAGATCAAAAGGGTGCTTCTACTAAATACTGAGCAAAGGGCCTGAATACTTAGGACCATGTGTTATTTCAGTTTTTATTTTTTAATAAATCTGCAAAAATGTCAACAATTCTGTGTTTTTCTGACAATATGGGGTGCTGTGTGTACATTAATGAGGAAAAAAATGAACTTAAATGATTTTAGCAAATGGCTGCAATATAACAGAGTGAAAAATTTAAGGGGGTCTGAATACTTTCCGTCCCCACTGTATATATATATATATATATATATATATATATATATATAGCAGAATTAAGTAAAAAGAAGAACACAGTCTAAGACACAAACAAGAAAGCACTGAGCCTCAGCTTGAAAATACATTGCTTGTGGTTATTTAACTGAAAATATATGTAAAAAGATTCAGTATTCGGACAGCGGCACCGGTCTGATCCGCGACCATAAAACCTTACAATGGAGAAATAAAGAGGGTACTTTTTCCCCAGGGGTAAATAATATTAAACCACCGAAGGTACTAGAAGACCAGAGAATGGTAAAACCTGATATCACAGACAGTACATACAGAACCCGCCCAATGTAGAATACCCCCAACACAGAACAATATGAGAGATAAACCAGGCAGAGAAGCAGGATCGAACCCACCTAAAGTAAATGATAGCCCCGGCACAATAAAGAAGTACAAGAAGTGGGCAAGGAATGCCCTGGAAAACAACTGGGGACAAAGAGCAAACAAACAGAGGGAACTCTTAAAAATGGGCAAAGTAGACAATCCGTGGGAGCAAAAAGCACTATGAATGTAAACGAAGAGCAGGAGGAAGATAATGAAGGAGATCTAAGAACAAAAAGCCAACTCCCAACGAAAGGCGAAATGGCAGACTTTCTATGACTGGAACAATCCTTAAAAGGGGACATGGCAACCTTACACAGAGATTTGAACCAATAATTAAAAAGAGTGGAAGAAACAGAGGAAAAACTGGATATACAAGCGGTAGAAATAAAAGAACTTAAAGAACAGATGAAGAAGATATAGAGAGAGCAGAGGAATATGATGTATAAAGTCGAAGATCAGGAAAACCGCAAAAGAAGGAAAAAATCTAAGAATCCGGGGCCTACCTGAAATGCAGGAAGAGGATTTACACGATAAAATGGATAAAGTATTTGGCTCATTGCTGGGAAGATCGACAACACAAAAAATAAAGTTTGAAAGAATACACAGAATTATGCCCCGTACACACGAGCGGATTTTCCGCCGGAAAAAACTTGGATGGTTTTTCCGACGGAATTCCGCTCAAGCTTGGCTTACATACACAAGGTCACACAAAAGTTCTCTGAACTTTCGACCGTCAAGAATGCAGTGACGTACAAGAGCCGAGAAAATGAAGTTCAATGCTTCCGAGCATGCGTCGAATTGTTTCCGAGCATGGGTAGGAATTTTGCACGTCGGAATTGGTACAGACGATCGGAATTTCCGATCTGAACTTTTTCCGACCGAAAAATAGAGAACCTTCTCTCAATCTTTTGCTGGCGGGAATTCCGCCAGCAAAAGTCCGATGGAGCATACACACGGTTGGATTTTCCGACCAAAAGCTCACATCGGTTTTAGAAAACCTGCAGATATGGCTGGAGAAACCCAGAGAGATGTGATCACAAGATTCCATAACTATAAGGATGAAGAACAGATATGGGAAGGTTTAAAAGCCAAACACCCTGTAAAGTATGAAGAAACAGTATTACATTTTTTCCCAGACCTGGCATCAGAAACTCTGGCAAAGTACTCAAACCCTTATTGGAACAAATGAAGACCTATAATATCCAGTACTCTTGCGGCTTCCCAGCTTGCCTAGTAGGGCGAAAGGAGAGCCGCTCAGCAGTATTAAGGTTTCCAGGATAAATGGAAAGATTTTGCAAAAAAATGGATCTGCCAATAATGGAGATCCACAGTGGCAAACACAAGAGAAAACAACAAATAGTGAGGAACAACAACAATGGTACCTGGTTCCAAAGAAGAAGAAAGCATCAACAAAGAAGAAAACATAGATGGAAAAGAAGAACAATAACGAAGAAGAGGGGACTGGACTGGGAGAGGGAAGGGGGAGGGGAACGGGAGGAAGAGAAGTGGTGTAAAGAACAGAAAACGGGACATGGGGAGCCGAGCGGGCTCAGGGGCACCCTTAAGTAGAGGGGGCATAGGCTCAGACTGGGGTGCAAAATCAGAGCTCAACCTCAAGGGGAGAGAATCAAAGGGCAGGAGTGGGAGGGATAGCCTTTGATCCATTGGTCATGGGTCGACCAAAATACCCCAAAAGGTAGAAGGGAGGGAAGGGGGAGGGGGGGAGGAAACCTCTCACAAATGAACAAAGGCCTACCGTAGAGTTGACGACTCCTCTTTTCTCACCGTATACCCATCAAGGCAAATACCCCTTGGAATCAGGTATAATCAATCAGGGGTAGGGCTGAACAAACAGGATAGAAAGAGGAGAGGGGAGTACAAGGAGCAAAGGTGGCATCACTAAATCTTTTAATGTATAATGTGTGTGGACTAAATACTCCTATAAAGAGACCCAACATATTAAGAGAGATTAAACGATATGCCGCAGAAGTAGTCTTCCTGCAGGAGACACATATCTCCTATGAACCAAATATAAAATTAAACTCAAAAGATTTCCCAAAATGGTTTTACGGAGATTCCACAACAAAACAGGCAAAGGGAGTAGCCATAGGTTTACCCTGGAGGAGAGAATGGTAGACCATGAAGGTCGCTATCTGTTCCTGAGGGGGAGACTATGCGACATGGACTGCACTCTGGCAAATATCTATTGTCCCAAGAAAACCCAATGAAATATTTGAGAGCAGATATGAAGAAACTAATGGAGTTTAAGAAGGGAGGAGTAGTCATGGCAGGAGATTTTAACTTCTGTAATGAACTTAGGATAGATAGCATGTCCCGGGCATAGGGGACTGGAAGTGTACAATTGAAGATGATAAAAAAATCATTCTAAAAAACAAGATTACACATTCCACTCCCCTGTGCACGGGACGTACTCAAGAATTGATTATTTAATGATCGAAGTTATAACTCTTTCAGACCATGCCCTAGTGACTATGAAAATAAAGATATCCGGGGCCCAAAATAGGGCAAATATATGGAGACTAAATGAAGAACTAATCCAAGATAAAGAAGCCGAGGACAGGATAAAAAAAGAATTAGAGCAATACTTCAAAATAAATTATACCGTAGAAATAACAGAAGCTACGTTGTGGGAGGCCCATAAGACCTATATAAGAGGTATTCCGCCATGGAAGCGAAAAAAAAAAAGGAGATAATGAGAAAAATGGAAGTACTAACGAAAGAAATCTATAAGTTACAACAGCAGCATAAAAAAAGAGGTGAACAGGAAGTATATCATGTTGTTATTCTAAAAAGGATGAATTAAAAGAATTAATGGAACAGGAAACACTAAAGATCTTTAATAGAATTAAGAAGGAGAGGTATCAATGGGGGAACAAGACAGGGAAGTATTTGGCTAAAATATTAAAAAAGAAAAAACAGCAAATTATATAGAGAAAATACAAAATAGCACTGGGGAAATGGTATATACAACAGCGAAAATAGCAGGAGTATTCCAGAAATACTATGCGGAAATGTATTCAGTAAAACAGAAACATGACTCCAAAATGGAGAGGCTAGAAAAAAATAAAGATTTTTTTAAGGAAATGAGACTAAATAAGATTCCAGAAGATAAACAGGGCCCCCTAGAAGAGCCTATATCTGAAGAAGAGATTAGTCGAGCCCTAAAAAATTCAGCAGCCAGGAAAAACCCAGGCCCAGATGGGTTCACGACCTATTATTATAAAAAGTTTAAGGAAACCCTAATCCCCAAATTATGCTCCTATATGAATGGGATAGGAACAAGTTGGGAGATAAGAAGGGAAGCCTTAACATCCGCAATTACCGTAATCCCAAAAGAAGGAAAAGATATCACCCTATGCTCAAGTTATAGACCCATCTCGCTATTGAATGCAGATACAACATTATTTGCCAAAGTATTATCTAGTAGGATGAAAGCTGTAATGAACAAATTGGTACATGCAGACCAAGTCGGATTTATCCCGGGAAGGGAGAGACAATGGGGTAAGAACGTTGTTGCTATTGCAGGAAAAGAGTATAGCCTCAGGTAGATCAATAAATGTACCGAACAAATATCAATGCCATCATCCTGATTGAATAGATATGAAGGAGCAAGAGGTGAAGGCGTGGAGGCAGGTGCTGTTCCCTGTCTAACCGCGCAAATAACCCATGATGTGTAATTTGGGACTATCTCGGCATTAGTTAATGACACAAAAGTAGGAAGAAGGATAAGTAAAAAATATATAAACTTTAATAATTGCACACATTACAAATCATTGTTACAAAATAGTGATATTTGAAACATATTAAAATCAATTACATACACCACATTGGACGTAAACATTAATGGAAAAAAAACGTAAAGTTTCTTGTACAGGGGGGTATATAAAATTGTTTCCTCGACCGGTTTCGCGGTTAGGACCGCTTCTTCAGGAGAGATAGGTCTAAAATTAGTAATTAGGATTTAGACAAAATTAAAAATTGCACAGCAAAAAGAGATAAAGAATACAATGCACAAAAATAACAAAATGGAAAACTGGCTCACCAACTCAGACGTGTTCAATGGAGAAAATGGGACCCCATAACGATACCCCCACGGCGGACATGGGGGATTGTGAACAGGTTCTGATTAAATAGGTAATGACCAATTTGTAAATACCAATAAACAAAAAGAATAGGGGAGTGCTCACCCTGGTGAAATGATGGGGGAGGGGAAGAGGTGTGGAAATAACAGTAGGTAAAGTCGGGAGAAAAGGGGAGGGGGGAAAAGAAAAAGAAACAGAAAAGGAAAACGAAGGGGGGGGGGTAAGGGGGGGGTGAAAGTGGGGGGAGGGGAGGGAAGGGAAGAAAGGGAGGGGAAAGGAAAAGAAGGAAAGGAGGGGGGAAGAAAGGGGAAGGGAGGAAAGAAGAGAGGAAGATATTAGAGGGGGGGAGGGAAGGGGGGGGAGAGGGGGAACCGGAGGGGAGGGGAGGGAAGGAGAAAGGAAAAGGGGGGGAGAGAAGGGGGGGATAGAAACAAAGTGGGGAGGGAAGGCAAGGGTGAAAAAGAGATGGGGGAGAGAGGAGGAGAGGGGGAGGAGAGAGGCGGAGGGAAATGGAAAGGGAGGGGGGGAAGGGGAAGGGGGGGAGGAGGAGGAGAAGAAGGGTAACAGTAAGAAACCAGGAAAGAGAAGGGGGGAGAGGAGAAATGAGGATATAGCAGATTGACCCAAATCATCCCGTGATAAGAATATGTGAAAACACACAAAGGAGTAAGCACTCACCATATAGAAGGTTGAACGCTAAAAATGCTTGGGCTGTCTGTATCAAGATGTTAGATAAAATGATAAGCCAATGGGGGTGATTTCTCAAAGAGCGAAGAAACTTTAGTAATTTTGGAAGTGCGCTAAGGCAGGATAATGAGTAGTAATTAAACCCCCAGCAGCAGGCAGGTCTATAATAAAGAATGAATATATGAGGAGGTCATTTCTCACAAGGTCGGTAGTGATGGACAAGAAAGACTGCAGTGGAAAAGAGGGGTAAAGAATGCAGAGAAGAGAATACAGAGGAGAGTTATAAGTTATAAGTCACCACAAAATACTATAGTGCAGAAGGGTAGGGTAGGGTAGAAGTGAGAGTACCACCTTGTGGAGCTCAGAGGAACTGCAGCCCAGAGAAATATCTCGTAGTGTGAACACGGCCTTGTGCTGTGTGTGTATGTACTGTATAGCCTTCCCCTTTCTCTCCTCCCTGAGTGTGTATGAAGAGGCGGAGCTCTGAGTGTGTATGAAGAGGCGGAGCTCTGAGTGTGTATGAAGAGGTGGAGCTCTGAGTGTGTATGAAGAGGCGGAGCTCTGAGTGTGTATGAAGAGTCGGAGCGCTGAGTGTGTATGAAGAGGCGAAGCTCTGAGTGTGTATGAAGAGGCGGAGCTCTGAGTGTGTATGAAGAGGCGGAGCTCTGAGTGTGTATGAAGAGGCGGAGCTCTGAGTGTGTATGAAGAGTCGGAGCTCTGAGTGTGTATGAAGAGGCGGAGCTCTGAGTGTGTATGAAGAGGCGAAGCTCTGAGTGTGTATGAAGAGGTGGAGCTCTGAGTGAGTATGAAGAGGCGGAGCCCTGAGTGTGTATGAAGAGGCGGAGCTCTAAGTGTGTATGAAGAGGCGGAGCTCTGAGTGTGTATGAAGAGGGGGAGCTCTGAGTGTGTATGAAGAGGCGGAGCTCTGAGTGTGTATGAAGAGGCGGAGCCCTGAGTGAGTATGAAGAAGAGGCGGAGCTCTGAGTGTGTATGAAGAGGCGGAGCTCTGAGTGTGTATGAAGAGGCGGAGCTCTGAGTGTGTATGAAGAGGCGGAGCTCTGAGTGTGTATGAAGAGGCGGAGCTCTGAGTGTGTATGAAGAGGTGGAGCCCTGAATGAGTATGAAGAGGCGGAGCTCTGAGTGTGTATAAAGAGGTGGAGCTCTGAGTGTGTATGAAGAGGCGGAGCTCTGAGTGCGTATGAAGAGGTGGAGCTCTGAGTGAGTATGAAGAGGCGGAGCCCTGAGTGTGTATGAAGAGGCGGAGCTCTGAGTGTGTATGAAGAGGCGGAGCTCTGAGTGTGTATGAAGAGGGGGAGCTCTGAGTGTGTATGAAGAGGGGGAGCTCTGAGTGTGTATGAAGAGGCGGAGCTCTGAGTGTGTATGAAGAGGCGGAGCCCTGAGTGAGTATGAAGAAGAGGCGGAGCTCTGAGTGTGTATGAAGAGGCGGAGCTCTGAGTGTGTATGAAGAGGCGGAGCTCTGAGTGTGTATGAAGAGGCGGAGCTCTGAGTGTGTATGAAGAGGCGGAGCTCCTGCTGGAACATCGGTCGGAGGAGGAGGCGGAGTCTAGGAGGGAGATGACAGAAAGCGCAGCAGACTTGCAGGAGTGAGCGAGGAGGATCCAGTTCCTTTGCCATCGGAGGTGAGGAGAGTGTGAAGGATGTTGGTGACTCTGGTAGATGAAAAGCTGGGAGTCATATTGCTCTGGTGAGTGGGGAAGCACTACTAAGGGGGCGCCCTCACCATCACGTGTGTAAGAGGTGGAAGAAGGCGTGGCTACACTACAGCTGCCACAGTTTGGAGCACCGAGAACTTTACACCTTATCAACTTTTCATTGATTGGTGGATTTGTTTTGAGAAGTAGATGCAAAGTGGAAGCAGTGGACTTGCAGAGAACACTTGCAGAGAACACTATACTGAGTACAATATTGTATGATTACATGAATTTGCACAAGTTTTAATATAGCAGACAAGATTATAAGATGAAAGAAGTAGGTGTAAAGTGGAAGCGGTGGATCTGCACAAAGCACTTTATGTTGTATATGAATTTGCACATGGATCACTATACTTAATTCATTGATAAACACCATAAGATCAGTGAAGTAGGTGTAAAGTGGAAGCAGTAGATCTGCAGAGAATATTATTTGAGCCCCTAGCACTTTATATATGAATGTATCCACATATTTTAGTGTATTTGTGATGATTTATGTGCACACACAATAGGACAGCGCTGTGACACATAATGCTCTTCTAGTTGATAAAGGGAATACTTACCTTTGTTACAGCAGCAGTCCGGTATAAGTTATTTTTGTAGGTATTTGAGTTGTTACACATAGCGCGGGTTTTATTCTATTTATATTGGTGACATAATGGCCCAAATCTGGGGATCAGGAGCCATTTCCACCCTTTACTCTCGGCTGGGGATCTTTGTATCCATATAACAGATGTTCTACATGACTAAATCTGCCATCAATTTTACTGCAAAATCAAAGGGGCCAAAATGTCTCCCCCCCGAGCAGTAATATATTTCTATCCCCCTTGGTGGGAGTGGAGATGACCCCATCTATAAGGATATACAGTAAATACACACAGCAGAGACTTTTCTTAGGGCTGCAGTTCCTCTGAGTTCCACAAGATGGTGATCTCATTTCTACCCAGACAGGAAGTCTCTATGGAATACAGACAGGAAGTGATGTCAGGTACAGGCAGCAAGTTCTATGTAATACGAAGTTAAAAGGAGACGTTGCTGGAAGTGGCAGCACAGAAGGTAATACGATCTTATTTTCTTTTTACACCCAGTAACCGCACCCCCCCCCCCCCCGGTCATGTCCATCCTCTTCCTCCATAGTCACTGTGATGTCTTTTATCTCCAGCAGATGATGATACACGCATACAGTCAGGTACATAAATATTGGGACATCGACACAATTCTAATCTTTTTGACTCTATACACCACCACAATGGATTTGAAATGAAAAGAACAAGATGTGCTTTAACTGCAGACTTTCAGCTTTAATTTGAGAGTGTTTACATCCAAATCAGGTGAACAGTGTAGGAATTACAACAGTTTGTATATGTGCCTCCCACTTTTCAAGGGACCAAAAGTAATGGGACAATTGGCTGCTCAGCTGTTCCATGGCCAGGTGTGTGTTATTCCCTCATTATCCCATTTACAGGGAGCAGATAAAAGGTCCAGAGTTCATTTCAAGTGTGCTATTTGCATTTGGAACCTGTTGCTGTCAGTTTTCAATATGAAATCCAAAGAGCTGTCACTATCAATGAAGCAAACCATTAGGCTGAAAAAACAAAACTAACCCATCCGAGAGATAGCAAAAACATTAGGTGTGGCCAAATCAACTGTTTGGAACATCCTTAAAAAGAAAGAATGCACCGGTGAGCTCAGCAACACCAAAAGACCCGGAAGACCACGGAAAACAACTGTGGTAGATGACCAAAAATTCTTTCCCTGGTGAAGAAAACACCCTTCACAACAGTTGGCCAGATCAAGAACACTCTCCAGGAGGTAGATGTATGTGTGTCAAGGTCAACAATCAAGAGAAGACTTCACCAGAGTGAATACAGAGGGTTCACCACAAGATGTAGACCATTGGTGAGCCTCAAAAACAGGAAGGCCAGATTAGAGTTTGCCAAACAACATCTAAAAAAGCCTTCACAGTTCTGGAACAACATCCTATGGACAGATGAGACCAAGATCAACTTGTACCAGAGTGATGGGAAGAGAAGAGTATGGAGAAGGAAAGGAACTGCTCATGATCCAAAGCATACCACCTCATCAGTGAAGCATGGTGGTGGTAGTGTCATGGCGTGGGCATGTATGGCTGCCAATGGAACTGGTTCTCTTGTATTTATTGATGATGTGACTGGTGACAAAAGCAGCAGAATGAATTCTGAAGTGTTTCGGACAATATTATCTGCTCATATTCAGCAAAATGCTTCAGAACTCATTGGACGGCGCTTCACAGTGCAGATGGACAATGACCCGAAGCATACTGCGAAAGCAACCAAAGAGTTTTTTAAGGGAAAGAAGTGGAATGTTATGCAATGGCCAAGTCAATCACCTGACCTGATTGAGCGTGCATTTCACTTGCTGAAGACAAAACTGAAGGGAAAATGCCCCAAGAACAAGCAGGAACTGAAGACAGTTGCAGTAGAGGCCTGGCAGAGCATCACCAGGGATGAAACCCAGCGTCTGGCTTCAGGCTGCAATTGACTGCAAAGGATTTGCAAACAAGTATTAAAAAGTGAAAGTTTGATGGATGATTGTTAATCTGTCCCATTACTTTTGGTCCCTTAAAATGTGGGAGGCACATATACAAACTGTTGTAATTCCTACACCGTTCACCTGACTTGGATGTAAATACCCTTACATTAAATCTGAAAGTCTGCAGTTAAAGCACATCTTGTTCATTTCATTACAAATCCATTGTGGTGGTTAGGGATGAGCTTCGACTTCGAGTTGAACATGAGTTCGACTCGAACATCGGCTGTTTGATCGTTCAAAGATCGAACATTATGGGCCGTTCGCGCCAAATTCGAGTGGCTCCAGTATATTTAGTATGTGTGTGTGTGTGTATATATATATATATATATATATATATATATATATATATATATATATATATATATATATATATATATATATACATACATTCCAGGCTTTGTATATAAATATATTGTATCCAGTTTAGCTAGATCTCACTGCAGACGTTCCTGTTGTTCTCTTCCTAATATACTACAGGCAGGCAGTTCATTCATTTAGCTGCAGTATATTCAGTACTGTATCCTGTGCAACTAGATCTCGCTGCAGATCGTTCCTGTTCTCTTCCTAATATACTACAGGCAGGCAGTTCATTCAGCTAGCTACAGTATATTCAGTACTGTATCCTGTGCAGCTAGATCTCGCTGCAGACCATTCCTGTTGTTCTCTTCCTAATATACTACAGGCAGGCAGTTCATTCAGTTAGCTGCAGTATATCCAGTACTGTATCCTGTGCAGCTAGTTCTCGCTGCAGACTGTTCCTGTTGTTCTCTTCCTAATATACTACACGCAGGCAGTTCATTCAGTTAGCTGCAGTATACTAAGTACTGTATCCTGTGCAACTAGATCTCACTGCAGACCGTTCCTGTTCTCTTCCTAATATACTACAGGCAGCCAGTTGATTCAGTTAGCTGCAGTATATTCAGTATATGTATATATATATACATCCCAGCTTTGTGCAGCTACATCTCACTGTGGCCATTCCTGGTGTACCTATTCGAATACATTACAAATATATCAAATACAGTATGTCTGGAAGGCCAACAAGGAGAGGCAGATGCTCACAGGCCACTAAAAGAGGACAAGCAGGCTCTGTGTCTACAGCCAACATTGCTGGTCATGGACATGGTGCATTCCCAGCACGTGGCCGTGAGGCACGCTTGTCCTTTTTTTCGGCAGCTGGCCGTGTTGAGCCACAACTTGCAGAAGAGTTGGTAGAGTGGATGACCAAGCCGTCCTCATCCTCTGTCACCCAGGCTCAGAGTACTTTGGCTGCCAATGCAGCTGCCAAAGCGGCCTCTTCCATCGCCTCAATGTCATCAGTCAAGCCTTCCCTAGCCCCACCATCATGCCCTGAGGAGTCCCCCAAACTGTTCGACCACAGTGTTGGGTACATGCTGCTGGAGGATGCGCAGATTTTTGAAGGCTCCAATGATGGTACCCAGATTGAGGAAGGCAGTAACGTGAGCACAGAGAGAGGGGGTGCCCAAGAAGGACAACAAACTGGCAGTCATGTTCCCCCAGCTGCAGCATACTGCCAGGTTTGCTCCAGTGACGAGGAGGGGATGATAAGGTCACTGACTCTACGTGGGTGCCTGATAGGAGGGAGGAGGAGGAGGCACATCTCCAATAAGGCAGGATGCACTCCAGGGGCCAGCTTAAGGGCAGCCAACTGACTGCATCACACCGCAGAGCTCCGCATGTGCAGGGTGCTGCTGACTGACGCTGCGTTTTTCCAAAATTTCTTTGGTGTGGGCCTTTTTTGAGACGTATGCAGCAGATTGCACCGTTGCTGTTTGCAACATATGTCTGAAGCGTATCAAGCGTGGCCAAAACAGCAGCCGCTTGGGCACCACATGCTTGACCAGACATATGTCGAACGCCCATGCAGTCCGTTGGCAAGCGTACTTAAAAGACCCATACCAAAGAACAAGGCGGACTTCTCCTTGCTCCTCATCAGCTGGGATCTCCAACCCCACTATACCTTCAGTTCTCTCAGAAACCTGCACTGAGAGGAATGAAGGTGTAGAATTAGGTGTGCCAAGTACTTGCGGGCAATCTGCTATCGTTACACAAACGTCCGATTGTAGCAGGCAAATTTCCCTACCCCAGTTGCTAAACCGGTGAAAGAAATTCGGTCCCAGACATCCACATGCCCAGCGGCTGAATGCTAGCTTAGCTAAATTGCTAGCACTCCAACTGCTGCCTTTTCAGCTGGTAGACTCTGCCCCCTTTTGTGAATTTGTGGAATGTGTGATACCTCAGTGGCAGGTTCCCAAACCCCACTTTTTTCACGGAAGGCAATTCCGGCTCTCTACCAGCATGTGGAAGGCAATATCTAGGCTGGACAGGGCGGTCAGCGGTAAGTTGCATATTACCGCTGACTCATGGTCCAGCAGGCATGGACAGGGATGTTACCTATCTTTCACGGTGCACTGGGTGACCCTGCTGGCAGCTGGGAAGGATGCAAGACAGGGTGCAGTATTGTTGCTGCTTGTTCCGCCACCATGCCTCCAAAATGCTACTAGTGGTGATTCTGACACACCTTTCTCCTCCACCCCCTCCTCCATGGCCTCTTCCTCTATAGATTTGTCCTCGGAACCAGCAGTGCTCAGTAGGCATTCAAGGGGCTACGCAAGCACTCAGGCAAAAAGATGCCATGCGGTGCTTGAGCTGGTGCGCTTAGGGGACAGGAGTCACACTGGGTCAGAGATTCTGTCAGCTCTGAAGGGGCAGGTTTAGAGGTGGTTGACGCCACACCAGCTTCAGGCAGGAATGGTGGTTTGCGACAATGGCACCAACCTTCTCTCCGCCCATCGACAGGGATACTTCACCCATGTTCCCTGTTTGGCTCACATCCTTAATTTAGTGGTGCAGCGGTTCTTGTGCAGGTACCCGGGCTTACAAAATCTCCTGAGGCAGGCCAGGAAAGTCTGTGTGCAATTCTGCCGGTCATATAATGGCAGTGCTCGGCTGACTCAACGTTGGCCATGCTGCAGCAGCTGCACATGCAGCAGAGGGCCATCAATGAGTACCTGTGCGACTATGGCACCAGGACAGGGTCAGGGGAGCTTGGCTTTTTTTTCGCCACACCAGGGGCTCATGATCAAGGATGCATGCACTGTCCTGTCACCATTTGAGGAGGCCACGAGAATGGTGAGCAGTGACAGTGAATGCATCACTGATACTGTCCCTCTTGTCACACGCTGTGTGGAATAATGGACAGGGCACTTGAGGCAGAACAGAAAGAGGAACAGGAGAACTTCCTTACCTCTCAAGGCCCCCATTTATCCAGACAGTGTTCCTGCGGGCCCGCCAATCACACAGGAAGAGGAGGAGGATTGTTTCAGCATGGAGGTGGAGCCTAGCACTCAGCAGCAGTCTTCAAGGGATCGTTTACAGTCCCCAGAAACCCATGGAATTGTACGTGGCTGGGAGGAGGTGGCTGCGGATCAGGTCGTCCTTAGTGACCCAGAGGACTCCGGACTGAATGCCTCAGCAAACCTATGCTGTATGGCTTCCCTGATCTTGCAAAGCCTGCGAAAGGACCCTTGGATTCATGGTATCAAGGAGAGGGATCAATACTGGCTGGCAACCCTCCTTAATCCACGTTACAAGGGTAAGGTTGCGGAAATTATCCAGCATCACAGAGGGAGCAGAGGATGAAACATCTTCGGGAGGCCTCGCAGAATGGTTTGCAATGCGTTTCCAGAGCCTGGGATGTTAAAAATTCCTGGTCCTGGACAACGTGTTGCTGAGGCTTCGGTTAGTCACAGAATGAGCGGTGAAGAAGGTGGCCATCTGACAGATGCGTTCAGACAATTTTTTAGTCTGCAGCCCCAAGGTTTGATCGGTTTCAGCAACCATCGCCAGCGTCTGATTTACATGGTGCAGGAATACCTAGGGCCAAGTTCAGATTTGGAGACCTTTCCAACCGAAAATCCTCTGGGTTACTGGGTCTTGAGGATCGATCACTGGCCAGAGCTTGCACAGTATGCAATTGAGCTACTGGCCTGTCCTGCATCCAGCGTTCTTTCTGAACACACATTCAGTGCTGCTGGAGGCTTTGTAACTGATCACATTGAGCGCCTCTCCACCGACTTGGTTGATCAGCTACCAAGCACCTGATGCTGATGTAACCGAATAATTTTTTTTGAAATATCAGATCCCTTCAAGACTGCCTATGCTGATGCTGAGTGACTATCCTGTTATGCTGAGTGACTATTCTCTTCCTCCCCAATGGTCTTGCTGATGTAACCGACTAATGTTTTTATGAATGTGAGATCCCTTGAAGACTGCCTATGCTGATGCTGAGTGACTATCCTATTCCTCCTCAATGTTCATGTTGATAGCTTGTAAGAACATTTCTTTTCTCGGACATCACGGGACACAGAGCCACAGTAATTACTGATGGGTTATAGGGTATCACTAGGTATTGGACACTGGTCACACCCTAATCAGGAAGTTCAACCCCCTATATAACCCCTCCCCTTCCAGGGATACCTCAGTTTTTACACCAGTGTCTTAGGTGTTGGACGTGCAAAGATGTCCTGTGCTGAAGCTCCAAAAGGAATATCCCAAAGATCCTATACTGGGGCAAGCCAGGCGACCGGATCCATTCAAAGTGTCTTTTCATGGCCGAATTGATTGGTACCCGGGCCTCGTGTCCGAAGAAACGAGGTTTTACCTGTAACGCTTCTCTTTTTAGAGAGCTGGACCCGCGGATCAGAAAATGGCTTTAATTTCTGGCGAGGTGCTTTACAGGCCCAGAACTGAAGGATCCCCCTACTGATGGGGGCCCCAGTCTCTGACGGTTTTTCACAAACGGAGCCCACCGTGAGAGGCGAAGGCTGGGTCTGTGTAAACTGAACCCTGCGGCCTGGATAAGGTAAGAGGAGATTCCACAGAATTTTAAATTCTAGTGGCTCTTCTCCTTTAAAGTGTATGCATGCTGTGCCTATTGTGACCACCGGGGGCGGCCAAGAGCACAAACCTTCTCATGCTTGATCTGTCTCAGCGTCCGCTGCACAGGCTCTTCCTCCAGCTCCAAAGGTAGATGGTGGGGGGTTTTCTCTGCTGGGATGGTCCCCCCAGGCTAGGGAAAGGCTCAGGTAGGCTGTAAGGCGGGTGAGACCGCACTGTCACAGCCGCTACCGCCGCCGCCACCGAAGCCGCATTGCGATGCAGGGCCCATCACTGCCGGCCTCCTCCTTATTCCCCAACCCCAGCCTCCCTTCAGGCTTGTCAGAAAGGGTCGGCTCGCGCGGGAAGCGCTCGTTTTTCAAAAACGAGGGGGGGAGACGCCCACATTGCCTGAAAGCAGGGCTATTTAAAGCACACTGTATAGGTGCTCTGAGCTTTGGAGAGACACAGAGCTGACAGTCACATGTAAGGTGGGACACAGGCATTCCCCTAGGCTGCATTCACTAAAGAACACCGGATTGGGCATTTGGTAGCAAGGCTTTTAGCCAGACTACATCGCTCAGCAGTCAGTGTTCGTTTTTGATACCTCACACCTTGTTGCTTTGCACTATGGGTAGAAGAGGTTCAAGCACCCCTAGAACCAGAGGCACTGGGGGGTCTCGTTCAGGTTCTGAGGACCCCCTGTCTGCTACACCATCCCCTCCTGAGGGACCAGGGGCAGCTGGACAGGGAGAGCCTTTGGGGTTAGGGGCTACATCTGCTGCCGGCACTTCAGCCCCTGTGTACATTACACAAGAAGTTTTTTCCTCAACCATTTCTGGATTAGAGAAAAAACTAATGGCCGCGATTACATCTTCACTGAGTGGAAGAAAACGCACAAGGCCTTCCTCTGCTCCCCAAGACCCTCAGTCAGAGGAGCTCTGGGATAAAGGAGATGAATCCCTTTCAGAGGATCGGGATGGGACAGATGATTCCTCTTCGGAGGATTCAGGTGGAGAAGGACCCTCTGCGACTTCCCAAGAGGAGAAAGTCTTAGTGCAGATCCTCACTGGTTTGGTCCGCTCCACATTTAAGTTGCCCATACCTGAAACTACTACAGAAACCTCTTCTGCTTTGGGGTCACTGAAACCTTTCCAAGCAGCACATGCTTTTCCTGTTCATAAATTACTTGAAAAGCTGCTTTACTCTGAGTGGGATCACCCAGATAAGCGATTTCTTCCGCCGAAAAAGTTTTCTACACTTTATCCTATGGAAGAAAAATTTATTAAGAGGTGGGGAATACCGGCCATTGATGCGGCCATTTCCTCTGTAAATAGTAATCTGACTTGTCCTGTAGACAACGCTCAGATGCTCAAAGATCCTGTGGATAAAAAGATGGACTTCTTATTGAAAGATGTGTTCTCTTTAGCAGGATCAGTGGCCCAACCTGCAGTAGCAGCGATTGGAGTCTGTCAATACTTAAGAGACCATGTTAAGCAGGTCATCAAAGTATTGCCTGAACAGCAGGCCCAGGGGTTTGCTAACCTTCCTGCAGCTTTATGTTACGCTGTTGACGCCATTAGAGATTCTATCGTGCAAACCTCTCGCCTCTCGCTTGGGTTGGTGCATATACGTAGAATCTTATGGTTGAAAAACTGGTCAGCCGAAGCACCATGTAAGAAGCTTCTGGCTGGGTTTCCCTTCCGTGGTGAAAGGTTGTTTGGAGAGGACTTGGATAATTATATCAAGACGATCTCCTGTGGGAAAAGCACTCTCTTACCTGATAAGAAGAAGAGTAAGCGTCCCTCTTTTAAACTGACTCTTTCCCCAGCACCAGGGGCATCAGCCTCCAGGCAGTCACGACGGTCTCCTCCGTCTGGGGCAAGAAACAAGAGTCGACCCCAGGGACACAAGAAATCCTGGGGGAAAAGGTCTTCTAAGCAAGACACTAAGACCTCTTCATGAAGGGGCGCCCCGCTCGCTCGAGTGGGGGGAAAGACTGCTGCAGCTCTCAGGGCCCTGGCAGAAGGACTTCCAGGACAGATGGGTAATCTCCATGGTAACCTTAGGGTACAGACTGGAGTTCCAAGAATGTCCCTCTCCTCGTTCCCTCAGATCAGGTGTTCCCAGAAAACCAGAAGAGAAGCAGTCGCTCCTTCTAGCGATAAAGCGACTTTGGTCGCAAGAGGTCATTGTGGGGGTTCCCACAAAGGATCAAGGATTGAGACTCTGTTCCAATCTTTCTATGGTCCGAAAACCAAATGGGGACGACAGACCCATTTTGGATTTGAGAGATCTGAAACGATTCCCAAGGATGCAGTCCTTTTGTTTGGAATCAATTCAGACAGTAATCTCCGTCCTGCAGGGAGGAGAATTTCTGATATCAATAGGCATCAGAGATACAGGCCTATATGTGCCCAGTTTTCCTGCTTAACTGAAGTGTCTGCAGGCAAAGATCACTGCTCTAAGGGAGCTGATTCTGACAGTCAGGGCCAAGAAGGGTCTTTCTGTCCGCCTTTGTATGAGGCTGCAGGGGAAGATAGTGGCTTCATTCGAAGCAGTTCCCTATGCGCAGTTCCAAGCAGAACTGTTGCAACACAGTATTCTGTTGACCTGGAACAGGAAGGTGCAGGCATTAAACTTTCCAATGCACCTATCGCATGCGATGCGTCAGAGCCTCAGCTGATGGCTCATACCCGAAAACCTACAGAAGGGGAAATCCTTCCTACCGGTTGCCTGGGATCCTCTTGCAGGCAGGACGGATGCGTTGGTGATTCCGTGGCATCGGCTCTCACCGATTTATGCATTCCCTCCCATTCTGCTACTGCCACGGCTCCTTCGCAGACTCAGGCAAGAAGGGAAGTCGGCACTTCTGGTGGCCCCCGTTTGGCCCAGAAGAACCTGATAAGCAGAAATAGCAGGGATGATGGTGGGTTCCCGGTGGACCCTACCGATACACCCAGACCTGTTAGCTCAAGGTCCGGTGTTCCAGCCTGCCTTACAAATGCTAGATTTGATGGGTGGGCTATTGAATCCCACGTTCTGGAAAATCGTGGGCTTTCAGGTCCTGTCATATCTACCTTGATCAATGCAAGGAAGCCAGCTTCCAGAATGATTTATCATAGAGTCTGGAAAGCTTATGTATCCTGGTGTGAATCCAGGGGTTGGCATCCCAGGAAATATGTCATAAGTAGAATTCTGGATTTTCTACAATTAGGATTAGAGATGAAGCTGGCCTTGAGTACCATCAAGGGCCAGGTGTCGGCCTTATCAGTGTTGTTTCAACGGCCGCTTGCTTCGCATTCTCTGATCCGAAACTTTATACAGGGGGTGATGCGTCTTAATCCTCCGGTTAGGGCGCCCCTAAACCCCAGCTCTTTCCTGTAAAGAGCCTTACTTGATTATACACAAGGATAGAGTGGTACATGCGCCCTCATCCTAGTTTTTTTCCGAAGGTGGTTTCAGATTCTCATCTAAACCAAGACATTGTGCTACCTTCCTTTTTTCCAGAACCTTGTTCTTCGGAAGAAAGGTCATTACATTCTTTGGATGTAGTAAGAGCAGTCAAGACCTATCTGGAGGCAACTGCTCAGATTTGCAAGACAGATGTCTTGTTCGTGCTGCCGGAGGGTCCCAATAGAGGACAGGCAGCATCAAAAGCGACCATTTCTAAATGGATTCGACAGTTGATTATTCAAGCTTATGGTTTGAAACAGAAGATTCCTCCGTTTCAGATCAAGGCACATTCCACAAGGACTATTGGTGCTTCTTGGGCAGTGCATCACCGGGCCTCTATGGCTCAGATCTGCAAGGCCGCAACCTGGTCTTCAGTTCATACATTCACCAGATTCTATCAGGTGGATGTAGGAAGGCATGAGGATATCGCCTTTGGGCGTAGTGTGCTGCAGGCAGCGGTACAGGGTCCTCAGGTCTGATAGCACCCTACTTGATTGTGATTCCCCCCCCTCAGTTGGCATTGCTTTGGGACATCCCATCAGTAATTACTGTGGCTCTGTGTCCCGTGATGTCCGAGAAAAGAAAATAGGATTTTTTATTACAGCTTACCTGTAAAATCCTTTTCTTTCGACGGACATCACGGGACACAGAGGTGTCCCGCCCCTCTTCTAATACACCTATACTGCTTTGCTACAAAACTGAGGTATCCCTGGAAGGGGAGGGGTTATATAGGGGGTTGAACTTCCTGATTAGGGTGTGACCAGTGTCCAATACCTAGTGATACCCTATAACCCATCAGTAATTACTGTGGCTCTGTGTCCCGTGATGTCCGTCGAAAGAAAAGGATTTTACAGGTAAGCTGTAATAAAAAATCCTATTTTTTGGTTCTGGGCACCACCACCAGTGGCTAAGGCCCAATTTTTCTGCCCCTGTTTAACAGGTGCATGTAATTACAATTTTTGCTGTAATATTTTGCAGCAGGGCTCGTTCCTGCGCTCAACTAGAGTATCTGTGAGGGGTTGCAGTGTTGTGGCACCACCACCAGTGCCTAAGGCCCAATTTTTCTGCCCCTGTTCATCAGGGGCATGTAATTACAATTTTTGATCTAATATTTCACAGCAGGGCCCGTTCCTGCGCCCATCAAGAGTAACTGTGAGGGCTTACAGTGTTGTGGCAACACCACCACCAAAGGCCCAATTTTTCTGACCCTGTTCAACAGGGGCATGTAATTACAATTCTTGATATAATATTTCACAGCAGGGCTTGTTCCAGCACCCACCAAGAGTTACTGTGAGGGCTTACAGTGTTCTGGTACCACCAACACCTAAGGCCCAAATTTCTGCAGAGTATATAGGGCAGGCCCCTACTTTCAAACATCCGACTTACAAACAAATCCTACTTACAAACGAAGGGAGACAACAAAAAGTGAGAGGAAATCTACCCCTAGGAAGGGAAATTCTCTCCTGTAAGAGTTTAATATGGGAAAAAGGTGTCTCCTCCACTGATGCTTTATCGCCAATCTTTGTTTCCCTAAAAAAAACAAATTTTCAAAATCCAATTGTCATTGGGACAGAAAGTGAAGGACCTAGTGCTAAAGTACCTGAATAAACAGGGTGACTCTGCAGGTACTCAGTAGCAATTTGTGCCAGCGTCCCCAGGATTAGGATTGTGAATGCATAAAGTCTAGGAATGGGACTTTGAAGGCACAATAGTATTAAACTACAAAAAAGTAAATTTAATAGGGGTATTTTATTAGAAAAATATAAAAATGCGGTCACAGCACCGGTCTCTGCTAGATCGGACGGCGCATCCCTGTGTTTCCTCTCAATTACTTGAGTGCATTACAATAATAAAGCCCTTGCTTTCCCTCTCATGGATACCTAATGTTACATTTTTTTGAGAGGGTCCAGGCTGTGGTCGGCTGCTGTTTCCAATTCATTTCAGACACTTTTTACTTGTGATCGATTTGCGATCATCTGTATACAATTACTACCGGCAGTTTTATGCAACCCTACCATACCCAATTGAATCTCTAGCTCCTGAGGAAGCGTTCTGTGTAACGCGAAACATGTAGCGCAACTAGAGAACATCTCACCGTGGGACAGAAAGTGAGATGAAATCTTCTGAACAGGGGCACAGACAGCAAAACAAATGTTACAGGGGTGATAACCCTTCCCTATGTTTTTCAAAAAGCTTAAAAATAGATTTTTTGGCTGGAGCTACACTTACAAATTGTACCTGTTCCAAATTACAAAGAACGTCTTTCTTGGGACGGCCCGTATACTGGTGTTCAGAGTATATAGGGCCTGGGGGCCCCACGCCTTTTCTTTTTTTAATTTGAGTGCCGGGTTCCCCTTAATATCCATACAAGACCCAAAGGGCCTGGTAATGGGCTGGGGGGTTATCCATGCCGTTTTTCTCAATAATTTTCATCGATATTGCTGGGACCCGAAATTACATTACAGCCGCAAGCAGTTTTAAATGACTTTTATTTCTTTAGAAATGTCATTTTGTGCAGGGACTGTTCTAAACATGGGAAACACGCACCACTTTACAGGCATATTATAGACACCCCCCAGGTACGAAATTTAAAGGAATATTTCACTTTTATTTTTTCACTTTAAGCATCATTAAAATCACTGCTCCTGAAAAAACGGCCATTTTTAAAACTTTTTTTTGCATTGGTACATGTCCCCTGGGGTAGGACCCAGGTCCCCAAACCCTTTTTAGGACAATAACTTGCATATTAGCCTTTAAAATTCGCACTTTTGATTTCTCACGTTTGAGTCCCATAGACTTTAACGGTGTTCGAAAGTTCGCGCAAACTTTCGGTCTGTTCGCGTGTTCTGGATGCGAACCGAAGCGGGGGGTGTTCGGCTCATCCCTAGTGGTGGTGTATAGAGCCAAAAAGATTAGAATTGTGTCGATGTCCCAATATTTATGGCCCTGACTGTATATAGTGTGGAAACCTATATTAACCCCTTCAGGGGGGATCAGTTGCTGATTAATCTATCTTGCTTCCAAAGCTGGCCATACATGGTTCAGTTTAATCGTTCAGCCAGCGGGATGAGTGAAAAAAACAAGCGATTTCCCCATCCACACATTGGAGGGGGATGGGGGAATCCTCCCCGCTGCACTATTGTATTCTGACAATGGGGGGCGCTCCTCCGCTCTCAGAATACACAGATCAGTAATGAAGCTATTGGCTGCAGCCGCTGATCGAGTGACTTTTATCCGGCAGTGACCACACATGGATGTAAATGTGACTGATCCCTGCTGACCCAGCTGAATTTCCATGTATCTATAGTCACCTTAAAGTGGATGTAAACCCACTCTCATCCTTTCTAAACTACTGCCATAGTGGTTATCTATCAGGATATACATGCCTGTCAAATGTCTCCCTTCTGTCTGTTATGAGACCCGAAAAACTGCAGATTTTGTGGGTGGGTCTGTTGTCCGGAGCTCGGTGGGTGGAGTTGTGATGTTAGTAGATTCTCCACCCACCTCTACACTCCCCTTGTCAACATGCATTTCTTCACTGAACTTCTGCTATGATTACTAACATCCAGTCAAAACCCAAAAAAGTTACCACATGACTTCAGCATGCCCAATCATGCTGAAGTGTGGAGCAGCCAATCCAGGGAGAGCTGGAGAAGAAAGGAGGAGGGGATATGAAGTACACAGAATGTCTCTCTCAGGCTAGTGCATAAGATAGTAAATCACTTGTCACTCGCAGCAAGGGGGAGAAACTGACTCCTATTTCTGTGTGTCAGTTTTTATCTCACTGAAAAAAGATAAGAGGATTGCTCAGAGCTGGATTAACTCTTTTTGGCAAGACTGGGCACAGATGACATGAAATCCTATACTGTACAATTGCTATTCCTCGTCCTGCCTGTTGTTTCCTTGGATTGATTTTCTGTGTAGTGACCCCGGCTTCATCTCTTGGATGCGCTCCTCTGTTGCTTGTCCTGACCTTTATCCTGATTCCTGGATCTCCTCCTCATCTCTCCTCCATATCCTCTTACACAGCTTTTCTCCACACCTGCAGTGATCCTGGGGGGTGAAAACTTGACACCAGCACTCAGCAAAATTCATCCCCACCATTAGACAGTCTGACTGGAGATAACTTCTTTTCTTTGGTGATTCTTTATACAAGTGATATGCACTTCAAGCTCTGCCTTGTCTGAATGTCTAATCTGAAGATTTATTCTTTGTCGCTTAACATAATTACATAGTAGGTGAGGTAAAAAAAAGACACAAGTCCATCAAGTCCAACCTATGTGTATGATTATACAGTGGGGACGGAAAGTATTCAGACCCCCTTAAATTTTTCAATCTTTGTTATATTGCAGCCATTTGCTAAAATCATTTAAGTTCATTTTTTTTTTCCTCATTAATGTACACACAGCACCCCATATTGACAGAAAAACACAGAATTGTTGACATTTTTGCTGATTTATTAAAAAAGAAAAACTGAAATATCACATGCTCCTAAGTATTCAGACCCTTTGCTGTGACACTCATATATTTAACTCAGGTGCTGTTCATTTCTTCTGATCATCCTTGAGATGATTCTACACCTTCATTTGAGTCCAGCTGTGTTTGATTATACTGATTGGACTTGATTAGGAAAGCCACACACCTGTCTATATAAGACCTTACAGCTCACAGTGCATGTCAGAACAAATGAGAATCATGAGGTAAAAGGAACTGCCTGAAGAGCACAGAGACAGAATTGTGGCAAGGCACAGATCTGGCCAAGGTTACAAAAAATTTCTGCTGCACTTAAGGTTCCTAAGAGCACAGTGGCCTCCATAATCCTTAAATGGAAGACGCTTTGGACGACCAGAACCCGTCCTAGAGCTGGCCGTCCGGCCAAACTGAGCGGTCGAGGGAGAAGAGCCTTGGTGAGGGTGGTAAAGAAGAACCCAAAGATCACTGTGGCTGAGCTCCAGAGATGCAGTCGGGAGATGGGAGAAAGTTGTAGAAAGTCAACCATCACTGCAGCCCTCCACCAGTCGGGGCTCTATGGCAGAGTGGCCCAATGGAAGCCTCTCCTCAGTGCAAGACTGGAGTTTGCTAAAAAACACCTGAAGGACTTCAAGATGGTGAGAAATAAGATTCTCTGGTCTGATGAGACCAAGATAAGCCTTTTTTTGTCTTAATTCTAAGCGGTATATGTGGAGAAAACCAAGCACTGCTCATCACCTGTCCAATACAGTCCAAACAGTGAAGCATGGTGGTGGCAGCATCATGCTGTGGGGGTGTTTTTCAGCTGCAGGGACAGGACGACTGGTTGCAATCGAGGGAAAGATGAATGCAGCCAAGTAAAGGGATATCCTGGATGAAAACCTTCTCCAGAGTGCTCAGGACCTCAGACTGGGCTGAAGGTTTACCTTCCAACAAGAAAATGACCCTAAGCACACAGCTAAAATAACGAAGGAGTGGCTTCATAATAACTTCGTGACTGTTCTTGAATGGCCCAGCCAGAGCCCTGACTTAAACCCAATTGAGCATCTCTGGAGAGACCTAAAAATGGCCGTCCACCAACGTTTACCATCCAACCTGACAGAACTGGAGAGGATCTGCAAGGAGAAATGGCAGAGGATCCCCAAATCCAGGTGTGAAAAACTTGTTGCATCTTTCCAAAAAAGACTCATGGCTGTATTAGATCAAAAGGGTGCTTCTAAATACTGAGCAAAGGGTCTGAATACTTAGGACCATGTGATATTTTAGTTTTTCTTTTTTAATAAATCTGCAAAAATGGCAACAATTCTGTATTTTTGTGTCAATATGGGGTGCTGTGTGTACAATAATGAGGAAAAAAATGAACTTAAATGATTTTAGCAAATGGTTTCAATATAACAAGGAGTGAAACATTTAAGGGGGTCTGAATACTTTCCGTCCCCACTGTATGTCAGTATTACATTGTATATCCCTGTATGTTGCGGTCGTTCAGGTGCTTATCCAATAGTTTCTTGAAACTATCGATGCCCCCCGCTGAGACCACTGCCTGTGGAAGGGAATTCCACATCCTTGCCACTCTTACAGTAAAGAACCCTCTAAGTAGTTTAGGGTTAAACCCCTTTTCTTCTAATTTTAGTGAGTGGCCATGAGTCTTGTTAAACTCCCTTCCACGAAAAAGTTTTATCTGTATTGTGGGGTCACCAGTACGGTATTTGTATATTGAAATCATATCCCCTCTCAAGAATCTCTTCTCCAGAGAGAATAAGTTCAGCGCTCGCAACCTTTCCTCATAACTAAGATCCTCCAGACCCTTTATCAACTTTGTTGCCCTTCTTTGTACTCGCTCCATTTCCAGTACATCCTTCCTGAGGACTGGTGCCCAGAACTGGACAGCATACTCTAGGTGCGGCCGGACCAGAGTCTTGTAGAGCGGGAGAATTATCGTTTTATCTCTGGAGTTGATCCCCTTTTTAATGCATGCCAATATTCTGTTTGCTTTGTTAGCAGCAGCTTGGCATTGCATTCCATTGCTGAGCCTATCTACTAGAAACCCCAGGTCCTTTTCCATCCTAGACATCGTGTGTAGGCAAGTCCGTTTCAGCGGAACTCCGTCGGAAGGAACGGCAGAGTCTACTCTGACGGAAAGTCCGGTCATGTGTACGTGGCATTAAAGGTAGAGAAGAGGTGACAGGGACTGGATGAGAAGGTGTTAATGAGAATGATAAAACAGGTCTCCTTGGCAGTGTGGAGGCAGCAATAGTATTTTTGGAGGGCAGATTTATATTGGTTGAAGACTTTCTAGGACTTAGTCTTACACCACAGGCACTCAAGAGTGCGGCTACGTTTTCTGAAACTTCTGGTATCACCTTTTTTGCCAAGGTTGTAGGGGTCAGGACCTGATTATGTGTGTAGTGAGGGGGGAGAGCTTGTCTAGGGAGAATGACAGTGAGCTGTTGTAGACAGAAGTGGCTAGGTTGGGGCTGGACAGGGGTGAGATTTTGTCATAGAGGTGGTCAGTAGCAGAGAAAAGAAGGTTTAAAGTGGCAAAAGTGTCTACAGGTAACTGTTAGGCGGTTGGAGAGAGAGGAAGTGGAAGACAGGGTGAGAGGGAATGCGATGACGTACGACGGGACTAGAAAAAGGAAGTTCAATAGCCAGCAGCCAATAGCTGCCCTTGCGTCATTTTTGGTCCATCGGACTAGCATACAGACGAATGGTTTTCCCGTCAGAATTTTAGAAAGAAAAAGTCAGATGAAGCCCACACTCGATTGGAATGTCCGACGGAATGATTCCATCTGACCTTTTCTGCCGGAAATTCCAGTCATGTGTACACAGCATAACTCTCTACTCTGTCCTCCACTGCCTCCACCCACTAACTCAATCAATGCCCAGGAGATCACCAATCACTTCGAAAATAAGATTGATACAATTAATGAGGAGATCTCCAGTGCACAGATACCTCCCCCACCCATGTCCACAGGTTCAATCATTACTTCCCTTATTCAACCCTGCTACTATAGACAAGGTTGCTAAACATTTTTCTAACACCCACCTGTCCCCTGGATCCTGCTCCCTCATGAATGCTTTGGTCACCGTCTGCTTCCATACTCCACTCTAACTCACATCTTCAACCTCTCCCTCTCTTCTGGCATCTTCCCCACCTCTCTAAAACATGCGCTAATCACCCCCATACTTAAAAAGCCCTCACTGGACCCCGCCAATCTTAACAACCTACGCCCCATCTTTTTACTCCCATTTTTCTCTTTTTTCCTCAACAGACTGAGTTACCATCTGGCTAAGAACAAACTTCTGGATTTCGCCCTCAACACTCCACAGAAGCTGCTCCCCCAAAACTCACAAATTACCTACTAATAGCTAAAACCAACAGACACTATTCTACACTACTCCTCCTGGACCTTTCTGCTGCCTTTGATATGGTTGACCACCCCCTCCTCCTCACAAAACATCCACTCCCTGGTCATCTCTCACCTTGACTACTACAACTCCCTCCTCATTGGCTTACCTCTAAATAGGTTATCTCCCCTTCAATCCATCATGAATACTGCTGCCAGACTCATCCACCTTACATACCGCTCATCGTCTGCTACTCCTCTCTTCCAAACCATCCATTGCCTGCCACTCACCCAACCAATTAAATTCAAAATACTAACAATAACTTACAAAGCCATCCACAACTTGGCCCCCAGCTACATCACTAACCTAGTCTCAAAATACCAACTTACTCGTTCTCTTTGTTGCTCCCAAGACTTCCTGCCTTCTAGCTCCCTTGTCACCTCATCCCACGCTCGCCCCTGGACTTCTCCAGAGCATCTCCCATCCTCTGGAATTCCCTACCCCAATCTGTCTGACTGTCTCCTACTCTATCCACTTTCAGACGATCCCTGAAAACTCATTTCTTCAGAGAGGCCTATCCAGCCCCCACCTAGCAAACTGTACATTTTCTCCATCAGCCCATCCCCACAGTTATTACCTCTTGTATTTCTTAACCCTCCCTCTTAGATTTAAGCTTAAATTAACAGGGCTCTCCGATTCCTACTGTATTGTAATTATATTGTCTGCCCATATATTGTAAAGTGCTGTGTAACCTGTCAGAGGTGTATAAATCCTGTATAATAATTAGGAGCTTTGGAGAAAATTGTGTGGTATTTACACTCCGTTCCTCCGCACATCACCTGCTCACATGAGAGGTTACTTTCACAGATTTTTGTATGGTAAAGCTCAAAGTACATTCTTCAGTTTAGGAGAGGTAGGATGCACCCAGTAACAATTATTTGGTTTGCACAGGAGCCTCATATACCTCCCCATTCAAATGTCCCCATCCAAATGTCCCTCCATCGAGAGTCCATATGTTCCATGAAATCACACTGACCTCACAGCTCCTCCCCCAATGTCCCTCCATCCAGAGTCAGCACATTCTATGACATCACACTGGTTTTACAATGACCACCAGCAGTTCCTCAGAGCAAAACTATTCAAGAAGTCAGAAGTTCCTATTTATTATTGTCTATAAAGTTCCAAAACTAAATAAAACGATGACCAGAAACAAAGCACAGCCAACATAGAGACCACAGAGATAACATAGACATTGAACAATCAATACCAATCCAGATAATACTTCAATGTAATCCATCTACAGGGAAACCTTCATAGATGACAACACCAATGAGGATGGAGGAGGACCGGAGTCACATGACTGAGAAGATACTAAACCTCACCCTGGAGATCATCTACCTGCTGACTGGAGAGGTGAGGAGGATTCTGGGAGGTCACATGACATCATTCTTATCTCTATTAATAAAACACAGACTTGACCGGAGAGGTGAGGAGGATTCTGGGAGGTCACATGACATCACTCTTATCCCTAATAATAAAACACAGACCTGACTGGAGAGGTGAGGAGGATTCTGGGAGGTCACATGACATCACTCTTATCCCTAATAATAAAACACAGACCTGACTGGAAAGGTGAGGAGGATTCTGGGATTCTAAAATGATATTCCTATTGGTTCCTCAATACAGAGATTTTCTCTTTTGAAGTCAGGTGATCATATGACCATCACAGTGCTTCCATGTGACTCCCTAAAACCTGAGAGACACAACATGCAGAAGATTCTAGAAGTCACCGAGAAGATGATGGAGGTGCTGACAGGAGAGGTGAGCGGTGCTGGGAATTCTGGGACATTATCCAGTAACAGACAAGGGATGTGTCTGGATGGTGACTGTATCATTGTGTGTGTCAGGTTCCTATAAGGTGTCAGGATGTCACTGTCTATTTCTCCATGGAGGAGTGGGAGTATTTAGAAGGACACAAGGATCTCTACAAGGACGTCATGATGGACAATCAGCCGCCCCTCACATCACCGGGTAAGAGGAGACTTTATTGTAAAGGAGAGAGCAGTACGGAGGGTCCACCTAGATCCCCCATCATCTGATAAACACATAGAAACAATGTATTCAGTCAGTGTGTGTGTTTCCTACAGATGGATCCAGTAATGGGAACCCACCAGAGAGATGTCCTCATTTTCTGTATTCCCGGGATTCCACACAGGAAGATCACACCATCCCTCACCATCATCAGGTAGATGAGGAACAATCACTGATAGTATCATTAGGATTTCTACATTATCTGCATTGTTACCATTGATGTCATTTTTATTATATATTCAGAGTGGAAACCTGAGAGATTCTAAAGTTGAGGTTAAAGAAGAGATAAAAGAGGAGGATGATGAGGATGGGGTGACAGAGGAGGATGATGAGGATGGGGTGACGGAGGAGTCAGAGTGTCTAAAAGAACACAAAGTTCTGTACCAGGACACCATGGTGGAGTCATCCAGCTACAGAAACCCACTAGAGAGATGTCCCCGTCCTCTGTATTCCTGGGATTCCACACAGGAAGATCACACCATCCCTCACTGTTACAAGGTTGGTGGGATGGAGCATCTAGAACATGGACTCATAGTGATGATGTGTGGATTTTTTCATGTATGCTTATAGTTTACAGATGATATTTTCTCTCACTTTCTTTATTTAGAGTGGAGATCCAATCGATATAGAATTTGAGGTTAAAACAGAAGAAGAAGAGAGGTATGTGAGGGATGATCAGCAGTCTATGGAAGAGGATGGAATAATATTGACATTTATAGAGGAGGACACTCCTACAGAGATCAGCACAGGTGGGTCATTAACACTAAATACATTCCTCCACCAATACTGCTCACTGATTGGTCCAGAGTAGGGCAAGGACTGGGTGACATCAGCCTGTAATACCCTGGTCACTTTCCAGAGCTGTGTTCCCCGTCCTCTATTCCTGTATTTCTCTCGGATAATCTTCCTTCTCTGTGCTGCAGACACAATTTATGTATCTAGACTGGATTTATGGAGATTCTGGGGCTCAGCTGACATCAAAACAAAGCTCCACAGAGTAAAGTTGGTAAGAAAGATATAAGGAAAGCAGAGGTAAAATGGCGCTGCCTAAATCTTATAAGTGGTTGCGTTAAAAAAATAAATAAACTAATAATGGGGCCTATCTCTTCAAATTACAAACCACACAAACATTATTATTGTTAAATCGTATGAGTGCTCAATATAACATTTGCAATTCTGGATGGCTAATAAAAGGTTCCATATACCAAAAAATACACATATATCATACAAACTTATAATAAAGTGCTCAGTGTGCTTATTGTGCAAAAAGTGCCCATACAAAATATTTATATTTGTAAGTTAGACTTACCGGTAACTTGTTTTCCAATAGTCTTTCATGACAGCAACCGAGTTCGGGGGTGGCATCAGCTTTCTCTGCCAAACTCACTGCCAAAACTCTTGTAGAATGAGCCCGAATACTAAATGGACTCTCTTGACCTGAAAGGGAATAGGCTTCTGTAATAGCCATTTTCAATCATCTGGCAATAGTTCCCCTGGTAGCTTGTCTTCATTTCTTACTACCAGATTATAAAACAAATAATGCGTCTGAATGCCTAATGTCCTTAGTGGTTTCGAGGTAACTTAAGACTGCTCTCTTAACATCCAAAGTATGGAATTCTTCTTCCTTCTTTCCCGATGGATTAGAGTAAAATGTAGGAAGTATAATCTCCTAAACTCAATTTCTTTTCTCGGACATCACGGGACACAGAGCCACAGTAATTACTGATGGGTTATAGGGTATCACTAGGTATTGGACACTGGTCACACCCTAATCAGGAAGTTCAACCCCCTATATAACCCCTCCCCTTCCAGGGATACCTCAGTTTTTACACCAGTGTCTTAGGTGTTGGACGTGCAAAGATGTCCTGTGCTGAAGCTCCAAAAGGAATATCCTAAGATCCTATACTGGGGCAAGCCAGGCGACCGGATCCATTCAAAGTGTCTTTTCATGGCCGAATTGAATGGTACCCGGGCCTCGTGTCCGAAGAAACAAGGTTTTACCTGTAACGCTTCTCTTTTTAGAGAGCTGGACCCACGGATCAGAAAATGGCTTTAAACTTCCTAATTTCTGGCGAGGTGCTTTACAGGCCCAGAACTGAAGGATCCTCCTACTGATGGGGGCCCCAGTCTCTGACGGTTTTTCACAAACGGAGCCCACCGTGTGAGGCGAAGGCTGGGTCTGTGTAAACTGAACCCTACGGCCTGGATAAGGTAAGAGGAGATTCCACAGAATTTTAAATTCTAGTGGCTCTTCTCCTTTAAAGTGAATGCATGCTGTGCCTATTGTGACCACCGGGGGCGGCCAAGAGCACAAACCTTCTCATGCTTGATCTGTCTCAGCGTCCGCTGCACAGGCTCTTCCTCCAGCTCCAAAGGTAGATGGTGGGGGGTTTTCTCTGCTGGGATGGTCCCCCCAGGCTAGGGAAAGGCTCAGGTAGGCTGTAAGGCGGGTGAGACCGCACTGTCACAGCCGCTACCGCCGCCGCCACCGAAGCCGCATTGCGATGCAGGGCCCATCACTGCCGGCCTCCTCCTTATTTCCCCAACCCCAGCCTCCCTTCAGGCTTGTCAGAAAGGGTCGGCTCGCGTGGGAAGCGCTCGTTTTTCAAAAACGAGGGGGGGAGGGGGGGGCGGGGCGTCAGCACAGCGTCAGCGTGCCCAGACGCCCACAGTGCCTGAAAGCATGGCTATTTAAAGCACACTGTACAGGTGCTCTGAGCTTTGGAGAGACACAGAGCTGACAGTCACATGTAAGGTCGGACACAGGCATTCCCCTAGGCTGCATTCACTAAAGAAAACCGGATTGGGCATTTGGTAGCAAGGCTTTTAGCCAGACTACATCGCTCAGCAGTCAGTGTTCGTTTTTGATACCTCACACCTTGTTGCTTTGCACTATGGGTAGAAGAGGTTCAAGCACCCCTAGAACCAGAGGCACTAGGGGGTCTCGTTCAGGTTCTGAGGACCCCCTGTCTGCTACACCATCCCCTCCTGAGGGACCAGGGGCAGCTGGACAGGGAGAGCCATTGGGGTTAGGGGCTACATCTGCTGCCGGCACTTCAGCCCCTGTGTACATTACACAAGAAGTTTTTTCCTCAACCATTTCTGGATTAGAGAAAAAACTAATGGCCGCGATTACATCTTCACTGAGTGGAAGAAAACGCACAAGGCCTTCCTCTGCTCCCCAAGACCCTCAGTCAGAGGAGCTCTGGGATAAAGGAGATGAATCCCTTTCAGAGGATCGCGATGGGACAGATGATTCCTCTTCGGAGGATTCAGGTGTAGAGGGACCCTCTGCGACTTCCCAAGAGGAGAAAGTCTTAGTGCAGATCCTCACTGGATTGGTCCGCTCCACATTTAAGTTGCCCCTACCTGAAACTATTACAGAAACCTCTTCTGCTTTGGGTTTTTTTACCGAAGGTGGTTTCAGATTTTCATCTAAACCAAGACATTGTGCTACCTTCCTTTTTTCCAAAACCTTGTTCTGCGGAAGAAAGGTCATTACATTCTTTGGATGTAGTAAGAGCAGTCAAGACCTATCTGGAGGCCACTGCTCAGATTCGCAAGACGGATGTCTTGTTCGTGCTGCCGGAGGGTCCCAATAGAGGACAGGCAGCGTCAAAAGCGACCATTTCTAAATGGATTCGACAGTTGATTATTCAAGCTTACGGTTTGAAACAGAAGATTCCTCCGTTTCAGATCAAGGCACATTCCACAAGGGCTATTGGTGCTTCTTGGGCAGTGCATCACCGGGCCTCTATGGCTCAGATCTGCAAGGCCGCAACCTGGTCTTCAGTTCATACATTCACCAGATTCTATCAGGTGGATGTAGGAAGGCATGAGGATATCGCCTTTGGGCGTAGTGTACTGCAGACAGCGGTACAGGGTCCTCAGGTCTGATAGCACCCTACTTGGTTGTGATTCCCCCCCCTCAGTTGGCATTGCTTTGGGACATCCCATCAGTAATTACTGTGGCTCTGTGTCCCGTGATGTCCGAGAAAAGAAAATAGGATTTTTTATTACAGCTTACCTGTAAAATCCTTTTCTTTCAACGGACATCACGGGACACAGAGGTCCCGCCCCTCTTCTAATACACCTATACTGCTTTGCTACAAAACTGAGGTATCCCTGGAAGGGGAGGGGTTATATAGGGGGTTGAACTTCCTGATTAGGGTGTGACCAGTGTCCAATACCTAGTGATTAGAGGTCGACCGATATGGGTTTTTCTCTGGCCGATGCCGATGTTTAGAAATCTCGGTGGCCGATGGCCGATATGTAATGCTGATTTTTTTGGGCCGATATATTAGGCCGATTTTTTTTTTTTTTTTTTTTTTTCATCATCTCATAAAATTTAACAGTTAGACCCCTTTCACACTGGGGCGTTTTTCAGGCGCTTTTGGGCTAAAAATAGCGCCTGTAAAGTGCCTGTAAAACGGCTCCCCTGCAGTCTCAGTGCGATATCCCAAGTGCTTTCACACTGAGGCGATGCGCTGGCAGGATGTTAAAAAAAAGTCCTGCAAGTAACATCTTTGGAGCGGTGTATATCGCTCCTCCAACACTCCTGCCCATTGAAATGAATGCACACCGCTGCCAAAGCGCCTGCAAAGCGTTTCGGCAGCGGCGCTTCAGGGGCGCATTCAACCCCTTCCTCGGCTGCTAGCTGGGTTATAAGCTCCCCGCTAGCAGCCGAATAGCGCCTCTAAAATGACGGTAAAGCGCAGCTAAAACTAGCAGCGTTTTACCGTCAACGCATGCCCGCTGCAGTGTGAAAGCAACCTAAAGTGATACAGAAATTTTTTTACATTTAGGCCCCTTTCACACATGCGGACCGTATGTCCGTATTTCATCCATCCGTTTTCGGATGAAATACGAACATACATGCATCCCTATGGGATAGCGGGTGTCAGCGGATGTACATCCGCTAACACCCGATGTCATCCGGCTCCGCTCTCGTCCGATTCTGTAGACGGAAGAAAATCCTATTTTTCTATCCGTCTGCAGAGCGGATCGGATGAACACGGACAGACGGTCCATGTTCCTCCGATCCCCCATAGGGGAGAGCGGAGATCTGACAGGGCGGTCCCTGCACAGTGTGCGGGTCCCGCCCTGTCATCCGCCGGCTCAGCTGGGGAAAACGGAGCGATCCCCGCTGAGCAGCGGATGTTCACGGGGCGGATCAACACGGATCCGTCCCGTGTGAAAGGGCCTTAAACATTTATTAAACAAAACAAACCTCCAATCAGTTCACTTGTATGTAGAATTTAGATTAAAAAAATATATATATAAAAAAAAACCTATATCTTAAAAATAAATACACAAAAACAGGTAATCAAAACTTTTGGACGAAAAAAAATGGGCTAACTTTACTGCTTAGTTTTTTTTTTTAATTTTTTAGTGTATTTTTTTTTTTTTTAATTGCGTTTGAAAGACCGCTGCGCAAATACCGTGTGACATAAAATATTGCAACAAGAGCTATTTTATTCCCTAGGGTCTCTGCTAAAAAAAAATATATAATGTTTGGGGGTTCTAAGTGATTTTCTAGCAGAAAATACTGGATTTTTACTTGTAAGCAACAAGTGTCAGAAAAGATTTAGTCTTTAAATGGTTAAACTGAGAACTTCTACACAGGGCACTCAGTTCATTCCGAAGTGTAAACATTGTATCCTTCAGGTTCTTTTTATCAGATTTGGCAGGCTGCCCAGAGAGGGGGAGAAGTCGCTTCAGAGAAGACTACAGGCAACTTGTATTGACTTCAGAAGTCATTTACAATTCGCGCTGAGTTATATCGGCCTTTTTTATCAGCACAATCGGCCGATGCCGATTAAGAAAAAACACCAAATATCGGCCGATATATCGGCCGGCCGATATATCGGTCGACCTCTACTAGTGATACCCTATAACCCATCAGTAATTACTGTGGCTCTGTGTCCCGTGATGTCCGTCGAAAGAAAAGGATTTTACAGGTAAGCTGTAATAAAAAATACTATTTTTGGATGATGTCCGAGAAAAGAAAATAGGATTTTTTATTACAGCTTACCTGTAAAATCCTTTTCTTTCGACGGACATCACGGGACACAGAGCCACAGTAATTACTGATGGGTTATAGGGTATCACTAGTAGAGGTCGACCGATATATCAGAGGTCCAGCCCCTCTTCTAATACACCTATACTGCTTTGCTACAAAACTGAGGTATCCCTGGAAGGGGAGGGGTTATATAGGGGGTTGAACTTCCTGATTAGGGTGTGACCAGTGTCCAATACCTAGTGATACCCTATAACCCATCAGTAATTACTGTGGCTCTGTGTCCCGTGATGTCCGTCGAAAGAAAAGGATTTTACAGGTAAGCTGTAATAAAAAATCCTATTTTCTCTGGCAGGTTCAGTGGTTCAGCCTGCGCTGGCAGCGATCGGGGTATGTCAATCCTTAAAAGACCAGTTTAAAGAGGTGCTCAAGATTATTCCTGATTAGCAGGCTCAAGATTTGGCTGGGATATCAGAGGCGTTATGTTTTACAGTAGACGCTATGAAAGATTCTATTCTCCAAGCCTCACGGCTCATGCTAGGGCTGATACGTGTGTGTAGATTTCTATGGTTGAAAAATTGGTCAGCCAAAGCTCCATGCAAAAAGCTCTTGGCTAGTTTTCCATTTCATGGTGAACGGTTGTTTGGAGACGATCTGGATAAATACATCCAAATAATTTGTAATGGAAAAAGTCCCCTTTTACCAGTTAAGAAGTTTAAGCCTTTTTCTTTTAAACAAGCTTCTTCTCCAGTGCCAGGGGCATCTGCCTCCAGGCAGTCACGACGGCCTCCACTGTCAAATTCAAGGGGTAAACCTCAGGATCAACCCCAGGTTCAAAAGAGGTCCTGGGGGAGGAAATCCACTAAACAAAATACTAAAACCACCTTATGAAGGGGCACCCCCGCTCGCTCGAGTGGGAGAAAGACTTCTGTAGTTCTCATGGGTCTGGCAGGAACAGTGTCGAGACAAATGGGTGGCTTCCTCAATATCTTTAGGGTACAGACTAGAGTTCTGAGAGTTCCCGTCTCCTCGTTTTCTCAGATCAAACGTTCCCAGGGATCCGGAGAAAAAGAAGTCTCTCTTTCTGGCTTTGGATCATCTCTTGTCTCAAAAAGTGATATTGGTGGTCCCCATAGAAGAGCAAGGGTTAGGGTTTTATTCAAACCTTCTTACGGTACCAAAACCAAATGGGGATGTCAGACCCATTTTAGATCTCAAAGATCTAAACCGTTTTTTGAATATCCATTCTTTTCGCATGTACTTATTTTTCGCTCACTAGAAATATCTACATTTAGAGATAGAAAATCTTCATTTTCAGTTTGTAGCTCTGCCCTTCGATCTTGTTACTGCACCTCGAGTATTTACAAAGGTTCTGGCTCCCCTTTTAGCCAGATTTAGACAATCTACTCTTGAAAGATCAGCCGGTAGCCCGCTTAAACCAGAGTTTGGTCACCACAGTCAGCTACCTGGAATACCTAGGTTGGATTCTCAACCTAGAGAAATCCTCCTTAAAACCATCAAGGAGATTGCAGGCCTGATCATAGATACAGCTCAGAAGAGGGTGTTTTTGCTCCAGGAAAAGATCAGTTGCATAAGGGAACTGATTCAGCTGGTCAAAGCAAAGAATCCTTCTATTCGACTTTCCATGAGATTGTTGGGAAAGATGGTAGCTTCATTCGAGGCCATTCCTTATGCGCAGTTTCATTCGAGACTGCTGCAAAACAGTATCCTGTCAACTTGGAACAAGAAGGTCCAAGCTCTAGACTTCCCAATGGGTTTATCTCCCAAAGTGCGTCAAAGCCTCAGTTGGTGGTTGATATCCAAGAATCCTCAGAAAGTCCTTCCTACCAGTTACCTGGAAGGTGGTGACAACAGATGCCAGCCTTCTGGGCTGGGGAGCAGTCCTAGAAGAAGCATCTGTCCAAGAAAAATGGTCCAAAACAGAGATGACCTTGCCCAACAATATTCTAGAGATTCGGGCAGCACGCCTGGCCCTGATGGCCTGGACACTCAGATTACCCAATTGTCCTGTCAGGATCCAATCTGACAATGCCACATCAGTGGCCTATATCAATCACCAAGGGGGACATGAGAAGTCGTGTGGGTCAGAGAGAGAGGTAAATCATATCCTATCCTGGGCAGAAGACATTCCTTGCCTATCGGCAGTCTTTATTCCGGGAATAGGGAATTGGCAGGTGGACTACTTGAGTCGCCAACAGTTGTTCCCAGGATAATGGTCTCTCCACCCCGACATCTTTCTGTCAATATGTCAGAGATGGGGAATTCTGTACGTGGATCTGGTTTGCGTCCAGGTTCAACAAAAAGATTGACAACTTTGTGTCAAAGACAAAGGATCCGCTGGCATGCGGAACAGATGCCTTGGTTTTTTTCCGTGAGATCAGTTTTCACTGATCTGTGCGTTCCCTCCTGTTCTGCTGCTTCCGCGCCTACTTCGCAGGATCAAGCAGGAAGGGAAGGGGGTGATTCTTGTGGCCCAGGAGATCTTGGTATGCAGAGATCGTAAAGATGGCGGTAGGGGACCCATGGACCCTACCACCGCGGCCAGACCTTCTCTCGCAAGTTTTTATATGGAGCATAATCTAGTTTTTATGGCCACTTTTTGCACAATTAAGCACACTGAGCACTTTATTAAAAGTTAGTGGGGGTTATTTACTAAAGGAAAATCCACTTTGCACTGCAAGTGCAGTTGGAACTAAAGTCACTGTAGATCCGAGGGGGACATGCAAGGAAAATAAAAAAACAGCATTATAGCTTGCATATGATTGGATGATAAGATTAGCAGAGCTTCCACTCTTTTCAGATCTACCCCTTAGATTTAGAGCGACTGCACTTTCAAGTGCACTTGCAGTGCAAAGTGGATTTGCCTTTCGTAAATAACCCCCAGTATGATATATGTGCATTTTTTGGTTTATGGAACTTTTATATTAGCCATCCAGGATTGCAAATGTTAGATTGAGCACTGATACGATTTACAGTGCCTTGAAAAAGTATTCATACCCCTTGACATTTTCCAAATTTTTTCATGTTACAACCAAAAACATAAATGTGTTTTATTGGGATTTTATGTGATAGACCAACACAAAGTGGCACATAATTGTGAAGTGGAAGGAAAATTATAAATTATACAAATAAATATGTGAACAGTGTGGGGTGCATTTGTATTCGGACCCCCGGAGTCAATACTTTGTAGAACCACCTTTTACTGCAATTACAGCTGCAAGTCTTTTTGGGGATGTCTCTACCAGCTTTGTACATCTAGAAAGTTACATTTTTGCCCATTCTTCTTTGCAAAATAGCTCAAGCTCTGTCAGCTTGGATCGAGAGCGTCTGAACAGCAATTTTCAAGTCTTGCCACAGATTCTCAATAGGATTTAGGTCTGGATTTTGACTGGGCCATTCTAACACATGGATATGCTTTGATCTAAACCATTCCATTTATTATAGCAAAAAGTAAAAAAAAAAACAATTATATATATATATATATATATATATATATATATATTATAATTTTTTTTTTAAATTGTCGCTCTTTTTATGTTTATAGCACAAAAAATAAAAACCGCAGAGGTGATAAAATACCACCAAAAGAAAGCTCTATTTGTGGGGAAAAAAAGCACGTCAATTATGTTTTGGTACAACATCGCACGACCACGCAATTGTCAGTTAAAGCGACGCAGTGCTGTATCGCAGTAAAATGGCCTGGTCATTAAGGGGGCAAATCCTTCCGGGGCTGGAGTGGTTAAACAGAAAATGAGGGAGGAGTGAATAACCCAATGAAGGAGGTCTTCAGGATCAGTCCATTCTTCATCTTGGTTGTTCTCCCCCCATCCTCACTCTCTGACCTCTGGTGGGGCTCAGCCCCGCTGTTATTTATGACTAAATCATGGACTAAATAATGAAGTGCAGGACTTCTTGTTTTGGGAAGATGGCAATGAGTGGTAGAGGGGGTGGGGACACTCGTCCTATAATCCCCTCATCACTGTCACTCCTATAAAAGACACTTCTCATTGTTTCCTCACTCCCTGACTAAGGTCCATGAATAAAGAAATGAACTGGTAGGAGATCAGAGGACCCATTTACTAGTTACCTTGAGGGTGGAATTGTAAGATCCTCAGAGACAAAGCTGCCTGATGTGGGCGGAGTCCTGGTTTAGGGGAACCAATCTGCTCATGTCTTGTATTGATCTTTTTATCCCTATTTTAGTAGATGGACGGGAGATGAGGAAAACCTCAGAGGATTGTCTCACTTTGTCTCCAGACTGTAAAGTAGAAAATGAGGACATCACACAGTATAGTCCAGGAGAAAACCCGACTACCTCAAATGTCCATCCGGCACCACACAGTGTAGATGGACCATCATATTCCTCTTATCTTGAGGAACTTCAGACTGTGAGGGACGGTGCCTTCATTCCAAAAGAGAAGGGGTTTTCTTGTACTGAGTGCGGGAAGTGTTATCGTTTTAAATGCCATCTTAATGAACATAAAAGATCTCACACGGGAGAGAAGCCGTATTCCTGTCCTGTGTGGAAAATGTTTTTCACATAATTCCAATCTTTACACACATCGGAGATTGCACACGGGGGAGAAGTCCCTTTCCTGTTCTCAGTGCGGAAAATGTTTTTTAGATAAATCCAATCTTAACGCACATCAGAAATCTCACACGGGAGAGAAGCCGTATTCCTGTCCTGAGTGCGGGAAATGTTTTTCACGGAATTCCAGTCTTTACATACATTGGAGATCTCACACAGGGGAGAAGCCATATACCTGTCCTGAGTGTGGGAAATGTTTTTCACAGAACTCCCATCTTTCTATACATCAGAGATCTCACACAGGGGAAAAAACACTTTCTTGTTCTGAGTGCGGGAAATGTTTTTTAGATAAATCCAATCTTAACGCACATAAGAGATCTCATGCAGGGAAGAAGCCGTATTCCTGTCCTGAGTGTGGGAAATGTTTTTCACGTAATTCCAGTCTTTACATACATCAGAGATCTCACAGAGGAGAAAAGCCATATTCCTGTCCTGAGTGTGGGAAATGTTTTTCAGTGAAGTCCACTCTTTACACACATCAGAGATCTCACACAGGAGACAAGCCGTATTCCTGTCCTGAGTGTGGGAAATGTTTTTCACAGAAGTCCAGTCTTTCTATACATCAGAGATCTCACACAAAGGAGAAGCCATTTTCTTGTTCTGAGTGCGGGAAATGTTTTTTAGATAAATCCAATCTTAAGGCACATAAGAGATCTCACGCAGGGAAGAAGCCGTATTCCTGTCCTGAATGTGGGAAATGTTTTTCACGTAATTCCAGTCTTTACAGACATCATAGATCTCACACAGGAGACAAGCCGTATTCCTGTCCTGAGTGTGGAAAATGTTTTTCAGTGAAGTCCTATCTTAACACACATCAGAGATCTCACACAGGGGAGAAGCCGTATTCCTGTCCTGAGTGTGGGAAATGTTTTTCACAGAAGTCCAGTCTTTCTATACATCAGAGATCTCACACAAGGGAGAAGCCATTTTCTTGTTCTGAGTGCGGGAAATGTTTTTCACAGAAGTCCAATCTTAACGCACATCAGAGATCTCACACGGGGGAGAAGCTGAGTTCCTGTCCTGAGGAATGTTCCTCACTGAAGTCCTGTCTTTCCTGCACATCGGGGTTCCCACACAACCCTTGAGGTGTATTAGTGCGTTGAAATGTCTTCTATATGAATGTTGCTGGACATCACAGCTCTCATGTGGGGAAGAAGCACACCCTGATACACACCTCAGATATACTCCATGGCTGATCTTCATCATGTAAGAAACAGTTCTATAGGAGATCAGAGATCACCAAAGACATGGATGAAGTGTTGTACCGTGTTGGCCATTGATAGCAGTAGAAAAATAAAAATGGAGTCATTACCTTTCATTGGCTGAGTACATTTTGTGGTGTAAGTTTTTTACAAACACTAATGCCGCGTACACACGGTCGGACTTTGTTCGGACATTCAGACAACAAAATGCTAGGATTTTTTCCGACGGATGTTGGCTCAAACTTGTCTTGCATACACACGGTCACACAAAGTTGTCGGAAAATCCGATCATTCTGAACGCGGTGACGTAAAACACGTACATCGGGACTATAAACGGGGCAGTGGCCAAAAGCTTTCATCTCTTTATTTATTCTGAGCATGCGTGGCACATTGTCGTCGGATTTGTGTAGACAACGGATTTTGTTGTTGGAAAATTTTATAGCCTGCTCTCAAACTTTGTGTGTCAGAAAATCCGAAGGAAAATGTATGATGGAGCCCACACACGGTCGGAATTTCCGACAACAAGGTTCTATCACACATTTTCCGTCTGAAAATCCGACCGTGTGTATGAGGCTTTAGGGTCCTTTCATACTGGGGCGGTTTGCAGGCGCTATTGCGCTAATAATAGCGCCTGCAAACCGACCCGAAACAGCTGCTGCTTTAATTCCAGTGTGAAAGCCCCGAGGGCTTGCACACTAGAGCGATGCGCTGGCAGGAAGGTAAAAAAAGTCCTGCCAGCAGCATCTTCGGAGCGGTGAAGGAGCGGAGTGTATACCGCTCCTTTACCGCTCCTGCCCATTGAAATCAATTGGACGGCGCGGCTATACCGCCGGCAAAGCGCCTCTGCAGAGGCGCTTTGCGGTGGTTTTAACCCTTTCTCGTCCGCTAGCAGGGGGGTAAAACCGCCCCGCTAGCGGCCGCATACCGACGGTAAAGCGCCGCTTACAATAGCGGCGCTTTACCGCCGACAACACCCCCGCCCCAGTGTGAAAGGACCCTTAGAGGTCTATAAATTGTTGAATGAATGTGACCAGCATTCACCCAACTGTGACAACTTTTGGCCATATTTAATTTCATGTAATCATTGGCTTCAATTAGTGGCCATATGTTGTATCGTGCTGTGTTTACTGATGAATTTATTTCAGAAAAAATACCATATAATGGCTACTAGATGGAGCTGACAATCATAGGAAATCACTGTGTTAATTAAAATACAGCTCAAATTTTTCATGGTTGAATAAATGCTTGTTACGATTGTCCAATGAATTTTCTCTAAGTAGACCCCTTAGTTTCCTTTGTCGGGCATGGCTTCATACTAATAACTGAGGTTATATTCATACACTTATGACGTACACACGGAAGGAAATTAAGTTAATTAAACCAACAATATTAAGCTTGAATTAAAACCAAAAATATTGCATTTGACCATTAGAATTAGTGTCAACCAAATGCATCTTTTTCAATTTAAAATCAATGGAAAACTTTTGACCAGCTCAGCAAATAGCCTAAAAATATTAAATTAACATCCTCATTCACAGAAAAGGAATGTACATGCACTTTCCCAGAGAAAATGAATAGATTCGTAAATGTCATGAGACGTTTATATGAGATGAGAAGTATGTAGCAGATAAATTCACAGACCTCCTAGTAATTTTATTACTAGGGTTGCACCGATCCCGATACTAAGCATTTGCACGAGTATTAGTACTTGTACAAATGCACTGACACTAAAAACAAATACCTTCAGGCTTGGTTCTTTCAGCTGTTAGCAGGATAGCTAAACTGACAGCTAAAATGTAAACAAAAGAATGCTGGCAATTACCGGTTGTTAAGGATTGGGGACCACAGCGTCCTTAACAACCGATGACTCATTCAGCTGTCAACGGGATTCCCCTGCTGACAGCTGAAGTGTAAACAAAATAATTGGCAGCAATAGGTATCAGTAATTGGCATCGGAGAGTACTGGAAAAAAAAATATCGGTACTCGTACTGGTTGCAAACAAAAAAAAGGTATCAGTGCATCCCTAGTAGACACGTGCATGACGAAAAAATTTGTTTAGATTCGTTAATATAGTTATTTAGTTTCGTTCAATTCGTATTCAGAATTAATTTAGTCTTTTTTTCTAATTTTCTTCAAATCGAACGATTTTTTTTTTTCAAATTGATAAATTTTGATTTGGATGAAATAAAAATGTTAGATTTTTTTCAAATCGAATGCGGCAAAGTGAACAAACAAAAGAAAAGCCTTCACCAAATGATTACAATAACTCTTTAAATCACCTTTGGCTTAACAAAAACAACATTATTTTGAAATGGTACTCTAACAACACACACCGTCTTTGATTTCAGAAATATGTTTATAACAGAATTTGAATGAAATTCGATGTAAAATTCAATTTTATTTTTAATTCAAATTTTAGAAATTTGGACGAGTTTCGTTTCGTTATTCAGAGCATTTGGTAAACTTTGTTTATACTATAATTCGGGTATTTGTATATACTGTATCCAAATCTCCGAATATCTAAACATTGTTTGACTATTAATACAGAACGAACAAATCACACATGTCTTATCCCTAGTTATTACGGGCTGCAGCTAGGGGGAGCTCTAATGTTTAGAGTGTGACCACAGCAGAGTGATCCCATTTAGCTCACATTAACCCTTTCAATGCCAGAGCCGTTTTTGTATTATTTTTGCACACAAGTTAAATTGCAAATTTTGGGCCTGAAGATTAGATAAAACCCCCAAGCATATATTTTCTGAAAGCAGAGGCCCTGGAGAATAAAATGGTGGTAGTTCCTATTTTGTTTTGTCATATGATATTAGTTCTATGGTTTATCAAGGGTAAATTTCAGTAAATAAATACACTACATGTATTATTAGAGCACACAAATGCAAGATTTTACTCATTTTTGGGGGGGGGGGGGGTACAATTTAAAATATGAGGTTGTGCTGAGTAAATGGATACCCAACATGTTCTGATGAAATGATAAAAATGTCTGACAGGAGAAGCTATAACCCTTATGCTGCCATGGATGTATCTCATACTGACCTACAGAACTGCTTCCAGCTGGCCAGGTCAGTATATGATGTACAGCATTCCCCCTTCTGCTATAGGCTCATGGTCTGCTGAGCTTCCCTTCACTCCACGGCTCCTCTGCCTGTCCTCTAAGATGACAGCATTGATCCACCACACAGCACCACCACCTGTGGCTCCCTCTGCTGCTGGCTTCTCCTCTCCCCTCCCACTGGCTTCAGCTGCTGCAGAGGAGCCACAGGAAAATCAACATATCTAAATATAGCTCCCTGTCATTCAGACTCCCCCTCTTATCCTTGGACCACCTACTGATTCCCTGGTGTACCCTCCCTAAAGTGGTGCTGGCTGGCTTCCCCTCCACCCACGCCCAAAGGCTGCAGCTGCTGCTGGGGTAGGAGATCAGTGCATTGTTCAGGATGGAAAGGGGGGGGGTTGGCATGTCATGCTTACCAGCCCCTTCCTGAATGAACACAGTGAGGGATTGGTACAAATCTGAAGCATAGTAAAGAGTGCTTACTATGCTTCAGTTTTGTGAATGAATAGGAGCCTCTGTACAGAAGCTTCCTGAATATTCATCTGCAGTGCAGCTGAGGCTGAGGAGAAAAATATTGAGGACTCTGCCCTCAGTCTTTTTCTCTGTCTCAAACTTGATGTGATTGTAGCCGTATTAGTGCAATTGTGCCAGAGAAAATTGAATACTGTTCGTGATACTTTTTTTATTTGCACTAACATACGTTTTTTCAGGACAAGCTTTCGGGTGTGTCCCCTTCTGCAAGGTCCAAGCAGTACTGATTCACAAATTTTTAAGCAGAATGTTAAAAAAAAACACATCCCCCCCCCCCAATAAATAAATAAATACAATTGTATAACGAAAAATGTAAGTAAAAAAACAGAGTGTTCTGGAAATTTTATAGCTAGGCAACTCCTATCCTCATATTGATTAGTGGTTGCAAACTAATAATAACTACTGCAGTAGGGAACAGACACAAAACATACGCTCAGCATCTTTCCAAATAACTGTTCTGCTTTATTTGACGGAATTGAAGGTTTTTATACACATTATTATATAGAATTCACATTAATATTACAATTGTACTTGTATGGTAACAAGGGGCGTAACATAGGCAGACTAATTCTAATCAGGACTCGAAAGAATGCAAACATGTTATGAAAACATTATTAGTGCCGTGTGCACAGTGAGGGCAGTGTGCAATACATACAAAATAGAATACAATTACTGTATTTATTGGCGTATAACACTCACTTTTTCACCATGAAAATCGGGTGCAAATAGCGTGTGCGTGTTATACGCCAATACTTCAATTTTAGCTGCCTCGGAGGGGACAGGGAGGGGGGTGGGACGAGCGCCGTCAGAATACATACAGTGAGAATTTCCTGTTTACTTGGCGGCCTCTGTAATAGGAAGTCCCGTCTCCTGGGCCGCCATTGGACCACTGTTCTGTCTATCATAGGAGATTCTCACTGTATATAAACTGTCAGCGCACGTCCCGCCCCCCTCCCTGTCCCCTCTAGGCTGCAGATGGGCATCGATCAGGCTGCACTGATGGCAGTGGTGAGGCTGCTGCAATGATGGCAGTGGTGAGGCTGCTGCATTGATGGCAGTGGTGAGGCTGCTGCGTTGATGGCAGTGGTGAGGCTGCTACATTGATGGCAGTGGTGAGGCTGCTGCATTGATGGCAGTGGTGAGGCTGCTGCATTGATGGCAGTGGTGAGGCTGCTGCATTGATGACAATGGTGAGGCTGCTGCATTGATGGCAATGGTGAGGCTGCTGCATTGATGGCAATGGTGAGGTGGCTGCATTGATGGCAATGGTGAGGCTGCATTGATGTGGACTAATGAGGCTGCATTGATGGCACTTGTAAGGCTGCAGATGGGCATTGATCAGGCTGCATTGATGGCAATGGGAAGGCTGCAGATGGGCACTGACCCTTTTTTTGCTTCAAAGTTCCTTATTAAAAAAAATTTTAAGCTTTTTCCTGAAACTTCCCTCTTAAAATGAATGTGCGTGTTATACGCCGATAAATACGGTATATGCAGAATGTACAATTTCCTTAACAAGCTCTTTTGATCAATATTTTACATTTTGATCATCAACCATACCTGCTATCACCATTACCCTGGAACCTCTGAACGCTTAGGTGGAGGAAGTCCTGGCCACAGAGACAAACTCCATTGTGAAGAAAATAATAGCTGAGAGCAGCTATATTATTACAGAAATTACTTTTCATTGTGACTAAAACTTACATAAAACAAATGATTGATATTTACAGAGTATTGGCTGTACACTCCTGTGGCCAGAATGGCCTTGTGGTTGAATTGTGAACATGCTGACTTATCAGCATAGGTAAACACAGACAATTCTACATAAAATGGAAGACTTATAAAAGACAATATCACTTCAACATGGCTGAACTACTTTTCAAATCACAATAAATATATATATATATATATATATATATATATATATATATATATATATATATATATATATATATATCCCTTACAATTAAAGCATTTGAAAAAATAGTATCACAGATTGGATAATAAATAAAATAAATCAAATATAGGGATTCTTTCATTTAGTCATTTTTGCAGTGTCTGGTGTGACTTTTCATAAAAAATTGCGTGCCAGGCACAAAGAAACTCTTCTATAAGGACAAACCGGTACTGAGGTATAAATCTTTATTTAATTAACTATCCAAAGTTTAAACATATACATATAAATCTAATGTCAAACAACAACCCTTATTCCCGGAACACATTAAAAAGACCTAATGTCTGAAGGTAATATTGGTGGCCACCAGTTTGCAAATAAATCTCATCAACCTCTCATACTCACATCCACATACACCATTCAATCAGAGTCGCTTGTCAAGTCTGTCTGAATACTCATCCAGTGATTATGGGATTTGTCAGTAGTAGTGATACACGTGTTGGATCGTCATAGGTAGTCCCGATCATGGATTATTTATTCACTATTAAAGCAGTCTCATAAAAAGATTTTTAAAGTGCAGGTGTGGTGAAACAATTCCAAATGGATTCCGTGAGATTAGCTTAAGACAATTGCGGCTTTAAGTAGAACCAGATGTCAGTAATCTGATCAGTTCAATAATAACCAACAGTAGGGTAATGCAGCATGTAAAGAGTAGCATCTATGTAATGTATTGGAGATAAATCTGATTTTACCGTAGGCTGGAGCGGACCAGGAAGCGTCACATCATGCCAAGTGTCAGCGGGATCAGCGTACAGATATCGATATTTAAAAGATGTATAGCGAGCTGTAGAGCGCTGTCACTAAAGCTGGACAAGGGGATCCCTTTCCACTGGTCTCGATGTAGTCATCCACAGTTTGCGATGTCAGTCTTCATCAGCTGGTAATACGAATATCGTCTCCTTGATGCTATGACAGGTGCTATACCCACTGAGAGAGCCGCAGATGTCAGGCTCTGATGCTTTTCCACGGTCAATAGGGAGAGAGGTTTAGGGAGCAATTCAGTTAAAGGTGTGTGGCCATCCGTAGAACCTTCTTGTGGATATCACCTTAATGATGCTTACATGTTTCGCTAAATGATAGCTTCTTCAGAGCATGCGCGTTAGTGTGTCAGTCAAGTTATATATCGTCATACCAATCAAGTTTCAATTGGTTGCTACTGGTCAGCAGTCCACAGCGCTTTAATCATTCATGATATCATTCACCCGTGCATAGTCATACATAGTGCAAAGGAGCATTCAGAGTTTAACCCCCTATGTATCTGGGGTCATTGCAGATATTGGGATTTTCTTTAGGGGAATTGCCCTTCCTATTTAAGCTGACCAAAGTAACTAAAAGTGATCTCCAACAGTTTAAGTAAAATAAAATTATATAAAAAATCCCAGATCGTTTAGGGAAAATTGTTTTTATATATAAACACAGATCATCCATTGAAAGCTGCTACAGTGCCTAGTGGATACATGGATGGATGGATAGGACTAATCATTCATAACAGATAAAACACCAATCAATTCCCTGTGCATGTATGCACCTAGAAACTGATCATCCATCCAAGTAGGTTGCCTTCCGAACAGGTAGATCAGCGCGGACCGCTCCAATACAAGTCCAGGGAAACCTCACACGCAATGTCCACAAAGGACAAAAAACGCCAAACAGGGTTTCTTGGCATCTATTTCCCGGCCATGGTCCCCTTTCACGGGTAGATCTAGGGAATCACCAGGTCTAGGGAATCACCAGCCCAATACCGTCCTAGACCCAAATTGTTGGGCTTCTTGGGAAGTAATCCTATCATGTTAAGTAAGCAAATATAGCCATTCTAGAAAAATTGCTACATTCCACTATTATGTGGATACAGAGATGTATGTAGCAATTTTGTAACGCAAGGAGGCCATCACTGCACCTAGTGCAGACACACCCCTAAAGGGTGGATAAAACAAGTGGCTGATATATGCAAAATAAGGAAACTACACATGTCAAGTTAATAGAGGATATAAAAGTTGAATGGGGGTTTTTTGGTAACAGGTCCCTAATAATACCTATTGGTCCAGGCGAAGGGGTTATGTACAGATAGACGGCAGTTATGGGGACCCCTAGTTCAGTCCCATCATGTGAAGAATCCCCATTCATATCCGCAAGCCCCTTGTTAGAAGGGGGGCTTTGCAATAGTAGTTATCCTTTATGGTTCTAAAAAAACAGATAAGTTGCACTCATTGTTCAGGCCTCGTGGCTGCATGCTTTTTAGCATGAATATCCACATTTTTTCTTTTTGATATAACACTTTGTCAAAATCACCTCTTCTTGGGGGCAAATTCAGTTTATAGATACCTTTGCATTTAAGGCCACTTGGATCGCCATTGTGTTTCTCCAAAAAGTGCAGTGATAGAGGTCCCTCGTCATCCTTATTTAATATGCTTTGGACATGTTCGCCAACGCGGACTCTAAGCTGTCTTTTGGTCTTGCCCACATACATAAGACCACACGGGCATGTGAGCACATATATGACCCTCACTGACCGACAGTTGATAAAATGATGGATTTTAAACTGTTTTGTGCCGTCCGAGTTGGCAAATCTGTCCGTCTTGTCTACATATTTGCAGATGTGGCATCTGCCACATCGGAACATACCCCTAAGGGGAGGGAGGCTAGTGAGCCAATTTCGTCTGGTTGTTCTCGTATATTCCGAGTGGACCAAGTTGTCTCTCAGATTTGTAGCCCTTCTTGCCGTCATTAAAGGTCTGCTGCCTACTATTCTCCCCAATATAGGGGATTCGGCTAGGATATGCCAATGGCGATTAAGTATTCTACGCACTTGCCCCCATTGTGTCCCATATTTAGTGATAATCCTTATTGGGGGAGAGGTGGCCTTGTCAAGCTGTTGGACAGGTTTGTTTTTAGAAAGTAAGGATGATCGTTCAGTAAGGTACGCACGTTTTTTCGCTTTTCTGATACATCCATGTGAGTATCCTCGCTCACGGAATCGCCCGTATAGTTCGCGGGATTCCAGGAGGAATGTATTGTCCTCTGAGCAGTTGCGTCTGGTACGTAAAAATTGCCCCACTGGGATTCCGTGAATGAGGGACCTCGGATGGTGACTTTTCCTTCAAGTTCTGCAAACTGTACATAAAATAGATGCTGTATCTTGTCTCCAACCATTTCCAGTGGCGTTACTAGGGTGGGGCCAAAGGGGGCCCTGACCCCCCCAACATTATACTGTGCCCCCCCAATTAAAAGGACTTATGGTTTGTATTTGGGGTGGGTGCCTGTGGCCCCACACATTGCTCTGGCCGCTGCTGGAATAAATCAGGCTCTCCTGACAGCGTCCCTGTGTCAGCTCCTGCGGGGGATTTCTCCCCCTCCCTCTACTCACTGACACTCTGTATAATACCAGCGGCACTCGCACAGCCACGGCTGCCTGATGTGCTCCCTCCCCCTGTATCCTCATTGGCAGGGAGAGGAGCGAGTTTCACCACTGTGGGGGGTCCCAAGCCTCCCATGATCTCAGTGACAGCTTGAAAAATAGACTGATTTCTCCCGTTCATAGGACAGAAGAATCAGCCTGTATGTTCCAAGGCTGAGCCGCATGTCTGTGATGACACTGTTACACAGCCCAGCCACCCCCCCCCCCCCCCCACTCCCCTCACAGAACAGGAGAGCAGAGAGGAATACAGCTCGTCCTCCTCCTCCCACCTCTGTCCCTTCTGTGTCTTCCAGTCCCACCCACATGATCCCTGGCGTGCAGCTATGCCTGAAAGAGAGGGGATCTGTGGGCAGGAAATATGAAAATCAGCAGCTGCAGAAGATTCCTGGTTGTGTCAATGATCCCTGTCTGAGCCTGGATCCGTGGGTGAGTGCTCACTGCAGTACACTGTTAACAATGAACGGTCCCTATCTCCCTTCTCTCCCCTATCTGTCTCCCTCCCCTCCTGTTCTTCCAAGACCTTCACAAACTTTCAGTTTCAGTTAGGCTGGTAATAGACTGCATATGATTGACTGCATATCACATTGCCAAACAACAACAATTTATAATACATGTCACAAAATTAACATCCTTGTTGTTTGAGAATGTGATATGCAATAAATCATTAGAGTGCACCCAGGCGCACTTAGTTATTTCTTTTTTAGGTACTCTTAACAACGTAATTTTCGTAAGGGTTATGTGCTTTTTGCTGTGCACATGCGCAGCAGTCAGTCAAGCATTTTGCCAGCCATACAATGTAATTTTCGTAAGTGGTCGCTGATTTCAGGCGTGCGCATGTGAAGTAGGCGGTCGAGCATTCTGCAAGGCATATTCGTCTGTGTAACGACGTCCGCCACTGAAGGCAGGTATGACATGTTGCACATGTGCAGTGCAGGCGATTTGCCCATAGAGCTAATTATACGTCACAGGAAGTGACGCGGGTTGCAGATTCTGCCAGGTTGAGCAGTTTGTCACAACACCGGTACAAATTTCTTTCCTGCAACCACAGATTGCATGAAAAGATATGTGCATGATTCCCGCATCAACACAGTCAGTGTTACAGGTAACAGGGGAACCCCTCCCACCCAGCAATTCTCCCGAAAAACAGTGATTATCATTAGCGGCTTGTACCCAAGTCGATCAATCAACTTGGTACATTCAGTCTGCTCAATAATGGTTCAAATGTCAGCCAGTTCCCGATAAACTGGCCAAGATTTAAACTATCTATGGCTGGCCTTAGCTCTGAGGCAGACCATACATTGATCACTTTTTTTCATTCAACTATTAGGTTGAATGAAAAGAAAAATGTTCCAATTCCCCCACCTACACATTCTAGGTGGATGGAGGAATCCTTCCACTGTGGACCTGTGGCAGAACTACCAGGGTTGCTGTCCTGTCTCGGCTATTGACAGCGCTGGTCTCTGTCTCCATGGCAGTGACGACAGCACATTAGGACCCAGTGCTGATTACTTAATGGGGCTGATGGGCTCATGCACAGGAGGGTCAGCACAATTGGTTGTCAGAAATGGGCTTGGGTGTGTTTGAAATCCCACGTGACCGATCCCTCCAGGAAACCGACACTCCACACGGCTAATCACAGGCAGTGAGACATTTCCCGGTTTGCAGCTGCACAGATCAGGAAATTTCTCACTGCCTGTGATTAGCCGTGTGGAGTGTCGGTTTCCTGGAGGGATCGGTCACGTGGGATTTCAAACACGCCTGAGCCTGGATATCTCTTTTTGTGATTTCTGGAAGCTTTTGGTAACAGGTAAAACAAGAAGTGGTATATTATAAAAACATTTGTGGAGAACCCCCGGCTCTATCCCACACTCATTTAGTAAGGCAGCCATAACATAACTGCTTGTGACTAATGACAAGGTCCATGTGTCAAGCTGGAGGGAAAAGAGTGTCTGGCAGACATAAAAGATCACCTTTTTCCAAAGTCCTGTTTCATAAGAAGTTGCCGCCTGTGGACCACTTGTTCTTCTTGTTCTGGAGTCCTTAGGCTCGGTTCACACTGGGGCGACTTGGGATCCGACCTGTACGCCCTCAAGTCGCCCCAAGTCGCCCCAGAAATAGTTTCAATGGGAGTGAACGCTAGCGTCTTAATAGACGCTACTGAAGTCGCTCCGACTTCAGAGCGTACTCCCTGTACTACTTTGATCCGACTTGGTAGGCGACCTGTACCATAGAAATCAATGGAAGTCGCCTCCAAGTCGGATCTCTCTGTAAAGTCAAGCGACTTTGCAGGGAAAACCCCTCCCTCCCCCCCTTCCTCCCAGAGAGCTGATTGGCCACAGGCGAAGTCGCCTGTCATGGAGGCGACTTCAAGTCGCCTTGTAATTTGCTAAAGTCGCGCTGAAGTCGCGTCGAAGCCGCGTTGAAGTCGTGTTGCCCCAGTGTGAACCGAGCCTTAAAGTTTAAATATTAATCCCAGCTCTACTAGGCCAGAACTAGGGTGGAATCTGTGAGTTGCACAGACCCAGCAAGTGTCCGGGGCTGTAATACAGCATCATTAGTCGCCTGGTCTGCTTCCATGTGTGGGTTCAATTAATTAACTTGGCATGCTTGATTGGTTTACCTGCCAAAGTAAAAACAAACTTCTGGTCTTTCAAATGGAACCAAAAGCTCTCTATATCTGGACTTTCTATATAAATATACATCCTTTTGATATCTCACAGGCTTTGCTAAAACATGGAGCTTTGCTTCTTGAGCTGGGGAAGAAAGATCCAATGACTCTGAATACAGAGCGTCCTTCTGGGTGATAAACTGCATACTCAGTATGGGTATTCCTATCCTCGGTATAAAACCAGGATCAAATCTACAAAAAAATAAAATATTTGGGTCTTCAGGGAGTGTGTCCTGCACTGGGCTCACAGCAGCTGATTCCTACGTCATCAATTTAACCACTTGACCACTGGGCACTTAAACCCCCTTCCTAACCAGATCAATTTTCAGCTTCCAGTGCTCTCACACTTTGAATGACAATTACTCAGTCATGCAACACTGTACCCATTTGAAATGTTTGATCTTTTTTTCACACAAATAGAGCTTCCTTTTGGTGGTATTTAATCACTGCTGGGTTCTTTATTTTTTGCGCTATAAATCAAAAAAGACTGAAAATTCGGTAAAAAAAAAAAAAAAAAAAATCTTTGTTTCTGTTAAAATTTATTGCAGAGTGTTGGCAGAGTATTGCAGACTATTACATAGTATTGCAGAGTATTGGCACAGTATTGCAGAGTATCCGCTTCAGCCCCGGAAGAATTTACCCCCTTCCTGACCAGAACGTTTTTTGCGATTCGGCACTGCGTCGCTTTAACTGACAATTGCGCGGTCGTGCGACATGGCTCCCAAACAAAATTGACGTCCTTTTTTTCCCACAAATAGAGCTTTCTTTTGGTGGTATTTAATCACCTCTGCGATTTTTATTTTTTGCGCTATAAACAAAATAAGAACGACAGTTTTGAAAAAAAAAAGCATTATTTTTTACATTTTGCTATAATAAATATCCCCCAAAAATATATAAAAAAAACATTTTTTTTTCTCAGTTTAAGCCGATACGTATTCTTCTACATATTTTTGGTAAAAAAAATCGCAATAAGCGTTTATTGATTGGTTTGCGCAAAAGTTATAGCATTTACTAAATAGGGGATAGTTTTATGGCATTTTTATTAATAATTAGTTTTTTTACTAGTAATGGCGGCGATCAGTGACTGCGACGTTATGGTGGACATGTCGGACATTTTTGACACATTTTTGGGACCATTGTAATTTATACAGCGATCAGTGTGATTAAAAATGCACTAATTCCTGTGTAAATGACACTGGCAGTGAAGGGGTTAACCACTAGGGGGTGGGGAGGGGTTAATCAGTACTAGGGGAGTGTTTTCTAACTGTAGGGGGGAGGGGCTGTATGTGTCACTAGACTGATCACTGCTCCCGATGACAGGGAGCAGTGATCAGTGACACTTGTCACTAGGCAGAACGGGGAGACCCGACTCATTTACCGTGATGCGCCGGGTCATGGATGTTCCTGGGTGCGCGCCCCAGGGGAGCGCGATTCTGTGAGGACATCCATGGACGCCCACCCAGAATAAGCTGACCGCGCTGTAGCCGACTTTCGGCTATAGCCCAGTCGGCATGTGGTTAACACATGTGGGTTTCTTTGTCTCCAGCCTTTTCCAATAAAGGCAATAAGGTGGCTGGATTCAAATGTTCCCATTTTTCATTGATAGATTTGTACATAAACAACAATACAAAATTATATTTTGAACCTTTCATTAGACAAGTATTTAGTTAGCCATTTGCCATATTTGCTGTGCAGAATGTGGGACCATTAAAAATTAAATAACTGGCTATACATTACAATACTATAAAACTTTACTCCCAATCCTAGGACCCCGAATGGTCACACTGTTCAACAAGATAGGAGATGGTAAAACATTTGCTAAAGATACACTTGGGGCTCATATCTCAGTAATTCACAAAGAAGGGAAAGACCCAACAGCGTGCAGTAGCTACCGTCCCATATCATTGTTAAATTTGGATCTTAAATTATTTACAAAAATTCTGGCTGTTCGGTTGGCGCAACACCTCCAGCAACTTATTCACCTAGACCAGGTGGGCTTCATTCCGTCTAGAGAAGCCAGAGATAGTACTACAAAGGTACTCAATTTATTACACATCACTAGATCTAGGAAAATCCCTTGTGTCTTCCTCAATACGGACGCCGAAAAGGCATTCGACCGAGTGAGCTGGCCTTTTATGGTTGCAGTACTTAGACACATAGGCCTGGGTGGGGTGATGCTTAACCGGATAGCCAGCATATACTCCGTCCCCACAGCACAGGTGAAGGCGAATGGAGTTCTGTCAGATCCCTTCCCCATAACAAATGGAACGAGACAGGGTTGCCCTTTATCGCCCCTGCTGTTTGCTCTCTCGCTTGAACCCTTTCTATCCACCATTAGATTGAACCCAGATGTACAAGGAATAACGGTAGGCCCTATGCAGCACAAAATATCAGCTTATGCAGATGACCTACTTTTTTCCTTGACAAATCCAATGATATCTCTACCCAATCTTCTTAAAGAGTTTGAAAAATATGGAGAACTATCAAACTTAAAAATTAATTTCTCCAAGTCAGAAGCGATGGGAATAGCGTTAACACCCAACAACCTCCTACACCTGAAATCCAATTTTCGCTTTAGATGGTCTGACTCAGCCTTGACGTATTTAGGCACAAAAATACCACCAGATCCAGCCCGACTATATCACAACAATTTCCCCCCTTTATTAATTAAAACCAGAGCCCTGCTGGACGAGTGGAATATGGGACTGCACTCCTGGTTTGGGCGTTGCAATTTAATAAAAATGAGTATACTGCCAAAATTCTTGTATCTCTTCCAAACCCTGCCGATTAAGATACCCTCTTCATACTTAAAGCAAGTGCAGTCTCTCTTCACTCGTTTTGTATGGGCGAATAAAAAACCCAGAATCCCAAAATCACAATTATGCTTATCAAAACAATATGGAGGGGTGGCGCTCCCAGATATCCAAAAATATTACCAGGCGGCTCACTTGAATAGAGTAGTAGACTGGCACCACCATAAGGAATCTAAACTGTGGACACAGATTGAGCAACATCAAACAAATATACCCTTACAGACGGCTTTATGGTGTCATGAATCCCCTTTGACCCCGATATTAGGACACCCCAATTTTACCCCAGGGATTTCCTCAGGGCAGTTTCAGTCACTGAAGAGTTTAGGATGTGTTAAAGCCATGCAATTTGTGAGGCAAGACAAATGGCCCTCCATCGCAGACTTAATTGACTCAAACGGCCCGTTCAAACTTCCATTTTGGAGTGCAGCACAACTCCATCATTATCTTCAGAAAATCCCAAACCCTCAGACATACAATAGACCCCTGACTACATTTGAAGAAATATGCCTGGACACAGAACCGCTGCCTCGGGCTCTATCCAAGATGTACACTCTATTGAATACACCCCCACAACCACCGACTTTATCAAGTATCGTAAAGTGGGAATCAGACCTCCAATGCAATTTCACTGCAATTCAGAAGCAAAACATGATAGCTCTCTCCCTTAAGTCCTCTATATGCACTAAATTACAAGAACTGAATTACAAGATCCTGACGAGGTGGTATTTAACACCTAGTCGCTTACATAAGATATTTCCTGACGCATCCAAATACTGCTGGCGATGCCAAGAGGAAGAGGGAACGATGCTGCACGTGTTTTGGTCCTGCTCCAGACTGACAAATTTCTGGTCCGCGGTTCGCTCTATCTCTCAGAAATTCACAGATTACCAGATCCCAAATGATCCGGCATTTTTCTTGCTTCATGTTTCTCCTATACCACTCAAAACTTATAAAAAATCTATACTGCGCCATCTCACAAATGCGGCCAAAGCTTGTATCCCTCTGCTGTGGAAACAAAATTCCCCTCCTACCGTATCGATGTGGTTACGGAAAGTGGAGGATATAAATAGTATAGAATACATTATACTGACGGCCCAAAATAGACAAGAAGTTTATAAAAAAAACCTGGACGCTATGGAACATGTTCAAATATTCTACTGAAGGTAAAGCCCTTATGGACAATCAATAGCCCTCTTAGGGAAGGAAGTTCGAATTACTCACGAACTCTAGCTGGGGATTGACCACCCCCTCCCCAACCCCCCCCCCTCCCATTCCCTCCTTTCCCTCCCCACTCCCCCCCCCCCCCCCAACCTTCCTTCCTTCCTCTTGCCTTTATTTACGTTGCTTTCCTTTTTCTCTTTCTCTCTTTCTCAATCTATTTTCTGGTAGTAGTCTCCTGACTTACTTACGTACAGAATTATACTTAAAGCCCGAATGCTTAGATAAGATATTGATTGCGGATTTGATTTTATGAATATATAAGGATATCCTGAATCAAAGCAGAAATAACGTTGTGCAGATGTCAATGTTTTAGATAATACCATATTTCAGCGATAGATTATCAAGAGTTTTTCTTTAGTAATAGAAAGTATAATAAGGGTTTTTATAATATACCTTCGGGAGGCTGCGACCTCACCTTTTTTATGTTATACCTTTGTGGTATTTGATTTGGGGCTCTGCCCTTTTCAATGGAAAAACTAATAAAATATATATATTTGGAAAAAAATAAATAAATAAATAACTGACCAAAATAATGTCTGTAAACTTTGTCCAGTAGCACCTTGCTACTACTACTCTGATATATTAGGGTGAAACTTTCATACTGGGTCCAGCTTGCATAAATATATTACAATGGCTTATTTTCTATCATGCTGTTTGTGTAAGAATTCCAGTTTCATGTTTCAAAAAGACGACTTTTTCCTGGCAAAATAATAATTTCTCGTTGCTTACTCTGTTGTTAGTTTTGGCAAGATAACACAAGTCGTTAGTTTCCATCTGACATTATTTTCCCGATGTCATAACATAATAAATGATAACAGTACTGTGTGGTCATGCAGAAATCCATGGTTTTCTTCAGTTCACCACTGCACTTACAAGGAAAAGGCACACATCATTTCATAATCCACACATTCTGCTTTGGATTTCAAATATAAAAACAAAAAGTACCAACAATCTGTATATGAAAGAACAGAAAAATCATTAGTCAGATCAAAAACTATAAACCAGCTGGCTGCAGGTGGCATCTATCCTAATGGGGTGTGTGGACTTGGCTAGATGGGTCTGTTATACTTTCATTTAATTTTTTACTCACACATCTTGGATTGCACATCAAGTTATTATCAGACCTTTAGATTTCATTTTTGTAAAAAAAAATCCCATGTATCCCATCAATCTTGGCTTTGTTAAGTATTATGACAGCTGTATTATAATTAACAACCTCATCTTAACCGCTTCCGGACCAGCCGCCGCAGTTTTACTGGGGCAGGTTGGCTCCCCTGCACAAAATCACGTTACTGTACATGATCTCACGAGGTCCGAATAGCAGGCGCAGCGGGGGTGCTGATACTCGTAGCCGACGGTCGCGATGACCACCGGCCACGAGCGATCGCGACCAGGAGACACAGAACAGGGATGAGTGTGTGTAAACACACACTTCCCTGTTCTGTTCTGGCAGGAGTGACAGATCGTGTTTTCCTATTAGCTAGGAACCATGATCTGTCACTTCCTGTAGTTAGTCCCTCCCCCTTCAGTTAGAATCACCTCCCAGGGAACATAGTTAACCCCTTCACTGCCAGTGACATTTTTACAATAATTAATGCATTTTTAATCGCTGTATTAATGCCAATAGTTCCAAAAATGTGTCAAAATTGTCCGATGTGTCCGCCATAACGTCACAGTCACAATAAAAATTGCAAATCGCCGCCATTACTAGTAAAAAAATAATAATAAAAATGCTATAAATCTATCCCCTATTTTGTAGATTCTATAACTTTTGCGCAAACCAATCAATCGGCCTAAACTGAGGAAAAAAATATTTTTTTTATATATTTTTGGGGATATTTATTATAGCAAAAAGTAAAACATAATGTGTTTTTTTCAAAATTGACGCTCTTTTTTTGTTTATAGCGCAAAAAATAAAAACCGCAGAGGCGATCAAATACCACCAAAAGAAAGCTCTAGTTGTGGGAAAAAAAGGACGTCAATTTTGTTCGGGTACAATGTCGCACGACCGCGCAATTTCAGTTAAAGCGATGCAGTGCCGAATCGCAAAAAGTGCTCTGGTCAGGAAGGGGGTAAATTCTTCCGGGGCAGAAGCGGTTAATCTAAACTAACCCCATATTACAAATTTTCCCAATAACCTGTATTTAATTTCCAGTTGTCTAAACCAATAACAATATATCTATATTATTAATAAAATTGTTAACATCATATCGGGTGGCACAGTGGTGTAGTGGGTAGCACTCTCGCCTAGCAGTAAGAAGGGTCGCTGGTTCGAATCCCAACCACAACACTACCTGCCTGGAGTTTGCATGTTCTCCCTGTGCCTGTGTGGGTTTCCTCCGGGTACTCCGGTTTCCTCCCACACTCCAAAAACATGCTGGTAGGTTAATTGGATCCTGTCTAAATTGTCCCTAGTATGTATGAATGTGAGTTAGGGACCTTAGATTGTAAGCTCCTTGAGGGTAGGGACCAATGTGAATGTACAATGTATATGTAAAGCGCTGCGTAAATTGACGGCGCTATATAAGTACCTGAAATAAATAAAAATAAATAAAAAATATCAGAACTTAATACTCAAGTGATAATCTCAATATCACATCCTAATTCTAATATATCTCCACAGATATATCTCCTTAAAGGAGAATGTTTTACTTAATTTCCCTTTTTTTTGTACTGTTTCTACTATCAAAGGATACTTAATTTGTGTACATTTTATACTATGTATATGTATAAATGTAACCTTAATTTTACCATGTTTGGAAAACAGATTCAAAATAACCGTGATCACATTGTTTATTAGATTAATTAACCCGACACATTTTGTTATGATATACATGTAGTCATATCATGGGTGTCCTTGCCAGTTATCACTAATGTGTCATCCAGTACATTCTTTCATGAGAAAGAGAAAAGGGAGGGGGGCAAAGGAGGGGGGGCAAAGGAGGGGGTCACGTCTGCACAGAGCTAAGATGACACACACAAGATGTAGAACTAAGAGTTCCAGTATTCACACATACATGATTATCTCTCTAAAATCACTTACATTTTTCCCATTTGTATAACAATACATACATATCGTTCTCTCACTTTCTTTCAACTCTCTTCAATATTTCCCTGCTTAAGTTAGTTTTACCTCCCTAAAATCTGCTTTCCTTATTTTCTCCCGTACTTAACTTACTCTGGCCCCTGTGATCAGGCAGGCAGCCATAATGCTCATCCCATCTTCCCTTTCTGACCACATATAAAGTATTCTATTTTGGGCCAGGACCAAAACGTATGTTATTGCTATATAGTGTGACTCTCATTTCTCTGTTTTGGCTTTTTCTCATGTTTTAGAATTTACAAGTTGTAGTGCGCGACCCTAAATTCATCTCACAACTTAACATCAAAATTTCCCTTTATGTCTAGAGCTACATTGTCTGTCACTCTTGATCCATCCTGTTCACATATATAGATAGCTGTTTCTCTAGCTGTTTAATCTGCATGATTCTTAGTCCCTGTGGACTCGGTAACCCTGTTACCCATTGTGGATCCCTGTCCACTTTAACCATTTATCTAGGGGCTCAGTATAGGCGGAACCGCACCTTCGGTGACGTAAACGGGCAACCCCACCTTCCTCTGACGTCACGTGGCGTCAGGGGGGTATCCGTTTACGTCACTGGGTGGCCCCACCCTCAGCTTTATAACAGCTGTCACTGAGAAGAAGCGTCACTTGGCGGGAGCCTCCCATGGAGGTGGAGCTGTTGCGGCTTTTTTCTTTGCTTTTTTTGGCTCGTCGGTGGTGTGAGAATGATTTAAATTGTGGGACATTTTTATTTTTTTATTTTTTAATAAAGAACTTGTCCCAGAGTGTCTCCTGTCTTTTTTACTATTTTTGACACTTTTTTGTGAAATGGTAGGGGTACAATGTACCCGTTATCAATTCACATAGGGGGAGGCTGGAATCAGGGGGTCCCCATGGGCTTCCAGATTCCGATAAGCCCCACTGCCCGCAGACCCCCACAACCACCGGTCCCGGGTCCCCAAACACTTTTTATGGCAATAATTTGCATATAAGCCTTTAGAATGAGCACTTTTGGTTTTTCATGTTAATGTCCCATAGACTTTAACAGTGTTCCGTGGCTTTCGAATTTGCCGCAAACACCGCATAATGTTCGCTGTGTGGCGAACAACCGATATTTCGAATTTGCCGCAAACACCGCATAATGTTCTCTGTGTGGCGAACAACCGATATTTGAGTCGAACTTACGTTTGACTCGAACATCGGGCTCATCCCTAGTTAGAATCCCGGAATCCTCCTCACCTCTTTGGTCAGGTCTGTGTTTTATTAAGAGATAAGAGTGATGTCATGTGACCTCCCAGAATCCTCCTCACCTCTCCGGTCAGCAGGTAGATGATCTCCAGGGTGAGGTTTAGTGCAGTGGTGATGGAAAGTATTCAGACCCCCTTAAATTTTTCACTCTTTGTTATATTGATTTGCTAAAATCATTTAAGTTCCTTTTTTCCCCTCATTAATGTACACACAGCACCCCATATTGACAGAAAAACACAGAATTGTTGACATTTTTGCAGATTTATTAAAAAAGAAAAACTGAAATATCACATGGTCCTAAGTATTCAGACCCTTTGCTGTGACACTCATATATTTAACTCAGGTGCTGTCCATTTCTTCTGATCATCCTTGAGATGGTTCTACACCTTCATTTGAGTTCAGCTGTGTTTGATTATACTGATTGGACTTGATTAGGAAAGCCCCACACCTGTCTATATAAGACCTTACAGCTCACAGTGCATGTCAGAGCAAATGAGAATCAAGAGGTCAAAGGAACTGCCTGAAGAGCTCAGAGACAGAATTGTGGCAAGGCACAGATCTGGCCAAGGTTACAAAAAAATTTCTGCTGCACTTAAGGTTCCTAAGAGCACAGTGGCCTCCATAATCCTTAAATGGAAGACGTTTGGGACGACCAGAACCCTTCCTAGAGCTGGCCATCTGAGCTATCGGGGGAGAAGAGCCTTGGTGAGAGAGGTAAAGAAGAACCCAAAGATCACTGTGGCTGAGCTCCAGAGATGCAGTCGGGAAATGGGAGAAAGTTGTAGAAAGTCAATCATCACTGCAGCCCTCCACCAGTCAGGGCTTTATGGCAGAGTGGCCCGACGGAAGCCTCTCCTCAGTGCAAGACACATGAAAGCCCGCATGGAGTTTGCTAAAAAAACACCTGAAGGAATCCAAGATGGTAAGAAATAAGATTCTCTGGTCTGATGAGACCAAGATAGAACTTTTTGGCCTTAATTCTAAGCGGTATGTGTTGAGAAAACCAGGCACTGCTCATCACCTGTCCAATACAGTCCCAATAGTGAAGCATGGTGGTGGCAGCATCATGTTGTGGGGGTGTTTTTCAGCTGCAGGGACAGGACGACCGTTTGCAATCGAGGAAAAGATGAATGCGGCCAAGTACAGGGATATCCTGGACGAAAACCTTCTCCAGAGTGCTCAGGACCTCAGACTGGGCCGAAGGTTTACCTTCCAACAAGACAATGACCCTAAGCACACAGCTAAAATAACGGAGTGGCTTCACAACAACTCTGTGACTGTTCTTGAATGGCCCAGCCAGAGCCCTGACTTAAACCCAATTGAGCATCTCTGGAGAGACCCAAAAATGGCCGTCCACCAACGTTTACCATCCAACCTGACAGAACTGGAGAGGATCTGCAAGGAGGAATGGCAGAGGATCCCCAAGTCCAGGTGTGAAAAACTTGTTGCATCTTTCCCAAAAAGACTCATGGCTGTATTAGATCAAAAGGGGGCTTCTACTAAATACTGAGCAAAGGGTCTGAATACTTAGGAACATGTGATACTTTAGTTTTTCTTTTTTAATAAATCTGCAAAAATTCTGTGTTTTTATGTCAATATGGGGTGCTGTGTGTACATTAATGAGGGAAAAAATTAACTTAAATGATTTTAGCAAATGGCTGCAATATAACAAAGAGTGAAAAATTTAAGGGGGTCTGAATACTTTCCGTCCCCACTGTAGCTTCTCAGTCATGTGACTCCGGTTCTCCTCCTTACTTATTGGTGCCATAATTTCATCTATACAGGTCTCCTTGTAGACGGATAACTTTGGGAAATGAAAGTAAGAATTATTTGGATGGTGTTGGTCACACAATAATAGGATGTGGATGTGAGGGGGGTAATAGTAGGGTTGCTGTACATTTAAGAACTCGTGCCCCCATTGGAACACATTTAGTTTGGCTGTTTAGTGTTTGTTACATCTTGCAGGACCCAGGACCCTCTTGTCTTGCCGGATCAGATATTCCCTTTTTCCTGTTGGGTTTGTTTTCTTTCTGAACTGATTTTCAGCTGAAACAGAACTCGTCTAAGAACAAGTGCCCACCATCGAGTGAAGGAATACCCTTCTTCATCTCGCCTCTACCCAGACAGGAAGTCTCTATGGAAGGCAGGAAGTGATGTCAGATACAGACAGGAAGTGATGACAGCTACAGACAGGAAGTTTCAGGTGAGAGGTGAGTCGGGAGGAAGTAGAGAGGAGACATTGCAGAGGAGGTAATAAGATCTTATTTTCTATTTACACCCAGTAACCCCCCCGTCATGTCCGTCCTCTTCCTCCATAGTCACTGTGATGTCTTTTATCTCCAGCAGATGATGATACACACATATATGGTGTGGAAACCTAGATTAACCCCTTCAGGGTCAGAACATTCTCCCACCTACGTACCACTTCATTTTGGAGATGTGTCACCTTTCCCACCAATCACCTTCTCACCTCATCAGTCTATATCAGGGTTCTTCAAACGTTCTAAACAAAGGGCCAGTTTAGACTTTAGAGGGGCCAGTGGGAGTAGAAAATGTCCAGTAGAAGTAAACAATGCCCCATCATTGGTGTCGGTGGGAGGAATAGTGCCCAAACGTTGGTGTCAGTGGAAGGAACTGTGCCCCATCGTTCGTATCAATTAAATGAATAGTGCCTCATTGTTGATATCAATGGAAGGAATAGTGCCCTATCATTAGTGTTAGTGGGATGAATAATGCCCCATCATTGGTGTCAGTGGGATAAATAGTGCCCCATTGTCAGTGTCAGTGGATGGAATAGGGCCCCAAGAGCCAGGTAAAGGCAAGCAAAGGGCCACAGTTTTGGAGATCGCTGGTCTATACTAACAGATGATACCACTTTTATTAGTGGGGGAGTGGCAGTGTATAGCATTGGAAGAAATCACATCCAGGTCTAGTAATAGAAGATCCATCCATTATGGTGAGTGTACATCCATGTGGGGTCACCTGGAAGTGGTCATGTGTTTATCTGTTACTAATGGCACCAGCACCTGTTCACCTACCTCTTGTTTTTCATGCAACTAATATTTGAATGGGACTTTTTGATTAATTGGACATTGGTTGTATTTTCTGGTGTTGTTCATTTATTTATTTTTTACATGTGGCAAACTGTTTAATAATCTTGATTTACATTTTTGGCAGCGCGGTCTGTATACATAATTACTAGAGATCATATGACCATCACATTGCCTCCACCTCCCTCCCTGATAGAATAGAGAAATAAAAAGAAGATTCTAGAAGTCACCAGAGAGATCATAGAGGAGAGGTGAGCGGTGCTGGGAATTCTGGGACATTATCCAGTAACAGACAAGGGATGTGTCTGGATGGTGACTGTATCATTGTGTGTGTCAGGTTCCTATAAGGTGTCAGGATGTCACTGTCTATTTCTCCATGGAGGAGTGGGAGTATTTAGAAGGACACAAGGATCTCTACAAGGACGTCATGATGGACAATCAGCCGCCCCTCACATCACCGGGTAAGAGGAGACTTTATTGTAAAGGAGAGAGCACTACGGAGGGTCCACCTAGATCCCCCATCATCTGATAAACACATAGAAACAATGTATTCAGTCAGTGTGTGTGTTTCCTACAGATGGATCCAGTAATGGGAACCCACCAGAGAGATGTCCCCGTCCTCTGTATTCCCGGGATTCCACACAGGAAGATCACACCATCCCTCACCATCATCAGGTAGATGAGGAACAATCACTGATAGTATCATTAGGATCTGTACATTATCTGCGTTGTTACAATTGATGTCATTTTTTTTTTTTTTTAATATCTTTCAGAGTGGAAATCTCGGGGATTATATTATTGTTGTTAAAGAAGAGTATAAAGATGAGGATGAGGAGTATGGAGTGATGGAGGAGTTCTCAGAGGGACACAAAGATATGATGGAGCCACCTAATACCAGGAACCCACCAGAGAGATGTCCCCGTTCTCTGTATTCCAGGGATTCCACACAGGAAGGTCACACCATCTCTCACCATTACAAAGTCGGTCGGACAGAACATTTAAAACATGGACTCATGGAGATAATGTGTGGATGCTGAGCTTATATTTTATTAATGACATTTTATTTATTTTTCTTGGATTAGGATGAAGGTCGGATAGATATAAAATTTGAGGTTAAAGCAGAAGAAGAGGAGACATATGTGAGGGATGATCAGCAGTCTATGGAGGAGGATGGAATAACGGGGAAATTTATAGAGGAGGACACTCCTACAGAGATCAGCACAGGTGGGTCATTAACACTAAATACATTCCTCCACCCATACTACTCACTGATTGGTCCAGAGTATGGCAAGGACTGAGTGATATTGGCCTATAATACCCTGGTCACTTTCCTGAGCTGTGTTCCCCATCCTGTATTCCTCTCGGATTATCTTCCTTCTCTGTGCTGCAGACACAATTTATGTATCTAGACTGGATTTATGGAGGTTCTGGGGTTCAGCTGGCAGCAAAATGTTCATCTTCTGCATGGGTATTATTAGACCTAGGAACCTGGGGTATGTATCTTGAGTCCAGACGAAGCTACGCCCATTGAAGTAAGCGAAACGCGTTGACGTCACAGCAGTCATGTGACGTCGACTCACGCGATATCCCCCGTGCACGGGAAGCATCAGGAAAGTCACAGGATCTGCGCAGCCGCGCATCATACCTACACGCCCAGCGTGCTTCAAACCTACGAGCGGTAGCGGCTATGCGGATGGAGGCTGGGATCGAATGAAGCCACTCTAACAACCAGCGATAAGTGTACAGACGGAGTGTGTAACCAGAGAGGTAACGGATGTCCAGGGCAATCAACGGAGCGGTAAGACGCTTATATACTATACAGTAGATGTAACCGCCCATGGAACTAGGAGACGATTATGCAAGGGATGAAACAAGCGCCGGGCAGACTTATACATCAGTAAGTCTGCCTGTTCAGCAATCACCAGTGATCAATTCATAAACAGCTGATCTTGCCGCTTTTGGAACCGTGTTTCCCCCCCCTTCTAAAACCTCCTCCCCCCTCCTAGTCGGCCTCACTCACCACTCTGAACTGTACAACAGCCCACACGTTTGACCTGATATATACCGGATGCCACTCTGTATGGATAATATACCAGTGACTTTTTATGATCATTGTACCTTAGTCAGTGATTCTATCCCATATATACATATATCTCAGGAATTCCAATTATTGTAGTTAGGTGAATCGCACATTGGGAAGCATAGACACTTGTGATCACCAGACAGGTCATACACTTTCCCTCGGGGATTACCCGCAGGAAATCAGCACAGCACGGTGAACTTTTTTGGGCAATGCCTAATCACTCTTCCATGGATTTTCCTAATTGATAAATTTTTCACTAATCATAGCTGTCCTTTTTTCCTTTGTGGGTAAAAGCTTACAAGTTGACGTCCGGACTTGTGTTGTGTGTATGTGTGGAAGTGGGGTGTCCTTCCCTTGTTAAACCCATACAAGGGCAGTATAAATGTTTTGCGTGTTGGTGTGTTTGTCTGTGTTTGCACGTAATTTTAGAACTTCCGGGTAACTCATCCCCAGTATGAGACCCGTGAACAACATTGCATGGAGCTGTATTGTGTTTTTTCACACATGATGAATTATCATTACTAAATAAATACATTTTGTATTTTTTGAACCAAGTGATCTTAATTTCTGCTGCATAGGTAGCCACTTTTTTGAGCTTTGGTAGCGTTACCTAAACTCTTGGTATATATATGATATGTATCTTGAGTGTTCTGCCCCATGCCTGGCTCTAGCTAAATCTCTCCCAAGGTTACTTGCTCTGTTGTCTGCTGGCTGTGCCGGGTGGAGGGATATGTCTGTATAGTCTCAGACCCAAGTCACTGAGTGCAGTCTCAGGAGATGGGAGGCAGCGGTGTGGGACCTCTGCAACTTATCTCATGTATCTTAAGCTTCCACTGAGTACTGAATACCAATAATATCAGTCCTGACCCCTGCACGTTGTACATTACATACTCCTATACTCTACAGTATGTTGTACATTACATACTCCTGACCCCTGCACTATATACTATACAGGACCTTGGATTGTGGGCTCCTTGAGGGTAAGGACTGATGTGGGTGTACGCAGTACGAGTGCTGTGTGAATTGGCGGCGCTATAGGGGTACCTTAAACAAAAATAGGAATGATTGTAGACACGCACCCACACTCACTCAGGTTGATGTGCAGCTTGCCACGGTGCCTATCACCAGATTGCCACTTGCCACATCGCCTGCCACCAGATGCAGATTGCCACAGTCACTTGCCACATGCCACCAGATGCAGATTGCCACAGTCACTTGCCACATGCCACCAGATGCAGATCTCCACATGCCACAGTCACGTGCCACCAGATGCAGACTGCCACCAAATGCAGATTGCCACATGCCACCAGATGCAGATTGCCACATTCCACCAGATGCAGATTGACACCAGATGCAGATTGCCACAGTCACTTGCCACATGCCACCAGATGCAGACTGCCACCAGATGCAGATCTCCACATGCCACAGTCACATGCCACCAGATGCAGATTGCCACATACCACCAGATGCATATTGCCGCATGCCACCAGATGCAGATTGCCACATTCCACCAGATGCAGATTGCCACCAGATGCAGATTGCCACAGTCACATGCCACATGGCACAAGATGCAGATTGCCACATTCCACCAGATGCAGATTGCCACAGTCACTTGCCACATGGCACAAGATGCAGATTGCCACAGTCACTTGCCACATGCCACCAGATACAGATCTCCACATGCCACAGTCACATGCCACCAGATGCAGATTGCCACATGCCACCAGATGCAGACTGCCACCAGATGCAGATTGCCACATGCCACCAGATGCAGATTGCCGCATGCCACCAGATGCAGATTGCCACATGCCACCAGATGCAGACTGCCACCAGATGCAGATTGCCACATGCCACCAGATGCAGATTGCCGCATGCCACCAGATGCAGATTGCCGCATGCCACCAGATGCAGATTGCCACATGCCACCAGATGCAGACTGCCACCAGATGCAGATTGCCACATGCCACCAGATGCAGATTGCCGCATGCCACCAGATGCAGATTGCCGCATGCCACCAGATGCAGATTGTCACCAGATGCAGATTGCCACAGTCACATGTCACCAGATGCAGATTGCCACATGCCACAGTCGCATGCCACCAGATGCAGATTGCCACAATCACACGCCACCAGATGCAGATTGCCACAGTCACTTGCCACATGCCAGCAGATGCAGATTGCCGCATGCCACCAGATGCAGATTGCCACATTCCACCAGATGCAGATTGTCACCAGATAAAAACAAACAAAGGCGCCTCTAAGTGCAGAAGATAAACAATTTTAATACCCCAAATGGGTTAAAAACACTTACAAAATGGAAGTAAAAAGCAGGCACATCGTGGGTAAGGCTGCATTGGAAGAGGTCACAATCAGGGGAAGCCTCCAGGAGGATGGATGTAGTCACTGTCAGCAGCGATGTAAAACACAGGGAACAGCTGTGGAGCCGGCGTCGTCAGCGTGTGAGGGCTGCGAACCCGGAAGTGATGTCATCCGCTGGGTGGCTCTGTGACCAGCCTGAACCGCAAACGAAAGGCCGGAGAGGGGATGTGATGTCATCAGTGAGGGACGCGTTTCAGAACCGTCATTCGTTCCTTTCTCAACCTCGGATTGCACTGATGGCTGGGGAGGATATATACAGACACACTGGCAGTGGATTGGCCGGGGGGTGGGGACAACTAGATTAAATAAGCACACTGGCAGTGGATTGGCCGGGGGGAGGGGACAACAAGGTTAAATAACAATAGGTCTAGTGGATACATGTGAATAAAGACACACACCTGCAATAACATGCTGAGAACCAAAAAGAACAATAGAAGAAAATAAAACCAAGGATGGTGATATTAAGGATTAAAAACGATCTGTATCACAATCAGAATGCCCAATGTATGGGTCTCACAGATCGCAAGGAATGTTGCACATAATGAATTGTCCACAAATGGGTAACAAGAAAAGAGGGGGGGGAGGGGGGGGGAAAGGAAAAAAGGGGGACCATGCATAACATTAGTCATATTAAAATGTATAAATATATATAAATATACATAGAAAAATATATATAAATAAATATAAATGCCATAGATTCGAATGAAAGAAAGTATATGAAAATAAAAATAAAAAATAAAGAATCTATGTAAAAAATATGTTAAAAAATATATGTATATATAAATTGGTAATAATAAACCATCTTATTATTATTAAAAGTGGGGGAGGAGGGGGAAAAAATTGGATAAGTATGGTAAAAAGATGTATTATCAAGGTATGGCAATAACTTCGGTAAAAAATGTGTATAGTCAAAGTATAGCACTAACTTCGAAGTCCTCATTTAACCCTCCAGGGGCTAAAACATTTAATAAAAATATCCAGTACATTTCTCTATGGCATAGTCGTCGGTAGCGTTCAGCAGGGGGGAGATCTTTTGACATCGCCTCAATAACCCATACTCTGAGACCGCTAGTGGATTTATCATGGAAGTGTAGATAATGACACACTCACCAATAATTTAGAACTGGTCATAAAGAGTGCTGACAAAGGGGGAGGTATAGTGATACAGAATAGAGCTGATTATGTCTCTGAAGCCATGCGATTATTATCTGATACCAACACATATATCAGACTCAATAAAGATCCCTTACCCGTATTCACCATCGAAGCTTCTTCTCTGGTTGAAAAAGCACTGAAGGAAAACATCATCACACAACAAGAGGCCTCCTTTTTAGTCAAAGAAGTACATTTCACTCCCTACTTTTACCATCTGCCCAAGGTGCACAAAGACCTTAAGACACCACCTGGGCGACCGATTGTGGCCTCCATGGACAGCATTAGCAGTGGACTATCACAGTACATAGATCAATTCCTCCAGCCACTGGCCCAATCACTCCAGTCACATATTAGAGATGGTGTTCATCTACTGGAAACTTTAACCACCTACTCCTGGGATACAAACTACCACTGGGCCTCTTTAGATGTCCAATCTCTCTATACATCTATACCTCATGAAGTAGGCCTCAATGCCCTACAGTTTTTTCTCTGCCAAGATCCTATGCTTAATCCTAGGCAAGCTTCCTTCATTGTTGAGGCAACTTCCTTTTGTCTTACGCACAATTATTTTAAATTTGAAGAAAATTTCTATCTGCAGCTACAGGGGACAGCTATGGGGGCGCACTTTGCTCCCTCATATGCGAATCTTACCATGGGGCACTGGGAGCAACAATATATATGGAACAACAATCCGTTTTTTTCCCATATTGTTTTTTATGGTCGCTATATAGATGACGTGATCATCATTTGGGATGGCAGCGTATCAGTATTTTCAGACTTTGTCACATACTGCAACACCAATAATATGGGCCTCACCTTCACCTCTGTCATTGACTCCAACAAACTAGCCTTTTTAGACCTCGAACTGTTTTGGATAGGTAAGGAGATACACGCCAAAAACTTCACCAAACCAACAGCTGGAAATTCCTTCCTTCACTATAAAAGCTGCCACCACCCTCTTTGGTTAAATAACGTACCTAAAAGCCAGTTCTGTAGGCTTAATAAGAACTGTACATTACAGAGTGATTATGACACTGAAGGTCTCATCCTAAAAGAAAAATTTCTTGAAAAGGGATTTCCCGTTGATCTTGTGGATACAGCGTATCAAAAATATAAGAGTAAACCGCCTACTGAATATTCTCATCCACGTCATAACACTGACAATAGTAATCCACGATTCATTACTCAATTCCATACCCAACACAAACAAATGGAAAATATTGTTAAAAAACACTGGCCCCTTCTACTACAAGACGAACATCTAGTCTCCACTCTGTCAAATAGACCTCAATTTGCCTATAGGAAGGCACCCAATATTAAGAGCAAGGTAGCGACCAGCAAACTCAGGGCTAGACCTCCACCTCCTGGTCACCATATGCCCACCTTCCTGGCTATTTCTGGGATGTATCAGTGCCGCAAACCCCTCTGCAAGACCTGTCGGTTTGTGACACATGGCCAGAAAGACTTTCACGTCAAAGGCAAAACATATCCAATAAAGGGCTTCCACACATGTTCTTCTGACCATGTCATATATTGCCTTACTTGTCCCTGTGGTTTATTTTATGTAGGGCGCACCATCCGGCCACTACGGAAACGGTTTGGTGAACACCGTCGCTTTATTGAAGGCGGACTAGATAATCACAGTGTCCCCAAACATTATCTACACTTCCATGATAAATCCACTAGCGGTCTCAGAGTATGGGTTATTGAGGCGATGTCAAAAGATCTCCCCCCTGCTGAACGCTACCGACGACTATGCCATAGAGAAATGTACTGGATATTTTTATTAAATGTTTTAGCCCCTGGAGGGTTAAATGAGGACTTTGAAGTTAGTGCTATACTTTGACTATACACATTTTTTACCGAAGTTATTGCCATACCTTGATAATACATCTTTTTACCATACTTATCCAATTTTTTCCCCCTCCTCCCCCACTTTTAATAATAATAAGATGGTTTATTATTACCAATTTATATATACATATATTTTTTAACATATTTTTTACATAGATTCTTTATTTTTTATTTTTATTTTCATATACTTTCTTTCATTCGAATCTATGGCATTTATATTTATTTATATATATTTTTCTATGTATATTTATATATATTTATACATTTTAATATGACTAATGTTATGCATGGTCCCCCTTTTTTCCTTTCCCCCCCCCTCCCCCCCCCTCTTTTCTTGTTACCCATTTGTGGACAATTCATTATGTGCAACATTCCTTGCGATCTGTCAGACCCATACATTGGGCATTCTGATTGTGATACAGATCGTTTTTAATCCTTAATATCACCATCCTTGGTTTTATTTTCTTCTATTGTTCTTTTTGGTTCTCAGCATGTTATTGCAGGTGTGTGTCTTTATTCACATGTATCCACTAGACCTATTGTTATTTAACCTTGTTGTCCCCTCCCCCCGGCCAATCCACTGCCAGTGTGCTTATTTAATCTAGTTGTCCCCACCCCCCGGCCAATCCACTGCCAGTGTGTCTGTATATATCCTCCCCAGCCATCAGTGCAATCCGAGGTTGAGAAAGGAACGAATGACGGTTCTGAAACGCGTCCCTCACTGATGACATCACATCCCCTCTCCGGCCTTTCGTTTGCGGTTCAGGCTGGTCACAGAGCCACCCAGCGGATGACATCACTTCCGGGTTCGCAGCCCTCACACGCTGACGACGCCGGCTCCACAGCTGTTCCCTGTGTTTTACATCGCTGCTGACAGTGACTACATCCATCCTCCTGGAGGCTTCCCCTGATTGTGACCTCTTCCAATGCAGCCTTACCCACGATGTGCCTGCTTTTTACTTCCATTTTGTAAGTGTTTTTAACCCATTTGGGGTATTAAAATTGTTTATCTTCTGCACTTAGAGGCGCCTTTGTTTGTTTTTATGTCATTTTAGACCCTGCTTCAAGTCTTTTAAAGTCGCAGCCCTTTTTGCTGAAGATCATCATCCTTTCATCCCTTCCTACCCACACTTCTCCTGTTCATTTTTGGACTGCCGATCCTTAATAGAGACATTATTTGGACTACGCTAGTCCTGTGCGCCCTATATCACCTTTTATTTCCAGATTGTCACCAGATGCAGATTGCCACAGTCACATGTCACCAGATGCAGATTGCCACATGCCACAGTCACATGCCACCAGATGCAGATTGCCGCATGCCACCAGATGCAGATTGCCACATGCCACCAGATGCAGACTGCCACCAGATGCAGATTGCCACATGCCACCAGATGCAGATTGCCGCATGCCACCAGATGAGATTGCCGCATGCCACCAGATGCAGATTGTCACCAGATGCAGATTGCCACAGTCACATGTCACCAGATGCAGATTGCCACAGTCGCATGCCACCAGATGCAGATTGCCACAATCACACGCCACCAGATGCAGATTGCCACAGTCACTTGCCACATGCCACCAGATGCAGATTGCCACATTCCACCAGATGCAGATTGTCACCAGATGCAGATTGCCACAGTCACATGTCACCAGATGCAGATTGCCACATGCCACAGTCACATGCCACCAGATGCAGATTGCCACAATCACATGCCACCAGATGCAGATTGCCACAGTCACTTGCCACATGCCAGCAGATGCAGATTGCCACAGTCACTTGCCACATGCCAGCAGATGCAGATTGCCACAGTCACTTGCCACATGCCACCAAATGCAGATTTCCACAGCCACATGCCACCAGATGCAGATTGCACATGCCACTATCTCCTGCTCCTAGACGCACATTGTCACTAAGCACAGAGGCAGTACAGTGGAGCGGTGGGTTCTGCGTGAGAGAGAACATCAGTGATGCAGGGTGGTGAGAGATGATGTCATCTCTCTGCTCCCCCGCTTCACCTCCAACAGTATACCGGCCGGGCTGTGTGGGCGGAACAGCGGTGACCAACCAACCTAACTGGAATACACTATCCCGTACAAATGGAGGGAAGCTCACATAAAAAGGGCAGGACTGGGACTGAGAATAATTGGAGCCGATATGAGGTAACAGGATAAAGGAAACCAAATACAGGGTAAAGTATACAGAATACAGGATGAAGCAGGGAAGTGGCTCAGAGGCAGAACACTGAGGCACTGATGAAAGCTAAGAGAGGAATTATATACCTTCCCAGCAGTCAGCTTTAGGTGGTGCCTAATTACTGAGATCTTCTGTCTGCTGAGAGACACCCACTGAACCACATCTTTCACCTCTGAGATTTACAAAGCAACTAGCAGGTCACCCAGGTCCTGACAGTTCTCCCTCCCCCCTTAAGTCACAACCCCCAGATGCTCAACTTGGGCTTGAAAATAAATGTCCGTGTGAGAGACCCTTGCACTGGAAAACCCAAAAAGGAGAAGATCCCAGTATTATTGTCTGAAGACTTTCCCAATTTCCTAAAGCCATAGTTCTTCAACCTTCAGGATACCCGAGTGACAGGGTCTGAAAACTGGCTGGGTGCCCTGCTGACGGGGTCTGGAAAATGGCTGGGTGTCCACAGATCAGATCCTTTAAAAGGTGCTGTCAGACTTTTACTTACCAGACTGATGAGTCCGCTTGGGCAGAGGGTAGACTCCCTTACCGACTCACGGCCCCTGGTAGAGCAGACAGGAGGCACGAGAGTGCGGAATGGTATGAGAGCCTGCTGAAGAGATCCAGGTACAGGATGAGAGATGATCTTCAGACAACAGGTCAGTAGTCCGTAACACTGGTAACAGGTGCTGAGCAGGAGCAAGACAGGCAGATCGAGACACAAGCAGGGTTCGGCAACAGACTGGCAGCAAGGTACAATAGGAGCAGGCAGAAGCGGAGTCAAACAGGCCAAGGTCAGGTACAGGCAGCAAACAGGAGAATCCAAGGGCAATCCGGGTCATCAGGAGATCAGGTAAACAGGAAGACAAGACAGGAAACAGGAACTATGGCACAGGAAGCTGATGATCAGGCAGCACTGAACAGAGTGCCTGACAAACTTAAATAGGCCGGCTTGCTCACAGGCACGCCCCCAGGCGGCCAATCCCATGACCAGCAAGGTGAGCTCTCTGACAGTGCCCCCTCCCTAAGGGCAGCCTCCGGATGCCCAGGCGGGCCAACTTGGAGGCATGAACATTTCTGAAAGTCTGTAAAAGTTCCGGGGCATGTAAATTGTTTTCTGGTTCCCAGGAATTGTCCTCCGGACCATACCCCTTCCATTTAATAAGATACTGAATTCCATTCCTCCTTTTCCTACAGTCAAGGATTGCCTCTAAAAGTAAAAGAACTTTTACCTCGAATTCCTCTTCGTTGTCAATTATGACAGGTTTGGGTGGGCTGACAGTGCGACCAGCAAAAGGATTAGAGGTAGCAGGTTTCAGCAGCGTCACATGGAAGACCGGGTGTACTTTTAGAGAGTCTGGCAAATCAAGTTCATAGGTCACATCATTTATTTTCCTCTTCACTGGGAACGGACCCATAAACTTAGGGCCTAATTTCCTAGAGGGACAAGACATTTTCAGGTTAGTTGTGGACAACCACACTTGGTTGCCGGGCTCCAAGATCAATTCTCCACGCCTCTTCTTATCAAACATTTTTTTATTGTAATCCTGGGATTTGGCCATAGTCTCTTGTAGGATCTTATTGTTGGTGGAAAAGAAATTCATAGTCTCTGAGACGGCCGGAGCGGTGCATTCAGGTACTGAGATTGGTAGAAAAGATGGATGGAACCTGTAATTAGCGTAAAATGATGTTTGATTGATGGCAGAGTGCAAGGAGTTGTTATAGGAGAATTCTGCAACGGGTAATAAGGAAACCCAGTCATCCTGAGAGATGGCAGAGAAGCACCTGAGATATTGCTCCAAGGTCTGGTTGGTTCTCTCAGTTTGCCCGTTCGTCTGGGGATGATAGGCGGATGAAAAGGCCAATTTAATTTCGAGGGAACCACACAGGGCCTTCCAGAACCTTGAAGTGAATTGAACCCCCCGATCAGACACAATGCTTGCTGGGACTCCATGTAACCTAACCACTTCTTTGACAAAAATCTTTGCCGTATCCATAGCCGAAGGTGTACCTTTCATGGGGAGGAAATGTGCCATCTTCGACAGCCTGTCTACCACAACAAAAATAGTAGAGAAACCCTCAGAGGGGGGCAATTCCACGATGAAGTCTATTGATATCATCTTCCATGGCCTCTCTGGAACAGGTAAGGGTTTTAATAATCCCCGGGCCTTTGTCCTGGTGTTCTTACTTTGAGCAAAAGTGTTGCATGAATCCACAAAATGTTTACAGTCACAGGCTAATTGAGGCCACCAGAAGGTGCGCTGTACCAGCTCAGTGGTTTTCAGGACACCGAAATGTCCGGCCAACTTATGATCATGACATAGTTCCATCACAGTCACCCTTAGCTTCTCGGGAACCACGATCTTGTCTCTTCGCCAAAACAGGCCCTCTCTCCAATCGGTTTCGGGGTACGGAAGCATTCCCACCGAGGCCTGTCTTATCCGTGAAACAAGGTCCCCTTGGAGGAGCAGGAAGTTCCCCGAAGGAAGAATCGTATCGGGAGATACGGTCTTCTCTGAATCGTAAAACATGCGGGAAAGAGCATCTGAGTTTATATTCTTGGAACCAGGCCTGTAAGTTATGTGAAACTGGAATCGTGAGAAAAAAAGTGCCCATCTGGCCTGAGGAGGTCTTAATCTTTTGGCTGTTCTCAGGTATTTCAGATTCTTGTGGTCGGTGTAGACCAGAATAGGATGTGCAGCACCCTCCAATAGGTAACGTCATTCCTCCATAGCCGCCTTGATGGCCAGAAGTTCTCGATCCCCCACATCATAATTTCTTTCCGAAATTAAAAGTTTGCGTGAAAAGAACGCTACTGGATAGAGGAGGGCCTTGGCGCCCTGTCGTTGAGAGAGCACTGCTCCCACTGCGATCTCCGAAGCTTCGACCTCCAAGACAAATGGTAGGAAAGGGTTAGGGTGTTTCAAAATGGTGGCTGAAGTAAATAGCTTTTTGAGTCTTTCGAAAGCCAACTGGGCTTTGTCAGTCCAAGAGAATCGGGTTCCCTGTTTGGTCAATTCGGTGATTGGAGCGATGATTGCAGAAAAACCTTTAATAAACTTCCGGTAAAAATTGGCAAAGCCAATAAAGCGTTGTACCCCTTTTTTATCTATCGGAGTGGGCCAATCCAGAATAGCAGACACCTTTTGGGGGTCCATCCTGATACCCTCCACTGAGATGACTAGGCCCAAGAACTGAATACATTGACGTTCAAACTCGCATTTCTCGAGTTTTGCATAGAGGCCGTGTTGCCTAAGCTGGGTTAGGACATTGCAGACATGTCTACCGTGATCGGTTAGTGAAGAGGAGAAGATCAAGATGTCGTCAAGGTATACTATTACATACAAATCCAGGTAATCACGGAAAATATCGTTGACGAAATGTTGGAAGGTTGCGGGAGCGTTGCATAATCCAAATGGCATGACAAGGTACTCGAAGTGCCCGAATCGAGTACGGAAGGCCGTCTTCCATTCGTCCCCTTTTCTGATACGGATCAAGTTATAAGCTCCGCGGAGATCTAGTTTCGTGAATATGACTGCGGTTCCTAATCTTTGAAGAAGTTCAGGTACTAAAGGCAAGGGATAACGATTCTTAATGGTGATCTTATTCAACTCCCGGTAATCGATGCAGGGACGTAACGAGTGGTCCTTCTTCTCGACAAAGAAGATGCCGGCACCGGCTGGGGAGGTAGAAGGACGAATGAACCCTTTTTCCAAGTTTTCATCTATATAAGTCTTTAATGTGTCTAACTCCTGCTCAGTTAACCGGAAGATTCTCCCAAATGGAACTTCAGTACCAGGTAACAGTTCTATAGGACAGTCATACGGCCTATGAGGGGGCAAGGTTTCTGCTCCTTTTTTACTAAATACATCCAGGAAGTCCAGATAAGCTTCAGGGATGGACTGACGTAGTTCAGCATCTGAGTCCAAGCACAGGAGTTGGGAGGTCATGTCAGAAGATTGCTGTAAACATTGCTGTTGGCAATACTCAGAGAGAAGTTTGACTTCTCCTGTGGCCCAGTTGATACTGGGATTGTGGGCCTGCAGCCAGGGCATCCCTAGGATAATAGGGAAGAGAGGGGAAGAGATGGCATCCAGACGCAGAAGCTCCTGATGGTGGGTACCCATGGTGGCCAGCAAGGGGACGGTCTCTTGAGTGACCGGGCCTGAACTAAGGATGGATCCATCCGCTAGATGGACAGCAAGCCCCTGAGCCTTAGGTTGAAGCGGAATACGATGGTTGGCAGCAAAGGTCAAATCGATAAAACAGCTGCATGCGCCGGAATCAATAATTACTGACACTGGAATACTCCCTCCTGGAAGCTGCAGAGTGAAGGAAACAGCGAGATCAGAACCAAGTTTAGGTAGCACAGATGCACACATTGAAGAGGCAGAACGACACTTACGCATCTTGTTGGGGCAGGCTCTCACGTAGTGCCCGTTTTCACCGCAGTATAGGCACAGGTTGTGGGTTCGTCTGCGCATCTTTTCCTCTGGAGTAAGCGTAGGCCGGAGCAGACCGAGTTGCATGGGTTCAGGGGGTTCTGGAATCGAGACAGATGAAGCCGGAGGAAACTGACTGACCGGACTGGGAACCTTGGGTAACATCCAGGTGGGACGAAGGTGGCTGGTAGACCTTTCTGACCGACGCTCTCTTAGGCGACGGTCAATCTGGATGGAGAGATTGATGAGGTCTTTCAGAGACTGATGAGGTACCCCCACTCGAGCCAACTCGTCCTTGAGTGGGTCAGATAGCCCCATTCTGAACTGATGACGCAGGTCAGCGTCGTTCCAGTCCGTATCGGCGCTCCAACGTCTGAAGTCGACTGCATAATCTTCGGCCGCTCTGCGACCCTGTTGCAGAGAGTGCAGTGCAGCTTCAGCAGTCGCTGTCAGTTGGGGATCTTCATATAATTGGGACATGGCCCTGAAGAAATCGTCTAGGCTATCTAGGGAGATAGATTTTTGCTCCAGAAGGCGGTGAGCCCAGGTTTGTGGCTCACCTGTCAGCAGGGAAATAACAAAGCCTACTTTGGTCGCTTCAAGTGAAAACGTGCGGGGTTGCAGAGCAAAGTAGAGTTCGCAGGAATTGCGGAAGGCACGATACTTGCTGCGTTCACCGGAAAATTTCTCGGGAGTGGGTACTCTGGGCTCTGGAGGAAGCATTACTACGGAGGGTGCAGATTGGAATCCAGCAGAAGACGCCCCCTGGGGGTTGGAAGAGGAAGATAAGGCCTGAACTTGTTCCTCCAATCTTGAGTAACCTTCCTGAAGGCTTTTCACGGTCTGGGTAAGTCCTGCCAGGTGTCTACATAGTTCATCCATGGGGGAGGCCCCCTGCCCGGACTCAGTCATGGCTGCCTGATACTGTCAGACTTTTACTTACCAGACTGATGAGTCTGCTTGGGCAGAGGGTAGACTCCCTTACTTATCTGACTCACGGCTCCTGGTAGAGCAGACAGGAGGCACGAGAGTGCGGAATGGTATGAGAGCCTGCTGAAGAGATCCAGGTACAGGATGAGAGATGATCTTCAGACAACAGGTCAGTAGTCCGTAACACTGGTAACAGGTGCTGAGCAGGAGCAAGACAGGCAGATCGGGTCACAAGTAGGGTTCGGCAACAGACTGGCAGCAAGGTACAATAGGAGCAGGCAGAAGCGGAGTCAAACAGGCCAAGGTCAGGTACAGGCAGCAAACAGGAGAATCCAAGGGCAATTCGGGTCATCAGGAGATCAGGTAAACAGGAAGACAAGACAGGAACTATGGCACAGGAAGCTGATGATCAGGCAGCACTGAACAGAGTGCCTGACAAACTTAAATAGGCCGGCTTGCTCACAGGCACGCCCCCAGGCGGCCAATCCCATGACCAGCAAGGTGAGCTCTCTGACAGGTGCTACATCCCAATGCTGTGATCCCATTGGCTGTCTGAAGGTTTAGCACTAGGGTCCCTAACCCATACAAGTACCCTGGCACCAGGCTGTCCCATTGTAACTTGACATTCTCCATCTTAGTTATGAGTTTGGTTGCTAGAAACTGCTTTGCAGTTTAGGGACCACGCAGGTCTTTTCAAGGCACCGGTTACCCTTCCAAGGTCCCCTAACACACCCGTATTTGTAGAGATTATGCCTGGGTCAGAGAAAAGTTCAAATGGAACTCTGCCCTTCCCCAGAGTACCTCTTCTACTGGAGCTGTAATAACAAGTGCAGTTATTGAATTCAGGACCAATAGAAGCAAAGGGCTGCAAAAGAATCTCAGGCCAGATGGCTAGCCCACAACAGACATGCCACAAATGTTGTCAGGATTTTTCTGATTAGAAATTATAATTATTATGGATTCCTAATAAGATATGCAGAATGAACTTAGTATCACAAGTGTTACAAGATAAAATAAAAGATTCTTGGAGAGTTGATTTCCAAAGACATACACTGAAACTGAGGGGAAGGTCTGATTGGGTGGACCTTGTTGTCTGCTGGTCCAACTTCTTGTATTCTGAGACAGCGGAGATGGTACCCTCTGAATGAAAATTGAATTCTCTAAGTCTTCCTAAGTTCCTAGGTTGACATTTTTAGGTGTATTAATTATACTATAATTTAGTTACATCATATTAAATTAACTGTCTCAATATCTTTTGATAGATCAGACTTATACAGTATATAGGTGATTGTTAGTGACTTGACTGTGAATAAATTGTCATTTTATTGATATGGTGTTTGTAATTTTTCTAAGAATTTTATTGTGCTTAATAATCTCAGAGTACAATCTCAGGCACTGTTTTATATTGATTAATTAATCAATATTGCTGACTTGGTTAATCATATAAACTTTCTGACAATGTGGAGACTCAGAGGTATCAGACCCAACAGCTGGTGATAGCTCAACCTTACTACCAAAGACTGGCTGGGCAGCAGACACAGGATCAGCAGAGGCAGGCTGGGCAGCAGATACAGGATCAGCAGAGACAGGCTGGGCAGCAGACACAGAATCAGCAGAGACAGGCTGGGAAGCAGGCACAGGATCAGCAGAGACAGGCTGGGCAGCAGACACAGGATCAGCAGAGACAGGTTGGGCAGCAGACACAGGATCAGCATAGGCAGACTGGGCAGCAGACACAGGATCAGCAGGGGCAGTGGGCACAGGATCAGCAGAGGCAGGCTGGGTAGCAGGCACGTTATCAGCAGGGGCAGGCTGGGCAGCAGGCATGTTATTAGCACAGGTATGCTGGGCAGCAGGCACAGGATCAGCAGAGGCAGGCTGGGCAGCAGGCACAAGATCAGCAGAGGTAGGTTGGGCAGCAAGCACATAATCAGTAGATGCAGGTTGGGCAGCAGGCACAGGATCAGTAGATGCAGGTTGGGCAGCAGGCAAAGGGTCAGTGGACACTGACTGGACAGTAACAGAGGATCAGTGAAGAGAGATTAAAAAGGATTAGTGGAGTCTGGCTGAGCAGAGAGGAAGAGGATAGATGAAGTCAGGTTGAACATCAGGCAGATGATCAATGAGTCAATCTGGATCACAGGCAGAGGATTCATGTCATGAGGCTGGATAGCAGGTGGCATGTCTGGGAAATCAGACTGGACAGTAGACAATGTGGCAGCAACATCAGGCTGGGAAGCAGGTAGCATATCAGTAACATCAGGCTGGTCAGCAGGTAAAGCGTCGGTGGCATCTGGCTGGGATGCAGGTGAAGCACCAATGGAGTTAAACTGGATAGCAGGTAGAAGATCAGTACTGGATAGCAGAAGAGGTATTAGCAGAGTCAAGCTGGGGGGCTGGAACATGGGCTTGGTGCACAGTGGCATTAAGCAGTGGTTAGTCCCAAGGATGGGTGGAACTTTTTAGAAAGGCCTGGGCATATATTTTTGAGGTAGAGTAAGGCCAGGGTACTGAGAGTCCCAAATATAACAGGACAGTAGTCAGAACTGCGGCCAAGTATGGAGCAGACTGACCCATATTTGGTGCAGTGCCAGGCTGAACTGAGGGAGCTGGTACAAGGACAGGCATGACTTGGCAGGAATGATTAGCGTTAGGCTGGCCTGAAGCAGAAGGCATAGAAGCAGGCTGGACTGGGACTGGAGCACCAATCACTGGAACAGGCTGGACTGTAGCAGCAGGCACTTGAAGAAGCTGGACTAGAGTGGTAAGCACTGGAACAGGCTGGATTGAAGCGGCAGGAACGGGCTGTATTGAAGCAGCTGGCACTGGAACAAGCTGTATTGAAGCAGCTAGCACTGGAACAGGCTGGATGGAAGCAGCAGGCACTGGAACAGCATAGTTGCCAACAGTCACGATTTTTCCGGGACATTCACCAGTTTCAGACCCACATCCCTGGGCTAAGGCCATCCCGAGTGGAATTCTGAAAAATAATTTTTGTCCCGGACAGGGGCAGGCTGGGCCAGAGTGTCTGATCCCCACCTAACAAAGGTTGAACCAGTCTGATGGTAGTATGCTGGGTGGGCTGGAAAGGATGTAACAGCCAGCTAATGGCTAAGGAGATAGCAGGGGCTGCACTGCATCCTAGCCAATGAGTGCCCGGGTTACAGAAGGCTCTGCCCTCACAGGTGTCTTCTGACTGCCGTCACATGATGAGAGAGATGGCCGCCTGCTGGGTGCTGCTGATGGTCTCAGTTCCCTTGGCCCTGAGGGGCACAGAGCTCGGAGGTGTCCGTCATCCTGAACCTGTTCTCTGGGAGCCTCAGCACTATGCCCGGGAGAAGGGGGACGCCGTGGCCAGGGCTGCACTGAAGGACACCATCAAGCAGGGAGGTCATAGAGAAGGTGATGACAAGGAAGGAGCTCTGCTAGATAAGGTGATGGCGGGAGAAGGTGGGAGCTCATTGCAGATCTGATACCAGGAGGAGCTTCCATTGTTTATGTGACACCTAAAGAAGATGGAGCACTTATGGCTAAGGTGATGGCAGGAGGACTTGGAGCCCTACTAGAAAAGGTGATACAAGGAGATGGAGACCCTTTCTCTCTCCCTCCCTACATCTTTCTTTCTCTCTCCCTCCCTCCTTCTTTCTCTCTCCATCCTGCCTTCTTTCTCTCTCTCCCTCCATTGCTCATTCTCCTTTCTTTCTTTCTCTTTCTCTATCCCTCCTCCTTTCTCTCTCTCTCAATCCCTCCCTCCTTCTTTATTTCTCTCCCTCCCTCTCTTCTTTCTTCTCTCTCCATTCCTCTGTCTCTCTTTCCCTCCATCTCTTCTTCCTTCTTTCTCTCTCCCTCCATCTGTTCTTTCTTCTCTTTCCATTGCTCCGTCTCTTTTTCCCTCCATCTCTTCTTCTTCTTTCTTTCTCTCTCCCTCTCTCTTTTTTTCTTTCCCTATATATTACCACATTCTCCACTATGTAAGTCACCTAAGACATTTTTTTCTCCTCCTAGGCCATGCCTACAAGCGAATGCCGCTATCCCTAATTGAAATAATACTCCTCCTACAAACAGAAAAGTGTGCCTATAAATTTATCCAGAATGTTAGCAACTATTGAACAGGCTGGACTGAAGCAGTTGGCATGGACGCAGACTGTGTGAGGCAGCAGGTATGGAGGCATGAACTGGCACAGGATCAGTGGTTGGTGCAGGAGTGGACAGTGATAGAATTTTGTGAGTGGGAAAAAATATTGTTTCTTTTTTGGTTTAAATGCTGGTGGGGTGCCTACCAGGTAGTACTGCTAGTGGAGAAGTAGTGACCACACTCAGAAATAGAGAAGGAAAGGTAGGTAGTAGTGAAAGAGGAAGATTTCTAAAGGGGGTTGCCAAGGGCAATGGAATGGTAGAGGGTGACTTCCATGCTGATATACAGTTGGAAGTATGAAGTACTCAGGAGCAGCTGTGGTTACTAAGGGGAATGAAGGAAAAGGTTCTTGGTGTCCGGAGGCAGAACTGAATTGGTGTGAATTGACTAAAACTGGGGAGAGTATCTTTGTGTATGTTTTTGTTTGTGTGTTTTTTCTTTTTCCTGAATGTGTTTATCAGATTACCCTTCTTTGGGGAACCTCTCTTCCTTGAGAGAACCTTGAGAAGTTTGTGAAGCTTCATTATTATTTACAGGTGCATTTTAAGTTATGTAGCACATGCCCGAAATGGGTTCAGTTTTGTATTTTTATAGAAACATACCCAGATTTAGACTTTTTGTTGCCATTAAGCTGCTTTTAGATCCTGGTAGAGATACCAGGATTTTCCTTTGTATGCATAGTTCCTTTGGCTATAGCAACAGTACTATATTTAGGTAAGCTGTACTAGGGTGTATATAGATCACCCCCTATCGTGGGTTGTGGTTCAGCAGGACTTTTTTCTTCCCCTCTTTTTGTTTGTATATATCTATGGCTGGGCTTGGTATAAAGTCTGAACAAAACTTAGTTTACATTTCCCTTGTCTAACCAGAGACTGCACACCAGTAATACAATCCAACAGGGTCTTCTGGGAACAAGCTGAATAGTGCTCAAGAATGTAAGCTTTGCCTTAAGGCTCGGTTCACACTAGGACGACTTGGGATCCGACTTGTAAGCCCTCAAGTCGCCCCAAGTCGCCCCAAGAAGAGATTCACATAGCAGGGGATCATAGCGTCTTAATAGACACTACTGAAGTCGCTCCGACTTCAGAGCGTACTCCCTGTACTACTTGGATCTGACTTGGTAGGCGACCTGTACCATAGAAATCAATGGAAGTCACCTCCAAGTCGGATCTCTATCTACAGTCAAGCGACTTTACAGGGAAAAAATTTAGTTTGCCCAGGCAAACCCCTCCCTCCAGAGAGCTGATTATCCTGTGATTGGCCACAGCCAAAGTCGCCTGTCCTGGAGGCGACTTGAAGTCATGTTGCAATTTGCTAAAGTCGCGCTGAAGCCGCGTTGAAGTCGCCTTCCAAAGTCACGCTGAAATCGTGTTGCCCCTGTGTGAACCGAGCCTAACTCACCCTCACAATTTAAAACAAAAGCGGGGATGTGGGCTCCGCCCACTCAGCCGTGTCATTTATTCACAGAGTTCTGTGAATAGGAAAATTACAACTACTGTCAGCCTTTGTGGTTAATGGCTTGTAATTTTCAATAAACAACCAGGACACTGGTGAGCTCTCTATGTAGTTCATTGATGGTTCCTGTCAATGTGTAACTACCTGCCCATGCGAGGTACAAACAGACAGCTTACACTGACAGCCATCAGGAGACCTGCATTGCACCCACAATCTGCTGATCGCAGGTACAATGGTTTACAGGCTCCTAATAAAAATAATAAATGCACATTTTTTTTTACCTTTTTTAAAAGGTGAATTATCCTTTTACATGTGTGCAAAAAAATATACAAAAACAGCAATTACAGTGAAATGATAAATGTGAGCTAGATGGAATTATTCTGCTGTGGTCACACTCTAAACATTAGAGCTCCCCCTAGCTGCATCCTTGTAATAACTGTAGTGCAGACACTCTGGCTGGTCCTGCTATCTTGTCCCAGATCCACTTTTCCCACAGTGTAAGAGCAGCCAGGCACACGGATCATCCACACGTCCGGCTCACTAAGTAGTCTAGAGGATTGATTTTTCTGAATGCAACTAATTCTTCTTGAAAAATCCCTTAGACACAGCTATTGGTAAGTGGACAGCTCTGGGTACCAAAGCAATGTCCCAGGCTGGGTGAACCTCATTCTTACTGCAACAGGGGGGTTACCTACAGCATTCACCCAGATCCTGCTCTCAGGTCTATACTCACAAGTCCTTGGGTGCTGGGGGGCCTTTCTTAGCATCAGGCAGACAGCTGTGTAGTGGACTCTCCAGACTGGATCCCAGGTGAAATCCCTCTTATACAGCTTGCAGTCACTCTGAAGATAGGGCCCCAGTCTTTCTGTAGGTGGGGGGCCTTGCTGGGCTCCTGGTAAAGGTGCGGGATGGCCTGAGAGGGTCACAGTCCTCCAGGCTGGTAGCTTCTCCTACTGGACAAGGACCTAGACCGATGCAGCCCCAGACTAATTACTAACCACCTTCTGAACACGCTCCCTCAGGCATTGGCTGGAACCTCCAAAATATTCAGGCTGCTCACTCAGCCTGCACCACTCCTATGTTCTGGCACCTTAAAGAAAGCAGGAAGAAGCAATCAAGTGTGCAGCCTGATCAGTCCAAAGCAATCAGCAGCTCCACTGATTACAGAGGAGCACCACAAAAATGGGAATACATTTTCCTGACAGACTAGCATAAATTATGATGGTGCTACATAACATTGCTAGGTGGGATATTTATTTACCTGTTACATTCCTTCCACTTTTAAATGTCCTCTGACAGTTAGGAGTCTAATTATAAAAAAAACTGCATAACAGTTTGCCTTGTGAAAATGCATGTACATTCCTTCTGTGTGAATGGGGTAGTAAATAAATGTTCTTAGGCTATTTGCTAAGCTGATCGAAAATTTTCCATTGATTTAAAATAAAAACTTGTGCACTAGATGGCACTAATTCCTAGGATACTCAGCGCCATCTAATGGCTGAAAGCAGTATTTTTAGTTATGAATGATTGGTTTAATATTGTTGGTTTAATTAACTTGTTTCATTCAGTGTGTACTGTACTCACAAGTACGTGAGTATGACCTCAGTTATCTGTATGAAAGTATGCCTGGCAGAGGAAACTAAGGGATCTACTTATAGAAAATTCATTGGACAAATGTGACGAGCATTCATCCAGCTGCTACAAATTCTAGCTGTATTTTAAGTAAGGGTCCTTTCACACTGGGGCGGGGGCATTGTCGGCGATAAAGCGCCACTATTGTAAGCGGCGCTTTACCGTCGGTATGCGGCCGCTAGCGGGGCGGTTTTAACCCCCTGCTAGCGGCCGAGAAAGGGTTCTGCAGAGGCGCTTTGCCGGCGGTATAGCCGCGCCATCCCATTGATTTCAATGGGCAGGAGTGGTATACACTCCGCCATGCTAGAAGAAATAAACACTAAAATACAGTACAATACCACTTTAAAGTGGGAGTCCCGCGAAAACATTTTTTTTCAGTATTTGCAGCTGCTGACTTTTAAAATAAGGTCACTCACCTGTCCCGGGGTCCAGCAATGTCGGCACCCGAGACCGAACCGTCCCTCGATCCTCGGGTGCTGCCGCCGCCATTCTCAGTGAGGGAATCAGGAAGTGAAGCGTTGCGGCTTCACTTCCCGATTCCCTACTGCACATGCGCGAGTCGAGCTGCGCTTTTTCAATGGTCCCCGCTATCTCCTGGGACCTGTGTCTTTCCCAGGAGACAGCGGGGGAGTGCGGGAGGGGGCGTGACTCCCATGGGAGTCTATTCCCGGAAGTGGGTGCAGATACCTGTCTTAGACAGGTATCTGCACCCCCCTGAAAGGTGCCAACTGTGAGGAATCCGATGAGCGGAAGTTCCACTTTTGGGTGGAACTCCGCTTTAAACAATCCAAGTTGTCCTGCAGGACTCAGAGTTTAATTAGAGCTCTCTTACTGAGATAATTGTCCCCAAACGAGCAAAGAGGGAGATATGAAGAAGGTATTCTAGCTTGCATTGGGCTCCCAATAAGCAGAAGCAGTCTTTAACTCTCTGAGGTTTCGGGAAATAATGAGTCCATAGATGACTTTTCACAGTATGCAAGAGAGACCCTTCTGCTAGCTTTGGTGAAGCTTTTTATGTTGGTGCACAGTGTAGATGTAATCCCTTTGAATGAGGAATGTCACTGAAATAAATATGGGGTGGTTTTGGATTTCCCATATTTATTATAAATATGTATGATCTTGTCTATTCCTATAGTTAGCTAGTCTATAAGAGCTCTGATAAGGTTAATGGTGGTGATACAATAACAAAGTTAGCTATAGAAATAAACACGTTGCTCAAATAAGCAAAGGTTTCATTTATTGACAAAGAAAGCAGAAATACTAACATAAAACACTAGAAGAATACTACAGAACATATAAAACAAAAAGAGCATAGATGATACTTTACGTACTGTCATCCTCAGTATTCAGTGTCTCTCGGCTGGGCTCAATGGGAAAAGAGAGAGCCTCATCATTTGCCCTTACTTTTTAAAGCGCACTGAAGTACAACCCACACAAACGCCCTCTTCCCACCCGTGTAGTCCTCTGTCCAATGAGAAGCTATAAGAGGCCATTCTTCCCAATCACCAGGAAGTAAATTATTCCCCCAAACATCTTCCAGGAAGTATGTTCTTCCACAAGGGGGCAGCATTATTCTATGAACACCTGCCTTGCCTTGAGGTCAACATTCCAGCAACAGTTGGCCTTTTGAAGCTCTGTTTGCAGGCATGGCAATTGGGCACTTTAATCTTTCCCTCACCATTGGTGTGAGGCAAAGCTCTCCTACTCCCATACCCCACCACCAGGGGGTATGCGTGAATCTTTTTCCAGATGAAGATTCTGATAAGCATTCTTCAGTCGCACACACTGCTGGGTAAACTCACTTTACTGACATTCCAAAAAGACTTTCAACAGGCCAAATGGCTTTATTAACCAGACAGTAAAAATCCAGAAATATATGATATAACATGTTGCCTTCCAACAGTCACTTTCCTAGCAATGATGACACAGTAGGCAGAGTTCCCCTTTAGTAAAGGCAACAAAACTGGGAGTTTAAACTGTGTTCAACAAAGGTATAGAGGGTATCCAAATTGAAGATGGGTGGGAGTATAGCAGAACTATATACCTTTGAGTGAGGAACTTGGTGGGTGCAACTTATTGCTTCTTTGTGTAGGAAGGATTTGGGGCAATATAATTTTCTTCAGTTCCCGCCAAACAAGCAAAGAGAGTCTATTAAAGCTAATAGACGGTGTGTGGCGCTTGTGTGGGCCACTGATGTAGATGGGCCGCAGCACAATTTGGACTACAAAGTCTGTGTCTCTATGCAGCAGCCTGTATTGCAGGAATCCTAGACTGAAATAACTGGCAACAACTATTAATTCTGAACTTGTAATGTACAGTGGTGTTGTTAGGAACCCTCTCACCCAGTCCTGAAGAGCAGCGGTGCAGAATGATGGCCCTGTTGCTGGGGAGCCTCCTTTCCTCGATATCCTCCCATGGAGATAGTGAAGCTGCTGTCAATGACCCAGTCTACCTGCAGGCAGGACCAACTATCCTGATTGTCAGTACAATCAGCACTCGGGGAACTCTCTTCTAGGCTCTCCGGTTCAGTCTGAGGCCTTCTGGATTGGCACTCTACTCTCACACACATCCTCCCCTCTCACAGTCTCCCTCTTTCCACTCCCAGAACTCCCCAGGCTTTTCTTTATAGAGCTCCCTTCTGCTCTCTTCTGGGAAATGTAATCTGTTTCAGTATGTCTGGGGACAGAAGCCCTGCTATCAGCTCACAAGTTCAACAATCCTTTGAAGTCTGTAATAACTAATCTGCAGAACACTGCCATCTTATGGTTAATTAACAGTTGGCAATCAGTAACAGTGCCGTGTGTAACATAAAGATAATGATTACATTTTTATTTTTCTACTTCTATCAATGGCCAATACGATACAACAATTCACCCATGTCTTTGGTGATTTCTGATCTCCTTATGAACTGTTTCTATTTTTTTTAAATCAAATAGTTTTTTTTTCATTAAACAATACAAAAATGAAAAACAGAAGAGAAAAAAAAACACAATACATTTCCTAAAAAAACCCCATCCAAACACACCTCTCAAAAAAACACATAATTTCCTTCATTTGTGCCCACCAGAATATGCTTCAAACTTTACTCAAGACCATTTATCTCATTAATGCTCCTTAATGGTCTATATATATTTATCCCCCTCTTATGTCATTATTAGTTTTCATCAGTATCATTAATTCGCTCAACTGATTGTTCAGACAGGTTGGAGACTAGTCACTAATGCCAAATTCCTCTCGTCTTAGATTAAGATTAATCGCCCTAATCCATTGATCTATTGTTGTCAGATATTTTGATATCCATTTTTGTAACATAAGTTTATGAGCCATATACATAATTCTCAGCCATATCACATGCATTTCAGCTGGGAGGGTGCCTTCCGGTATAACCCCTAGTAATGCTATTTTTGGTTCAAAATGAACTTGTGTAAAACATACCAAATTTAAAATATCAAAAACACCCTCCCAGTAGCAAAGCGATTTGGGACATCACCACAGCATATGTATAAGTGTACCTGTATCAGTGATGCACCTTGGACAGTTTGGTGTATCTGCTTTACCCCAAGAGTATAGCTTTAAAGGGGTATAGTGGGCTCAATGGATAATAAATAGCTGAGTTAGACATTGTGAGGTGGATAAGGATACTTCAAATAGATTCTTCAAAGCTTGTTCCCACTCTTTGTCACCAAGTGTCTCTAGATTCCTACACCACCGCCCTAAGCTGTTCTCTAGTGGTTTAGTTCTATCTGTCATTTGAAAAGAAGAATATATACTCCCTATAATTCCCTGTTTAGAACATTTTGCAGTTACTGCCGTAGTTACAATTGATGAAGGATTGTATATTAATAAAAAAGTCGATACTGAAAAAATAATTTATTAGGAAAATTATATCTTTCTGCCAGTTTACCAAATGGTTGCAAAAAGTCATTATCTAAAAGTTGACAAAGAAGCAGAATTCCAGCCTTCTTCCATGGATCAAAACTTTTTAGCTTCGCAACCTCAGGCAATTGCAAATTATCCCATATAGGAATATATTGGGTATATCCCTCATAATGAGTTTCTTTTTGAATAGTAGTCCAAATCTTATGTACCAAATTAAATGTAGGATAATTATGTTTACTATAGAAATGATAAGCTACTATTAACTGTACCGGTGGATCTATCGGCAGCTGAGAGAATATAATTTGCTGTATGGGATCCTCATACTCTATACCACTCCATCCATTTATTTGCTGAAGTTGGGATGCCAGATAGGGGAAAATGTTATACTTATCTGATGGTAATTTTCCTTTTCTGATGCCAAGCATGACAGCATATACGTATAGGTAGGCTCTGCCCCCTGCCCTATTCCAGGACCGGTTATACTATACAAGCAAGTCTCCTCTCCCTGCAGGCAGCATTCTCGTAACTTAGTATCACTGCGCAGCCCTTTCGGGAGGGACCTTTTGCTGTCATGCTTTGCATCAGGTAAGGAAAATTACTATCAGGTAAGTATAAAATTTACTTCATGACAGCATATACGTATGGGATGTACAAAATCACCAGACAACAAGGGTGGGTAATGCTGAAGCGTTTAAGTAGAGGATTAGATCTATCCCCACTAACGACTGAAATGTATTGTAGCTAAGGCCGCTGTGTCCACTTTAAAATGGTCCCCCAACGTGTTGAATGTAGACCAGGTCATAGTTTACATATTACTTCTGGAGGGACTCCTTTGGAGTTCCTTCCATGGATGCGCAATCCATCTGGGAAAGCGGTCTCTGCCCTCAACTGATAGATTTGTCCTAGCCATCTAAGCCCCTTGAATAACTTGATTCGCACTACTGCGATTGTCTTTAATGGCCTATTGTATGCTCCTTGAAGAAGGGCCAATTCTATGTCTCTCTTCAACCTTGAATCTATTTCCAATGCTTGTGGTTTTTCAAACACTTTAGTTTGGATATACCAGAAGGACGATGTTCTAACCCAGATGCAAAGATGCAGACCTCTGTATAGTGCTAAGGAAGAGGCTAGAGCAATTTTGCCTGATAATTTCAGCAACAAGGTAGTTTATGGCCTGACACTTGGATATCTGAGATCCTTCTAGACCTATTAGCCATACAAAATACTTCAGTGTTACTGGCCATATTGAGGATGTCTTATCCCTCTGAATGGAGAGTGAGACAATGTGTCCCGCACTATTTGGAAGACCCTAGGGGGGAAAGAACAATCTGCCAGGTCTTTTGGAATTGGTTTGCCAAGATATGCAACAGTTACTGGGTCCCAAAGAGTGAGGACACGACCGAGCCTCATCTATCCCTTAATGCCATCTCTAGGCTTACTTGTATACAATTCAATTCGTACAGCATCCTTTAAATTCTGTAGGGTTTCCTATGATCTAATGTACTTGAAGTTTGGAGTAGTGCCCTGACCTCCATAGGATTTCAAACACTAAAGGCGAAACCTCCAGGTGAGCCTTCACTACTTGGTCTCCAGCATCTAGATATACTGTAACTTGTCTGAATTTGGAAGATACCATTGGTATGCTGTGTTGGATCTCAGGAAGGAGAATAGGAGGTTCTCGGATCTGAGACTGTACCCACGGATACCATGGCCTCCAACCTCCGGGCAATTATTATCCTCATCACCATTGAACGACTGCGGATCCCAAAAAGGATCCTAGAGACTATTAGGTTTGTTCAATATATATATTGGCTAATCTGCAGACCCAGCTGGATGTCAGTAGTTTCACTGCTTCCACCTCTGGGAAGCCACCAAGGTTACTGTCAGATCAATATCCTGATAGTCTTATTTTTTGCCGATCCCTTGAATGGCTTGTTGGTTTGGAGACCATCCCTTGACGTCCAACGGCTTTGTACCTTACGCCGTCTGGCAGGAAGTTCTAGGAAACCCGATCCTAGAGGGCTGGCAGACCTGACTGGGAGATACCTCTGACAGAAGTTGACTAGTCTTGCATTCCTTCTCAACAGTGAAGATTGGACTTCCCCATTTTGCTGAGTCTTTGCAGCACAGCTGAGGCTCTCTTTGTTGCGTTTTCAGAAGGACTTCTGCAACTCTGACTTTGGACACCTTGTCCTACATTGGCATGAATACCCGACAAGTTATAGATTGCGACGATTGGTATGCCTATTAGCTGATAAGCTGAAAGATTAGCTAGCTTAGCTTCCGCCCCAAAAGGGACTTGTCTCCTCTGTGGAGTCACTGCTCCTGGTGCAGGAAGCAAGTCTTCCCTTACTAAAAAAACAGTTAATACAGTTGTCAACCTTCCCTTGGGCACCTCGGATCACATGGGTACTACAGGCTACTTCTTTACCCTTTTGCGACCGTGGGATGCAACCAATGGGAAAGAGCTATAATTTGTTCAAGTGAGATACTTATACTGTTGCTCTCTCTGAGGGTAACTCTACTGTATTCTTCAGAGATTCAGAACTGCTTCCAGGTAGGTCATTGCTGAAATGAGACTAGTTGGTCTCTTGATGATGGCTCCTCACAATTTGATCAGAGTCTGAACTAGAACTTTTTTCCAGGACCTGGAAGACATTGCGACAGGCTGTTGCCCAAACAAGGCTCAACAGAAGTCCATGCTCCCACAAAATGGCCACTACTGGACCTAATATCCTGGGAAATGCCCGGAGTTTGTGGAAAGGCCACAGTCTGCCAGATAAACTCATAGTGAACTCTCGAACGGCCAAGCAAAGGTACTTGTAGAAATATGTCTCAAAGTGTGTATACAGTATACACACACACACACACACCTGCTAGGTCTAAAGGCAATCTACAATCTTAGCCTAGGTTTCCACAATTGTGACCTAAATGTCGTGCAATTTTGCTACGACTTTTTTGAGGCTTGAAGCGATGCCTGTGTGTTCTTGAGGTTCATGGCCCCAAGTCGCATCAAAGTAGTGCAGGGACTACTTTAAAGTCGCTGCGATTTGAAGTCACACCGCTATGAACGGTACTCCTTGGAAATCATAGGGTACGATTTGTGGAAGCCAAGCCTTACTGGTGGCTGGAGAGATTGATTTCAACAATGCCATATGCAGTTTTGGATCCTAATCCTTCTGCTTGTTGACCAAGTCTTACTTTTGACTAAAGAACATGCAGTCATAAGCCTTGTGATCTAATGCGTCATGGAGGGAATGCAATAAGTTGGAGGAATGGAATGAAAATTCCAGTGGCTTCCTTAATGCACAGGACCCACAGATCCTAAAGCTCAAATTTACATATAATTCTGTCAACCGACCCTACTGGGCGACTTGGGTTTAGGCAGACAAATAAAGATGATTATTGATTCTTTATTCTCCTCTATAGTTTTCCCAGGTTTAACCTGTCATTCAATCTTTGTTACTTTGCCTTTTGGCTATCCTCTGGTCATTAGCGATTAACATAAGGGATTAATCCCCCTCCTTGACATCACCGGATCCAACTTGAACAGTCACCACTCTGACTTAAAAGCAGTATTTGTTACTTGTGGGATGAGCCATAAGGGTTAACTGACCACAATGGACTACCAGAGAAATAGCATACAGTCTTGTATCCACAGTGGCTGAACTGCATCACTGGCTACTTCATTTTAACTCTAGGATCAGCCATCATAGAGAGTTTATTACTGGCCAGAGCTCTGCTTTCACCTTGTCTGGGATCCTGACAGTCTGGCTACCGAAGTGAGCTCAACCGCACGTCACAAAACACTACTTAGTAGTATGCACCTTCTTCATCTCCAGATCCATTCACTTTCCCAGGGCCTCTGCAAAGGATATTGCTTTTCCGCTGGCAGAATGGCACCCCTGGCTAATCTGATGAAGCCTGTTTGGCCGGCTGTTTTTGAGGCAGAGGTACCCTTTAAATGACTTAGTTGTTTGATTAGCTTAGTATCTGAGAATTATTGAATAGAGATCCACACAGTCAGTTTGGACTGAGTTAAAACATCCACTTTTTGCTTCTGATATGCCAAATTACCATAGCAACTTCTTAGAAACAAGCTAAGGCTGACCCATCTGGCCAGTCTAATAAAGACTCCCTGGCCAATTGCTTCTGAGGTAGAGGTTGCATTTAAAACAAACGCAGCTGTTTTATTAGGCTTGGTATGGGACCATTAGTGACTATAGGCCTTCTCAGTCTCTGCCCATTTGCCATTGCCTCTGTCCTGCAACTTGGCCGACACACCAGCTACCACAAGTCCTCTATGATTATTGTAGAGATTTCCTTGGTCTGCCTCTTCTGGCAGTTAAATACATAGTGGTTCCTTCAGGGCTAAAGAGGACCTGTCCCTGTTGCAGAAGTAGGTTGACTCTCCTCTTCCTGAGAAGTGGTGTTGGTGTTTAGGGCTGGAGAGATTTACAATCCATTATTCCCATAATGTGCACTCTTTTAGGATATAGAATATACCTACCTGCCCTCACCTTAATGAACATTGCTGGTCTCTAGGAAGGCTGATTGCTACTGGCCCACGGATGAGCTGAAAGACTGGAGCCATGCCTGGGAGTATTTGTTAAAAAAAAAAAAATCAGTAGTAACCACTACAAGCAGCAAACCACATATCCCTCTGTGGTGTACCACAAATAACAGAAGCAATTACACATTGCTAACAGGTAAAAGATTAAGGAAATGTAACTAAGCAGATCCTGACATTCATTTTAGCATCAAGGTCAGCATGTAAATGCAGTGATAAATGCATAGCAGTCATTAGTACTGTAGAGCCAATGTAATCACAGGCAGGTTAATAGTCATCAGACAATTAGCACTAGCAGGTTAAACCTACCTTAGACATATGTACCACAAAAGGTCCATACCACAACCAAGCATTAATACACAGTAAGCCCAGCCTGCAGGGCCAGACTATGCGTTAATAGGAAAGGGTCAGCACCACCTGTTATCAGCCTAAGCATTAGCAATACTGCAGACACAGACCACAACCTGTGAAGTATTAGTAAACAGAGTGGCACTATGGACAGTCAGTAAGATTCACTTGTGTGATATATGCTTTCAGTGGTGCAAGCTAACAGCATACCTGCAGACACTAAGTCAAGCCTGTAGGGCAGGACTTGCTAAGTTAATAGGAAGGCTTCAGCCCAGCACAGCACACCTGGTATCAGCATTAGCAGTATTGCAGACACAAACCACAACCTGTGAGGCAATAGTAAACAGACTGAAACTATGGACAAGCCTGAAAAAAATCACATGTGTGACATATGCTTTCAGGGATGCAAGTTAACAACATACTTGCAGCAGTAACTGAATACTATGGATTTGTGCACCATGTGGTGCCTTACCACCTGCACGCTTCATGGCTAAACAGGAAGTCCAATGAATATCCATCCATGGAGTCATGATGAAGGAGCAATCCCTAGAGACCAGATGCCATCACTCCCCTCATCCTGGATCCTGAGGGGTGGAGTTCTCTCCCATATAAGAGATTTACAGCCTGTACAGCGGGGAACTTCGTCACAGGAGAGGCTTGAATCTGTGCGGCTTGGCCAGATGAATCCGGAAAGGTGAGGGAAAAGAAAAATCCTGCTTTCAGCAGCAGCATAACCCGGCTGTAGCAGTGAGGAAAAAAAAAAAGAATTCTGCCTGCAGGGAGGAGACTTAATTATATAGTATAACCGGTACTGGAATAGGGCAGGGGGCGGAGCCTACCCATACGTATATGCTGTCATGCTGTGTCCGGGCAGTACAATCTGGCATTCGGAACAGCCAGCCCTCCCTCATCTTTGGGCAGCTGAAAACTTTCCAATCTAATCCGAGGGTGTTTATATCTCCAAATAAGTTCTCTAAACAGGGTATCTATTTGTTTAAAAAATTTCCAAGGGAGCCATACTGGACAGTTATGCAACAAATATAATAATTGTGGCATTCATATAATCTTTATCAGCTCTACCTATTATCGTTAAAGTGAGTTCACTCCAAATTTTGCCCACTTGCTTAAACCGCTTAAATAATGGGACTAAATTCCGCTCAACACATGTATTTACTTGTGATGTAACTTGTACACCTAGATATTTAAATGTAGAGACTACAGCTACTTTAAAGGCTGAATTTGGCATATTGGTCACCAGAGGGTCTACAGGTAGAACAACCAATTTATTCCAGTTGAATGTAAAGCCTGAAAAGGAGCCATATATATTAAAGACATGACTGCCTTCAAAGACGAACTGTTTCTTACATGATGAAGATCAGCCATGGAGTATATCTGAGGTGTATATCAGGGTGTGCTTCTTCCCCACATGAGTGCTGTGATGTCCAGCAACATTCATATAGAAGACATTTCCCGCACTCAAGGCACTAATACACCTCAAGGGTTGTGTGGGATCCCTGATGTACAGGAAGACAGGACTTCAGTGAGGAACAATTCCCTCACTCAGGACAGGAAAGTGGCTTCACCCCCACGTGAGATCTCTGATGTTTGTAAAGACTGGACTTCTGTGAGTAACATTTCCCGCACTCAGGACAGGAATAGGGTTTCTCTCCCATGTGAGATCTCTGATGTCTGGAAAAATTGGCCTCATCTGAAAAACATTTCCCGCATTCAGGACAGGAAAAAGGCTTCTCCCCCGTATGAGATCTCTGATGTGTGTAAAGATGTGACTTCCGTGAAAAACATTTCCCGCACTCAGGACAGGAAAGTGGCTTCTCCCTCATGTGAGATCTCTGATTTGTGTAAAGATAGCACTTCTGCGTATAACATTTCCCGTATACAGGACAGGAAGACGGCTTCTCCCCCGTGTGAGATCTGTGATGTGTGTAAAGATGCGACTTCTGTGAAAAACATTTCCCACATTCAGGACAGGAATACGGCTTCTCCCCTGTGTGAGATCTCTGATGTGTGTAAAGATGCGATGTCTGTGAAAAACATTTCCCACATTCAGCACAGGAATACGGCTTTTCCCCGGTGTGAGATCTCTGATGTGTGTAAAGATTGCACTTCAACGAAAAAGATTTCCCGCACTCAGGACAGGAATATGGCTTCTCGCCCATGTGAGATCTCTGATGTGTGTGAAGACTGGACTTCTGTGAAAAACATTTCCCACACTCAGGACAGGAATACGGCTTCTCTCCTGTGTGAGTTCTTATATGCACATTAAGATGGAATTTAGAACAGAAACACTTCCCGCACTCAGTACAGGAAAAGGTCTTATCTGTTGGAAGGACGGCACCGTCCCTCACAGTCTGAGGTTCCTCAGGATAAGAGGAATATGATGGTCCATCTACACTGTGTGGTACCGGATGGACATTTGAGGTAGTCGGGTTTTCTCCTGGACTGTACTGTGTGATGTCCTCATCTTCTACTTTACAGTCTGGAGACAAAGTGAGACAATCCTCTGAGGTTTTCTTCATCTTCCGTCCATATACTAAAATAGAAATAAAAAGATTATTAGTAGACATGAGCAGATTGGTTCCCCTAAACCAGGACTCCGCCCACATCAGGCAGCTTTGTCTCTGAGGACCTTACAATTCCACCCTCAAGGTAACTAGTAAATGGGTCCTCTGATCTTTTACCAATTAATTTCTCTATTCATGGTCCTTAGTCAGAGAGTGAGTAAACAGCGAGAACTGTCTTTTATAGGAGTGACAGTGATGAGGGGATTATAGGACGAGTGTCCCCACCCCCTCTATCACTCATTGCCATCTTCCCAACACAAGAAGTACTGCACTTCATTATTTAGTCCATGATTTAGTCATGAATAACAGCGGGGCTGAGCCCCACCAGAGGTCAGAGAGTGAGGATGGGGGGAGAACAACCAAGATGAAGACTGGACTGATCCCAAAGACCACCATCATTGGGTTATTGGCGCCTCCCTCATTATCAATTTCTGTTTAACAAGCCCCAGAAGGTTTTGCCCCCTTCATGACCAGAGGATTTTTTGCAATTTGGCACTGCGCTACTGTAACCACTTGTCGACCGGCTCACCCCGATATACGTCAGTAAAGTGGCACGGGTGCACAAAAAGATGTACCCGTATGTCACTCCATCATCAGCAGCTAGCGGGCTAGCGCGTCGCGGGAGCGTGCCCCACAGAGTCGATGTCCGCCGGTGGCCCGTGATCGTGGCACGGAGAGGCAGAACGGGAAGATGCCTATGTAAACAAGGCATTTTCCTGTTCTGCCTAGCAACATGACAGGGATCTACTGCTCCCAGTGATCGGGAGCAGTGATCTCTGCCATGTTCTAGTGAGCCCATCCCCCCTACAGTTAGAACACACTGAGGGAACACACTTAACCTCTTGATCGCCCCCTAGTGTTTAACCCCTTTCCTACCAGTGACATTTACACAGTAATCAGTGCATTTTTTAGCACTGATCACTGTATAAATGTCAATGGCCCAAAAATAGTGTCAAGAGTGTCTGATCTGTCTGCTGCAATGTCGCAGTCACAATAAAAATTGTAGATTGCTGCCATTACTAATAAAAAAATATATAATAAAAATTACATAAATCTATCCCCTATTTTGTAGACACGATAACTTTTGCGCAAACCAATCAATATAGGCTTATTGGGATTTTTTTTTTTTTTACCAAAAAAATGTAGAATACATATTAGCCTAAACTGAGGAAGAAATGTGTTTTTTTATATTTTTTGGGGGATATTTAGTATAGTAAAAAGTAAAAAATATTGCTTTTTTTTCATAATTGCCGCTCTTTTTTTGTTTATAGTGCAAAGAATAAAAACCGCAGAGGTGATCAAATACCACCAAAAGAAAGCTCTATTTGTGGGAAAAAAAGGACATCAATTTTGTTTGGGTACAACGTCGTACGACCGTGCAATTGTCAGTTAAAGCGACGCAGTGCCGAATCGCAAAAAAGGGCCTGGTCAGGAAGGGGCTAAATCCTTCCGGGGCTGAAGTGGTTAAATGGGAATTGCGCAGTCATGCGATGCTGTACCCAAATAACCCAAATGTCCTTTTTTCCCCACAAATAGAGCTTTCTTTTGATGGCATTTAGTCACCACTGGGATTTAAATTTTTTTTAATATAAATGAAAAAATCCAAAAATTTAGAAAAAGAAAAAAGAAAATGTATACTGATTGCGCAAAAGTTACAGTGTCTACAAACTTTGGTATATATAATGGAATTTACGCAGCTTTTACTTTCTGACTGCCTATCCCATTTCGTGAGGTGCTAAAATGGCAGGGCAGTACAACCCCCTCAAAACTACCCCAAAATTGAGAGGCATGTTGAGGCTATTGAATATTTTATTTTTGTCACAAGTGTTCGAAAAATGACAAAAAACAAAACAAAAATTACGTTCTTTTTTTTAAACTGCGGTGATGAAATCACCTCCTACAGCGCTATGGTCACTGACGTATGTATTCTGAAAGCAAACTCTGTTGCTGTCAAAATAAACTGATCAGCTAAAAAGCTGCAGCTGAATGGCGTACCTGCAAAGCAAACAGTGGTTAGCCACAAAACACAGTAACAACAGAACATTAACTCGCATAAAAGAACAACTATTTTTGGCTTTTTTAATGGTTTTTAGTTTATGTTTTTTTCTTTTTTTTTAAGCACATTTTTTTTAACTGTAAAAAACTATAAACATTCCAGGCTTGTGTCTCTCAAAATGCGATAGCCAGTTTTCTGAGTATCTAACATCTTTCGAGAATGTGTGCCCTAAACTGTGCCGTGCTGTACCTCATACTAATATTCCCCTAGTTTGTGGTAGTGATAAAAACAGTCCCCAATGCAGAGACCCGGTTGGCCCGGACAGGAGGGACACAAATAGTGGTGGGTCACACCTATATCTGTGTCTCTTACAGACATAACATCTGTTTTGGGGTGCTCTTTGGGTAGAGGTACCAGGGAGGACATTCGGAAAATGCCTCTCATGCAGCCAGGTCAATACATCTTGATTAGGAAATTGGGGCCACAGCATCTTCTGGGCACAAAAGTGCCGTGATGATCTCTTCATGGAATTTTAGGAGGAATCGACTTCTTCCTGATGCTTTGTATAGTACATAAGCATTGAACACAGGCAATTGGAATAAATATACAGACACTTTTTTGTACCAGCGTCTGGCTTTATGGAAAATAAAGTATGGGGCCATCATCTGGTCGTTGAAGTCCACCCTCCCATGTTAAGGTTGTAGTTGTGGATACAGAAGGGCTTCTCAACAACAATAGTCGCCATTGTAATTTGGACTGTTGAATGGAAGACAGAAGGAAAACATTCCGGTTGGTCCTTCCACCTCACTGCAAGCAATTCATTACACCTCAAGTAGGTTCTTTCCCCCTGACTAAGTCAGGAATTTGCAAGCCGTTGGGGGAAGCCCCGGTGATTATGCCGCATGGTGCTAATTCGTAATTCAAAAAGGTGTCTAAAAAGTGTAACGCTTGTGTAATAATTGTCCACATATAAATGGTACTCCTTTCCGAATAAGGATGACACCAAGTCCCAAACAATCTTGCCACTGCTCCCTATGTAGTCTGGGTAGTCGTGGGGCTCCACGTAACTATCTTTTCCCTCGTAAACCAGAAAACTCCATGTGTAACCTGCTGCCCTGTCACAGCGCTTATACATTTTGACCCCATATCTGGCAAGCTTGCTGGGGAGAAACAGTTTAAAACAAGGCGGCCAGAAAATGTAATCAGGGATTTCTCTATGCAGACAGCTTGTTGGGGCGTATACAAGGCTGCAAATTTTGCTTAAAGTGATTTATGAGGGGCCGGATTTTGTGGAGCTGATCGTATTCAGGGTCACTCTGAGGACAATAGAGTTCATTGTCGTTGAAGTGCATAAATCTCATAATTTTTTCGTATCTATGCCTGGCCATGGCAGCTGAGAACACGGGCATTTGGTGAATCGGGTCTGTCGCCCAAGACGACTGCGACTCATTCTTTTTAGTAATGCCCATGTTGAGGGATAGGCCCAAAAACATCTTCAGTTCGGAAACCGTGATACGTTTCCTTGCAAATTGTCTGTCCAGGTTCGAATTTGGGTTTGCGGCGATATATTGATTGGCATGTAAATTGTTTTGGTCCACAATAGATCCATACCGATCTTCCCTGAAAAACAGCTCCAAATAAACCAAAGGTAGTTAAATGTGCTATTTCCACCTGAATTCCGGGTTGACCAGTGAATGGGGGAAGTACCTGTAGAATCTGTGGGCTGCCAATCAGGATCGGGAAAGACCGTATGGGCACTATGGGCCTGCGTTCTAATTCTTGTAGGCTGCAGGACACTACTTGTGCTAGCCACCACACCAGCTTGGACTGCACTTATGGAACTCGCCGCGTCACCAAGTGTTCCTAGAGTGCTGGTTTGTCTAAGACCAGGATGTAATAGGCCATTGGTGCTCGCCAGTTCACCAAAAGGCACTAGTACTGTCTCTCTACTGCATATAGGAATCATCATGTGACTGCAGCACCTCAGCTACCGGGAGCGGTCTCGGGTATGCCTGCCCTTAGCAGGGAACTCCGTCGTCAGAGCTATCTTGCAGGGTGCTGCTGCTCTCTACAGGTTCGAATACTGAGCCTGAATCTGACAGTGAGGACTCCCCATTGCTCTCATCTGCCATGCTCAGAATCCTGTAGGCCTTTTCACTTGTGTACCTTTCGTTTGACATTTTGGTCGTTAAATTTATAGATGCCTAGTGCAACTCACAGGAACAAAAAGCTCCTGGTTGTCAGTGACTGCTTGAACTGGTACAAATAAAATGTACTTGCTAGTGCTAGAAGAAATCAGGCCTGACTCTGCTAACGCTACGGCTTTGTGTACTGTGCATTGAAGGTGACAGTGATCTACTGACCCTGCACTTGTTGGGGGCGGAGGGGCTAAACACAGATGCTGGCAGGTGTCAGGGCTGATCCTGCTAGCGTTGCATTTTTGGGAACACTACACTATTGGGGCCGCTAGTATAGTTCGGATCAGATCAAAGATATTGATCTGTTCAGACTATGCTAGTTATGGAGGTGTATAGTGTGGGTGTTAGTGTTACTGGCAATCAAAGGGTTAAATGTGATAATGAATATGAATTTGAAACTGTCTGGGATTGACGCTAACGCTATCTGGCATTACCCGTGACACTAATACAGTGATCAGAAAAAAGATCTGTACACTATAGTACTGCTACTGTGACAGGGAGTGAAAGGGTTAACTGGAAGGGGCAATCAGGGGTTAAAACTTTATTAAGGAATATGGGGTAGGGGTACCCCGACGCTATCTGGGACTGACGCTAATGCTATTTGGCATCACCAGTGACACTAATACAGTGGCTGGAGAAAGAAAGGAAGGAATCCCTGGCAGTGCATATCCACGCGAGTGTGTGATGGGGAGAATGGCAACCTTGGCCTGGGCTCCCGCCAGGCCATGCCCCCAACGTGTTTCGCTCCGCCCCCTGGGGCTTAAAGTGGGAGTCCGGCGACCAATCTTTTTTTTTTTTTTTGTTTAGGTCATTGAGACACTTTGCTAATCCCAAAATAATACTCACAGTTTGGGTGTAATATTTCCACCTGTCTGTTTTCGTACTGAAGAATAACTTTAAAAATGTGATGCTGGCTGTTTCCATCTTGCTTGTGGGCATGTGAAGACCACAAGCATTGATTTCCTGGATGCGGTGAATGCTGTTCATTCACAGCTTGTTCACACGCATGATCATTGTTTCCGCACTGAATCTTGGGATGCCTGACACTAAGCTCCCAGGAGACAGTGCGGCGCCGAGGAAAGGCAATAAACACGCCTACTCCCATGGGAGGAGAGACAGGAAGTGCCACAATAAAGTACAATATAAAGTTAATTACAGCGATAAAAAAAAAAAATTTGTGCGGCATTTGAACATCTATGCAATTAACTGAAGGGGGTAAGATTAAGCTAAAAATTTGAGTGGAATCCCGCTTTAATCATGGGGACACTAATACAGAAATCAGTAAAAAATCTGTACACTGTACCTAATGACACTGAGGGAGTGAAAGGGTTTACTGTGGAGGCAATCAGGGGGATAAATGTGATCTGGTGTCAGTGTAGTGCTTGTACTCACAGTAGATGTTATCTCTTGCCTGAAAAGGGCTCCAGGGGAGAAGATGACATAATTTCCGGTGTCTGTGTATCGTAAACACAGACACGCGGGTTCTGTGAATTGTCAGAGCCGATCAGCAGGTCCAGGCCATAAATCATTGGCCCATACCTGAAGATTGATTGGTTCTGAACGGAGTCACCGGCAGGCGCGCCCCCCCTACATGAGAGTGCGAATCACATACTAGGTACGTAATCTGGCGCAGCACGGCTGCACCGCCGCAGTAAATGTGTGGTAGGTGGTCTGCAACTGAATAAAATTATGATAGTGGGTGTGGAATTGAAGATTCCCCGCTCGTTGTCACAACGGGGGATCAGCGTGGGCTGTTGCAACAGTAACATGTTACACACTGAATATGGGTGTATTATATTACAAAAAGGTGATCTTATACTTTAAAGCGGAGTTCCACCCTAAAGTGGAACTTCCGCTCATCGGATTCCTCCCCCCCTCCGGTGTCACAATTGGCACCTTTCAGGGGGGAGGGGGGTGCAGATACCTGTATAATACAGGTATCTGCACCCACTTCCGGGTACAGCTAGCCGCAGCTAGCCGCAGACTCCCCGCCCACCCCCGTTGTGTTGTGGGAAATACACAGTTCCCACAACACAACGGGGACCAGTGAAGACGCGCAGCGCGACTCGCGCATGCGCAGTAGGGAACCGGGCAGTGAAGCGGCAACGCTTCGCTTCCTGATTCCCTCAGTGTGAATGGCGGCGGCAGCACCCGAGGATCGAGGGACGGCTCGGTCTCGGGTGCCGACATCGCTGGACCCCCGGACAGGTAAGTGTCCTTATTTTAAAAGTCAGCAGCTGCAGTATTTGCAGCTGCTGACATCTAATTTTTTTTTTTTTGGTGAAACACCACTTTAAGGTTCCAAAGTGTGAGGATAATATCACAATATTATCAACATGTAAAAGTCTGTGCTCCAATCAAATCATCAGATATAAAATGTCCAACTGATAGGAAATGTGTGTAACAAAAGAGAATACAAATTATGTTTATATATAGCAGTGGGTAGAGGGAAGAGAGCAAAAGTCAGGCTTATGTAATGCACAAAATATTGTATAAGATACTACAGATAGGACTATAATGTATCAGAATGATGTAAGGTACAACATAGAGTATATAGTGCAGGGGTCAGGAGTATGTAATCTATAATATAAATTATACAGTGTAAGGGCCAGGACTCATAATATTGGTATTCAGTAATCAGTGGAAGATTAAATATTTACTGGAGACAAGTTGCAGAGGTCCCACACCACTGCCTCCCATCTCCTGAGACTGCACTCAGTGACTTGGGTCTGAGTCTATACAGACATATCCCTCCACCCGGCACAGCCAGCAGACAACAGAGCAAGTAACCCTGGGAGCATTGCCATACCCGGGTATGGGGCAGAAGACCCAAAGCACATTCCCCAGGTGCCTAGGTCCAGCAACAACTATGGTGAAAATGAACATTTTGCTGCCAGCTGAACCCCAGAATCTCCATAAATCCAGTCTAGATACATAAATTGTGTCTGCAGCACAGAGAAGGAAGATTATCCGAGAGAAATACAGGAATACAGGATGGGGAACACAGCTCTGGAAAGTGACCAGGGGATTACAGGCTGATATCACCCAGTCCCCGCCCTACTCTGGACCAATCAGTGAGCAGTATGGGTGGAGGAATGTATTTAGTGTTGATGACCCACCTGTGCTGATCTCTGTAGGAGTGTCCTCCTCTATAAATGTCCCCGTTATTCCATCCACCTCCATAGACTGCTGATCATCCCTCACATACCTCTCTTCTTCTTCTGCTTTAACCTCAATTTCTTCATCGATTGGATCTCCACTCTAAACCAA